>VWZX01003966.1:1101928-1701928 GCA_013399015.1 Galbula dea
CTGTGGGGGAGGAACAGTGTTATTTAGTCTCTTCCATCTTGGATGGCCTTGCACATATTTTATTGTTGTTCAGATAAAGTGGAAAGTCTTAAAAGTCTGTCTCTGGGTTGAAAGTCACGTTCCTTTTCTTTTCCAATAGGTGACTTGCTTCCAGTTATGTGTGAGAGAGCAGGATTTCCACAAGAAACTAACCTTATCCTCTATGAGGTTTGGATTGATAGACTTTGTAACATTTTTGTCTTTTACATGCTATAACTAGAAAAAAAGCAGCTTTATTGGTTAAAATGGTTGCTCATTACAGTGGTAACTTAAAAGCACTCTGTAACCTGTATGTTTGAAAACTACAGTGCTGCAAGAGAACAACAGCTACTTAACTTCAGAACAGATTTCAAATTAAACAGCTAGAAGTGTGAGGCTTTAAAATAAAAAAATCTGTATGTGAAGTCCTATGTGAGCAGCTTTGCTGTGCACAGCTGTGCTCAATCTGTGCATATCCTCTGGGTTGCTGTGTTAGAGGAGCTAACATTATTGGCCACTGTATTTTCAGTGTCCACCTTAGACAGTGGAGTTGAGAAAATCTTGCATCTTCTCCTTCCTTCATAAGCTAGAAGTCAGCAAACAAAAAACTTAGTCTGCCCAAATACAGAAATAGTAAATCTTTATAACTGCTGTATTTATTGAGTGCTGAAGATGCAGATTTTGCCAAGGCAAAGTCCTTGCTATAAAGAGAAGGAGGAATTGGGGTTTTGATGGGATTTCTGTTATCAATCATGCTGCTCTCTGATGATCCAAGGGAACACGCACACTTGTTTCAAAAAAAGACAAGTGAGTTGCTGCACAAAAGTTGTGCCCTATTAGAATAAATGAGCAGAGTCAGTGTTCTCCCAGCTTCCTGGGAGAATTCCTCTGAATTAACCTCTGATTTTTGGAAAATTTTCAGTGCAAACGAGACAATGTTGAATGATAAAATACTTTGAAAAATTAAGATAACTTGGTTGAGACTCCAGAGGTAAAAATGAGCAGCCAGCTTTATCAATGGCAATGAGATGTAGCTGGACCTTAGCTAAGATTACATTTAATTTGCATCTACGTGTCTGTTTCAGCTGAAAGAATAGACATTACCTTAGCTGATGATTTCTTCATTATTATGATTGTAATTTTTGTCTTTTGTTTCTTCTGTGATCAACAATTTTTGGGTTTTGTTGCAGGAAGTTAAACCCAATTTAACAGAAAGGATTCAAGACTATGATGTATCTCTTGATAAAGCTCTTGATGAACTCATGGATGGCGACATCATAGTGTTTCAGAAGTATGTATTTTAAGGAGCCAGCTATTGCAATGAAATCATCTGGTTCACATTGAAAGCACAGCTTGCTTTGCTTTAACTTAGCTTTTTTAACGAGCAAAACCTGATTTTTCCAACAGTAGATGTGTTCTCAGCAGTTGTTTATTCAAAAATATTGGTAATATTTTAATTATCACATGCCACATTATTTAAGGAAAAGAAGGTTTCATCCCAGTTTAGAAAACAAATAACCTAAAATAGGTCTTAGTGTTACTGAAGGGTGTTGTTCAGCAATGCATCTGAGTTCTGCAGCTTTTTACTTGGAGCCACTGTTAACTTAGACACTGAAGAGCATACCAGCATTTCAGATCTTGGGCTCCATACCATTACCTGTACAGGGCTCTCAGCTTGGAGCTCCTTTCAGCCTACAGCTAAACTAAACTGCTTTCCCTTTTTTTTCCCCCTTTTACTTACACTCACAGTAAGTTCCTTATTGTTCTGTGGTGATGAGATGCTCCCAGTTTGCCTGAGCATATGTGACTCATAGGTGTACTGGTGCTTCAACTGGAGTTTTCTCCAAGGTAAAAGGAGAACTCCTGCATCTTGTATCCATTAAAGGGATCTTTCATAAACTTGTCAGGGCTATAAATCAGCATTTCTATGCTCTCACTCCTGATAGTCACACCCACCTGTGTTGCTCTGTTTCTCTCCATGGGCTGACAGTGGGTGGAAGCCAGCTAGTCTATCTTCAGCACTCTTACCCCAGATTATGTGAGATGAATGTATTTCTCATGTCATGCCTTGGAACTCGCATTCCCTGTTGACCCAGTTGGTGTTATGCACCTTTGGCTGGCTGCTGACTCCTGGGTAAGTGCACAGCTTGTACCCTGGTGCTATTTCTCCACTGAGAAGATAGGGGTACCAGTCAGGAGTGACCCAAACCAGTGCCTGTGCCAGCTGTTTTGCGTCTGCGGTTGAAGAAGTGCTATTGTACATCTGGCCTCTGTGCAAAGCAATTAGTACAGGAATAGATGAAAAGCTGTGGCAACATTAGTACAGACAGGCAGCAATGTGCCAGGGTGGGAGGGAGGGACAACTACTGCTCAGATGCTGCTGTGAGATGGCTGGATTCAGAGTGTTGCCAGATTGCCAAATGAGCGAGTGCAGCAGGGGAGCATTTGCCCTCGCACCCACAGGATTACTCAGGGGTGTGGGTCACTGCTGACTGTCTTAGTTCTACTGCATACAAGTGGTGGCTCTTTAAAAAGGTTTCTAAACTTTATTTCTTTCTCTCTCAACTGTTGCTGACTTACTGTAGAACGTTTTTAAAAGCCCTAAGTGCTTTTATGTGTAACTATGTGATAAGTAATGGTGTTATCATTTGTTTGCTCTTGTAGGGATGACCCAGAAAATGATAACAGTGAGCTACCAACAGCTAAAGAATACTTCAGAGATCTCTATCATCGTGTGGATGTCATTTTCTGTGATAAAACCATCCCAAATGACCCAGGCTTTGTTGTTACTTTATCCAATAGGATGAATTACTTTCAGGCAAGTGTCTATTTGTTTCTTTGCTTTGAAAGTGACTTTTGCACTAGTTCACAAGTGCATTATGCATACTTTTAGAAAAGAGTAGATGTTGTTGTACACTTTCTACATTGTGTTAAGGGAAAATTTAGGGAAGCTACTAATGTTTCTGAGAAGAAAGTATTCTTAAAACCTCCAGTTTTATTAATAATGAGTTATTTGACAATAGGATTCTTTCTTGATATGCCACTCTGCTCTGTTAGGGAAATTATATTCTAATGAAATCATGTGTTTGTTTTTTAAGTGACATGCAAAATATGCTCAATTTACTTAGCTGTTAAAAGCAAAATACCTTGGCAATCTAGTGATACCTCTTTTCTCCTTGTAATATCGCCAACAATATTCATTTTGTAGACCAAACTGTATTGCTTGCTTCACACACTGCTGTTTAATACTCAGTGGCACTAACAAACAGATCAAACCTCTTGCGTTCATACAGGGTGACCAGAGGTGTTTAAAAGAGGAAAATTGGACAATGAAACTATTAATTTTTTTTTAAGTTGATCTGATCTCATTAAGAGCCTGATTTGGCTCCCTACAGTTCTATTTCAGTTGCTTTTCTCAGTGTCAGAAAGGTGACTTAAAACCAGACAGTTTATTTTCTGTCACCATAGGCAGGAGCTCTGAGCACTTGCATACACAGGGGAAGTCAGGGATGACTTTTGCTGTCCTGTTCTCCTCATCTGCATTTTGGCAACTCACTTTCTCTTATTTTGTTTTTAGTTGAAGTATAAATTCTTTTACAGTTTGCTTTGGGTTTTTTTGATACAGGAAAAATAGAAAATCCTCATGGGTTTTGTGAGGAAGTGACATGAAATACACTGGTGAGAGTAGTGTGATATTAACCAGCAAGCTAACCTCCTTGGAGTGAATTAAAGAAAAGAGAATTTTCGAAGAGCAAATCTTACTTATTTCCTCAATAATGCTATAGGTTTTAAAAATCATCAACAACAAAAAAACAAACAAAGTCTAAAGAGGAGTAGAGCTATTACTGTGGGTTTTGTGGCATTTTGGTGACAGTGATTTATAGTAGTTAAAAAGACAGTTTCCTCTTTTTTTTTTTTTACCCTAGTGTATCTTATTGTGTGTCAACTGTTCAGAAGCTAATGAGTTTATTTTGCCTTGGGGATGTAGACACAGTGAATCTCCTAGAATTTCAGTAGTGTAATGTTCTTGACATGTAATGAATAACTGTATGATGGCAGAGCAATGTCATAACTGTCTGAAATAATTGAGAACTTACAAAAAAATGGCTTTTTCAGGTTGCAAAGACAGTTGCTCAAAGACTTAATACGGATCCAATGCTACTACAGTTTTTCAAGTCCCAAGGGTAAGATGAATTTGCTTGGTGTTTCCTTGGTGTCTGAACTGTTCCTTAAAACACTCAGTCCAAATATAGATAGGTAGCAGTCACTTTGTAGCTTTTTCTAGGTTGTTATCTAATTCTTTACTAGCAGAAGGTTGACATTCTGGCACGCAGAGCAGGTTGTATAGGCAATTTAAGTATTGCAATGGCTGGCTCTAGAACCTCATTTTTAGAAGAGTTTTAGTCAGTTCCATTGAAAAAAGGATGCATTTTAAAGGATCATTGTTTAAATTTCTAAAATCATTAATTACTACAAAGCCTTACTGTATGGGACAAATTATTACACTAATGCAAGTGCTGTTTCAGTGAATGCAGATTTCTGCAATGGAGGAGAGCAGAAACAAGTGTATATAGAAGCAGGAGTTTTGCTGATTTTACAGGTTTAAAGGCAGGAGTTGCTTCACTGATTATTTATTTCCCCTCTCCTCTCCCAGAGTGTGTAAATGAGGTTTTATGGAGATGATGATGATCTAACAAGTTCACACCTGATAAAAGGGACATTTCTGGTTAAAGTGGTGTTCTCAGACACAGGTCTAGAAAACTGCATTTGAATCTGTATAAAACTAGAGCAAACCCCAGCATATTAGGAGTTCTATGTATATGCTACAAAAATAATGCAGACACAAAAATGACACCACCTTTTTGTATATATGTAAATATAGATTGCTCTTTATGAACCTGTAGGTAGCTCCCTTCATCGTCAGTAAGACTTATAATATGAGTAGCTCTTTGTAGCTGACAGTGCTGTAGTCACTCTGGAATTTACTGTGTCATATGGATCCACAAATTTAACCTTTCACAATCTAAAGCTTAAGCTACTATCCTGGTAGTTTCAGAGACATGTAGGTGTGCCACCCTGCAGCTTTAAAGGTGAGCTTGTAAACATACAAGAGTTAACACACAGTGAATGCTATTTCTGTTCCCATATTTGCTGTTTTTAAAGAACACTACAGCACTGAAGATAATGCTGCTTAGGCTGTGCTAGCAAGTATGTGAAACTGGAGGTGGGGGATAAAAATGTACTTGACATTTTGATTTACTGAGCAGTGATGATATGGGGTTTTTTAATTTATGTTTTTCTTTTTCCTTCTATAGTTATAGGGATGGCCCTGGTAATCCTCTTAGACATAATTATGAAGGTACTTTAAGAGATCTTCTGCAGTTCTTCAAGCCTAGGCAACCTAAAAAGCTTTACTATCAACAGGTAAGTCTTTTGATTTTATTAGTGCAAATGGAAAAAAAAATATTCTTCCCTATACAAAGTATGCCTAAAGTGTTTTTCTTTTCTTCCTTAAGCTCAAAATGAAAATAACTGATTTTGAAAACAGAAGAAGTTTTAAATGCATATGGCTAAATAGCCAGTTTAGGGAAGAGGTGAGTGAGGCTGGCTGTTACATGCTTGCTTTCATTTCTGTGTCAAAGCTGCTATGGCTGTGATTATGGTTCACATGCTGCTATCCTTGACTAACACAAAATTAGAACCAAGTTGTACCTTACATAAAAAATCCAAGCAAACAACAGAATCCCAAAACACAAAAAAACACTTGTGGAACCTAAGTGTCAGTTCTTAACAAAAAGTCTGAAGATAACATAAACACTCACTGTAGTAATTGTTGTACTTAAAGATGAGTTTTTGATGAAGAGAAGACTCCAGTGCTTTAGTTTGGTTGTTTCCATGTTGAGATTTTCTAATGATGTGTCTGTTTCACCCTCTGCAGGAAATAACAGTATATCCAGATAAGCATGGGTGTGTGCGGGACCTGCTAGAAGAATGTAAAAAAGTTGTAGAACTCTCCGAAAAAGGTTCAGGGAAATTAAGGTAAAGCAGAAAGGTTTGGAATTCTTTTATGTGACTGTGTGGATTTTATGCAAAAAAGCATCCATAGAATTTAAAATACAGTGGAAACCATTCTTATCAAATGAAGTCTGATACTATGTTAAAAAAGAAAAAGCTTCCAGATATACATAGTTAAGAGAATTCTTACAAACAGAAATATCATTTTTATATCGTTTGTTTCATAAAGTTACATCCTTGAGATGCATAAGTTTCATCAATTGCATTTGTTAACTCACAGTCTAATAAATTATTTCCAGTTCAAGCATTCCATGCTGTTCACTTCTCAGGAGTTACAAGTGAGGTCATTTAAAGGGAGTTTGAAAAAATAATCTAAATTAAAGCCATTTTCCTTGGAATTGCATGTACTGCCCTTTTGGCCAGGAAGTAATTTAACCTCTTGGAAAGATTAAATTTAGAGTTTTACAAATACAGTAGCAGTGCCATCTGTTTACATTCTGATCACACCAAGGCTTCTCAAGTTTTAAGAAGGGTTACATTGTGTTCCTGTCTGTTAATTTTTAAGGCTGCTAGAAATTGTAAGTTACAAAATAATCGGTGTCCATCAGGAAGATGAGCTGTTAGAGTGTTTGTCACCTGCCACAAGTCGAACGTTTCGAATAGAGGTAAATATCACTTTCCTTAAGAAACTTTAGAACTCTCTGAAGCAGTAATTGTCTCTTTTTGGATTCCAGTTTTCAGTACTGTCATGCTTGCATCAAGCTAAATTACATGATAATATATGTGTATTTTTAAAGGGAATCCTTCTAAAATTTTTCCTTTGTTCTGTCGTCTTCCGTATAATGATTTCCCTCTTTATTTTTTTTATGTAAGTTTATTACAATAATACATGAAGACTTGGCAAGAGCTTGTCCATAGGGCATCTGCTGCCTTAGCAAAGGTTTGTTTGAGGACTCATGGTAGAAATATTTGTGCTTAGAACTCACCTTAGTTCTTCAAACGTATTCAAGAAAACTTTGTTTCCTTTTCTGTTCAGTTTGAGCTTCTTGAGGCAAATTTTGATACTTAAGTGATTTTTCTACATGTTGCATCATTCAGATATTTTAACTTGCCTCACAGATCAGAAATTAAGGAAAAAAACCCCTATTTCCAATATAAACTGTAGTGAAGAATCAACAAGAGGTTTGTGGTGTTGCTATCTGCTACTACTACAGCTGATAGAAGCTCTCATGTTAAAAAAAAAAGCTGTTCAGGGAAGCCAGGAGAGTATGTACTGGGTACATACATCAGTTATAGTACATCACTTATGCTTTTAGTTACCACATAAGTTCATTTTTGGAGATACTTCAGCTGATTGTAGTTATAATTTTATGTCTGGATCTAGGAAATTCCTCTGGACCAGGTAGATATAGATAAAGAAAACGAGATGCTAATCACAGTGGCACATTTCCACAAAGAGGTTTTTGGAACATTTGGAATTCCATTCTTGCTGAGGATACACCAGGTACAGTATGACTCCTCCTTTCCCCCCATGGGATTGTGTTGATGATGTTGTCTTAAAGTACTGTCAAAGAAACTGATCACTGTAAAAAGTGTAAGAAAATATTGCTCCTGTATAAAGGATTCTGCCCCATATATACATTTTTATGATGAAATCATTTACCATCACAGTTCTCTTTTGAATCCACAGATTGTTTAGTGTTTCATTGACCCTGTGCAATATCTAGAAAGTAGACACCGAGCATCAGCCAAGGGCTTGAAATGCTATCAGAGCAATACTCCCTCCTCTGCAACCCACTGAGGAACTTTCCCCCAATACACCTAGAGTCCTTTTCCTAATACCACTTCAGTAATTGTGATGCAAATGTGTAGGGAAAAGTGGCTAGGCCATGGTTGTTTGGCTTCTTACTGAGACATGTGATTATGAAAAACAAGTCTGCTTTCCTCAGCGTTTTCTAAGATGACTTTGCATTCCATAACTTCTGCAATTTAATGTGCTTTATCTTTTAGGGCTAGAAGTTAATACAAGAGTGAAAGCTTAAATTCTTAAGTTTTTATATGGTGCAGCTCCAGCTGAATGTCACATTGGTTCTTTTGAGTATCAAAGTGTATTTCTGGGGGCAGGTAGCAATTTGCTGATAAACTTTTTCTGGTTCATGTATGCTAGTTTGTATGAAAATTACTTAATTTTCTAAAAGTTTTGGAATGAGAAATATATGTCTGCCTCTGTACATCCCATAGAATTTTACCACATCTCCATATTTTTCATCAATGTAGAGTAAAACCTGTGTGGTGATTTCTGGAAGAAACAGTTTGCACAGCATTTCCCTGTCTATGATAGTTGACGAATGTTATCTTTAAGTTGATGGTATCCATCACTTTTTTGGGCAGTTTACATACACAGCATGCAGAAATATATTACAGAAAGTTACTAATTGAGAGGAGGCATCATAGGAGTAGAAGCTTTAGAAAGTAATATGCTTAAAGAAAGAATGTGTAATGTTTTCCCCCCCCCAACTTCTATTTTGCTGCTCATTTTCTAGCTTTGTTTCTCAACTTTAACCTGACTTGCACATATCACCAGCAGTGCTTGGTCCATTTTTGGGACAGTTTGCATAATGATGAATCAGTAAGACTTAAAGCTGTTTAATCTGTAACAAGTTGTGTGCTATTATTCTGTATTGTAGTGGACGATGTTGATGCTTCTGTAATTTTGCAATAACTGAGAGATTCAGGCAGTGTATTTCAATGAAGCTTGAAACAGGAAGTATTAACAGCATGTCTTTGTTTAATGTTGCAAATGTGATTATTAGGGCGAACACTTCAGAGAGGTTATGAAGCGGATTCAGACAATGCTGGACATACAAGAAAAAGAATTTGAAAAGGTAATGTCAAAATGGGAGAGTTTTTATTGCTCATTGTAGACCCTAAATGGATTTATTTGAGGAAGTTGGAACACCACTTTGGGATAAGCACAGATTTTGGTTAATAGAACAGTTGCTTGACTTAAAGAACGCTTTTTCTGAGAAGAATTAAGCAAAACATATCGGAGTAGTATTTCTGTCCTGCATCAAAAGAGATACATTGAAGTAACCCAGAAAAGTAGGTGGTGCTGGACTGGCTGCAGTATGTTGCCATTTCTTTTTTCCCTGGAGGGCTTGAACCTGGATACAGTACTCTAGATGCAGGTGCATGATTTCTTGAGCATTCATTTTATCCCATTATCCAGGTTGTTGATAAAGGTTGTAAACTGGAATGGCCTTTAGCAGCCCCTCTAGAATACTACTTAGAACCAGCTGTGAGTTAGACTATGAAATTAGACTTGAAGGCTTTATTTGTATGTGATTTATCTTACCAGTTGTGGGTTTTCCTCCCTTTTTATAGTTTAAATTTGCAATTGTAATGATGGGCCGACACCAGTATCTCAATGAAGATGAGTATGAAGTGAACTTGAAAGATTTTGAGCCCCAACCTGGTGAGTTGTTAGACAACATGACAATACTTGTATATACACTTATGTGCACACTTAACATTGTTAAGTGTATATGTTAGTCTGAGAATGTGTATTTTAGATGCATACAAATAACTAAATAATCTGTTTCCATGTGAGTTAAAATTTTGCATTTTGAGTGGCCAAATGGGTCAGATATCAGTATCATGTACTTTACAGAAGAGTCAAATCATCAGTTGCATGTTATCTGTGTTGTTCATCTGCTCCTTTGTAGGTTTGATTCTTACATTGTTACTGGAGTAATTTCTCATGTTATTTCTAAAAAACACTAAGGTGCATTCTCATAAGATTTTTATTTTAAGTGTGCTGCAAAGAGGTATTTGAATTCTCATATTTGTGGAAGATACTTCTTGTTCATTCTTGATATCTTAAATGAATATGAAGAGTCCAACAACAATATTACATATGTGACTAGGATACTATATAGATTTTCTTTTCCTAAGAGATGATTCACCAAGCTACCAACACAGCTCTGTTCTGAAGTCGCCTGTGGATGGTCTACCATCTTTTTACTTGACTGATACTTAAAGCTCTATTCTATGAGGAACATACACATAGAAGAAACCTGGTTAATCCATCAGGAGTTCCACAGTCATCTTTTGAGAGTTCCAGTTGGGGATGGCACCTTTGAATTTGCAGTCAGGGCACTGTTGAAAGTCTTGAATTCACAATTTGTGGGGGTTTTTTATTTGGGTTTGTCGGGTTCCCTTTGCTTTTACAAAGATGCACTCTATCAGTGACTGTACTGGTGCCAACGGTGTAAGAATGAATTTCTTTCTTTAAAAGACATTCAAGTGATCTCAGCAAGATTGGTAGTTCTTTTTTATATTTGACATTGACCATTATGTCAAACAAAAAGGCAGATAATTTTGATTAAAGAAAATACATCCCAAAATGCAGATGCAGGCAACCAAAAAGGTCGAGTGTTTTATGCTTTAGTGGTTGCAGTTGATGGCTTTGAATGTAGGCGCATGCTTTTCTTGCTGGGGGGCTATTTAGTTTCTGCCTTCATCCTTTCACTTCAAAGAACATTTGATGCTCTTCATTGAGGATAACTTAAAAGAGAATTTCTCCCATTTGCAAGAAGTGTGTGGACTGTGGTTTCATGAAAACTGGTGGTAGATAAAACTGTTGGTTTGAACAAATGAAAAAAAAACCTGAGTTTTTCTTTACAGTCTAAATATTACTAAATTTTTTCTCAGGAAAAAAAAAGAGGTCAGTTACATGATTTCTTAATTAACTGGTTATTTACATTTTACATTAATTTAACAAATATTCCCACTTAATCCAGGTCATAAGAATAACTTAATAGAGCAGAGAAAACTTCTTTAGACGAGGGATGCATTCCTGTTCCAAACAGGCTCAGCACTTGGTGAAAGTTGGTACTTTGATGTGCCTGTGGCCATAAATTATAAACAGTAGTTTTCTTGCTATAGCACACACTTCACCGCCGTAAACTCCTAGGAAGTATCTGAAGTGGAGAAAAAACTGGTACTTGATCCAGAAACAGCTGTAAAATGTGTTGTTGGAAGGAAAGCAGCCCTGTTGGCTCTGGACAGTAGGAGTGTTCTGCATCCTCTTCCATACCCTGTGAACTACAGGAGTAGTTTGTGTAAAGGAAAATTTCCAACTTAGTCTTAAAACTTCATTGTTTTTTTTTCTCTTTTCTTTTCTAGGCAACATGTCTCATCCAAGGCCATGGCTAGGGCTTGACCATTTCAATAAAGCCCCAAAGAGAAGTCGCTACACTTACCTTGAAAAAGCTATTAAAATCCATAACTGACTTTACTTAACCAGATTGTCAAGGCAAGGGACAAAAATAAGTGTGTGTGTGCACCTTTTTAACAACGGTAGAACTTTGGTACACGTGCACTATATCTGAAGTCTTCAGCAAGAGGATTTGCTGCTGATGTTAATTTTATTTTGTTGAGGCTGTTCAGTTTGGCTTCTCTGTATCTATTGACTGCCCTTTTTGAGCAAAATGAAGGTGTTTTTATAAAGCTTGGATGCCAATGAGAGTTATTTTATGGTAAACGTAACGCAAGGCAATTGTCAGCATAATGAGGGAAGAGTTTAGTAGAACAGTTGACATTGGCAAAGTATTTGTCTGTAGTACGTTTATAGAAGGCATAAGCTGGCTGGCTGCCCTTCCCAGTGTGGTGTTCACCATCACTGCAGCTAGTAAGTCTTATGTTTAGACTCACATCAGATTTATTTCCTTCAGTTATACTTTAAATGACATTTTTGTGCATTTGTAAATGCAAAAAACCCTCACATCATCAATAAATAGCAATCTCTACTTCATTGTGTACATTGTTGGCACTTATTCGGGATTTTTGTCTCCTCCAGCTGCATAGACTCTTTTCTAATAATCTAGTTTTTGTTTAATTTAGTCACTACTTTGCATCCCATTTTGCCAAGCGGATGCCCTAAGTCCTGAAAAGAGATATTTGGGTCATTTTATTAAATTTCCAACCACTGAAAATACTGTTGTGATTTATGATGACATCTTCTGGCAAATAGATTGACACTCAAAAGTTGGCTAAAGCAAAGAAAGGATTATAAATATCATTAATTTAGTTAAGGTGGGAAGAGATGGGGAAAACACAAGAAATAGCCTTTTAGCACAGAGGGCATGCTCACTAGTGTTTAGTAAGCTGTTGACTTTGTATAAAAAAGGAGGAAAATAAAAGAAAAAATGAAATTGTATATTTAATGAATGAACATGTACAATTTAACACTTGGAGGTTAATTTTGTTGGGTGAGTCTGCAAGTGAATTTCACTGATGTTGATATTCATTGTGTGTAGTTTTATTTCAGTCCCCAGACTGCTTCCTTTTATTTTGGAGCTAATGCCAGCCGCGTGTCTCTAGTTTTGAGTGCAGTAAAGATAGAATCAGCAATTCACACTTAATTTTACATTCTTTTCCAGTATTTTATTTTGTTTCTGTAGCCGCAGTGTACAACAACTCTTCCTGTATATTGCCTTTTTTTGCTGGAAAATGTTGTATGTTGAATAAAATTTTCTATAAAATTTTTTTTGGGTGAGTGATGACATGGACATTGAAGATGATTTCTCCTCTCCTCAGAAATAGTTTTGGGAAATGTTTTCATTTGTGAGGTGTTGCTAAAGGTGTGGGGGTTTTCTTAACTGTTGACAACTGTATAACCCTCGCATTGGTTGTTTTGGGGAAAATTTGTGGGTTTTTCTGTTGAATTGTTTTGGAGTTTTGTAGTTTTTGTTTTGTTTTTAACTCCTAACTAGATGCATTTCAGCTTAATGAATAAAAAGGTTTTCTGGGAAGGAGCCTTGTACAAACAGGACAAATGGAAAATTTATTTTACTGGTTTGTTTGTAAAGCTTGTAGTGGAGTCTTTGTGGTAGACTTGACTCTGCCTGCCTGTACAAAATTTTTTGTGGTCCAGATTCTCAAGTCTAATATTATAAATGGTGTAAAGTGAAATCTGGAGTCTCTAAAGGTAAGCTGTCTTAATAGAGTAATAGATTCCCACTGTGATGTGTTCCCTCTGTGTTATAACCAAAACAGAAAGTGCTCCGAAGCTTCCCTTTCTCAGACCCATCAATAAACATTTAGTAGGGGCTGTGTACATGTCATGGGCTTTATACTTCAGAGATGGATTCTGGTGGTGACTGAAATCACCAGCAAGTATTTTTTAAATTAAATTTTAAGATCTATTTTGTTCTTTTAGCTTTAAAATTAATTAATAGCTCGAGTTTTAGCTATGTTTGAATTTCTTTTTAATTTGTGTCTTGTAGTGTGTGCTTTTGAATGTCTCTTATTTCCAATCCAGGCAAATGAGTGATTGACTTTTTTGGTCATCTTGAGTGCGTGGGTTACAGGTAGAAGGAAGTGCTTAACGGCATGCCTTAAGTGCATAAAGTTTTCTTTGGATTTGTATTTGCTTCAAACTGGTGAGCAACACACCACCATCCAAGTGGTGTTTTTACTGGTACTTGAATTGTCTCTACAGGCTTTTGGTAAATGTCAGGGTTTGTATTCAGGATTTTTCTATAAAATCAGAGACTCTGGTCAGCAGTAGTAAGCCCTAATTATATTTTGTGAATTTAACGTTAAGATAGACTGAAAAAATTGAGCCTGTATCTGGATGTCACTAAGTTTTCATGTTAATCTGTGGGATGTTGGCAGCTTTTGGGGAACATCTTGAGAAATGACAATGCTTCCTATTTTAGAAGAAACTATCAAGAACAAAGTAAATTTTGGGTGCCTTTTGATTTTTAGATGGCTACTTTTTCTGTGCTTCAGTGTTTGTGCTATTTCCACACTGGTTTTGGAAAGACAATACATTAAGGCATTCCCTATGCAGTTTTCATTAACTGAAGTTTCTAAAGAAAATTACTTATTTCTTTTTTGGAGCACAAGCTACTTGTCTATTCAAATGTGGAAACATACACTTATGAAGAGAAGTGGAAGAAAGGAGGTGTTCTCAGGTGCAGCATATTTAGTTCATTCTAAAAAACTGCCAAGAATGCAGTGTTCAAAATTACCATGCTTTCCATTCCTTATTCGGATTTTTGAATTGCCTGGATAATAGACACTGAATGCATTAAATTAGGTTAATGATTATCTAATTGTTGAGCAATAAGGCTGTAATTTCATGGTACGCAGCATTAGAACAACATGATGATAATGACCCATCTGAGTTCTCCCTACGAAAATAGCAAGTGTTGTTCCTGTAGATTTCTGTAGTGCCTTTTATCCTAAAGGAGTCCAAAGCATTCTGTGAAATCTAGGCAAATTGCACCAGTGAAATAGAGAGTGACAGCCAACAAAGCCACCCTTGCACAGGAAGGCTTCTTTAGCTACACCAGGAGGGACCTGTGCTGCCGCAGGACGCATCGGGGGGATGGGGCCGATGCCGTACCGCAGGATGTGTAGAGCGTGCCGTGCCTCCCGCGTACTGGATCTACCTCAGCCGCTGCCCCTCCAGAACTGGCACGCCGGCATCCCACTGGAGCTTGGAGCAGCCTGTCTGGCAGGCTCTGTGCTGGCTGCAGGCGGCAGCGCCCAGATCTCAGCTACGCTGTGTTATTGCTATTTAATATCCTTTGAGAGACATCGTTTTCTGTAGGAGCTGTATATATTGTAAATAAATAAGACTAGGATCAACACTGGACTGGTGTCTTGTCCCTTTATTTTGGAAAAGAATGGGAACAAAAGCTGATGGGTTGCTCAGAAGTTGGGGTGACTTTGGTTAAATCAAAGAGACAAATAAGGCAAATTTCAGCCAAAGTGTGTGTTGGGAATAAATGATACTCATAGTGTGGGGAGAGCTGGCCAGAAAGGAAATGCTGATCTCTGGCAGTTTGCAGGTTTTGAACTCTTGTGTTTTCTCAGAAGAACTAAAAAAGTATTTGGATATTGAGGCAGAGAGTGTCGGTGTTTGGTGTGAGAGCAGTGTGGTGTCATTTATTGTTGGCTTTTAAACCAGTCTGAGCTTTAAGATCAGAAAAAGAGGAAAATGTTCACATGCAATATGCTCAGATCTGACTTCCAGTCTGTGCTCAACTTAATTTCTGTCCCAGGTGATGGTGGAGTTAGTTGTCTACCAAGCTATTGTGCCTCCAAATATTGGTGTAAAACTGTCCTAACTACTACTGTTAAATGTCTCCTGCACATCTTTATGTAATTTGTTTTGTTACATTTATGTTCCTGTGGTTTTTGCTTTTGCACTTTCCTCATAAATGTTCCTGTCTGGATCTGTTATTTACCACTATGCAACAGCAGAGCTTGCAGCTTCACAGCCAGATTTTGAAATGGAGAAAGTCCTTTAAAGAATGTGTGAAATAGTACAAAACCTGCTGGGCTGACATCTGTGTGGCTGCTTTGTGGATTTAATAGTTGTGGTATTATTTCCCATTAGGCCAAAGAAGATTGGGTCACCAGAGGACAGAGGGTGGCTGACTGAAAGCCAGCTGCTCTGAGAATGGCTGTTGTGGCACCCTAGGGCTTGAGAAGGTTGGGAGGTGTTGGGTCTGGGCTTCATGCAGGGCAATGGAGTATCAAAAAAAGTGCCATTATAGAAACGCCTCCCTCGAGAAATTGCATGAGCAGGCTCTGGTTTGGCTTTCTAAAAAGCACTTCTAGAGATGGTCAGCCTCTAAATGTATAAAAGTAATTCAAACACAGATAATGTCAAAGCTTTATGCTCTGACCCCCACACGCCTTCCCCTGCCTTCGTTTCCCCGTCTAGCAGTTCCTTCCGCCGGTGATTTGGAACTACCGCGGCGGTGTGTGGCTGTGTCCCTCCGCGATGGCGCGGGCCGCGTTCCCGCCAGGGGGCGGTGGCTAGGCGGGAAGGTGTATGGCGGTCGCGTTCTACATGTGCCTATCCCAGAGGCGCCAGGCCGGGCGCGCCCCCGCTGAGGTGCAGGTACAGCTGCCGGGGGCTTCGGTTTGTATCACCACTGAAAGTGTCTAAACTGTAGGAGAGTGTACAGGTATATGGAGTGTTGCTTCAGGAGAGTAAGGAGTAGCGGCTCTGGGCTGCGCAGGAGGACGATCCTTTGCGGGTCACTGCCCAGAGCAGCGCGGGCCGCCTTCAGGGTCTGCGGCCTCTGATGCAGCGCCAGCCCGGGCTGAGCAATAGGCCCAGTCTGGCTTGGTCTATGGTGCCTTCCCGCAGTGCTTGGTGAGGAGCGGCCTTGTGCGTACCTGCAGCACCAGATACAGGACATACGAAACAAGCAAACCTGGTCTTGAGAGGATCTGCAGGATTGCGGAGACACAGCTGCTAAAGAGCAGTTTAGGGACGCTCTCTTCCGTTTGTGGTTTAAATTGACCAAAGAGCTAAACCAAAATGTTTGCGTAAACTTTGTGTCAGGGTAAGTGGGAAGTTTTTAAGTTCTTTAACTACCTGATGTATGCATGGACAGGTACCTAAGTCACTGTCACGTGCAGTGGCAGGGGAGGGCCCTGAGCTGTGTGTTCAGGGTCCAGATCCACCTGTCCACGGTCATCATGGTGCTAATCTGAGAATACTCGATCTCATTGAAATACAGCAGGTTTTCTTCTCTTCTGATTGTCTTTCCAGGCAGCAATAAACAGCAGCAGCTGCTGCCACTGTTAGTGTTTTGCAGGGTCTGGGCACCTTCTGGGGACATAGTTATGGATGGTTTGATTTTACAAGATAGGTGATTTCGGATAAGAACTGTAAAAGTTCCAGGTCCTCATGTGGGAGGTGATGTGCTGAACTGGGAGGGCACAGAGGTAAAATGAGGGCCTTGTGCTGTGCTTTTGGTGACTTTTTTCCAAGCTGTGCATGGTGATTTTTATTTTTTGTACATTTGCCTTTTGGTTCTTGGTTTGTTAATGTAAACAGGGTGCCCCAGTCAGAACTGCATCTCTTGTCTGGATGCAATGGGTTGTGAAAGCAATGCAGATGGGAGATGTTTTGCCAGTATTGTTAACAGTAACAGATTTATTTTTCCATATATAACACAGTAAAGACAATCTCATAACTTAAAGTTTCATTAATAAATAATCAGCTACACTGTACCACCCACAGCCCTGCAGGGGTAGGCCCCATATGAAGAAGAGCAGAGAGAAATGAAATCCCGACCAGTCAGTTCCAGTGCATAGAAGGTAAGTGCTTCTCTAAAGTGTGCATGTCCAAACCTCTTGGTTACTGGTGAGTTGAAAAGTCCAGAAGACTTTGTGTCCTAGCTGGGTTGGTGATTTGGGAATGAATAGTAATAACACTGAAGTACTCACTATCTGGTCACTTCACAGCTCAGGACAATGACTCAAAGCATACATTCAAGTGATGCTGTGAATCAGTCTTCAAGGCTTTTTGTTTTAAAGTCAGTCCAACCATGTAATGGTAAATTCCAGATGGATTCACCAGCAAAAGAGTTGCAGAACTTAAGATGACAACTATATGTTTCCTAGCAGTAGTTTTATGTGTAGAATCTTGGGCCATTAGAAAGCAGAGACTTGACATCATCTGGTTACATAAACTTTGTTCCTACAGTCTTTTGTATCTATAAATATGAAAATGGCAGCAAGGGCAGTAATGGTCTGCGTCTTTGAAGATCTTCATGAACAAAGGTACTAAGCAGCATCCAAAACAGCACCTACAGCCAAAGAGGAGATGGACATGCATGGAATGTTGTACTGACTTTTCTTTCTACTGGCTACATCTGTGCTTTTTCCTGTGCCTTATTCTGTCTGCCTTTTCACTGCTGAATGCACTTCTTTCCCAAATCTATTAATAGTGTTTAAAGTATGTTCAAAAAATTAAGTCTTCACTGCTATCCTCTTATGCATCAGTCTGATTCTGAACTACAGTAGGGAAGTAGACAATGTTGCCATAATTTTTGCTTGTCTTACAAAAACTATTAGCATACTTTAACTTTTACTTTAAAGTTTACTTTAACTTTTGGTTAAATTTGGCAAGTTTACATCCCCTGTAGCCCTGATGACTGTATCTAGAATGGGAAAAGTGATTTCTTACAAAGTAGAGAAGGGCAAGCTGTCTAGATAAGCACTAGCTAGAATTTTCCTTTTTAAATTACTCTTTTTTTAACCTTCTGCTATGAAGAACCTTCAACATACACATGAAAGCTTACCCAACCATACACATGCTGGTGCACAGAAGGTAAGACAGTCTGCCCAGTCTGTAGGTGACCTGTGTGGTGATGTGCTGGCGGCAGGAAGGGCATATTGTGGATGTTGGTTTGCTTGAGAAGATTCCTGCTACGATGATTGGAGGCTGAGACACCAAATAAACTGAATTCAAGAGGAAATGAGAAGCAACAAAATTAGAGGCACAGGAAATCTTTTACAAGTTATAGTCTTAATTGGTGAATGTAGGTTCTTAACATGACTGATCTAGAGGCATTAATACTGAATTCAAGTATATTCTTAAGAACCACTACACTTTCTTCTGTATATCCCAATATTTTGCTTGTACCAGCAGCCAGTGTTTACTCACATAAGGACATATGTATGGAATTGCCTATGGGATAATCCCCATAGGTAGGCAATCTCTACCACCTGCTGGCATGTGCTTTGCCATTGAGAATTTGTCTTTTGATATTTAAAAGAATATAAAATGCATATTCTCTGTGAAGAAGAGTTTTGAAGGCTATACTTGGATCAAATTTTCTGTATTTACAAGAAGTTTTAAGTACTTATTCTAACATACAAATGTCATCAGTCAGGTATTGATGGTGCTGTCCCCACTTAGTGAAGTCTTTAGCTTCCTTCAGGTTTTCTCAGTCTGAACCCAACTCTGTCATACTTTTTGAGGGACATGCCCCATGTAGGTGCACAAAGGGCATTTTTTCAGAAATGTTTTTAGTGAAAAATATCATTTTAAGCATCCTAACACAAGTTTAGGGTACCTTTACACTGTAGCCTGAAGCAAAACTTCAGGAGGACAAAGGTATTGTCTGAGAGATAGGCTATAGCATATGTTGGTCCTAGGTATTTGTTAAAAATGTTTGTGACTCCTGTAAGAGGTGTTATTTGACTGTTCTTTGAAGCCTTTCCTCAGTGTCTCCTTTGAGCTTCTCCACTTCTGTAAAGGTAACTAGAACAGGAGCAGCAAAATATGTTGGGCCTAAAATGATTTGTTCTGAAAGTTCTAGCTGATTTTAGAAAAATGGATGCTTGTGTAGGTTGGCTAATGCTGGAATAACTGAGTTGGAGTATCTCTGTTAGTTTATCTTCCAGCATTTCTAGGGAAATTTTCCAGCCTCTTAGGCTGTTACTAGGTCAGAAATCTCCATCTTCTCTGCTGATTTTAAAAGTAAAACCATTTCACTTTAGTTAGCATGTAGAACAGTGAATGTTGTCATAAAACAGTTTCCCAGCACTTACCTGGTTGCTCAAGGGTGGTTGCTTCTCGACAGGAGTAAGGTGGGGGAGGAGGGTACTCGTAACCCGCTATGCAAAGGAAAAGAGGGCACAGTGTAAAAATGCATACAGCTCACACCTCCTGAAAGGCCTGCTTGGAGTCTAATGAGAAGCTGCATGGGGAGGTGCCTCACAGGGGTGGCCTGAAATGGCTCAGTGAAGTACAGGAAAGGGAAAAATCATGGTGAACGGATTAATGGATTTTTAAAGCCAAAAGAGCCGACAGTCACTAGCTAGTCTCACTTTCTAATGTGTCTCACTTATAAGCCAAGAAACCAAATCTTTTTTCCAATACAAAGGCAGTAACTGCATCTGTTCTAGCATGAGATTGGAACCATGCTTGGTCTTAAGTTATGGATTCTGTTGGTAAAGGATCCACAATACTTTTAACTAGTTCCAGTGATTGCTACCTTTACTATTATTATTTAGAGCCTTTTTTCTTTGAATTCTATCTGTTCTCAGCTTCCAGCCAAATAGTTTCATCATACCCTTTGTTCTTGTTCCCTTTGCTGTGAGTAAGGCAGAAGGGATGCTGATGGCTAAGGTACCTCATGCTTTTTTAGTTCTTTTACTGATCTTACAAATTAAGAATTTCAGTCAGCCTACCTGAGTGTGAAATAAATGAATGTAAAAAAAAATACAGTCATGGATACATTCAAACTAAGTTCATGTATAAAACTTTACAGCAAGCTAGCATGTATGTGGTATCAAACTATCAGACTGGTCTGCACTAGGAGGACAGTACCCCAGCAGAGCAGCTCTGATGTGCGAGTCCATCCTGTGCCATTGAGCATCAAAACAATGTGAGTCCGACTGGGGAATAAGCCCAGAGGGATTCAAAATGGGATACAAAGCTGGAATTTCCCAAGTGAGACAAAATACAGTGGCAAAGATGAAGAAATACTAGCTATGTTTCCTTGACTGGCTTGTCAGAAGTGGTGGAGGTTGGCAATAGGGTTTGGGTGGGGTGGTGGTGTGTTTAGGTTTTGACGATGTTTTGGGCTTGGATTTTTTTTGGAAGGGAGGTTATTTGTGCAAAAACAAATGTGTAAAAAATGAAAAAGTAAATAATTTCCTGCCAGTCTAGAAGAGGAATGTGCTTAGCATAAGGGAGTTAGCACTTAATGTGTTTTTGTGAAGGACCTGTTCCCTGTGCAGGGACAAGACATTGCAACTGAGTGTTAGATATGTTGAGTGCCTGTCTCTTGGTTGAGCAGCTCACAAGTGAGACTTCTCCTCAACCTATTGCAAGCTCTTTTAAGTTTAGAAGGAGGCCAGAGAGGTCTTTGAAGACAAAAATAGTGCAAGAGCTGATCAGAGCAGAATGAGTCGAGTTCAGAGGTGTAGTGCTGACATATCTAGCCTTATTAGTCACTTTCTGACCTCCCATTCTGATTTTTGTTCCAGACCTGTCTGGTGAATGACAATTTCCTCAATAGCAGGAAGGTAACAAGGTAAAATCACTTGATATCTCAGCGTGTCTTTCAATGAGTGTGGGCTCAAGCAGGCAGAAGGCAAAGGAGTGCTGAGAGATACTTGTGTAGGTGTGAGAGCAATGCCTGGTTTCAGAGGGAAAAGCCAGCCCAGCAGAGCAGCAGCAGTCAGTGTCTGCTTGCAGTCATTGAACTGAATTGTCAGCTCTTTGGTCATTACGTTTCCCATGAGGAAGCAATGGAGAAGGGTTGTTCACCCCTGTAGAACCTGGCTACAGAGCTGACTCATCTAGGGAGGGCAGCTCTGGGCAGCAGGAGTGTTTGGGAAAAGGTCAGTCCTCTGGAAAACTAGATTAAGCAAGATGTAGCCTGTCCATGTACAGTTCGCTGGCTGAACATTTGTTTGTTAGGAATATGAAATTATTGAAGAGATACAACTATGGTTACTTTTTGTTGTTTGAAAAATTACTACTAAACCAACAAAAACATTTTTTGCCATTTTAAATGATGTTTCTGTGAGGAGATCCTACCAGCTTCCCTGCCCCAACCATGGGGTTTATATGCTGGCACAGGCTCTTTGTAAACCATCATGTCCTGGCAAAGCTGTGCCTCTTATGAGCTAGCTCAGATCTGGTCTGGAACCCACCTATCAATGTTTGCCACACAATCACCAGGAAGGTGCTCTTTCCAAAACCCTTCAGGTGAAGCCTGCTTACCATCTTGGCCGCAGTACTCTGGTGCGGAGGGTTCTTGCCTGTAGGATTCATGGTGTGGTTCGTACATAATCATAGGAATTTCCGCACATCTCTTCTCACTAGCCATCTCCACAGTTTACCTGCCAAAAGTAGTGCAAAATAGATTCTGCTGTGACTTTCAGTGCCCTGTGTTTGTCAATGCCTGCTTCTTTAATTCTTAGTTCTCACACTCAGATTTTACTTAGAGGAAAAATTAGCAGTTCTCATAGTCTGGCTTTTTGATAGACTGAAGTGCAGTTAGTTCCTGTTACCTTCATGATGAGGAAGATGGGAAGCAGAGCAGAAAATACCATCTTTACATATTTCTTTGTGCTGGAAAGCTAAAAATGTCCCCCCAGTAACCACACTATTCAAAGTGTGTAAATTCATGACTGAAAGTGCTACCTTTGTAGAGAAGTTAACCTTATTTTTTTTCTATGGATTGTTAAAGTATTAGAGGAGGGGAAGAGCACACTTTGGAACACCTGTGAAAAACCTTCATGTATCATTAAGTCAGAGCCTGCACCAGAGCAACCAGTGGCAATTTGGATCTGTCTTTCATCGGGTTATCGTGCAACCTTATCATCATCGTTACTGTGACCAGTTCTGTACTGTGAAACTATTGTCTCATCACTGGTGTGACAGTCTGTTGTTGGGCAAGATCATTATTAAATATGACTGTGCTGCCTGAGGCTCTGAACAAGATCAGGCCACAAAAGATATTTTGCAGGTGTTAGCAGGAGCTGTTCCTCACCATAAAGGAGAGTGGGAGGAAGAGGATAAAGCGGGAGATGGGTGTTTGTATTACTGTAAGAGGAATGGTGTTAATTATTTCTAGCTGTCCCTTGAACCAGTATTAACTGATTGATTTCCTACTAACATTAACCATAGGAGTCCTTTGTAGAAGAAAGTTTACAGCCTTTTGTGCAGATCAGTAAGGAGGATCAGTCTGAGAGGGAAAAGGAACAAAAAATGTTTGTAAGAAGCTGCTAAATGAGTCTGGTGCAGTTTTACTGGCTGCCCAGGTAACTCGATGTAGCTCCAGCTAAATGTCCTGTGTCGCTATGCAGACACTTACCCTGGTTTGGATCAGGATTATGCCTGTCTCACCTGCTTATTGATGATGCCAAAGTGAGGGGTTATGTTGTTAAGAGACACTTGGATAAGCAAATGGAGACTGAGAAATGTTAACATTTGGCAGGTCAACACAAGCCATCTGAATGTGTGAGGTCAAACTGGAGTAGGATAGAATATGCTGAACAAGGCAAGATGGTCTCAAGAGATCTGTTTTCAAGGTGTGTTGAAGGGAATATCCAAAAAAGGGGTGTAGTAGTGCTGAGATAAAGCATCAGTCCTTTCAGGAAACAAGAAAAGGAGGAATTTGGAAATATCAATAGGGAAGAAGTGATGTAATTTTCAAAAATCTGGATGAATGGTAAGTGATATAGAAAATGGTAGCAGAATGAAAAATAACAGGAATAGGTAGGATGATGTGGAGAGAAAAAGCCCAGAAAAACAGTATTAGCTATGTTAAGGCCAAAGATGCTTTAAAAAAATTACTTGAACATGGATTGGAGGGGAGGGATGGGGAAAAGTGCATCTCTCTATACTTGTAAAGAAGCTAAAACAGCTGATTTGGAATGTCAGAACTATTAATAGATTGTTGAAGTTTCATGAGGATCACAGTGAGAAGAGAAAAGAAAAGCTGAGAATCAGGAGAACCTGGGTAAGGTGAAGCTATGAGAACCAAGGCAGTGTCAGTAAATACTGTGGGTTCAGGACTGTGATGACAGACAGCATTGCATTATGCACTATTGACCAAGGGCTCTTTCCTTGGGACAAGGATCAGTGGGCAAAATTATAGGGAGTCTCTTCAAGTTTTTGGCTTACTGTTATCTTGGTACTTAAACACCATAGACTAAATACTGGGTGGTGTCAGTTCAGGTGACATTTCTGCTGAATTCATCTCACTGGCTGTGAAACAGGAAAAAGAAGAAAGGGCTTTTGAATTTCACCCAGTGACTGTAGGCCCAGGCAAAAGGCCTATCATGAGGCCCAGAGTAGAAGGGAGTAATAATGGTTAACATAGTGAGAGCGTTGCAGGTTAACAACTGAATGTAAGCAAACTCCAACTAATCCTTGCTCCACCCAGTGAGGTGTTAGTATAATATCACCAGTTAAGTGTATAGGACAAGAGATGGCAGAGGTGAATCATCAGCAGTTGCAGGAGTAGTGTGGGAGTTTCACTGGATGCCAGGTTTGTGTTTGATCTTCTGTAGCCATCAAGCACAGAATCTCTGGGCCATAGGCTGTTGATAAAGTTGGTACCCTGAATTTTCTCACTTTCAGTGTCTTGTTACGTGCTTCTAATAGTGTTATCACTAGCTCTGTGTTGTGATGGAGGAGCTGCCTCAGAGCAGATGGGTGGGAGAACTATATGGACAGCTAGGCCTCAGCTTCTGCAGGAGCCCCTTCAACCTACCTGGGAAAAAGTACCAGGGGGTTAGATATCCTCTGGGCCCGAGTGCTGCAAGTGCAGAGGTTCAGGAAAGACATTCTCTGGGGTGTTTTATGCAACTCAGTAGATACTTTCCTTTGGCATATAAGTAGTTTCTTTAGGTTCCTTGGTTGCAAACATGCCTGTGATGCCTGAGAGCTCTTTGGATCTATGACCCTAAAACCTGTAAGTGTTACTACCATAGATTAGAGCTAGAGACTTTCCTCTCCTCTCTGACACAGTCATCTGCTGAAGAGAAAGGTATGAGAGACTACAGTTAGTAGCCCTGTAGGAAAAAGTCATAACAAGAAATACAAGGCAGCAGTTCCTGAAGAGTAGGAACACGTCCTATAAAATCTCCTCCAGAAACCAGTAACATCTAGGATGCCTTTGCTTAATAGCTAGGGAGGTGGTGTGAGTTGTAGAGAAGTTCTTTGCAAGGGCAGAGCACACCTTTTTGCACTTCTGATGTGGGGGCTTGGTTTATGTGAAGCACTCAATGTGGACTCAAGCAACTGCAAACTGCATCGTTTTGCAGGCAGAAATGTATACTCCCAGAGAGACAGAAACAAATCTGTGCCTTCTCTGAAGTTTCAGTACCTTTTATGTATAATCAGTTTGCACTGGAAAATAAAGCTCACTTTCAGTCCTGTGGAAATTAGTATTAAAGTAAAAAAAAAAAAAAAAAAAAAAAAAATATATATATATATAAGCAAATCACACCCTGAGGCATATACACAAAGACCCAGTTCAGGGAAGGGAAGATGGAAATGGCAAAGCCTTTCTGTTTCAGGAAGGACATATCCTAGGGGAGAACAGACTACAGCAGTTTCCATCATCTTCCTCTGGATTTGCTCCAGGCACTTGTGTTGTGGTGTGAAGAGCAGTCCTCATGCAGCCAAGCAAAGCTGCTGAACTGTGAAATTCCATGGCAGGGCCCCACTCTCTGGCTCTCGTCCTCACCTCCACACATTCCCTCCTGAAGCTCCCTGATGGCTAAATAATCCTACAGATGAAAATAGTTTGACATGTGCCTGCAGAGAGGCACAGGCACTGGCATTTGTGCTTTGTAAAGGGGAAACTGAGACACAGGGAGGACAGTCTTTTCAGGAGGCCTGACACAGCTGTCACTTGGCCTCCCACATAGGGTTCAGATAATTGCAAGAGAACAGTGACTTTCCTTCCCTCTGTGGTATTTTTCAGAAAGGTTTTTCGGGTGCTGCATGTTTGCAGTGGTGAGCAGAGAGGCAGTCCTTTCTATGCAAATAATTTTTCACCTTTTGGAAATACTTTTTCCAGTTTCATTTCAAGTTTGTTGGAAAAATGCTTATCCCCACAAACACTTCTTCAAAGGTGACATTATGGTATTTGAAACAGATGCATTCCTGAATCTGGAAAGCCCTGTGGGATTCATGTCCCTTTTGACCAAGGTGTATAGCTCAGCAGAACACAAACTGGGAGCTGCTGAGTGATTTCAGTAATCTCATTACTTGAGTGCTGATCCATCTTTGCTTTAGTCTTACAAGCCTGTGCCAATGAAGTATTTACAATTTCATTTGAAAATTGAAGTTCACTGCAGTACTGATTTTTCTCCATTCAGATTCAGAAATTACAGTCTGAAAAGGAGAAGGAGGCAGATGGGATTTGCTAGGTACATGTGTATCAGAGTCCAGGTAACATTTCTATTACCTTTGGATTCTGTTCTGTTGCAGTTCTTCCTCAGAAGATTGAACTAGCTTCTCTGAAAGCTGATAAAGATTTACTTTTGCTTTTTTTGTTTGTTGCTTTCTTTTTTCTCTTTTTTTAAACTGAGGCTTGTTTTACCAAGAAGGTTAATAGATGGTCTTGCACTGCAGACTCCAAATGAAGTTTCTAAAAAGTTTCAAAAGTGCTTGGCACTGGCCTATCTCTATTGTAGCTGAAGCAGTGGAGCTAACCCCAAGACCCAGACACGTATGTAACAGCACAAAATACCTAGCACTTCTCGGAGCAGAGGAGAAAGTATAGGGAAAATTTGGATATGTGGGAGAGAGACTGAAGTTGCAAGGGGCTATCTCTGTGCCCTGTCTGTACTAGAGCTGTCAGTGTGGGCTGGATCAGTATCATGTCATCTGGCAGGAGGTTATCATATTTGACTATCATGCCATGTACCACAATGGCATCCATAATCTTAGGCAGGACAGGAAGCAGTGACTTTGTAAGAGAAGTGTTTAATCTCCATTCTAGCTCCACCTGATGTCAGTATGGGATTTGCCATTGACTTCAATAAGAGCCAGTCCATGGATAGAAGAGAGGGAATATGGAATTTAGGAGGACATAATAAAGTGATTCAAGTATTTGAAGAAGGTAGGATAATATATTCAAAAGTTTAGTATTTTGGAAGATTAATATTAAAACATTACAGCAGATGATCTTCAGATTTCATGGATGTGTGAAGGTACAGTGGTTTTGGTGTGTTGGCTTGTAGGATACTAGTCCAGGGGCTTTTACTTTGCTGTTAACGTGTTCTTGTTCTCCTGTGATCACTAGTTCAGTGTTTTCTTGGGCATTTAGCCCTTCCAGTTGTGTTTATGAGACAGTTTGTGCTATTGCTGGCATGCAATTGCATCTATGCTTTGAATGATAGCAAGTGCCTCTGTTTTACTGCATTGAGGCAGTTAATTCTAGTGTTCAGCTATCAGTGAACCAGTGAATTCCTTACTGGCAACATCTTTTCCCTTTAGCCCAGAGTTGGTCATTTACAGTAACAATCACAACACGCTGAGGCTTTTCAGATGTTCAGAAAGGAATAGTTCCAGTTCTAATACAGACAAAGATTTAGGGAGCAGCATTCAAGTTCTTGCTTATTCTTATTGTTAAAATAGAAGCTAAAAGAGATGACTGCTGGCAGCAAATTAAAAGATGGACATTAAAAAGTATTCAGGATGTCTGAAGTAGACAACCTGTTCAGGGAGATGAAGGATGCTCTCTGCCTATTCCCTGTTATCTACTTCCAAGTTTCATTTTCCAGTCACACACTTGTTCTGCCTTTTGAGCTTCTATCAGGCTACCACCTTTCTTTCTCAAATGGAGGGAATGTAGCTATGTGGGATTCAACTAAATATGAACTGTATTTCTCATTGCAAACTCTTCACGTGGTTCCCTTGGCTTGTCTGTGGGCTGAATTGGCTCACTAGCCAATATCTAAGGGTGCTGCTTGAAGAGGTCAGAGAAAGAAATTGGTTGTTCATCTGTTGGAGTCATCAGGATGTTTTTGTCATTGAGCCAAGGAGTAGGGCAGAACACAGAAAGTCACTGTGTAGATACTGCTTCTCTTCCTCTCATATGGAGAGGGAGATATTCATGTGTAATCCAAGTCCCCATAGTTTACATGGAAGTTTAGAGTAAAATGAGCATAACCATTTTTCACAAAATCAGGAAGAATCATGTGCTGAAGAGTGAAATGTTGGTGAACTGAGCTCTACTGAGAAAGAAAGAGCTCCGTGCTTTTTCCATTTGGAGAAAACCCTGTTCTCCATGGTATTTTAAATGGTGACACAGACACAAAATAATTTGGAAGGTTTAGGAATTGGTTTTGTGTTTTTTAAAAAGAGCAACCTAGTGTTGTTTTTCTGTGATGTGCACCCAGAGGGCTAGTCACCTGGTTACAGAGCTTGTGCAGGCAGCTTCAGCTCTTGGGTGTGCAGATCAGAGCCTGGCCCTGCCTACGTGGACTCACAAGGCTACTGGATATGCAGGGACTCCCTGGATTTTCCAGTTCTGTCCAAGGTTAGACGTTAATGTCAGGTTATTCCTTCATGAAGGGAGTTCCAGTCTATAATTTTGTACATTTACTGCTCCTGTTGCTCTCACTTCTAAAGCAGTTGAAAATACTGTAAACTTTCACAAACTTCCTAACCTAAAATTATTCATGGTAGTTTATTCCTGTTTGTTACTGGGCCAGCATCATGCTTTTACAGAAAAACCTTCTCTCGAGACAGCCCAGAGAACATTCCTGTCTCCTTGCAGCCTTTCCTTCACAGAGCTAAGCAAGCTTGTTGAGTCCTTCTCATTTCTGTGCATTGATTTCATCCTTCTTGGCCATGAGTGACCAGTGAGCTCTGTCCTCAGCCAGTATAATGGTATAAATGTCATATTTGAAGGCAATGTTGTCTTTAGAATAATCCAGTAGACTTTTTCATTTTCCACAGCCATGTCATGCTGATGGATTGTATTTATGCTGTCATTAACCAGCAGAAGGTCTTTCTCCTCCAATGTCATTTTGTACTGATGAACTCCCAGCTTATAGCTGAAATTCCTGATAGAATTTTCTAAATGCACTGCTTTGTAGCATTATAATGTATGTGAATTCTGTCACAGTCATTCTCTATTTTTTTCTCATAGTATAATAGCTTTTCTGCTTCCATAATTTGTTTCTTCGTTCAAACATTTTATTAGCCACTTCTATATTTCTGTCAAGGTTATTGATTAAAATACTGAATAAGCTTCATCACTGATTTCTGTGTTAACCATCGATGCAAAGCAGATACATTTCTGAAGTCTTGTTCCCTCGTTTACTGTTCGAGGTATAATCCCTTGCTCCCTCAGATGACCAACTTCACCGACATATAAAGGGCCATTATTCTGAAGGATGAGCACAGCTGGGCCCTGGGTTTGCATAAGAACTTGTCCCTCCCTAATTACTAGTCCAAAAATAGAGTACTAACCACTAAAAGGAAGTATTGTCCAGTAGTTTGTGCAATAACCTGGACTGAGAGAGGAAAAATATGGATTCAGTTCCTGTTCTGCAGTAGTGAAGATGAGCAAATTAGTCTTGGTTTTGCTCAGCTCTTGTATATGAGAACACTGTACTGGGGAGACACTGTGACCATTCTGCAGTGACATGGTGCACATTTGGTTATGCCTTGTCTTAAAACTTGAGCAAATAACAGGAGATAGGAAATGCTAAGTTTAGATTCAGTTTTTGTCCTGTATAGACGCAATTTTGTCTCTAGAATTCATTTCAGCTGTCAGAATTGAACAGTTGTTTTGAGCACCTTATCATTACCTTAAAATTTGATGTCTGCTGGTTTTCATTTTAATTCTTTTATGGTTTAACCTTCCCTTATGGATAGCATTGAATCATTATATCATGTTAAAGTAGTGTCCATAACTTGACCTTCAATTGAAAACTGATAGAACAGCTCAAATAACATGTCATTTAGCATCTAGAACCTACTTGAGCAACTTGTACAAAGTTGTTATTCATAAACATTTACTTGAAGAAACCTGGAGTGTGCCCTGCTTTTATACATGAGCTAGGCTCTTTCCTATGGTGCATTACTTTGACTTTCCATTCTTACTACTGTCCTCATCTTCACCTTATCAGAAAACTCATTTTCCTGTTTTTCATCTCTGACCTGTTCCAGGAGAAAGTTAAAAATCCTGAGAAGAATCTTTGCCTCCAGATTTTAGGAATGTGAGAGAGAGCTTGCAGGTTTTGAAAGCCTAATGATTCAATCATGGAGTTAACATTTACAACTGAGAGCCACAGCTGTCATACTCCTGAAGCTCACTGTCTGTTTTAGTCCTTGCCTTGCCACCTCCTGTTCTTTATTTCGTAAGGAATAAACATAGTATTGATCCCAAGTATTTTGAAAGCTCTTACCTTTAGGTAGCTCTTGCAAATCTGGGAAGCAAAACCACTTCAAAAGTTGATCACTTCATCCATGTCTTTGCAATGCGACTGTATCTAGGAAAGCAAGCAGCACACATGACCAGTGACATGACCTGCCGTCATGCCTCTTTAGCTTATCCAGTTGAAGACATGAGCGAGTCAGGTTGGTAGACAGTGTATAATTACCCTACTTCGCCTTCAGCCCATCCTACTGCTCATACCTGCTCTGCAGCAAAAGGAATGTTGTGTGGCAGGCTTACACTGCAGTTTTTTCATGGATAGTTTTCTAATATCCCAGAAATTTTGCTTCAGACTAACCTGAAAGCTGGATGAAGACAATTAGAAGTATGGGAATAACATGAGGTCAATGGAGAGAAAATTGTATATCCTAACCCATTGTGCTTCTATACAAACTATCACCAAGAATGATGAAAAGCCATAGGTACAGTTGGATAGAAGGCTCTGATATTTTATCAAAGTCAATGATCTCTTTAACTTCCTGACCAATTAAGTGTTTGTGCTTAGATCAGTAAAGATATCTGTGCAGAGTGGTAACCACTGATACAGCTGCAATGCCCTGGGTAAGTAGGTTTGTGGATGAACTGGACTTTGTGTTAAATGCATGCTTTGTGTCTGTGGTGGGTTGACCTTGGCCAGCTGCTAGCTGGCCATTTAGGCACTCTTACGGCCCCGCCTCAACAGTACGAGGGATGAAAATAAGATGGAAATGTTCTTTGAGATAAAGACAAGGAGATCACTTAAAAACTACCATCATGGGCAAAATAGACTTGACTTGGGGGAAATGAATATATTGGTATTTAAAATATATTTGGATGGTGAGAAACAAAAGACAAAAACTAAAACACCTTCACCAGATGCCACAGATTTGGCATCTCCAAGTATAAGTGGCCATGTGAACTTCTTAGTAAGGATTGTTCTTGCTTCATCCAAATCCACCTGTGAAACTGTTTGACACAAAGACAGTTCTCCACATCAGGTGTCCATAGGCAGTTCCTCTGGAAAGGAGAGAGCATGGAGAGGAGGTGGCCTAGTGGTTAGGATTTGGTGCTGTCACCATTGGGACCTGGGTTCAATTCCTGGTCAGGGAAGCTTTGTGGTGACGTAGTCTTAAGAGAATCCTGCTCTGGCAGGGGGGTTGGACTAGATGATCTTTCGAGGTCCCTTTCAACTCCTAACATACTGTGATGATGCGTTGGGTTTGCCTGGGACACTCACATTACTAGTCCAAAATATGCTGTTCACTTGACTCCTAGGCTAACAAAGTCTTTCTCAAGAAAGTGCTGTGTCAGTGCAGGAAGCCCCTGACTTTCAGAGGTCAAGATTACACAGTAATTAACAAAATTGTAAGGTGTGGCTGGAAAACTGCTAATGGGTAAAGGAAGAAGAGCATGAACAGTTGTGTTTTCATGCCCTTTTTGTCATCGTAACTTGGAAACTCTTTGAAACAGAGGTTTTTGTTCTGAGTGGATGGTTTGGAGTTAATGGTGAAAGCACATAACCCGCCCTCACCTGGATTTGGAAGGAGCAGGTACAGAGCAGTTGCTCAGATTTGCCTCGCTGGCAAGAATGGAGGCTCAGCACTTTGTACACTACACAAATACTGTGATTTACATTCGACCACCATCAAAGTAGTTGCAGACTCCTCTGACAAGAGCCACATCTCCAGGCTAAAATGGAAACAGGAAAGAAGGGCTGACAGTAAGAGTGGCTGATTCGATTTTTGCATTTCAAATCTTTGTTCTTTCACAGATTTCCTGTGAGATATTGGGCAAGTTACTCACTCCTCTGTGTTCTCTCCATGTAAAGGGTACGATAGACTGATCATAATATTTTACATAATTTAAATAGAGATGTTAAAATGCTGCTTTACTGAAACTGAAATGCTTTGGGGAGTTGTAGTATTTTGACAGTATTTTTCCAGGGATCACTGGTCATTGGTGAGGGAGAAAGAAGGTCACTTCCATGTGTATAGCCAAATATAGGAGGGTGTTGAGGGTATAGGATGACATTAAAAATCAAGAGGTGTAGCTATAATGTATAAATACAACAGAGGCTAAAATACAGGATAAGTAAAAGGAATGACTGACTGTAATATTGCAATCAGAGACACTGCCATTAAGCAGAAAATGAATCTGTGGGAGAAGGGGCCCATTTCTCTGGGGTGGGGTATCTTTTTTTTTCCCTTAAGAGTAGATTGGAAAAAAAGTGCTGACACAAGAAGTTCTTACACTGGTGAGGGTGGTGTAACTGCTGAAATATTTAGAACAGCTTTAATATCCTTAACATACTGCCAAGTTGATGCTCATGAAAGAACTTGAAGTTGTTGAAACTCTTAGGGCTGTTCACAGGCATGCAGGAGGCAGGCACTCACTTGAGAGCCAGCTCTGTTTCACTTGTTCCAAGTGGCACTGGGCACACACATGTTCTCACACCTTCAGCCTTTATTGCGGGTGAGATGAGAGGATGCAAAGAGCCTCATATCTCCTGCCATACACACTCCTCTCCCTGCTCATCCACCAACCTCACCATGATTCTTCAGCCTGTGGGGGAAGTGAGAGATTTTAAATTTCTGTTTACACATGTATCACTGGCTTTCTTTTGCAATCTTAATTATGCTGTTTGCCCTAAGAGGAGCAGTGTGATACTTAGCAAAGAGAAAGATTAGATCAGTCCCCTTGCATCATTATATCAGTCCCCTGAATATCATGTATGCTATCAGAAACAAACAAGGGTGTAATAATGATTATAAATGAGTCCATCAAGAGGTGATTGCTTTTCCTACAGTCACAAAATATAGCCTTTTCTTGCATGTAGGAGACACATTGACAATTACTTGGGAGCTTCTCTCCTGTTTTTGCTTACAGTCTCTCATAGGATGGGACAACTGGATTTAAGATTGGTTTTGGTTTTTCTCTGTGTTGTTACAGCCTTTATTCTGACTGTGGATGCTATTGTCATAGATATAGAAAAATTATGTAGAATACATATTACTATAATACATATAATATATATTATTAGTATGTATTTTATAGATATATATAGTGCAGGTAGAAGAAATTCCTCTCCCAGTTAAAATGCCAGCTTACTGTAGCTGAGTGTACATCCTATTGGCTGGGAGCTTGCCTGTCCTGTTTGGTATCTGAATGTAACATATTTCTTAGAACACTGATTACACAAGAAGGGTAAGAGTGACTCAAATATGAAACATCATTCTTTTCAGATAAGATCTACAGATGAGTTGCTTTAATATGCAAAGTAAATATTTGAGTGGCACGTGGCACATAGCTCAAAACAAAGCAGAAACCACTTATGTGCAGTGGTTTCCAAATAAAACACGATCTCCGGTATGAAAAATTATACATAGGCTTTTTTCTAGTAGTTTGCCTATTAAAGTAAGATGTAGAAAAGAGAACCAGCTACATGCCATGCCTGAATCTGAAAAATCACTGTATTAATTAATCTGTAATTAATCTGATCTGAAATCCCAGCCTGCTATAGCTAGATTGTGTGCTTAGCCACAGTGGGGGCCATTTCTTGGTTTTGTTAGTAGCACAAAAGTAATAATTTTCCAATTTTCCTTCCATTCCCCCTCCCCCCCTTTTCTCCTCCTTTTAATATAGTAGTTCTAAAAGCTCTGAGCCTGATTGTGCTTCCAACCTAGCACCACACAGTTTGGTTTGGACAAGGCAGGCAAGACTCCAGGAAGTCAGCTGGGAGCTGCAATTTTACTAGTGAGATCTTTGTGCCTTGGAGTACTGGACCACAGCATGAAACACTACAAACAGAGAAATCCTGCTATAAGAATGAAATTGCATCTGCTGGTTATTATCACACCTTAATAAGTGCTAGAACCAGAACCACAAAGGAGTAGACTCACAGAACGTTAAAAATACAGAACTGAGAAATTTCGTGCAGAGAGGACAGAACCCATTCTGCTGGCCTATCCATGCAGCTGACACCAGTACAGCTGGGCTGTGTTTGGCATGTCCAAAAGTTGTAAAATTTTCTGCTTGAATTAATGGGCTTTCTGACTTTTTCAGATAATGGGAATCAACAGGATTTCCATCTACATGATGCATGTGACAAAACCACTTTATAGGTCATCATACTGACCTCAGAAGGAAGAGGGCTGGACCATTAGACCTCAGGGTCATTTTGGAGAGTTTGTTATCCACAGACAAATAATTAACCTCAGTGGTAAGGATTGAGGTACTGAAAGAGCTGATGGCTAGAGCTGGCTTGCAAAGCAGAGATGTTTCTGATGTGAGAAAGAGTATATGGTCAGATGGCTAAACTATTACCTAACTACAAACTTCAGTACAGTCATAAGAGTATCCCAGTATTTCAGTTGTCCCTAGAACTCTAATTATAAAATTACATTTTAATTATAAAAGTGGACGATGTGGAAAGGAGATTGAACATGTTAATGGTTGGGCCTGATGATCTTAAAGGCCTTTTTCAATTTAAATGATTCTGTAGTTTAAATAGGCAGAGAATATCTGTTCCTTTGCAAAGACTGTGCTGACTTTGCACAGGCTTTGCAAAGACTGGTTGTGAGTGCAATCAAAATATTTTAGAGCTTACTTCCCTTCCAGGGGACCCTGCCATGCCCAAAAAGGTCAGGGCGCAACTATCTGGTACCACCAGGGAAAAGGACATGAAAAGCACAAATCAAGAGAATCCCATTGCCTAGTGCCTCTCATGAAGAGAGGCTGCAGGGTCCAGTATCTGCTTGGTGGAGGCTCCCAGAGGCTCTAGAGTCCTCTAATTAACTAGGGCAGTAATTAGCCTTAGTCCCAGTGCGGGGCACTGCGCTGACAGGTGTACCCTTTGTGTTATTTTTGAGCATAAATAGTATATGAGCATAGGTAGACTTCATGTTTGTGTGTGTTGGTTTGTTTTGCTTTCTTCTTTAGACCTGTGTTTCATAAATTTAGTTTTAGGTAGTCCTGTGATGAGCAGGATGTTGGGTTTGATGATCCTTATGGGTTCCTTCCAACTTGAGATATTGTGTGATATTAATGGTTTCAGCTTCTGGCAGTGAACAAAATGAGCTGAAACTGATTTTTTTTTTTGTTTTTATATTTATTTTTTCCCTTTCCAAGCAAACAGTATAAGTTTAAATATTGAACATCTGGATCTTCCTTCAGTTTCTTCACTTGAAAGAAGCAGTATGTTAGAGCATCATATCTAAAAGAGAAAAGAGAGAGCAAGCTCAGCACAGCTGCTATTAGCTGTGGTTAGTTTTTGGCCGAACTACTAAAGATACAAATCCTGATTAGTTAACTCATTAAATACTAAGCATTATTGAAATTCCTATGCTGAGATTTTCTTGGAAGATTGCTTCACCTGCTCAGTAAGTGTAGAATGACATTGTATAAGAGAGCATATATTCCCTTTTAATAGTAAATGATCTCATCTTTTTTTAGCTCTTTCCTTTGATTGAGCTTCCAGAGCACTTAACAAAAATCTGCTAGTAGTTTCCAGTGAGAGAGAACACTATTCTCTGTTCCTCTGTACTTGACAGGAAGGACGGAACAGCTTTTCTGTGTGGCTGGTGTGTTGCTGAAGATGGCATTGGTCAAAGAGTAATTTATGTAAGTTATCTGGGAACTATGTACCAACAGTTATGTGAGACTGTGACAATAATAGCTAGAAAGTGAAGTCATAAAGCTCAAAAATTAAAATACAAATTAATGATACATTAATTAGTAGATTCAGTATAGTATTAAAGTGGAAAAGTCAGACTGAAATTGTACAGATACCAAAGCACTTGGAGTACAGGATGTGGATTGAAGGCCGTCAAGCCCCATCCTGCCTTTCAGCTGGGTTACTGGATGCTGCCACCTGCAGTCTGCATTGGTGCAGAGCACTGCCGTTTACTGACAAAGCAAGCACACATCTCGCAGGCCTCTTTCTCACTTTTAAAAGCCTCAGGTTTAAATGTATTCCCATTTGCTATTTTGAAATATCTGCTTCTATGTGATTTTACAGAATAATTAACAAATTGCAGAATTACAAACCAACCAACCAAAAGTCAGAAAAATCTACAAAACCCCAGAGCCATCTACTTGGGTCTTTTATCATCCATTCCATCAGAAATTAATAGAAAAGAAAAAAAGAAGAAACAGAATTGCCTATTAATGGTCACTCAAAAGAGTCTTTAATCCACTGTCATGTCTCACTTTGTGTGACATGAAGAATACCATTTAAAAACTATGAATCCTCTCCACCACTGAGTTCAAGATGGACCATTGAAAGATGGGTGTAGGGGCAGGATGATGTTTGGCTGGGTTTTTGTTTGTGGTTGGGTGTTGTTTTGTGTTGTTGGTCTTGTTGGGTTTTTTGTTGTGGGGATTTTTTTTTTTTTTTAATGTCACTGAAGTTAGGGGCAGAACCTACTGTTCTCCATAATCTTATAATTGAGGTACCTTTAAAATTATTTTTGGAGTTGCTCCCAGAGCCCTCTCCCATGTGCCTGATCGTATTGCTGAGCCTTGTGGAGTTGCTGAGATGTCAAGTCCTTTAATTAAAATGAGCCCCATCTACTTTACATGCAGTGCTTTTCCTGATGGAAAGGAGCCATGATAGGTGGCTATAGAGGAAGTTAGAGCCCTCTGCCTGAAAATTCCCTGAAACTGTTGTCCACCAATGTTCAAATGTTTATCTGTCTGTGTCTGGCGCTGTGCCAGGAGGGACTTGCAGAGAGTTAAAGGCGTTCAAAAGTACTACAGGAGGTCACAGAGGGAGTTAGCCTGAAATCAACTTTAAGTAGGATGTTGTTGAGGTACTTATTGTGCTGTAGAACTTGCTTAATGCTCTCTGTCAGACTGAAAACACTTCCTTAGGTTGGTGTATGTCCCCTCTGAATTTACAAGTAATTTGTACTCTCTGGAGTAGTTTAAAGCAATTTACCGCTATTTCAAGTTTCCGTCCTATTTAACTGCTGAAATTCTATCCTTTTAATGCAGTCCTTCTGCAGGCACTGTGACTTAAAAAAGCAGTCACATACCCTGGAGAGGTTGCTAGTTGTTATCATTATGGTTGAGTGAAAACCTGAGTGATTCACTTTCTTTTTTGGCATGAAGAGATAAGTGTTCTGCCTGTGGATTGCGTACCATCGTTGGCACCTAGGTGGCTAGGCTACCATATCATTCACTTACAGAGTAAAATGTTCTGGCATACTGAGAGAGCCACTGAACATCCTTTTGTTTGCTGATAGTAAAGTAATTGAAAAGCACCACCCAAAGACCAGAAATGATACAACCTTAAGAACTAACCAGGCTAGTTAGTCCAATAAAGGCAGGAGGATTTTGTTGGCTGGCTGTGTGTGCATTTGTATAGAAAGAAAGGGAGAAGTCAGAAAATAAACCACAGAAAGAGTCATTGTGATCTAAACTTCTTGAGTTTTTTTCCTGAAAGGTCCTTCAAATGTTGACCCCAGCAGATGGAGATCATGCCAGCATAGCACAACCAAAACTAATTAGTTTACTTGGGCACTTGTCACAGAGATGAAGATATCTTTGTGCCAGCACAGAGTATCTCGAACACAAGCTTGAGTATTCCAGGGCTGCACTTCAGTTTAGTTTAGAAATCTCTGAAGTTCTGTAATGTCATTTTTAATTTTTAAGTGGTTTTGAGTTATGTCAGGCTTCTCCAGCGTGAAACTCTGCTGTGAGTCAGCTGCAGCAAGTTGTGCTATGCTGGAGGTTGAAGATGTTACTCAGTTAACAGTGCTTTGTGTTGAAGCAAAGGCTTCTTTGCAAGGGCTCCTTGGCTCTGAGTCACCTCTGAGCAGCTCTGTTCCACTCACAACACCTTCAGTCTTCAGTCCTCTGCTGGTTCCTCTTCAGGCAAAAAGGAAAGGCTTATGTGCTGGTCCCAGTATACACACAGCTGCCTCCTACTTCAACTGGGAAGTAGGTACTAAATTATCACTTCAATATATTTTTACTTAAAGATCATTCTAGGGAGCAGTATTTTCTGTGTATAAAATTAATCAAGAATGTCTCTGCTGCCTGCCTTGCATCTATGGGCAAATATGGATTGTGAGCAGAGAGGAGTGACAAAATCTGTCCCTGGTAAAAGAGGTTCATAATTTGTTTGCCTTTCATCAGACAACATGCTACTGACATGAGCAGTCTTTCCTTCAATACCTGAAATCATGAGCATTCTTATTACATCACTATTACTGTGATGCTGTGGCACCAGTAGATCAGCCAGTGGCATCATTGTGAAATATGGAGGTTTTTCTGCAGAGCAAATAAAAGCATTTCTCTTGCTCTGCTCTTGTGTGCTGCTTATGTAAAATGGCTAGTAGTTTCCTATAGCACTCAGACAGTGTTTTGAGAAGCTCAGAAATACTACTTCCCCCCCCTTTTTTGTCTCTTGTTAGCTGTGACACTTTCCCATCTGCCCTTGCAACCTGTCTCTGGGTTATTGTAACAGCATTAATCAGGAGAATTGGCGAAAACCAAATTACATGACTGACAGCAGAGAAGGACCCAGATGTTACCTCATCAATGCTTTTGCATGGGCTGTTCAGCCACATGGCTGACCTTGTCAGTGCACTGCTCTGCTCTTAAACAGTGTTCTTGCACTGGAGCATTGTGTGGGCCTTTGCTGGAGTAAAGCAGAGTGTGGAGAGCAGGAGGAGAGAAAGAGACTCAGAAAGTGAAGAGTAGCTTTATAGATCCAAACGACCTACTGTCAGATCTCTCTTTTTACAGTTTAGGAAGGTACTCGTGGCTCTTTCAGTAGTCCTGTGAGGGAGGAGACACCCGAGTTGGAGAGTTCAGCTCCCTCTTATCCTTTCATACAGAGAGACTGTAAGGAGGCCTGTTGGAAGGAGGTGTGTTTGTGGCATATGTCCAACACGCCTTTTGCAGAGTAATCAGTGAATCTAAACCAGCATGTATTCACACACACACAAGTGAAAAATTGTGTCCTTCCCTGTTAATCTGGTAGAATAGTTGATCAGTATCCTGGCTTGCTGGAGTCTGTCTGAGAACAGAAGTTACTTTCAGGACAGAGGCAGGAAATGTTGTTTTAGATACTTTACATGTACTCCTGACAAAGTCACTTACTGTGACCATAAGAACAAGACTTATGCAGAACGTGGCTTTCTGCATTGCTGTGAACCCTGTACCACCATCCTGTCCCCCTTTAGAGCCAGCTTGGTATGCCAGCCAGTAGTAGTACAGCCTTTCCTTCTTAAATTTGAATGGGGTTTAAAATCTTCTGGAGTATTTTTTTGAGTAATGTCATGTGGTTTAGAGTCTGAAGCATCTCATATTGTCCACCACATGAAAAGGATTTTAAGGTGTAGAGCTCACCGTCCTAATCACTGAGGGATGGCTTGTGTCTACAACAGGCTACACCCAAAGACAAAGTTAAAAGCAAAAGGCAATTTCTAATGATGATATACAGCAGATAATGTGTTTAGCCTTAATTGTGTTTGCTGTAAGTGGAGCCCTTGAGGGAAAACCAATATAAGCAGTTTCTCAGTCAAGAAGGGAGCTGCAAGACAGACGTGTTCTTTAAACAAAATTCACCATCTGCTGGTGAGCTTGTAAATCTTTTAGAAGGCTGGAACATGGTGTATGATAGTTGCAGAGTAAATGTTTGCCTATTACAGTGATGCTGTTTTCAAAAGGCCTGACAGTAGTGCATGGTGTCAGCAGAAATGGAGACATCCTGGCCTGGTGGCTTCCCAGTTCTGATGACTGGGAGAACTCTGAGCTCTTGGCCCTGGGATAGTAAATTTGCACTGACAGCATCTTGGATTTCTGTTACTTTAAGAAATAGCCCATAGGATCCTGAGTATTACATACTCCAATATCCCAAATTAAGAAATAGTCCATAGGATCTCTGCAGACCACAGAAGACCACTGTTATTGACTAGACTTACATAGCAACATAAGAAGCCCAAAAATAATACCAAGGTTGCTGTAGTGCTAGAGTGTTTTTCAGGCTGTGTGGAAAGGGTAACTATGTGGTTAATTAAAAAGAGAAAAGGATCGAGAAGAAATGTCAAAGCTGTGAAGCTGCCTTGTCAAAGGCACATTACTCCTGTGCTCTCTCTTGCTCTCTTTTGTTCCACAGAAAACACAGATTCTTTCACTCTCTATGCCAACAACTGGCTGCCCACAGATCTTCTGCTTGAAAGACAGCAGAGTCCTTAAAGAGCAGAAAAATGTGTGTAGTTTGAGAAGATGGAAAAATGGCATCAATCTTGTGCCTAAAATGTTGAGGAGAGGGAGTCTTGTATGTTCAGGATGGCTGTTTCTCAGATAGCGAGCTGTGAGCTGGCTTATTCAAACCCTTCTGCTCTTTAAGCTAAAATTCCTCTGAGTTCTCCCACATGATGATCTGAAGAGCTGGGATACAGACTGAATATCTTTACCAAATGAAGGAAAATTAGGAGAATAAATGCTGCAAGCCATGATCATGCAATGTTTCTGTTGATTCCCATTTTTGAAGAACAGTTGTTGCTGAGGTATCTGACCACTCTCAAGTTAAAACATCTTTATTTGTGAGTCAGTTTTGTCAGAACATTTTTCTTTGTTACAAAAGCACTTGAGTAAATAATTGTGAACTTGAAAATGTAATTAATATCTGGGTGTGTTTTTCTTGTTGACATCAATAGATGCTGAATAACTTCAAACAAGAGGGAGAACTGAGTGGCCAATTTCTTCAAAGGAATAACTGAGTCTGTAAGTCATCACTGAACAATTTGGTACCTGGCAACAGAGAGGTAAGGGCTGGGTTTTTTCAATTGCAAGGCCAAAGTGAAAAATTGAAAACAGTTTCTGTTTGAATCAGCTCAAAACAGGAGATGAACTGAACTGAAAAATACAGATCACGCCAATAGAATATTGTGTTTGGTATAAAGCATCTTTGCTGTGATGCAGAATTTAAGATGCTCACAAACTATTAATGGTAATTAAACTAAACTGTCTAAAGCTATTACTGAGGTGTTACTGCCAGAGGCTGTGGAATGATAGCATTGGTGGAAGTGCAGCAGATTTAACATCAGGGTGGGAATCACCTCATTGCTCACTATAATGACTTCACTGAGCATTTCTTTCTGTATCAGCCTTAAGATTTTATTTCTCTGATGCCCACTGAAACAGTTATATGTCTGGGCTAAGTACTGCACCAGATAGAAAGATTTATATGATTAATAAAAGTTTCTTTCATACAGCAAATTCTAGTCCATCAATGTGGAGTTTGAGGCCACAGGTGGAGGATTAATGGAACAAAAACACCAGGCACTGTCCTGAAGAGGAGGAATTTAAAAAGAGACAAAGAGGAGCATTGCATTACTGTTAGCCAGATATGCCTCTGATCCATAGAGGAAATCCTGGGGAGCAGCAGGAGCCCTTTTCTTTCTTTGGTACTTCTTGAGTATGATGATGATTGTCCTGGTGAGAACACTCCTATTTACTTCAACTGGAGTAAGTCCTCAGATCATCTTAATCTGTGATTGAACTGAACACTGTGTCATTCTGAAAAAATCAAGAGCTGGTAAGTGTTTCTGCTTCATGTGTATTTTCTCATTTTTCAAGAGGCTTAAGTATGTGAAACACCTCTCAAAGCTGCCTTCATCATTAATACTTATAAAAATGAATATGTATGCCTCTGGGCTTATTGTTCGTGAACATCATTGTACAGGAGTGTCTATCTGTAGACTTAATGTGAAATCCTTTCCAGAGTCAAAAGATATTTAGAGGTTAATGGAAAGGAATTAAAACACCTGAAGGCAGCTATGTGGCTGTAAAATGAGAGAGATGAATGAGGTGGAAACTGACTTGATGAACTAGTAGAAAGTGTTCAAGTGATTCCCATATAAAAATATCATGTAATTCAACCAATATATTTGGGAATTTCTTACCCTTTCCCACTGACCTTTTTTTTTTTTCCCTCCTGACTATTTGCATCATGATTTAACTGTCAAATGCAGAGTATAAAACCCTGGGCCCAGAGGAAAGCTCTACTAATGAACAATTAAACTTAGATCTGTGGGGCCGATAGGAGAAATGCAAGGGAAAAGAGCACTATTACCTGTAAACATTGACATCCTCACAAATTTTTCTCTAGCTGCTGAATGCATTATGAGCCTTGCCCAGATCTCATTGGGAGGCAATAGAAATTTTATTATTGGCTTCAGTTAAGTGAAAATAATTTTCTAGGAGCTATTTTCTGCACTAAAAGATATGTCACAAAACTCAACACTTCACCAAAGATGTAGGAGAAGTGGGGTTTAGTCCATTCTTCTGTCTGAGTTGATTTGAGCCTGCATCTGGCATGATACATGATCATCAGATGATGCATGATCTTCAGTCTTGGAGCTCTTTGTTGATGTAGTTGCTTTTGCTAAGAATAATCCAATTTTTATTAATCCAGTTCTAAGGAATTACAGTATCATCTATTAATATAGGGAACCTTCTGTATGAGGAGAGTCCAGTACTCAAGACTCTCTTCAGATGGTTTGTACAGTTCATTTGGGCCAACAGAGACCCATTGAGAGAGACACTGAAGAACAGTCTTCTCTCTCCTAGGAACTGCCTTCATTGGAGGCATTTCACCTTGAGTGTCCTGTCTTTTCGGCCTCTAAATAGGGGGAAAAGCACCAAGCCTTCTTTGGCTATTGCTTTGCAGAAAGGAATTGAATAAATATTTGGCTCCTGAAGGGAGGGAAAGTTAGGGATCCTAGTCAGAGAAGGAGGAATATTTGGCTGAAAGTACCTAAGGTATTTTCAAAAGGTGACTTCAGACATACTTTTCTGACTTTCTGTCACGTACATTTCTTCTATTACATCAGACCACACATACTCCATGTGGCTCTAAAACATGAGACTCTTCAGACTTGTATCTAAAAAAAGAATTGATTAGGAGGATGAATGCCATGTCTGATTGTTAAATATTTAAACCTGGTAGGCTTTCAAAGAGTGGCAGGCTTGCTAGCCTGTGATAACACCCTTGGTTTGCCAGATCTAACTTGCCATTCAGAAGACTTGGGGTAATGTGTAAATGGGATTTTATATCCAGTGGTTTTTAAGAGACAATGAGGACACAGATGCATACAAGGAGTGTACCTTTAAATAGTTTATTGTAGAATGGAATAGGTCATTGTGCATTAAGAATTGTATCTGGGAGAATGCATTTTTTTCCTCCCTGGTGTGAGAGTGAAATTGCTAATGCCCCAAATGAAACGAACACAAATGTTCTAACCCATATATCAGGAACACAGGAAACAGTATCTTGTTACTTGGACTATGAATGCAGTTTCTGCTACAAACTTCTGGATATAGAAGAACAGACAATCCTCTAAATGCTTAGACGTTGGAGTCTTGTACTAATCTCTCTCCATTGTATTCTTCTCAGTGTCTGTTTTCTTTCAGTGTATAGTACTAGCACCATGGGAATTTTTATCTAACCTTTTTTTTCAAGAAAAGAATTCCAGCTGTTGACAGTTTCTTCTTGCTGTGCAAGATAATAGCATTTACAAGCATTTTGGAAGCATCTAACTGTCCAGTCTATTCATACCGGTAGTAAGAGCTGGTCTTTTTCCAAGAGAGATAGTGATCTCAGCCCCTAGGGGTGTAAAGGTTTTTATACCGGCTTAATTGCAGCTATCATAAAGAATCAATAGATAATGAAGAAAGAGGTATGTGCAGTTTGGGATCTAAACAAAATAGACAAACTGGGAAAAGAGGAGAATGGTGAATATTCTGAAGATGGCTAGATAGTGAGAGAATAAGAAACATCTTACTTAAGCTGTCCATGAAAATAGCCAGCCTTTGTATTTCACCTTCTAACAGCTCCAGCTCTCGTGCTGTCTACACACTCCATGCTTGTGGTTTTCCTCCAGGCAGTTGCCATCTATCGAGGCAGATCGTAAAACTACACAACCCACCTGTGTGATAGGATTGCTTTGTAGGACTTTTTTCATTACAAAGATTTTGCTATGTGCTCATTTGGACAGAGTATAACTTCCAGTTTGGTTTTTGTTTTTGAGGGGTTTTTGCTATACTTGGCTATCGGTATGTCATCATTATGAATTATGTGATCGTTATCATCATTATTCATCACTGTGAATTAATGATTATCATCCAGTGTGTGGTAAAACATATATTTAAATAACTGCAGATAACACAGCATGATATATATGCTACATTGGTCAAAGACTGGCTTAGTTGTCTGACCACTTAACTAGGAGCCATCTTTTGAGCATGGCACCTGTCAGAGCTAGTAAGATACAACTCAATTTAATCTCTGTTCTGGTTTAAAATTGGAAATTTGTATAAAGGTCATAGTGATATGTTTGTTGAGCAGCTGCTTTTGTACTTGGTGTTTCAAAAAACAGTTTCACTATATGTTAGTGTCTCTAGAGGCATGCTGTAGTTTGTATACTCAGAAGGATAACCACTGTTTACTGCTTAAATGATTGCTTTGTGGTCTGCATTGCTTTTGTGGCGTAACTTCTTAATACACTGTACCTTAGAAAGGAAACTTCAGCTGGGATGCTGATGCATCTTGTCTTCAAATGTTAATGGCCTTTGCCTATCAGTTCCTGACCTGAGCCCCCAGCATGCATAATGCAAAACTTGGCACGAGCTCATGTGTGGATCCCTGTGAAGAGCAGAAGTCAAACTGGATTCTTGACTTCAATTCCTACGCTTTGCAAACTGAACAAAACTCATATGAAGCATGAGTCAAAGTTACAGATGATTAAGAGACAATAATTTGTGAGATACCTGGTATGAAAAAATTGATCTTATGAAATAGAATGACTGTATCCCTATGCACAGTAAACAGCTTTAAGTGAAAGGCAGATCACATGCTTTCGGTCTGGCACATTGGTGTTGCATTGCTCAATTTCTAGTCAGCATTGCGACTGGACGTGAGAGCATAAAGTGTAATGGAACGCTTTGGGCTGAAGCATATTTAATATGTCACATATTCAAGGAGTTAAGAGTATTTTTCCTCCTGTTATTCTCTGCTACAATTTGGTTGCTCTAATTGAGAACTTGCTTCTAATTTCCAGGCACACAATTCATTCATGTCCACCCTACAGTCTCTGTGTTTGTGCCAACCATATCTTTTTAGATTAAATAGTTCCAAAAAACAGTCCAGAAACCAGAATTGGAAGTCAGGGTTGCCTTTGTGATGTGTGAAGCTCTCCTAGAATAATTCATACCTTTCCAAGAGAGGTGGACAGTATTTACCCTATGTTGAGTACCAGCATCCGTCTGATTATTTAAGAGTTGTTCAAGCCACCTCATCCTTGCTGCAGCACAGGTACATATATCACCCACCTTTACTAATGAATCACATTAGCTGATACATTTCCCCCTACACACTCATTTCTTTGACTCAAATTGTGTAAGTAATTGTCCTTTGAATACTTTAAATGAATGAAAAGTGGTATAATGATGCTATGCTATCAAGAAATCCTGTTTTTTCCCTGTCAGGAGTGCTGAGGGGAGGGTTCAACCTGTGTCTGAGTAAGCAAGAGACCAGCCTGCAGGAGAGCCCTGAAGCTCTAGACCCCCTCCTACCCTTCTCTTACTTGTGAGGTGTCCCTTGCTGGCCAAACCAAAGAGCCTTGTGGAGATTTCCTAGCCCTGCCTGTGTCCTTGGAAGGAGCAGACACCGGAGACAGAGCGAGCAAGGTAGGTACATGTGCTGTAGATGATTAACTGGTCTTAGTAATTGTGCCAAGGGAAAGGGGAGGGAGACAACTTGGAGCAGAGGGGGAAGCTGGAACCTCCAGCAGCTGGTGAAAAAAGCAGCAGGCAAAATCACATTTCCTAACTGTGACTGCTGGGAGCACATATATGCATGCTCACATGGAGGGTCCCCCGAGCCCACAGTCTAGTACTGAAGATCAGCCTCATGCCTGTGAGCATACATTGTCGTGTATCTTCCACTGCCCTTGACTTTCTGTTTGGGAAGAGGAGGGAGGGAGGGGAAAGGAACAAGGATGACTTAAGAGTTCTGAACTATTCCGGAAAACACAGCTGTAATCCCAGACAGTGTAGAGTGCGTACTCTGAAGAGCATAGACAGGAGTTCAACTCGATAATCCTCGTGGGTCCCTTCCAGCTCAGGACATAACTGTGATTCTATCACTCTAACCTGCGGCTCTGTGCCCCGAGCAGCCGCGGGGAGCGCTGCACGCCTGGGGCAGGGCTGTGGGGCTGCCGGAACGGGGCGGCAGGGGAAGGCGGTGGCCGCCGGGGCGGGGCGGGTGTGTGGCGGCGCTGCCCACCCATCTTATAGCGCAGCGGGTGCCGCACCGGCGTGAGCGCCGCCCGCGTGTCCGGCCAGGAGCGGCGGTGCACAAGTACGGTGCTCGGTACCTTGTGCCCGGTCCTAGGTGAGCGGAGCAGGGCTGCTTTGGCTGCTGGCTCTGTTTTCTCCCGAGTAGTGAGCGGAACCGGGAACGACGTAGGGAAGGAGCCGGGCAGTCCTCCTCGGGGCCGGAGTTCGGCGGGTCGGGTGTGTTGCCTGAGGGATCCTGGGCGCTGCTCTCGCTGCCTCCAGCTCGGTGGGTTGAGTAAGTATGAGGTAGCAGGGCTAGATCGCATGTTTTCTTTGTCTTTTTTTTTTTTCTTGTCGTTCGTTTGGAGTTTTTTTGTCTTGTTTTGTGTTAAACGTGTATTTGTGCTTTTTGTTGTTTTTCACTTAGGATGTGTCATGGTTGTACTCAGAATTATTTTATAAATCACGAGAAAGTCAAAGCATGATAAATGAGAATTTCCTTCTGGTAGGAAGAAAAAGGTCTAACAGCACTGGTTGCTTAGAGGAATACCTCAGAACTTCAGAGTCTTGCTAAAGAGAATCGTAGAATCATCAAGTCCAGCCGATAAACCGAGACTGTTGCTGTGTTATGAAAGGTTTACGCTTATATTCAGCATCTATTAAAACTGGGGAAAAAAACCCTTGTTTTGTGTTCTCTTTGCATGTTTTATATGTATGCGTATCTCTTCTTGCCCTTGTAGAGAAGCCTCTGAGCTTAATTTTTGGATCTGTGCCTCTGAATTTGGCTTTCAGGGAAAGGATTTGAAGTTCTGTTCTGACACTGCTTTTGCTGGAACTACAGAGCTACTTCTGAGGAATGTTTGCAAAACCTGTGGTGCCAGATTTGATTTCTTGGAGAAAAACATCATCTTTCCGAGAAGATGTTAGGGCTGCTTCAACATGGTCCTCCTGATGATTAGTTTTTGTGCAGCTGAGAAGGGCTTTTAGCTGCTCTTCTTAATCTTTATCCTCTGATTATTATATTTTGTTTGGCAAACATTTTGTTTCCTTCTGTTGATTGTTAATAATGGAAGATGGCAAGTCTCGTGAATGAAGCTGTGGAGAGCTTGTACTTCCACAAATACAGCTTAGTATCTCCTCACATCTGAAGAGGCTGAGCTAACATGGAGTAAGAATTATTTTTTTTTTTAAAGTATGCATATATGAACAGATTGTTTACAGAAAATAATTGTTTGTGCCAAACAAAATGTGGAAAGATGTGACTGTTCTTTGGCACAGGGTATATTTTCACATGCTATGTGGGGGAGTAAAGGGAGAGAAAATACATTTCTTGCAAATGGCCCTTTGCAGGGACAGAGCTGAGGCTGGAGCTCATCCCACAGCCCTGTGTGCATTGTGGCTCCCAGGCATGACATGACAGCTCTGTGGTTATGCTGCCTTGCTGTCCCTCCATGTCCTGTACACCTGTTTCTGGCACTCTCTCTACTGTCCTGAGCTTCTGTCGCTGGGGTTTGCCTGTGGTTGTAAGTACTTTGACCAGCGTCACCCCCTCCTTCATGTGTGTGCATGGAAGCACACAAATATTTACATATAAGTAATTTGAAAGTAGCCAGATAAGGCCAGGTAATGCAGACTTCTGTCTTCTCTTGTAACTGTTATTTTTTGGTTAGTAAGGGACACTTGCTGTATCTGGTCTTTATCTACACTTGAAGAATTAAACATACCATGAATATGAATGTATCTGCTGCTAGTAAAGCTCCCTTACAGCAAACTACTAGACTGTGTTGGTATTGCACTACATGAAATGTGGTTCTCTGGATGAAATGTGATGTGGGGGTTATTCCTAGATAATAGGACCAGCAGGTAATGGCCAAGGTTGTGCTTGGTGCTAAGCCTGGCAGAAATCCTTCCCTTGCTTCCATTTCACCATGAGTGGGCTATGAGGTGCAGAAGCAGTTATGTCTTGCCCATTGTGGTTAGGGTGGCTTCAGGTTGAAAGCTGTCACTGATTTCACCTTTTTGTTTATTTTTGTCTCAAGTTTCCATCAGGAACCATTTTTGGCTCACTGCCCATTGGGTAGACTCGGCAGGGATAGATTGCTTGAAACTTGAAAGACTGTTGAGGATCATCATTAGCAAAATTTAATGAGATTGTAACTGTTCAAGCCTGTGTTGATAAATATTCTGCATGTTGATGACAGTTGATGGTTAATCTGCCCCTTATCTGGAAGGTTTCTGGCAGAGACTAAGGAGAGAAACTGAGTTTGAAAAGTGCAAAACCCATCAACTTCCACCTTGGAGCAGGGGAGGGGAGGATGCAGGGGAGATCAGATCTTTTCTCTGGGCCTGGGAGCTGCCTTCTCCTGGGGGCTGGTGGGCAGCAGGGCTGAGAACACCACTCTGCTTAGCAGAGGGGAAGCAGTCTTTGAGGAGGAAAAAAAGGAATTAATTGCCTTCCCCCGCCCAACAGTTTTTAAAAAAACAGAATTCAAATCCTGCCTTTTGCAACAGGTTGATGTGAAGAACCAAAATGAAACAGCTGAAAGACTGTGTAGAGAAACAAGCAATGCAGAGTGGTGGTTTGGGTTTGAACGATGTGTTACTCCTCAGTGTAGTTCAGATAACATGAAAAATAGAAAGCATTCGTCTGACTAACTGCTTTCTCTTTTCTCTGAGGGCAGGGTAGAGACAGTTGTTTTGCTTCCTTCTGTCTCAGCCTAATATTGTCTTTCCCTCGTGTCCGAGGCAACCCTCTGGGGAGATCGGTAGTCTTCATTTCCTCTGCTTCCCGCACTGATCTCTGCTCATTTCCGTTCATCGCTGCCTCTCCGGGTGGTCTCTGGGGGCTGCAGGGGCTAGCTCGGAGCCTGGGGGAAGCAGCCGTAGCCTTGTGTTGCTCTCTGCTCTTTCAGTTCCTCTGGGCCGACCTCCCCTAGCTAGATAGCAGTTTCAGGATTTTAATTTGTGCCTGTTGTCCTTTTTCATGACGTGCGTGCAGATAAAGCCTGCGATATACCCCATGTTCCCAGGAAGAGCAGGAAGCGAGGCAGGGGATGGTGTCTGTGTAGCTAACAAAGAGTGCTGCGTACATGGCTTTGAACTCTCCCTGTTGCGATATTGCTTCCTGCAGTCTTCCCTTTCTGGGAATAAACAGCTGCCTCCCGATTTTACTAAACAGGCACGTTCAAGATTACTTTGAAGGAAGACTTCACTTTTCCCCCCCTCTGCTAGTTACTAAGGAGAGGACAGTATATGCAGAGATGGGAACCAGTGTCGTGAGGTGTCACCTCAGATTACCAGCCATCCCCACCTCGGTGGCAGCTGTGAAGTGCTTCTGGGAGAGGAAATGGATAGAAATGCTTTCTTGGTCCCTGCATGGTGCAAAAAGTCACTTACTTAGCTTTCGTTTCTGTCATTTTTGGGGCATTTGGAGTACATTACAGTGATGCTTCTCTTGTTTGCTCTCCCCCAGGGAATCTGTAAAACACTATGTGAATCAAATCACATCTTCTCAGGCTTTGCTGTGGGGCTTATGGGTAAATGGGGCGTGGGTTCTGCCCTGGGAGCCTGACCTTGTGCTAATGGACAGGGCTTGGAAAAACCCCTCCTGCTTTTGTTAAATCAGGCTTCCTTTGTAGGATTCCTCTGATGCTACAGTCTTACTGACCGATATCAGAGGTTTGCTGGATTTTTTTATTTGCTGTTGGTTTCAGGCTCTTGCATGGTTGCTTTTTTCTTTGAGTCAATATAAAATATAAATAATGAAGTAACCTAAGAAATCCTTTTAAAGTAATGATTGAGTATCTTGGGGATCATGACACTTGCATTAAGAGGTTCCTGCATTATTAATGCAATTTGGAAACTGAGTAGTCATCTAAAGGAAACGAACATTAAAGTTTTGACCCCTTATCCATGGCGTGAATGTTAGGCTCTGAAGGGTAGGCTAGCACTTAAGCCTTGAATTCTGCATTTCTTCAGGGAGGAGCTGGAGATGGGGTGAAGGTCTTGACAGTTTTTTAAATAGTAGAGTGTTTCAAGGGTAGCAAATGTGACCTTGGCTTTTGGGTTCTTGCTGGGTTGTTTGGGCAATGATTCTTTTTGGTGCCTTGTGATCACACAAGTCTGGGAAGGTAAACTTGAGGCTGAGTTGCAGCCTCTCTTTGAGAGGTGATCAGATAGTGGAGGGATAAAGGCATAGAGAAAACAAAATAACCTGCAAGTTATATCCCTGGGTGGTTTTTCACTGAGAGCAGTGCTGCAGGGAAGGGCTCTGTTACAGTTTTCTGGAAAAAGCAAGTAAGCCTGCGTGTGCTGTGTTGCATGGCCGTGTTCCTTACCCCGATGGCTCCGTGCCTGATCTGATCACAGATCACTTTGTGTGGGATGAAGGAAAACAGAGAACCTTGACCTGATTGTTTCTCTTGAATATTAAACCACACTGGTCCTTTGCCATATCTCATGAGCAGCATATGACTGAGGAAGTGATGGAGTATTAAGAGCTAAGGCTGATCCCAAGACATAAAGCATAGTACATATTGGTGCTACTTTGAGTGGGAGCTTGTGAGCTGGGGACTGCTGGGAAACTGGGGTGGGTAGCCAAGCTGGATTGAGCATGGATTGTGCTGCAGCCATGGGACACCAGTGAAGGGTGGCCAGCATGATCAGTGCTCCCATGCTGCACTGCAGGAGCCTATAGCAATGAGTCCCACACTGGCTTATTGGCCAGGTGTAGTGTACTGCATGTCACATTAGCAGTGGTGTATTTTGTCCTGCCAGTTGGTGGGGGGAGACAGCTGCCTGCTGCAATTGCAGCTTTTTGACTAACATTAAAAAAGAATATTTCTGAGAATGGGAGAGTGAATGTCTGCTTCCAAAAGGCTGTTCATGCAGTTGCCTGTTGAGATAAGGAGTGAGGACGTTTTGCATCTGATGTTCACCTTGCTTTCCTAGTGCTAGTTTTGAGCAGAGTGGGAGGGATGGTGTTGGTGGCAGCTCTGCCGTAGGGAATCACGCTGCTTTACTTTAGGCACAATTCTGCAGCTTAAAACTTTCCTACAATCACACTGCTTTTCCCAAGCTTTGAAATTCTTTCCCACTTGGTATTTAAGACTGTTCAGCTAAAGAGTAGTGTCTGTCCAGGAAGTAAACATTTAATCTTGCCTCTACAGTTGGGGGAGGAGTTTTCTTTTTACGTTAGTACTTGTTTAGTGTTTGGTTTATGTTGTGCAGCTGCTCAGGTTGACCAAGGCACTGGAACGATATGGACTGTAATGTTTTATGAGCTACTGTGTTCTCAGTGGTTACTGTTTGGTGGCTTTCTTTTCATGATATGATTTCAGAAGGCTGGTCAAAGACATTTGCAGGTTTTCAGTTATATCAGTTACTTTATTGAAGGTCACTGTTGTGACTTCTTGACAATTGTTGTTTAAAAAGGTAAATGAAACTGACTAAAAGCATGGTAAGATAATTTCCTGTTTACAAAATTTACATCTGTTACTGAGGTATAAGTAAGATTTGGATTTTTTCACCCAGCTCAGCAAGGCAGTGCCTGTCTGTGCAGTGGCATGTCCAGACCAGGAGGTCTGCTGACAGCAGCCAGGAAAGGAGAATTTACTTGACTATGTAGATTCTATTTCCTCCAATGTTTGGAAAAAAATTAGCAGTAAGGATTATGAAATGTGTTGATAGCCTTTTTGTGATGGACTGGTGAGAAGAGTACTTGAAAGTATTTCAGAGTGTTTCATGTGATGTTTTTTTCATTTTACTGGTAGGGAAGACAGTAAATAAAGTGAATATTTGTATTCACTTTCTGCTTTATGGTGTTAGAGAAAGTGTGATCGAAAAGTGATCTTACACAGGTCTCAGATTCTGAATAAGCATGTGCTTTGTTTCCAAGCAGAAAGGCTGCTTTTCCCTATCCCAGGAACTCTGTCAGAGTCCTAAAAATTACTCTCACTGATGGTTAGAAGACAGGTTCTAAAGTAGAAAATGTATCTTTATGTATATCTATGAAGCTCCTCTATCTTCTGATGCTTTTTTTTTTTTTTAATTTTTTTTTTATTTTTCCAAGTGCCAGGTTGAGGCAAGAAAGGCTTCTCTCCCTAGGGACATGAGGTGCACTGCAATGTCTTTTACCCACAAATGCAGGGACTTTCGGAAGGAAACAGCTGGATCCAGTCCAGGCTGAATCTGACAGAGCTGTTGCGCAGGCACTGCCAGCAGCACCCCAGGGTCATAGTGTCACCACACTGCTGCTTGCACTGTTAGTTTTTCACACACCCTGACTTTTCCCACCCTTCCATCCCTCAGTATTTTCATGTAGACAAACCTCTCCTAAAAGTCCTCCCAGAGGAATAAAATAAGAAACAAGGGTAGTGCAGAGCTGTGTTGGTGTTTATCACAGCCCCATGGGGAGAAAAGATTTGCTGGACACTCGCTAGGCTGGTGTAACTGGGGTCTAAGATCCTAATGAAGTTTGTTCTTAAACATTTTAGTGTGGCTGGGCTGCAGTGCTGCCTCTTCCCCTGGCACAGATCCTGAGGCTGAACTCTGTCTCTCTGATACCCAGCTGACATGGAGCCAAGCAGCCTGGGATCCCCTGGCCACCAAGACTAAAGAGCCCCACTAGATGTGCATGTTCATGGTTTCCCAGTACCACGATGTGACTTGTTCTGAATTTATGGCTTGCTTCTGAGACAGGCAGATGTGCAAGCTTATCCGAAGTTTCTTAGACACGTAACACCAGGTTTCATGCAAAACATTGGTCTAGGTAAAAACAACAAAGGCTGTTACACATTTCCCTGCCTTCATTTTCTCACTGATCTCAAATCTGTCTTGGTTTTGGGTCTGTTCCAGCTTCGTGTCACTCCTGTACAGGCTCTTTGTGCATTGTTTAAACCCTCGTGGGAAGGATTGCACCCAGCGCTCTCTGTGTGGGGCTGCTGTAGGAAAGAGCACCCCAGCAGCCCTTTCCCCCTGGCTGCAAGCATCACTCCTGCCAGCTTTTGGCAGATGTTGAGGCTCTCAGTTTGCAGGGTAGGGTGTTGAGCTGTAAATATTGGATATATGAAGACGATTCCCCAGAGAGCCCTGTGTGAGAAAGTACACTGAAGATCCATCTCCATCCTTGGCATGTCCAGTGGTGTGTGGCTTGTTCTCAGCTGGGCTGCTCGCCCTGTGCTCTGGGTGTGTGTGGCAGGCAGAAGCCATGCTTGCTCTTGTGTTTCATCTATTTGGGTCAAGACTGCCAGGTGCTTGCCTGCATCCTACCCTCAGCACATACGGTTTTCCAGGTTTGGCTATGTTCTTGCCTTCTTCAACCAGGCTTGGGGCAGGAGTCCTGGCTTTAGCTAGGTCTTGTTATCCTTGTGCTGCTGGTGTGTGGCTACGTGCTTGTGGGAGGCTGCTATCAGCTCCCTGTTAGCAAATCTGGAAAACGTTAACTTCTTAAGGTCACGTAACTGTAAACACATGGCCAAACAGATAAATCAAATCAAACTAATGTCTCATAAAGACACTCACTGCTGTTGCTGTGTGGTGTTTGCTTGTGTCCCTCATTCCCTCTGTGGTGCAACTGAAGTAGATACAGCTCCTTGTGGTAGTGACCACTGTAATACAATGCTTAGTACAATTTTCTATTAAACATGTCCTTCAATATTGATTTTTTTAGTTTTACACCTGAAGAACTTGCATGTCTCAAGAGTCTTCAGCTTTTGTTGGTTGGTTGGGTTTTGTTTTTTGTTTTTTTCAATAACAGTTGGGGTTTGCCCTCTGAAAAGCTTGTGTTGCCTTTTCCCTTGCTTTGGTCTGTGTTGGCTTTTGAGCCTTAACACAGTAGACATAAACAACAGCAACAGCATCTGTGATTCTGGACAGCTCTGTCCTGTTCTGTACACTTCCAGCACATCACTGGAGCTGTGGCTCTCGAAATCACAGGGTGGTAAATAGTTTTGTTGACGTGTAAGTAGGCACGAAATCCAGCCTCGCACACGTGCCTGTGCTGGCGCTGCGCTTTCACAGGCACTAAAACACAATACGACTCCTTTTGCCATTTAACGGGCTCTGAACACAGAGGGTGGATGTGCTCAGCAAGAAGGACACCCATGGTAATTGGGAAAAGCAATCCAACTCCCTGTAGGTCCATTTTCTCATTAGTCAGGTAAGAACAATGCATTGCCTGCAGTAGACTTGCTGGACTATTGGCATTGTAAGCCAGTTTTGAGAGTAAAAAGGATTTTTTTCCTAGAAGTCTAAAGCATATTATCAGTGATGTTTTCCAAATTGTTATCCAAGAGGACATGATGGAGCACTTTTATAACTGTAGTTACCAAAGGATTCAGGGTGTTTATTGGAGCAGCTGCTGTCCCTGCAGCAGGTCTGGAGGCTGTGAGCTGTGGGTATGTGCTTTGGCTGTATTATCATTCATGCAATCACAGATTTGATTACACCGTATAGGGACTACCTGTTTGTTGGTGCAGTAGACCACACAAATCTAAAGCAGCAGCTTGCAGTGGGAATAGTTGTACTGCCAAGAGAGAGCTGAGGAGAGGTCTAACAAGATGTAAGGTGAAATGGCAGTGGTCTCTGTTTTGCAAGGACTTTGGGTGTATCTGTTTGCTTATGTTGTCGAAGCCTGGGAAGTAGGATGCTGGTAGGAGACTAACACAGGATAGGACAGGAGGAGACTTTAGTGGAAATCAAGAGCATTTCTTTGTTGCTCAACAGAAAGTGAGAATTTTCTTCACTCTTGTCAGATAAGAGGATTTTCTGTTCTCTAAAGTATTGTAATAATTTGTGATTATGTTGGTCATTACTTGATGTTGTTGCAGGCTCCTAATGATGTCTTGATCACAAACTTTCTGTTGAACTGGTTTCTAAGAGATCTGTTGGAATATACTCATGCATAGCATAGGTGGTGTCAGGCAGTGAGACTGGGAGGTGATCTGTGCATTGGCACGGCCAGAAAATAGACCCAGGCCTGGCAAAAAAAAGTCTGGGGTCTCTGGGTGCCTCACGGTACTGGTTTGAGGATCAAGTTGTTAGTGAGTGGTTTCTGACTCTGCATCCTACCATCTGCAGCTTGCTGTAATGCTGGCAGATGAAATACCTTGGAGGATTATATTTTCCTTTGCCAATACTTGCATGCATCATAAATTTCCATGGTTATAGATCTCGGTAATGTGAACTGGTTTTCCCTATTGAAAATGTTGATTAGGGAGGAAACACAGTGAACTAATTGTTCTCAGTAACACTTGAGACACATAAATATTTCAGGAGATTTCAGTAGCCTTAAAAGGCTCAAAGTTGCACATGAACAAACTTACCCGTAATTGTGGCTGAAGTTTTGTGATGTGAGAGGCAGCTGAAAAAGGGAGAACTTTTGAAAAGTGCCTAGGGATTTGCATATGTTTAACTAGTCTTTACAACAGTATGACACTGCCTAAGCCCATTTGCCTTGTAAATGAGCCCTAAGATGCTTAGACACAAGACACATGAGAGATTTCTCATATTTTGGTATCAATATTTTCTGCCAAAATGAAATAAATCCTGGAATAAATTCACATGGTATGTGCTACCATGAGAGTAATGGCAGAGGGAGAGCTTCAGACTTCCAAAAGCACTGAAGGAAGAGCCAGTTTGTGGAGATTGAGAGCAAGTGTTACGATGGACACCTTGTTCCTTGATCAGCCATGTAGCATACGTCATCTGGGAAGTACATCAGCTTACTGTGATTGAGTGTATTTAGCAAGAAAAGGATGAGATGTATTAAATGTTGCTAGGACAGAGTTCCCAGCTTGGGCTAATGATGAAAGGAGCAGGACTCCAGAGAGATCAGTACAATGTTTTTTGTGCTGGAGACCATAGAACGTTGAAAAGGTAATGCCTGGTTTCTAGCTAAATCCAGCTAACTTGTTGACAAGCTAAATCTTTAGAAATGTTTGATACTAGTAGGGTTTATTGTCTAAGAAAGAGTAAATGGCAGTTATTCAAGTGACAAACCAGAGGAGTGTTTTAGAAATACTGACGTGTTTTAAAAAGGCATAAAGCTTTTCTTTAGTATTTAGAAACTTAAAGGGAGAGGGCTTCTCTTGCTCTCTATCACCTTTTTGTCACTTCTGGTGGAAAATCTAAGGTTTGATTTACAAATGAGCATGCACCCTTTCCTGTGTGTTTCTCTGAGCTAATGCTTCTTTCCTGTTTGGTCCCTTGCATATTATGCCCTTCCCTTTCCTTTTCTTACCTTATTTGCTATGCTCTGTCTTTTGATTTCACTGTCCTTTCTTAATTTCTCTGTAACAAGGGCCACTCCTCACTAACCACCAAAAGGAGATTTTTTAAATTTTTTTTTTTACATGACTAACTTATAACTGGGGAAACCAACACTTTCTACTGGAGCTGATGTTTTGGATACTTGGCTCAAGGGAAGGAGTGCTTGGAGCAGGGCTTTGGGGGTTGGTGTGTGTGCTTCTGTTCCCAGTTCTGGCAGCGTAGGTGTTGCTGGCAGTGTTTTTGTAGGCAGCTGGGCACTGCTGTAACACAGTGTCACTGTGCTGCTACAGAAACAGCTGGGTTTGTAGACTTATAGTTCATAGAGAAAGCAGTTGGCAGACTGAAAGCAAGGCATCACACTCCAGGCTTGTGCTTGCTTAGCATCATTATCTTGCTGTTCCAGGAGAGATGATTCCTGATCTGCCTGCAGCTGTGCCTTGGACTAGCTCAGGTCTGGGCTGTTAGCTGCCCTAGCAGTACGTGGATGGGTGTAACAACTTGTCCCCACCATGATGGCTTGCACCTGGTCCTACCATGTTTGGTTGGTGAGACGTTCTGCCCAGATGCAAGCAGTCAGTGCAGGTGCTGATGTGCAAGTCTGTGTCCTAGACTTACTTCCAGCATGGTGCTCTGTAACCTGCAGATTTGCATGAACAAGGAAATGAAGCTATATTCACATCTTAAGGCTTGTCAGTGGGCTTACATTTCAAGTAGAGTTACATCTTGCCTATACAGCATGTCTTGGTGCTGGAGATGCTCACACTCACCCCATGGGAGTAGGTGTCAGTGTACAGGATAGGCTAATGCTGTGCAGAGAGCAGCTCCTGTGCAAAGCACAGCTTGGTCCCTTTTGGCCTTTAGCCTTGGGAGTGCTATGGGCCAGCTGTCTTCCAGAGAAGGGCCATGAGAATGATCAGAGGACTGGAGCACCTCTCCTACGAGGACAGACTGAGAGAGTTGGGGTTGTTCAGTCTGGAGAAGAGAAGGCTCTGAGGAGACTTTATTGTGGCCTTCCAGTATCTGAAGGGAGCCTACAAGAAAGCTGGTGAGGGACTTTTTAGGATGTCAGGTAGCGATAGGACATGGGGGAATGGATATAAACTAGAGGAGGGTAGATTTAGATAGGATATTAGGAGGAAGTTTTTCACTGTTAGGGTGGTGAGACACTGGAACAGGTTGCCTAGAGACGTTGTGGAAGCCCCATCCCTGGAAGTTTTTAAGGCCAGGCTGGATGGAGTTCTGGGTTATCTAATCTAGTGGAAGGTATTGTCCCTGCCAAGCAGGGGGGTTGGACTTAGATGGTCTTTAAGGTCCCTTCCAAATCTGACAGTTCTATGATTCTAAGTCACTGGGTAACGCTTGCATCTGGTTAAGATGTGCTGATTGTCACCATTGTCTTCAACCATCATCTGCATCCTTACTTGGGAAGAGCTCCCAGAGGATGATGCTTGCTTGGGACTAGTCTTTGCTTGCCTAGGCTGTTCCCAGCTGAGTGAGTGCTGCCCAGCATTGTCCTGAGGAAGTTACCTTACTGATAGGTGCTGTTCTGTTCTGCTCCCAGTGATAAATTGTAGGATGAAATGTGGTCCTCATATTATTGTGCATACTTTCCCTTTAGACAAATCTTAGTGAGCCCTGTCACTTGTGGCAGCTGACACGCTACAGCTGGTTGTGGCCTCCTGTGTTTGCTTAGAAGCAAAGGACCCTGGCCAGCTGTTCTGGGCAATTGGGAAAAAGAAGTTTATGCATCATCAGTTATGGCAAGTAGTGGATTTCCAGTGAGAAAGGATCTTGTTTCCTCTGTTTTTTTGATAAAATGAGCTACAGGGTATATCCTCCACTATAACCATAAGCCAGTTGAAGTACGCACCTAAATCTGTCTATCCACTATGTTCCTTAACATAAATGCACCTTACATGAACACTGGAAAACAAGACTGTAAGAAGTTCTTGTCTTTATCAATATATTATATAGACTGCTGCTGACTTGGTTCCACTCCCACCCCTTTCTGTGGTTTCTGCTGTGCAGGGCTGGTTTGTGCTGCTTGGGCAGCTTTACTTTCAGACACAGCAAATTGCTCACTAGAGGAGCAGAAAGGCAGCCATAGTGTTTTGACAAAAGGTGTTCATTGCTGAGACTACTTGGAAATAGCTGTTGCTGCTTAAACTCAGCCCTGTTTTAATCCAAATTAATTTGTATGCACAGACAAGCAACAGGAATTTTTCTTGTTGTGTTTTGCTTACCTTTTATAATTAGGCTTTTACTGGATGTGGGTGATTGGGCAATGTCCTGGTCTCCATTAAGTGCCAAATCCCTGCAGTATGTGGGCACTCCTTTGCAGCCTCTAAGAGCATAATGTTTATGCCGTAATCCTTTGTGTTGATGTGTCACATGCATGTTGTAACTCCTCTGAGTTTCAATGTTAATTGAAATAAGAGTATTAATTGTGGAAACTTAGTCATGCAAACAAAGCTGGAAGGGGAGGCTTTTTGAATCAGCTGTTTCATAATTGCATGTGTTTTGTAAGTGCTTAAGTCTGTGACCCAGGAGTGTTGTGGTATTCTGTGGCACAGGGATCCTTGTGTGCTCAGGTCCAAGCACCAGAAAGAAACTGCAGGTGGGAGCACTGCTGTGTCCTGGTGCTCAGGGTGAGTGGATGCTCAGGTGCCTCAGAGAGGTGGCAGGGAGCTGGGAACAGCTTTGAAGAACAGGGGGCACCCTGGGAGCCAAGCACCCCCAGTTCTTCTTGTTCATCAGAGCAAGGTAATGTGGGGAGCAGAGGGTCCTGGTGCCTTCTCTCTTTCAGTAAATGAAAGCAAGGGTCATGCTGTTGGGAAAAGGCACTTTGGTGCAGAATCTGTTTCTATAGTGCTCACTGTGTGCTATCAAACTGTGTTTTTGCCCTTGCTGAGAAGAGCTTGTAGCTGTCAGAAGAGCAGACAAAGCTGAAGAGTATCTACGTGGCTTCCTTAGAGAAAGAAGGAAATGCAGCTGTGTAGAATAGATCTAGAAAACAGGACATTTAAAAATAAGACACTTAAAAAGAGTTCGTTTTGTTTCTAACTCCAAGGAAAGCCAAGAACACAATTTTTCAGATGGTGACATTCCTTTTAGAGATTGGAATGGAAGAATTCACTTCCAGTGAAACCCAGCTGAAAGCAGCTGGTCTTGGGGTACAGGAACCTCAGTCTCTGAGGAAAGTCCTGGTTTTCTAGGCACGTGTGGCTAGTTCTGTCACGTTCATTGACCTTTGTGGTACCTTCTGAAAGCAGCTCCTCCAGTCAGTGCTGTTGCAGGATAAGAAAGCTAGAGCTTCTTTCTCTGTGCTGGAGCACTGAAGCATGCAGAGCAGTGCTTCCTGGGGATGAGCTCTGTGCCTGCTGGAGGTGGTGCAATGTCTGTTGTGTGAAAAAGAAAACATTGATAGAGATAGTTCCTGGAGTCTGTCACCCTGCCCTATCCGTTTTGACTTTTTTCCAGGCTTTTATTTTTTTTTAGTTGAAAGTGAGACTAGATTTCTGTGGTAGTGTTGTGCTGGTTAGGATGGATAACTTCCCCAAACTGCTGGTTTTAGGGCATTTTTAGAGGTATGGGGTAGACTTAAAGAAAAATACAAAAAGAATATATGTTTATATAGATAAATGACACTTACATCCCCCCAACCTTAATTACTTCAATGGATTTTTAGGGTAGTATCTTATGGATAATTTCAGAGATTTCTTTCTTGTGTTGCACTGTGTACTTCATAGGTCACCTGTTACAGATGACATTTTGGGGTCTCTGGGTACACATTGACCATTGACTTTTCTGAAGAAAAGTACAGTAAATAAAAATACATATTTTTGCTTTGAAATATTAGTCTGTAGTTTCCATGATGCTTCTGTGGTTTTATTTGTATTTTAGTTCAATGCATACCTGCAGTTTAAAAGTAAAAAAAAAAAAAAAGAAAAAGAAAAATCACTGTGGTGAAAGGTGAATGATGCATGTTGAAATATTGGCAAATCTTAGGGTAAAGTGACACGTGGTTGGAGTTTCCTAAAGAGCCTGAAAATACCATCACCTTGCATCATGTTACATTCATTCTGTAAATCCCCAAAGGCAAATATTTTGCTGGCTCAAGTGGACAAGAGACGCTATCTGTGTTGTCGCTCATCTCTGTTGTAGCTAAAATCTCTTGCTGCTGTTTTTTTTTGCCTGTGATTTGCTGCTATGATGTAGACTGCCTTCACAGGGCACAGCAATTGGGATGCTTGCAGGGAACTCGAGGTGGTGTGGTGCTCCGTTAGCACTCCCAGGGGTTCATGGGATGTCTTCCTTGCCACAGGGAAGTGGAAAGTGGTGGCTGGACTTGGAAGGACAGGGGAAAACTAGTGGAAACAGGGTGGGAGGTGGTGGGCTCACGACAGATGTAATAAAGTCAGTTTGTTCAGCTAGTCACAAAGTGGGGAAGATTTGTGTCTGCTGAGGAAGGGCTGGTGGGCAGCTGTCTGAGTCCCAAGAATGATTCTTGATTTGCAGAGGGTCAGTTCAGAACCCAGGATAACATCTGAAGAGCATATTTGAAGACTGCCAGTAACTGCATTTGGAAGGCAGAACTTACGGAGAGAGGAAGTCTGGGAGGGCTGAGGGCGTGTGGTTTCGGTCTGAGTGTTTGCTGTAGGCGTCCTGCGTAAACACTGCCCAGCCTTGGAGAGCCTCCAGCTGCTCATACAAGTGGGATGGCATTTCTGTTTCTTCAAGAGTGCCAGACCTTAACCTCTCTCTACAACTACCTGAAAGGAGGTTGCAGTGAGGTGGGGGTCGGTCTTTTCTCCCAGGTTACCGGTGAGAGGACAAGAGGAAATCGCCTCAAGTTGTACCAGGGGAGGTTTAGGTTGAATATTAAGAAAAATTTCTTCACAGAAAGAGTTGTTAGGCATTTTCACAGGCTGCCCACAGCAGCGGTGGGGTTGCCATCCTTGGAGGTGTTCAGAAAGTATATAGATGTGGTACTTAGGGCATGGTGGTGTTAGGTTGGTGGTTGGACTTGATGATCTTAGAGGTCTGTTCCAAGCTTAATGATTCTTTGATTCTGTGAAATGGCTAAACTCCACCTTTCACTTTGAAAAGGTTTAGATGCAGTGATCTGCACTGAGGAAGCTACGTGGAAGTTTGCAGGAGGCGGGTGCTGCTGTCATCCCACTGATTGCAATGCACATGGTAACTCAGTGTCCGATCCTTTTCATAGCATCTGATTTTTACAATTGTCAGAGAAGCCCAGAGGGCAAATGGATGTGCTGGTGTGCTGCATGTGCAGTGGTACAACGCACTTGCCATTATAGACTGTTGCTGAGCTGAAGGTAGGTAGCCACAGGCTTCTTGTTGCTGCTTGTTTGCATCCCACCTCTTCTGAGCTGTAGTCGCTTGCTGTAGTGGGTGTGAAGTCGAGCGTGGCTGCCCCTGGCTGCCTCCAGCTGTGTGCATTTATGTATCGACTCCCACCGAGCTCTGATCACGATTTAGGACTTGTATAATAGAAATTATGGGAGCCGAGGCCATTCATCTACTTTGGCCACGGGCAGAGAACAAAAAGGCTATTGAAGTGGCACTGAAGTGAAATGGCACTGAATGTTCTACATCACTTTTATTTTATGTTTACAGAGCAGAGAGCACAAAAATAACATAAATGGAAGCAGTAACTACGTTAGCATGCTTCTGGCTCCATTTAGCCTTCTTTATTTGTAAATATTTTTGTGGTTCATCTGTGTTTTAAAGAAAGGGAAAATTCTCCTGGCTCTCTACCCTATTTTGCGGAAGGGGATGGGCAGTGCTTTGTGGTTGGCTCTGCTGTATTGCTGTGGATGGATAAATAGCTCTGCATTTTGCTTGTCACCTGACAAGCTGGCTTATATTTAGATGAGGAGAGAAAGCATGCAGTTCTGAAAGCTGTGTTTTACTTGTGCAAAGGCCAGACCATGGGTGCTGAGTTATGAGAATTAGGTTTTAATTGTTTGCTCCTATATTTCCTGTGATTTATTAGAGTTGCAGTCCTGCTATGTCAAACACAAATTCCTTGAAAGCAAGGCACCCAAAGGAGAGGTCTTTTGAAATCCAGGGAGACTTCCTCAGTACCAGCTGGCACAGCAGGCCTCTTTGGAGGAAGAGGAAGTTTGGAAAATCCCATCTCTTTCTTTGGTATTCCCATCTCAATCTCAGCTGAACACTGGGTCATGATGCTGGGCAGGGCATTACCTCATGGGTGGCAAACACCATATTTGAAATGCCATCTGTAAGGCTGTGGGTTTGTTTTCAGCTGAGTTTGTTGCTCTTGAGAACAGTGTGGAAAGCTCAAGCTGGTAGACGAGGGAACATGACTGTCTACTTCTACCTTCTCAGCAGCACCCTGAGCAATTAAACACAAAAGCCTTTGTTCCCTGGTGACTTCATTCTTAAAAGGCTTTTTTAATTTTAGTCCTTAGTTTCAGGAAGAAATAATGGGAATTTGTCACTGACAAGAAGGCTGCATCTCTCAAATGTCATTTGAAGGATCCACTCCATAATTCATGGGCTGGGGAGTGTGGGTGTCAAAAGGAGTGTTTAATGGGTATGAGAGATTTCAGTTCAATGAAACTATTGGTCTTAAAGGCAGCTTTTCTTGCCTTCATGATAGTTTCTTGACCCAGATCGCCACACTTTTTGCTAATTCATCCAGATAACCAGATTTTTTTAGGTTTTTGTAAGAGCATGGTGGGTTATTCTGTACAGCTTATTCCCCTTCCAGTACAGATGAGGCTTACACAGTAATACTAGAGCAGTGCTAACTGATTTCTCTTCTTTCTTTCACTGCTGCAGCTGTAAGCCATGCATTTGTGTGTGTGGAAGTCCTACTGTTTTCTTATCAGTCCTTCTCTTTCCATGGTTTCTGTGAGTTCTGTGTGCTGTGTGATGAGACCTGAATTGCTGTTGCTGTGCTGAGAAAGGGACCTTCTCCCTCCCCTGCTGTAGGATGCAAATAAGAGCAAATCTGACTTGAGCTGCTGGCTATCTGAATGCAGATGTGAACTATTGCCTTCTTAGTTGCTGGAAGTTTGTAGCAGATTCAGACCTCCCAAAAAGAACTGCTGAGTCTGCCAGATCTCTACAGGCTGGAGGGGATGCTTCCTTGCAGTCAGCTACTGACTCGCAGCTTTGTCCATGTTCCTGTCCATGGCAGAGTAAATTAGCTGTCTCACTCTGTCTGAAGTGAATTAAGGAGAACTCGTATGATTTTCTTTTTGCAGTCAAGCTAAAGGTGTTAGGAGCTCTGACAGAGCTGTGCTAATAGTTGAGCAGCAGCGGTGAAGTTATCATCGGTGATTGCACTGTGAAACTAAGCACTAGCAGTGGAGCTGCAGCCTTTATTTCAGCATTTCTTCTAGTGTGTGTTTCTTGTAACGTCTTTGTGTGCAGATGCAGGAGGCTTCTCTGTGCTGTCAGTGGTCTAACCCCATCTGTCTGGGAGCTGCATGGGGCACAGATACCTAGTGTTGGGGCTGAGCTCTGCTTCAGGAGCTTGTGAGTGAAGCAGGAGTAAGCAAATATGTGTTAGTTGTGGAGCAATCTGTTTTCAGTGGAACTTCCTAGTACAGTTTGCAAAAGCTGTGAGATTTAAAAAAAGATAAACTTAAAAAAAATGAACTTACTGAAACAGAGCAGGAGCTTTTGGTATAACTGTCTGTTAACCTCTGCAGGAAGTGAGTCTTATTCTTACAGTCAGCTGAAGAATCTGTGACTTTTGTGACAATTCCCGTTTTGGGCTAAGTCGGATCTCTTCCTCTCTCTAGGCTTTTCTCAGGCATCAGGAATGTCTTCTGAGCCCACTTCATCTGCCTCGCAGCAGTCCTCCACTTCTCCACCCTCGCCCAGTTCTCTCCATCTGCCTGAAAACCGCAGGGCTAGAGATCGCTCCCCGTCTCCCATGAGAGGGTACCTCATCCCCAGCCCGCTGCCCACCCGACGGACCAGGACCTTTTCAGCGTGAGTAATGGGAAACCTGCGTTTCATGGGCACAACCAAACGATTGCCTTTGGGCAGAATGATCGGCCCCTGCCTAGGTGAAGGGAGTTGAGGAGGGGAGAAGGGGTGACTGGATCTCAGTGCCTTGGTATTTTACTGATCTCTCTTCTCCAGTAATTCTGGTGATGTTAGAGTTTTAGTGGAAGTCATCTGTAGTTTTTCAGAGCTCTATTTGCCTAAAGGATGTTCAAGTCTATTCCACTCTTAAACGCCAGAGTCTTACAGGGAGGGGGAAATAAGCTGAGATTTCTCAAGACAGAGTTTCTTATCTGAAGCTTTGCTGCACTTCAGACACTGTGTTGTGGCTCTCAGGACCAGTTTCCTGTTGGTGTTTCGTCAGCTCCACCTCCTCTTTTGGCGTGACCTCTCTTCTCACCACCCCAGAAGCACTGGACCAGACCTCAGAGGAGGTTCTAGTGCTTTCAGTCCTGACACGAGTGCTACCATCAACCAGGTTACATAGTGAGGACGGTCCCTGGCCCTGACACTGTTCAGAAGACTTGTTTTCTTTGCAGCTTTTGGATCTCCATCTTAATATTGCTTAAATAGACCTATAAAATAATATGTTTGTTTTCAAGGTATGAAACCCAATCTCTGTGGTTTGCTAAGATTATATGAGGTTTTCCATTAAATGAGTTTTGTTGCTATTTGTAGTTACTTGAGGTAGTGATCCTACAGCAGATCTGGCTTTCCCTGAGCTTTCCTGTGGCCCCTTGATGCCACAAGTGTTTCTGGGACCCTCCCACCCGAAGCAGACTCCTCTGCAGTGCAGGAGCAAAGAATGGTGTTGCAAGATTTGGGCACTGCAAAAAATTCTCAGTGCCTGTGATGGGTCTCCCAGTGAAGTGCTGACCTGCAGAAGGCAATGTGGGCTTCTTTGCTAAACTCAGTGGACCTTGAATCGGAGTCTGAGTGTATAACATGAAGCTGTGGTCAATCCATTGCACTTCTGCCACAGTCTTGCAATTACTTCTGTGTAAGGGAGCTTTAGCAGTGTTGAATGAAGCACTGTGGAAGTAATATCTCAAACTCACAGCTAGGTTATTTTGTCCTACTTAATCTAGTTGGCATGCTTTTTTTTCTTTTTGCTTTTTGCAGTGTTACCCAGCTCTTTTCTTCAAGAATTATCCATGTGGATTTGGGTAGCATCCATCCCTATGATGCGTCATATTATTACTTCTGTATTCAAAATGAGGTGAAAAAGAACAGCAGCAATGGAAGCAAAATTTCTGTGTTGTCAGTTCTGAAAGCCTTCAAATGCCTTAAACATTGTAATGGAAGAACATTGCTACAAGGAAGATAATTGACTTGATAATTGGGATTGCCCTTGAAAAGCAATTCTAAGCTAGCTTGCCTCAGTGCTGTGTTAATAATGAACTCTTTGTAATTCTTCTCAGCTGTCTGGTTCTTCCAAAACGAAAGAATTTGTTATTTGGTTTCCAGTCCTTTAATCCTTAATTAGTGTAGGAATCTTGCTGTATTTGTTTGCCCTGAAAGTCAGAATAGCTCTACATTTTTATTTAAAATTTTTTTTTGTATCATCTTTAAACAGGAGGAGCTCTGGGTGAGCTCTAACCCCATGGTTGTATAGAAAAGATGAGTGTGACAGGCAATGGCTTATTATTCAGTGGGATTATTTAAGTTTGGTTCACTGCAAGTGTGAGGCCTTATCTCCCACAGAGCTTTATCTCCTTGAAAGATGCATTTAATGGCTTATTTAGGGCAATGAGCGCTTTTCTTTATAACAAGGACTTGTGGGGTCAGGTGCATTGAGAGCTCTGTAGAGCTGGAACTGAAGTGATTTAATGGAGATTTCTTTAACATTTTCAACTAAATTTTTAGAGTGTTAGTTTGACTTAAGGAAGAGATTCTATGTGTAGAATTATAGAGTATCTATATATATATTATTATAGAGTATCTATAATACTCAGCAGTTGCTACAGAGGAATTTACTCACTTGGAGTGAGTATTGGGGCCATTTGTGCCCATTTGCCTAGTGTGCTCAGGCTGACATACTTGGAAGCTGTCATATCCATGCTCAGCAATGAACCACTCTTCTTGTGCTTTCCTTTGCAGAACTGTGAGAGCATCAGAGGGTCCTGTCTACAGAGGTGTCTGTAAATGCTTCTGTCGCTCCAAAGGCCATGGATTCATTACCCCTGCAGATGGAGGACCTGACATTTTTGTGCACATCTCTGAGTAAGACACCCGAGTGGCTGAGGAAGGCTGGAGCTTTAGTTTGCTTTAATTACTGAATGATTTTGATGTTTCAGATACAGGAATAGTTTATAGTCTGTCACCCTTACCTCAGTAAATAGGAGTTACGCAGATGTTGCTGGAAGAAATAGCTTATGCTGTTCTTTTCCTGTATTACTATAGATATATTGAGTTAGAAACTAGATGATGCTCCTATCAGATCTCTTAAAATAAGCAGTGCAGTATGCCCAGACCCAGAAACTTGCATTTACCTGAAATAAATCTATGCAGTATCCAGTTTTAATTTAAAGATTTATTACACTGAAAATATGGTATTTTTACTTTTCACTACTTGTGCCATTATTAAGCTGAAGGTTAATTGCCTTTACTGTTAAGAAAAGTCATACTTTATTACTTCCTTGAATTTATCTATCTTCCATTTCAAGCAGTTTATAGCCAAAGCATTCTCTGTTAAAGGTTTCATTAGTACCTTCACTTTTTTGCCTTGAACACATTGAGAACCATCACTTCTGAATCTACATTTTGATAAACTAAACAGATTAAGCTTTTCAAGTCTTTCACTGAGATTTTTTCTCCAGTGTAATACAGCTTTTCCAGTCTCTTTTCTAAGTGTGCTGTAGAATTTTAAGTATCATTTTAAAACAATCCACTATTCACATATTTTCAGTATATTGAGATAAAATCTCCAGACTCCTGCTCTGTTTCTCTTTCTGTACATCCTTATAATCACATTAGCCCTTTCGTCCCTAGTCTTTTGCTGAGTTGCTTATCTGCTCTGACCTCGGCATCCTTTGTTTGGTGCAGTCCCAGATACAGCCTGGCATCCCTGGCAGCACTTTTTGCATTCCTTGTTCTAGATGTATGACTTTGTGTTGGATTGCACTGCAGCACATTTTACTTGAGTAGGCCCTGCCAGCCAGGGGATCCACATCATGCTTGGTGGCTGCACTGTGTTTGTTATTTATTGTTTGGCTAATCTGCAAGGTTTAATAGACAATTTTGTGTTTGTTTCTTGATTGAGGTGTTGACCAGCATAGGGGCTGAAGCTGGTCTCTGATGGTGTGTATTAATATTGCTCGGTGTTTATTCTCCAATAACCTCACCAGTTTTTAGGCTGTGTATTGTTTGCAGTGTTGAAACTGTATAATCCTTCTTTGTTCTTCGAAGTGGTTATGCAGTGAGAAGTCATCAAAAGTCTTACCAAAGTTATTCCCATTGCCTCAGCTTGTATGTGTACCATGTGCCCTTGGAGGAGGAGCACACTGAGCTTCTTCCAGTTTTCTGAAATGGTACTGCATGACAGGTGTTGGCAAGCCAAAGCTTTGTAGGACTCATGGGTTCAAGCAGGCTGAGTGGTCTGACTTGTGTTCAGCCAAAGGAAATATTTAGTATCTTATTTTTATTTTGTCTAATACAAATGCACATTTTCTCCTTACTTCTTGAATAGCCTAAAAATAACATTTCTTATATTACAATTCAAAAGTTTTACTGTGAACATCTAGTCTGACCTATACCCTTGCTGATCAGCAAGGGTTTAGTTAAAACAGCCCTCTCACAGAAAGATGAATTCACAGCCTCTATAATGAATTCTTTATAAAGAACTGTCTATTTTCAGCCCTGCTTTTTTCTTCTATAGTTTCTCTTGCAATTAGTTTGGTGAAATTTTCTTCAGTTATGTGAAATTAACCCTTTTAAAGCCCAAGCGGTAAGTTTTTGCTTAGGGCTGCCCTTTGTTTGTCTAAACAAAATGTGATTAATATTTCAGGTGTTCCCCAATTCCTGTCCTGTGGCCCAACACATCTTCCTTTCTGGGCCTAACCAGTATTTGACTCTGGGTACAGTAACTGCTTCAACCCTCAATTCCTCCAAGGAGATGTATTTCATAGAAACTCAGTGATCGATTTCCCCCTCACCCAGCTGTGCCCTCAGACCACCTCTGCACAGAAAAGCTGGAGCAGATGAAGGAAGAATAAGAGGGAGAGAGCCGCTGTATAGGCAGGGCATGACAGGCTGTGGTACAACCTTCAGCCTGAGCTCCAGCTTCCCTACCTGCTGGACTAGGCTGCTTCTCTTAATTTTTAGTTACTTCATCTCAATCTAATGCTCAGGGGGTGGGGAACTGAGTTCTCATGCCATGCCTCACGATGCTGCAGCCTTTCTCCAGTGTGGCAGCTGTCTCAAGTTTACTGTAGACGTGGAAGTTGGAAGGGACCTCCTCTGCCCTGTCTGCTGCTGGAAGGTGCCTCTGCCATTCTGGCAGATGCTTTACACAGTTTACTCTTACCAAGTCAGTGCTGGGGACCCGCTGCCTCCCTGGGTGATCTCTTCCTGTAATTAACAGGCCTGAATTGGTTCTGATACTTAACTGACATCTCCCTTGCTTTCAGTGTGGTGCTTCACTCTTCCTTCCGTCTCCACAGGAGGTAAATGATGTCTTTCCTCTTTAAGCCTATCATTTGTGTGTTCAAAAAGTGTTTTCCTTGCTCTTTCAGAAACATTTTGGCAAGGTTAGTTCATATGAATTCTGTAAGACTGAAGGAAGTGCTTTATACGACTTTTCTAGCCTCAGTTCTGCTCCTCAGGAGCTAACAGGATTTCTATTTGTTTTTTTTTATTTATATTGTGCCAGGATTGAGCCACAGTTTCAAATGTTTCAGATGCAGGTACTGTCTCAGAACTTAAATTCAAAAATAGCTGATGTTTCTGCCTCAACCTGTTAGTAAAAAGAGCTATTACTGAAGTACTGAAGGTTTCAGCACATTGTGTTCTTTAATTACTCGAATGTATATGAGTTTTTGGAAATGGCTTTTACTTCTAGAGTGTGAATGGTATCACTGTCTTAATTCTGATGCAAGGCAGCACTGGAAAGACAAATTAATAATGTCTTTAATTTCAGTTTATTTCATGGTGAATTAGAAGCATTGTTCTCTGTTAATGGGAATTGCTTATTGCAGCAGCATTCTGTAACCATCACTGTGGCTCAAGGGACTCCAGTGACTCTGGTTTGCAGTGTGAGTTTTGTGATACTGCTTATTTTTATCACACGATTCTTTTCTACATCTTTTAGTCAGTTAAACCTGAATGTGAGACGTCAGTCTGTTTACTGTCTCAGTGTAGTGTAGAGATCTACTTGTGGAATGAAAGAGGATTGTTTCTTCTGAACCAGTTCTGCTTGAAAGCTGGGATTTCAGGGATGTGGATAAAATGGTATGTCACTTTGGATTCAGCAAGGTAGGCTGTTCCTCTGTGTTCATCACTAAGCAGTGCTGATTAGTGAGAGTTTTTGACACTGGGAACAGCTTCCTATCTTGCATGTTAATACGATTTTGAACTTAAACATTTAATTTGAGGAATTAATGTTTCTCTTCCCTAAGCTTTGGGGTGCTGTGAGGTTACACTTCAGTGAAAATTTCTTCCACAAAATGGGATGCCTGTTTCCTATAGCTTTCCATTTACATAGCAGCTTACCTTCTAAAGGGGGTCCTGAGGGTACAGGCTAAGAGGCATGTGGGGTGTAGGTGCCTGTAGCTCTAGTGCCTAAGAATCCCACTCTTCTGCTTTCCCAGTACATTTGGGAGTGGGCATATGATAGATACACATTTACTGTCCAGACTTTTGCATTTGATTGGGGTTTGGCCTGAAGCCTGTGTAGCTGCAAGGGCAGGGCAAGGAGATCGATCACCAGAGAGCAGTGACGAATGAGTGACCATACTCTTGGTATTTTGAAGATTTTATTTTGCAAAAGCAGCAAATTTAATGCAGTGCTTGTGGGTTTTCTGCAGTTTGCCAGTACTTGGCTGTGAAAGGGAAAGGGCTGCATTGCAGAGAGGCCTTCAGTCTGTCCTTCAGGCTGGATTCCTGACCCTGTGGTTAATGATGGCTATGGAGAATTGATACTGTACTTCCCCCGGGAAGTTAACACGCAGCACCCTTGGGTACTCAGAGTTGCTGTACTTTGCTTGTACATTCTCAGGAGATTATGCTTATAGTGCCTGTACCTTAGGAGTACTAAACAGAACAGAACTGCTCTCTAGGTGGACTCTTAGGTGGGGATGTGGTCCCATTCTGCTGTTGCATCTCAGTTTCTGGCTGTGCTGTTAGATGTACTATCAGCTGTCTTCCTGCAGGAGGAACCCAGGTGCAGCCCTACTGCTGTCCTGCTGCATTGAGGGAGCTGGCCGTGAGCTTTTCAAATCCATGGAGACATCAACTTTTCATGCTTTTCTTTCTGATTTAGTGCAAAGCATTAATGCCACATCTCTTCTGGCTCTTCTGTGATGCTGTTCTTCTGGTGGAATGTAACAATATAGGTTGGAAATTAACTGATAATTATAAACAGCCTGAGAGCAAATGTGAGCCAAGGGAATGAACTTTTCAGGCCTCTGCCTTTTCTGTGAACTAAGAGCAAAACAGTTTCTGCTCCAGGGCTGCTGGGAAGCCAAATCTGAGCTTTCTGATTTCCTTCAAAATACTTAAAGCACTTGATAACTTCCCTTCTTTGGGCTGCACGCTTCCTTCCTGATGTGCTCCCTTTCTGGTGCCTTGCTGCATCTTTTGAAGTGTCTGAAATAAGTGGGTTATCTGGGGTGGGGAGAAAAGGCAGCAGAATACCAGATCCTAGTTGAGAGGAGTTTGGAAGTGACTAGAATGTGGATACCCTTTTTTCTAAGGGTTCCCCACACCCCTTCTGATTGGCTCAGAAAACCCACGTTGCACTAGTGTGTGCAGGAAAGTCAGCTTGCTGTGGTTGTGATTGTACAACAACCTTCCCAGAATCTTCACCTAAATGGGTCAAACCCAAGACTTACACTCTACCACCCAAGGGTGGACATTCTTTATGGTTGGTGAGTACAGAACATAATTGCCCTGGGCTTTGGTTTGTGGGTGCAAACAGTAGGTTTTACTGTGTCAGAATCCAGGTTGGATACTTGCAGGCACAGGCATCTTCTGTACTTCTGACCAAGTGCATGTTAGCATCTTGAAAGCTCTGCCTCTTGTGACCACCTTTTTCATCCTTGTGGTGCATGTTGGGCTGCCTGGTGTTGAACTAGCTGCTGAAAGTAGATACAGAACCATAACTAGCCTGAATGTGGATTCAAAAGCCATGACTAGAGAACTCGGTAGAGAACTGGACAAGATGATGCATCCACTGTACTGGGAGGGAAGTGCACCTTCTGTCCTGGACAAGGCAGCTCCTGGGAAGATCTCTCTGCAATGGCACAGAGGCTAGGGAAATCCTATAGGAGAGACCTTAGGATGTTAACAGCTGGGATTTATCAGTGTTTGGACCTTTTTCACACTTGTCTGTCCCAGTTATGAGTGTGACTGACTGGTGGATGAGAGGCAGCCCTGCTGCTCTGCCTCGCAGCCAGCTTGATAAGGTCATTGCTGGCTTTGCTGAGGAATGCTGGGGCTGTCAGCTTACCCTGGGACTGCATGGGAAGACATTCAGGAATAGTAACTTGTAAGAGTTCATTACTCTGTCATGTCCTGCCATTTAATAAAAAGACAGGTTCTTGGGAAGTGTGTTGAGGTGTTAAGTAAGTTTTAAGAAGCCCACAAGATAATGCAGTGTATTGATCCATGGGAAGTGGTTACGTGGTGTGATCCATGCCAGGCTTGTTGACCAGCAAGGCTTAGAATTCACTGAAAACTCTTGTTCAAAAATGTTTCTGTGTGACTTAGTCTTTGTCCCAAGAGGTTTAACTAGAGCCCTGGAATATGAATAGCAGCTGTGAGAAGGAAGAACTAGAACATTCCTTATTTAGGTAATTTCCTAATAACCTCCCAGTTCCCTAAAAATAGTGCAGGATAAAATGCTTCACCGTACCAGACTGGCGCTGAGCAGGGAAATGGGAGTTGCTGGATAATCTAAAACTCACTCTATTGTGTCTCACTCCAACACTAACATCAGGAAAACATTTCCTATTTTTAGCTTAAATTGTTGAAATATCTTAAAATTCCTGGATGCATAGCTATTGGTTATTTTGAATGGAACATGCATATCGGACTCTTAAATAGCAGTGAAAATCTCCATCTTCCTCTAATCCACATTTCATACATAGTTAGAATAAAAGTAAAAAATACAAATCTAAAAATATTTAATCAATACATAACATCAAAGAAGTCCATGATTAACTTTCTCTACCAAATTATCCAGGTAGCTTATATATTGCAGATAGAGTGGCTGTTGTAGACTGTATCTGTTCCAAGATCACTGTTTACTTTCTTTGATCTTTTCCAGTTCATTTCCCTCCCAGTGCATAAAGCAGTTGCTTCCTGGTAGAGGATCTTCCTGCAGCTTTGTGTAGGGCTCTGCCTCCAGTGTCATACTATCTCATTACCTTTTAAGTGCCATTATATTGTTCTTTCTTGACACCACCAGAACTGCACAGTCTGTACGTTGTTTGTTCCTGCTTCTAAGCATTGTGTAGTGATAGCAAGGCTCAAGTAAGTCTGCATCTATCCCAGAAGCAGCACTGGATGTATGAACACTTTTCAGAAGCAGGTTTACTCAGGCTGCAAACTAAGACCTTTGTCCTCCTGCTTTTCATGTGCACTGAGAGCAATAAGTTAATCTTGCATTCAGTAGGCACCAAGAATAAGTGGTAATCATAAAGCTGCAGGAAATACATGATCTGTGGGAGAAAAGTTTAAAAGCCAAAAGCAGAAAATGAAATTCGATCTGTTTTTGTGGCTGCAACCTTTTTACACAACTGTGCAAAAGACAGGCCTGGTCTTGATGAGGTAAGGTCACCTCAGCAAGCAAGGAAAGAAAGAAACAGTGGAAAACAAGCCATTTTGGAGTTGAATGAGGTGTTATCACAAGCTTCCATCGCTTGTAGTGTCAATTTGGATAAGGAAAGAAGTCAAGAAAGGATCTGATGCTGTAGGCATGATGCTCAGCCCTGTAAGAAGTGCTTTCTGCTGGAGAAAAGTGTACTTTTCTGGGTAATGCTTAGAGCTGTGCAGATCTCTGGGCTAATGTGATCTGTTTCACAGAAGGAACAGGAGTAATTAACCTCATGATTCAAACATAAGAAATTTGGATCAGCAGATGTTTCGTTTTGGTGGTTTTTCTTTCCTGCGCAGACTAGGGGCTGTAGGCAGTACCCTGAACAGTCACCTTCAGGTGCTGAAGGATGCACTGGCTCTCAGTGGTAATTCAAAGCATGTCCTTCAGTCTGGGCCAGCCTCTCTGCTTCTCCTCTCTCTCACTGCAGCTTGTCATATGTTAAGCATACTGTTTCTGTGTGTGTACTGATTCACTTGTTGTTCTTAATTTCTTGGAAAAAGAAGATCACTTTGGTTACCAGTACACCTGCAGGCCCTTTCTTACCAAAACCCATCCTGGTATATATTCATATTTCAATTTTAACCCAAACTCGCCCCAACACTCATCTTTTTTAGCACTCAAGCTGTACTTCTTCCTCACTTGAATGTGAAGATTCAAGTGAAACCTAATTTATTTCTATTTTTAAGGAGCTTAAACCCCTGTCTTTGTGTATTGACACACCTTTGGTGCTTCAAGAGGCAGCGTGAATCCAGTTTCCTTCTACATTAACCATACCTACTGATGTCTCTTGCAGATTTCAAGTGTTTATTTCAGTAACTGCTTCTCATCCTGTTTTACAGGGGCTTTTAAAGAACAGGTGAGGTTCCTGTTCATTAAAAAACCCTTTCAGCCAAACAGGAGATCCCTTCCTGGGCAGGGCATCCGTTTCCGTTTATGCCTGCAGAGTGGTGACCCGTAAGCTCTCTGCTCACTGCGAGTGTTCATCCTCTGTGCAGCAGTCAAGGGCAATACTTGGGGCTGTGGAGTGGGTGGCTGTGATGTCAAGAAGAGATGCTGCTTTAGTTCCAGAATTATGTAACTGATCTGCCTGTGCTTCCTCAAACGCTGTCCACAGCTGGTCCTGGTGCTGGAGGACACATGAAGAAACATATTTCATTACAACTTGTTCCAGTGGCTCAGCTGTACTGGAATCAATGTAGATTTTTCACTTTAGTACATATTGTCTACATTCATTATATCAGAGCTGCGAAATGTTTCTACTGATTGTTTTGCTAGTCTTGTGTTCCTTTGTATGGATAATATGTCTGTGCTGTATTGCCTTCCACTGAGAGATACTGCTTTGCTTGGGTGGGGTGGGCATCTTGCCTGTGTTGTATTGTGAGTTACTGCTCATGGCAATGAGGTTTTAAAAACTCAGTTGGAACAGTTTTTTTCAGAGGAGTAGAAGCTGAGGCAGCCCTTAAAGGGGGAACGGTGGGGGACAGGCAGTGTGGGATATGAAGCTGAAGAAGTTTTGCAGAACTGCAAGGAGAAGCAAAATCTGATGTGAAGTTACTAAAGGCCAGTATTTTATCTCCTATCAGTCCTGTCAGTCTTTCCTGCAATAGAAATGCCCTAACAATAACGAGTCACAAGATGAGAGTGGACATGAAGGGCACTGCTCAAATCTTAGATCCCTGCAGTTAACAGATGTTTGTGGGGTAGAATTCCTGGGTGGTGTGAGTACACTCCCAGTATGCTCACTCCCAGTATGCTCTCAGTGAAGACAAACACAACAATGCATGCCAAATTTCTGACATAAAAGACTTCTTTCCCCTTGAATGCAGATCTTACCCCCAGTGTAATAGGACTACAAGAGCAAGTCATACCAATTAGGCGTCCAGTAGAATTTATTATCTCTTCACAAATACAAATGCTGCTGAGAAACACCGAGAAAAAAACTTCGCACAACAGAAAATCTAGAGGCTAGGTTGTCAGAGCAGAGGAACCTGAGCATGAGGTGGTGTGAGTGTATTTAGAGAAAGGGGGAGTAGCATCCTTTCTGCTGTCAGGGATCATGGTAGTGCAGGTGGAAGTCATCTCTGCCTGTCTTCATTGTAACATGCTGGGATTTTTATTACAAAGCTCTGATCTTGAACGCAGTGGTAGAGGTGAGGAAGGGTGTTGCCCTTTGCAGTTCTGTTTCATCACAACATCGTTCTGAACAGAAGGTGACAGCTCTTTTGCCATCTCCCACTGTTTTCAGGTGAGGACTTGGGTGCAGTAACAAATGTACTGTGTGAGTCCTCCAGCATCCCATGGTATGACACTGGTAGAGGCTAGACAGGAATGAGTGATGCTTGGAAATCTTCCCAAGTGCTGGATGCTGGAGGAGAGTTTCTGTGGTGTAGCATGTAAGGGTCACAAAACTCTTTTTGCACAGCAAGCAATTTTGAAATTTTTGATGCTGTGTCTTACTTGGGCTTTTTTTTTTTCCCCATACTATAGAAAAACTATTTTTTGTTTTCATACTAGAGAAAAACTATTATGGTGAAGTAACCTAAAGATAAAATCAGTGACTGGCATGGTACAGTCCTTCATTATAATAAGCTAAAGAAAAAAAAAACAAACAAACTAACCTTCAAAAGCTTAAGTGAGTGGGAGGGAATTATCAACTTCCTATAGTTTAAAACAACCAAACCCCTAACGAGGTGCCAAACAGTGTCAGCCCTGCCCTCTAGTGCTGCCAGCGAGTAAGAGCTTGTTGCATGGCTCACCACAGTGTTGTCCGAGGCCATGCTCAACTGATTATTTTTTAAGGCATATTAAGAGTGGGGCTGTTTGTGCTCAGGGTTGTGCTGTTGTTTGTGTTGTTTGGTTTGTTTTTAGGGTGATGGTGGTGGCGTTTGTAGTGTTTTTATAGGATTTTGCTGCAAGACAACCAAAATCAACCTGAGGCTTTGGTGGATGATGGGCTTTTATAAAGTACCTGAAGTATCTTGAGCACCTAAGACAAATCATTACGATAAAAATTTTAAAAATCTGCAAAAAGTAAGAGTGTTGATGTCATTTATGATTAACTGAAGCTTCCCCTCTGCAGTATCGAAGGCGAGTACGTTCCGGTGGCAGGCGACGAGGTCACCTACAAGATGTGCACCATCCCTCCGAAGAATGAGAAGCTTCAAGCAGTGGAGGTGGTGATTACCCATCTAGCTCCTGGAACCAAGCACGAGACGTGGTCAGGGCACGTCATCAGCTCCTGAGGTGTCCCAGAGGGAGCACGGGTGCTGCCTGCGTGTGGTCACTGCTCGACAACCGGCTGCAGGGGACCTGTCCTAAGAATATTCTTGTGTATAGTGTGGGAGGAAATACTGCATTGTCAATAAAGCAGAAGCAGGCCAAAATTACCATTTGTACAGCTGGCCTTAAAGCAAACAGAAAAAGGCAATTCAAATGCTAAGGAAAAAATCTAGCATAATATGTTTACGAAAAGGGTATTTTGAAGAGATCTAGTTTTTGTGCTTGGTGGAAGAAGGAAGGTTTGGTTTTTCTTTTTTTTTCGTGAACTGATTCCAGGAACTGTCCAGGGGAATTGGGAAGAGGTTTGAAGGAGAGCTCTGCTGCAGCAGAGCATGACTGCAAGGCCTTGGAGGGGTGTGTGCATTGTGCTCCCTTGAGCTGCACTCATGTAAGGGTTGGAACACACTTACTGCTGGTAACACTACTTGAATGTCTTGGCTTGAGGGAGAGGTGTTCATTGCTGAAATTTCTTTTCCTCATGAAAGGAAGTTCACAAACAGAGCAGCTTCTGTAGGGTGGAAAATCTCCATCTGGTGGTTATGCTCTGATGGCCATGGCTTGGTGCCCTTCAGGTGCACTGTTTGCAAATGGCATGTCTGCATGCATGTGGAATATTGTGGTTTTAAAGCCTGGAGTGTTCGTTAATTTACTTCGGTGCCTTGATGGTTGATTAGCTACAGATTTTAGAGGCCAGTATTAAAAAAAAAACAAACAACACAACACAAACAAACAAAAAAACACCACACACCCACAAAAACCCACAATATAAACCCAACCCAAAATTTTAAAAAAATGCTTCAAGGTAAGTGGTAGACAGCTTTAGAGTAGTGGATACTTCATAGCCTCTGTCTGTATCTGAATTTAGACAAAGCTGGAGATCACCTTCTTGATTGCATATAGTTCAATGTCTGCCACGGTACTCCACTGGGCAGGCAGAATCGCTGTACTTCTGAAAAGCAAGTTACATGCTGTTCAGATGACTGGCTATAAAATACTGTGTGAGTTACTTAACAGGCTCAGCTGTCTTGGTGAAGTAGCTTCTGCAGCTGTTTCCCTGGAAAACTTGCTTGGTAGGATGTGATACTGTCACCCTTGCCCTGACTCTCCTCTGCCTGCAAGATTTCATGTAGTTCCAGTGCAGTTAAGTTAGTTCTGTTCCTGTTCACCTTCCACATCTTTTTTTTTCCCTCAAATGAAACATATTTCTCTATTATGTTCCTAATGATGGATTTTTATTGACTTTGCAAATAAAAAAACTGAAAAGAGCCATGATACTCCTCTGTTAGTTGTGTGAAACAGTGGCACTTCAGTTGCCTATCTGCAGTTTTGAAGAGTAGGTGCTTGCTGTCAGGAAGTGTCTTAAGACTTTCACAGCAGTTCTCTTCTGAGCTCTGACCTAGGGAGAGCACACTTGGAGAGGTTAGTAACTGCTGTGATGGCTTGTTTGCCTTAGCTGTGTTACAGCATGGTGCATAGTAGTGACCATGGGGCTTTGGGGTTTTGTTTATTATTAACCATAAGCCTTAGTGGTGGATTAATCACTGTTCAGTTTGTTGGAATATCACACACTGCTTCCTTTACAATAAATGCTACCATTATAATGTTTTAACTTATGTCTTCAGTCTGCTCTCTGCATAGGTGGTGTTGAAGGTGATTAGCATTTAAGACAGAGGAGAAAGCAGGTGCCTGCATATGTACATCTCCATTTAGTTTAAGTGTTGCAATATCAATAGACTGGCATTGCCAGAAAATTAGGGAGTAATTTAGCAAGTTTTCTAGCTGCTTAATAAGCAAGTGCATAATATATGCTACTACTTCTGTGAATGCATTTGTTTTCATTATACAATATTTAATATTATCTGTTATGTATATTAACATAGGGGGAAACAGAAGTATAGCATAACCTGGTCATTTCAGCTGACACTTGGGGATGGAAGGCAAGAACATTCAGAAGGGGCTCCCAAGATGGACTACTCGGTATTCAAAAGTGTTTCAGCAAAGCTCTAGTCAGGTTTCAGGGAATGGGACCCAAGCAGGCCCTACTGGAGGCAGGAATAAAAGCAAGGAACTAGGCACTGTGGGTTGTTTGGCTTTGTTTTCTTTTTGTTCTCCCCTCAGAAAGACAGCATGTTTGCCTCTCATCTGCTGGTGTGAGACAGAAGATGAACCATAGCTAGTGGCAGTGGCTGTGCAAGGCTGGCTAGCAGGCTTTAAGGTTTGAACATAAGCAGGTATGTGCACACACATGAGAACCAACCTGGGTTTGGCCCTGCACAGGATGTTTGCATAGGTAACTTTCTGCAAATACAGGAACTAACCATGCAGTAAACTAACTAACTAGTCAGATACATCACATTCAGGTACACATAAAGCAGCAGCTATAACAATCTGGCCCTCTTTAAACTACCCCCCCCCTTTTTTTTTAATAAGCCCTTTTAGGGACTTTGGTTTGTACCCAAAGATTATGTTCTTTTTTTTTCACAGAGTATCACATAAACTTGGAAAGATTTAAGACAATCATTTATTTGTACAGACAGAGAGCATACAACAGGTCTGCATGCTTTATTTGCCAAAATGATTAATTTAAATAATAGTTTTTCATTATTTTTATTCTTCTTTAGTTAAGTTAAACTGTTGATACACAAGATTACATTCCTAATGCTAGATAAGAAAAGTAGTATTAACAGTTACACTGATTGTCATCCTTCAACATGAATTTTAATAGAATCGTGGTCATTCTTTTTAGTATTAAAATCTCATCTAATGCCTTACCAGGAATATCAGAAATCTAATTAGTGACAGAAATACATTTTGCTACTGTGCTCAAGTTGTTTTAAATATTTTTTTACAGATTTTTAATATTTTAGATTTAAAAAGAATCTGCAAAAAGTGTGGGTATTGTGAACTGTACTGGGGAGGTAACTTTAGCACTAGCTAGTTCAACCTTCCCAGTGGTGGTGGACCTTTTGACCATGAACTGGAACATGTATGAGGTCAGGGACTTGTGGCTCACTTCTGCCTTCCTGCCTGGAGAAATAAAACCTGTTTCTTTGACTTATTTTCCAGTTTTAAAAAAGAAAATCCCAACTATTTAAAAATAACAACAAAACAAACCCAAATAACCAGTAAAACACAAACAAAAACCCCCAAAACAAAACAAAAACCCCCAAACCCCACCACTAAAACAACAACAAACCAACCAAACAAAAGCCCACCATCCCAACCCAAAACTGTGGCTCTACAACATTCCCCTTTTAAATTGCAGCTTCAAAATAAAAACTAGACATAGATCTTTGTGGGCCAATTTAGAGAGCACAAATCAACTGTAGGCAGATTATTCCCACCCCCTTCAACCCCAAAATGTAACTAATTAGTTACGGAAGTTTACTGATGACTTAAAAACCAAAGGAGCCAAACAAAAAAACCCCCAAACCTGACCAACAGAACCAAACAAAAAGAAAACAAAGTACCTGTTGGATGGAAACAATGAAAAGATGGTGCTAAATGAGCTCTGCTGTATTCCAGCAGTCAGCAATGTTCCCTTCAGTTAAAACATTTCCCTGTAGCAATGACTGATCTGCAAAGCACTTGGTATTCATGACCAATTACAAAACCCAATACAGAATGGAGACTGAGTTCCTAAGCTGTCCTAACCGTTCTCCAAGTGTGAATTCTAGAAGTCTTTTATTTAAAAAATAGCTCTTCACAGATTCTTCTTGTATCCTCTGGGGATGTGACACTGTAGCCTTCTGTTCTGGAGTCTGTGAAAATTTCATAGTCATTCCCTCCCTGAAAACAAGAGGAAAAAAGCAGAAGAGGATTTAATGTTTTTAATGTTTTATAGTCACAGTCTTGGGGTGGACAAGGGACACACTAAGGAAATAATGCAAAGACATAACAACTATGAAAAGAAGGGACTTTTTTACAAGGGTTTGTGATAGGACAAGGGGTGTAGTGGCTTTAAACTGGTCTAGTGGAATGTGTCCCTGCCCATGGCAGGGGACTTGGAACTAAATGATCTTTAAGGTCCCTTCCAACCCAACCCATTCTATGAAAACATATTCATGTCAGAGGTGTCTTCCAAAAAGTCAAAAACCTGCAAAAACAACATTGTGAGATTTTGCATGACATGTTTACAGCACACCTCAAAGTCTTGCAGGACACCAGAAATGCTTGCATGAGAGCTTTCTGACCTGCCACTAGTAATAGAAGAGAGCACTCTCAGTATAAATTTAGCCATGTTTTTTAGTTTTGTGTAGCAGCCCAGAATTGACTCATTAAAATTATTTACTTGTTAATATTAGGGTGTAAATCTTATCACAGAACACTATACCAGCACATGGTATTGTAACATAGCTGCATTATCCTCTTCCTACCAACAGTGGTTTTCTTTTAGTTAAATATTAGGACTGCTGATCCTCTGCTAATGCAGTAGCGTTTTGGCCTTGCTGCTGCTGGTCTGATGTGACATTTGTAACTGGATTCTAATCACAGCAGAGCAATGAAGGCTCCTTTCATAGCTGGCTCAGGGAACAAAGATGCTGGTACCCGCATGAGCAAAGATTCCTGGAAGCCACAGCTTCATTTGCTGCAGGAAGCAGTTATCTAATTTTTGTATGTTGTTTGCCCTCTACTGTCCACTAAGTCTGCCACAACCCTTGCTACTTCAAACCTCTGAAAATGCTGCACTGCCAGTTACGGGGTTTAAAATCAGCTGTCCATAAACTCTGTGCCAGAGGGAGAGGTGATTACTGTTGGCAGCTGCTGTAAAAAATGTTTAGTTTAAAGCTTGTCTTCTTCTTAGAAAATTTGGCCTTTAAGTTTATAAACTTCTTCGTAACTTATCATTAGAAAACTGAGCCGTTCCTTGTGAAACTTAGCCAGGCACAGGCCCTTGGCACTATACAGACAGCTTTAATTTCATCCAGGTCCTTGACTTGAGCTAGCAAGGGCAATGGCAAGCACAAGTCTCTCCTCAGTATTTCCAAAAGCCTCTGAATCACCCTGCAGAGCTGTTCAGCTGTGCCCAATAACTCAGGACAGGGGTTACGTGTAATTTCAGTTCCTCAGTGTGGAGACAGAGCAGTTAGCAAAGGAACAGTATTAAATTCAATGGAAAATAAATACATTTCATAAACACCAGCCAAGAAGCATCATCTATCTACTACAACCAAACAGGAGAATGGTTTTATACAGTCATGTCACCTAGGTTTTTAATGTAATTACAGAAGTTCATTTTAAAAACATCATCTATTAAGTCTCTGAAGAACACTGTGTTCACTTAAGAACTGGAAGGAAAAAAATCTGTGCTCAGGGCTGTCTCCCAGCATTATGCTAAGCTGTACTGCACAGCCAGTTAAACACATGCACGTTATATTCTGACTTCAGTTCCTGTTAGGCATAAGGCAATTACAATGCCTGTGGTTTAAAACAGAGCTCTAAAATACAAAACAATATACTCACTGGCATAGTCTTATCTCCAAAGAAATAAATAGTCTTGTATCCATCACTGGCAATGATTCCCAAGCAGTACCTCTTATCCCAGCCATCTGGGAACACATCAATGCTTATCTGGCCTCCTAGGACAGACGTGAATCAAAAAAACTTTATTTTATTAGAAGAACAAATTTCTGAGGGGAGAGTAAATGAGAAGAACTAAACTGGGTAAGATTTTTGGAAGAGGAAACTTTGCAGAAGTCACAGAAGTGTTATGAGAGCCTGGAGTTAAGTCTTACAAGCACAGAAAAGTGTTTTATAGGGTATCACTTATTAACAGTTGTGATTTACAGATTATTTACCCATTAAACAAATACGGAAGTCTTGACATGTTCCCAAACATTGACTGCTATCAAACTGAATCTTTTTCAGAAAATGACATTTAATCTTTTTACTTTTAGAAAGAAACTGCAAGAATGAATACAGCCATTGGTGTATGTACAGCCATAAAGGCTTATGCAAGAGACTTTCTAAAGAACAGAAAAAGGAGGAAATCAGCCTAACAGGACAACAACTGTTCCAGTTGCAAATTCTTGAGTTTACCAATACATTAAAGTGTGATAACCAGTTGAAGTGGGTGTCAAAAAGGTATTTATAACATGCTTTAGGAGAGTGACATTGCAGTTGATTTCTTAGTGTTTCAGTAACATGGCACTAAGGGCCACCATACTTTTTTGTAATTCTGAAAAATAATAAAAACAAGAATGTGGTAAATGTATTGGGGAAGGGGAAAAAAACCTGCATGGAAAATTAGTTCCCCCTTATTATCACTTTTCTCTTTTAAGCCTGTACTTGCTTTTGGATTTCTTTCCTTCCTCCCACACAATGCAGCTACTGAGCTGAAGAACCAAGGGCTAGTTACTGGAACAGTACTGATGCAGTGCTTCTGATCAAAATTGATTCAGAGAAACAACTGTGACTAATCAGAAGCATGCAATATGTTTCAAAATGAGCAGAATCATTCACACAACTGACAGGAAAAGACAATGAACTGATGACAAGCAACTGCAGTTCTCTTTGTTGATGAATTTCAATTAAAATGTACCAAATGAAAGTCTAAGAGGAAAAAGAGGCTTAGTCTTGTACACAGTGCCTCCAACCACCCCCAGAGATAACTGTCACAAAAATGAGATAAGTCATAGCCTCTTATGGCTGTGACACTAAGTGACATTTAAGTAATATAAATTAAATTCTTTTAAAGTGATACCTATAGAAAACGTCAGGCCTTTTCCTGCAAATTCTCTTCGTAAATCAGCTACAAATTTCTCTCTTATATGTTCCTTCTGTTAAAATACAAAACATCAGCATATGCTATGTTAATTCATCATTAAAAAGATAACTGAAAAAAACACCCTAAAAATATCCAAATGTCTGAGTCCCAGGGCTACTATGATACAGCTCCATTTTATTATTACTAGAAGCATGCTGAAAATATTTCCACTTCAGTCTGTTACCAACTTGTAAAAAAATGAGAGCAAACTTCACATACATTCTGTGACACTTTCTTTCCTCTCTGAAAATGGCAGAACACCAAGGAAGTATGCTTCAACTCCTGGCAAAATTCAGTTTTACAAATGGGGACACTGAGGCATAGGAAGAGCCTCAAAACTGATACTAAGCCTCTGATGCCATATACTCCAGAAAAGGTATTTTCAGAATCCATTAACCAAGTCATGGGCAAAGACTGCTTTTGAGGAATTCGATTTCAGGTTTTTTATCAGGTCAGAAACAGTTGCTGTGGTGTGGCAGGGCTGAGACCATGGCTCAGACTCCTTTCAGCCTCACCCATTTAGCTGTGTGCAAAGGAAAATAATGATGAACAGTATAACCTCAGCTTTTAAATTCTGCTTTAGAAGGCTTTAAAGAGTTGACAATATTTTTACTGATTTCCATGGATATACACTGGAGTACTAAAGAGCACTCCAAATAAGATTGGTTTTATTTGTTTTTTCAGGAACTGTCTGTAGAGGTAGGATGTTCAGTACTCTGGATTTAGGGTTAAAAGAAACCCGAGCCAAACCCACCCCCTCTGCAAGTAATCATTAACTACTGCAACAAAAACCCCATTGTGTATTTCCTGAAGTCTACACCAAGAATTTAGTTAAAACCACATAGTAGAAAGGGTTAAAATGTAAAAAAACCTGCACAAAGTATAAAAGCTTTTTAAAAATCATGACCTGGCCATAACTGCCTCTTGCCAGAAGAGTTGGATATTTTTCAAGAGTTGTAACTCACTTTATCAAGTTCATAGAACTCAACTCGTTCCTCCTGGCTGCAGCTTCTTCCAATGGGGGACACATTGATCATCCCATTTCGGAACTCAATGAAAGTGCCCCTGAAACAGATTAACAAGACAGAAAATAGATGAAAAATGCTCAAAATACTGAGTATCACAATGAACTTTTAATTCTGAAGACCATAGGAATCAGCTGTCACCTTCTGCCTTTCACTGGATGGATAAAACCCCAGACATGGAGGAAGCAATACCTCTGACATCAAGGAGTCTTTTGGACTTCTGTTTGAATCTGGGAACCTCAACATCATCCTCAGTGATTTTTAAAAGTATGATTTGGTTTTTAGAAGTCTTACGGGATCATCATGTCAGCCTGATTCGCAGACCCTGACAGGCCAGCCTGTCAGCTTTGGTGTGAAGCAGCAAAATTTTAGAGCAATCTTGGCAGTGTTTGTGGCTTGCCTCACATATGGTATGTATTAATGTCTTGAGCAGCTGCACCCTCAAGTGTCACAGAGAACCAATCGTACTGCACGCTTCTAATCTCTGGAATTCCAAACACTCCAGGAAATGCTACTTCAAAATTGAGCTTCCTTCCCTCTTAAATAAAAATGCTGAAAATTGGGATTTCAAATCCTGTGCTCCAGCTGGGAGCTTGTCTTTGTATGCATGGACTGAGCATTTCATGCATACAGTGTTCCTAAACGACAAATTATTCATTTTTTGCTGAGCAGCTTGCTTTACATACTGATCTTCAACCCTGTAGCATGGAGAATATGGAGACACTGAGATGTGTATGCACATACCTTTTCCTTGGCAGTTTAATCTTTGCAATATAACTCAGGCAGTAGTTGATTAGGTCTTGAAGTATGTCCTCACCCATGTGACCCTGAATGTTCTAACAAAATAAATACCAAGGGTCCACAATTTGAGATTCTAAAAACAAGTCACATGGAAAACACAGACATTGGATAATAAGGCATGGTTAATACCACAAAGAAACATGCCTTCAATGACTAACTCTCAGCTGATGCACACAAACACACACACTACTACCTAAAGGTTCTCATTTTTCTTTTTGTTTACTTTGTTTTTCTTCAATCATAGCACCAAACTCTCATTTAGTATGCTCCATACTAGTACCTGCTTTAGAAGGAAACAGTGTGGGCCAAAGATAGCAGACCTAGATGGGAAGTTGCAGCTAACACCTACTGTAGCCAAGTATGAAGAAATGGAGAAAGTTACTGCAGTACAGTGGAAACCACTGCTCATGTCGGCACTGTCAGCCAGGATCTTTTACATTTTTTATCTCCATTATGAACTGATGAAGGTGATTAGACTATCTAGAATCAGATGTACATTTATATTAATAGAGTATTTGCTTTCTACCTTATGCAACACATCAGAATGTGCACTCATGATTTAATATTAAAAAGCAGCTACAAGAGATCTACAAGAAACTTTATGAACTATAGGGCCTGACAGACAACTATGAAATGCCATATTCCATAGGACCGCCAAGAGCAGAGGGCTTGGGCACAGTTCTTATGGATAAGCTGAGAGAAAGGCTATTCCAGGATTTTCACTGTTTTTATTTGATCAGACACACTAGACTCCAATAGCTTTTGTTTTGGAGAATGCCCCAACGAATAAAGCTTAAGGTGCAGATTGTCAATAATGAGAATCACAGTACCAAATGAACGATCTGTTACAAAGTAACATGTGAAAATAGCAGCAACTGTGCCTTTAATTAGAAGGGTGATTATACAGGGCTGCACTGTAGCAACAAAGGAAAATCTTGTAGAGTAAATGTCTCTTTCCTGTTACTGGAAGTTTGACCCTTACCTGCTTGCGCAAGAACTGCCCATCTCTGTATGCTACCAGACCATTCTCTGGAAAAACGTAGTCAAATTTTTCAAGCACTACAACCAAACAAAAAGACAGGAACTTGCAATTTCCCCTGTACGCAATACAGCAAAAATTATATCCTAAAGCATGAAAGATGTCAGCAGTACAGCATCGAGCACAATATCAAAGCCACTCTCATTTCTCTCCAAAATTAAAACCACCCAAATCATATGAAGCCTTTCAGCTAAGTTACCTGTGGTTTTGCTTAAAGGCTCCTCCTTATTATACCTACAGGTATGTCTCTTTGCATTAACTCAAATATCACAAAAACCTGAAACACAGCCTGGCTAGGCAGCAAATCAAACACTCCCATTGTAGGTTTCTTTACTTAATGTTATTAATCTACAGTAGATGTCTAAGACCTGTGAGAATATTACTACAGAGCAAGATCATAGAATCGTTATAATTGGAAAGGACCTCTGAGATCATTGAGTTGCTGGAGACCACTTGTAAGCCAAACAACATTAGAGAAGGCTATCAGTGGCATCAGTTAAGTAAAGGCCATTAAAGATGGTAGTTTATACAAAAAATAAATGCCTCTTAAAGAACTAAAACAACAGCCATGTCTGCATCCTGACCCCAGTGTTAACCAAATCAGATCCTTCTTTACAGCTGAGCAGCCTGCAAGTGTGTATGTTACGTACATAATTCCAGTTTAAAGAGACGTTCAAGTGCCTTCCTAAGGTACTGCCACCAAGTCAGGATTTCACTATTAATAAGAATCCCTTAGTAAGACACTGAGGTTATCTGTAAAATGCAAACACAGGTTGTAGTTTCTCAATGCCTGTGAATAGGTCTTCACACACGGAATGCCACACAACAGGAAGAGTTTAGAGCAAGAAGGAGAATCGATAGTTTAACATACATTTAATCTTCACAACTTCCCTGTAAGCCATTCAGAGCAGGGGATCGCACCAGGCTCTCTCCTTACCGTCATCGCCGAGCTGCTCCTTGATCTTTTCAAAATCTGAGCCACCCACGACACCAACCTTCACCTTCCGCCGCAGCTCCTGAAGGAACGCTGCCATCTCCGCCGTGATTTTCTAGGTTCCAAACCGACACTATTAGATTGATCAGCATCCGGATCATGAGGCCAGCATCCCTATCGCGCAGTAATTGCTAAAAACCAGCTCTATCGGGCATATCTTTAAGGAAAAGGGAGGTTTGATTTTTTTCCTTCCCCCTAAACAGCGTTAGTTTGAACATCAGGCACCGCGGAATGTGTAATGCCTGCGTGCTCAGTTCCCTCAGGGCTCCAACGCACGCCATGCCCGGCCCGAGCACACACAACCCCCTCCCGGCGAAGCCCAACCCCCGGCCCTATCCCCCGCGGGACTCGCCTGGCGCGGGGCGGTCAAGGTGCCATCCACGTCGAAGAGGCAGAGCGCACCAGGATGCAACGGGGCCATAGCTCACTGCCCAGCGGCGGAACCTGAGGGACACTGCCGGCGCGGGGCATGCCGGGAAGAGGGCTGCGGAGTCTCCCGCCCTGCCGCGCTCGTGTGCTGCTGCGCAGTCGCGCTCTTCGACGGCGGAACTATGGCAGCGGTAAGTGGCGTGGGGCGAGGCGTCGGCGGGCAGTTCTGTTGCTGGGGAGGGGAGGGAGCACGGCCACACTGCCGAGGAGAGGCTGTTTTCCTTCCCTTCTCTGGGGCCGGGCGCGGGTTGAGTGGTGCGGCCTGTGAGGCGCCGGCAGCGTGGCTGGATCAAGAGATGCTGCGGCCGCCTGAGGGGGCGCGAGGCGGCTCCGCGCGAGCTCCCAGCGGGCGAGCAACCGCCCCGGGAAGGGTCCCCGCGGTGTTTAACGGCCCCGGGAAGGGTTCCTGCAGTGCTTAACGTCCTAGTAACGGCCCAGGAAAGGGTCCCCAAGGCGATGCCTAACGGCCGGGTAAGGGCACCGCGAAGGGTCACCGCAGTGCCTAACAGCCGGGTAGGGGCCCGCGAGAGCGCTATGCAGGTGGCAGAGGGCCAGGCGCGGGGTAACGGCGTTTTTGAGCCCCGCGAGTCTGCCGTTGGCGGCCCTTGAGGCGGGTTCCGGTGATGGGAACCCGCGGCCCGAGTCTGTGGCCATGCTGGCCACTGAACTGCGGGTCCTTGGGCCGGCCCAGCGCCGGCATGTGTGTGATAGCAACAGGACAGCACAGCGGTTCCCATTCAGCGTCCTGTATCCTGCACGTTCCTCATGTCTGATCCTTTCCTCCGTGTTGCTCATGCTCTTCTCTTTATCGTGCTTAGTCCACTTTTTTCTGTTTCCCTAAAATTGCTGTTGAAGTGGTTATTTAACATTTCAATGGTTTCAGTGGCTGGCAGTGTCAATCTCTCACACTGTTTCCTAAGCAGCAGCCTGTAGTGCTGGTGCTGTCACTTCAACTTTGCTCAGAGGGGCTGGGGATGCCGTGGAGTATGTTCAGTAAGAGAAAGTTGGCTTCAGCAATGTCATCAGAAGTATTTTCCGTCTTCATCTGCAGGGAGGGAGGCAACTGTGAATACCAGTTCACTAACACAACACTGGCTTTAATTGTAAGGTTACAGTAAGCTGGGGCTTACACTTACTGTCTTTAGGTGCCCAAGGAATAGAGTCAGAGGTAATTGTGATTGGGTTATAACAAAGGCTCAAATGAGAGCTGGCTGATCATGAGCCAGCAGTGTGCCGAGGTGGCCAAGAAAGCCAGCAGCATCCTAGCCTGTGTCAGAAATGGTGTGGCCAGCAGGACCAGGGAAGTGTTTGTCCGCTTGTACTCGGCACTGATGAGGCCACACCTTGAATGCTGTGTTCAGTTTTGGGCCGTTCACTACAAGAAAGTCATAGAGGCATTAAAGCATGTCCAGAGAAGGGCAGCAAGGCTGATGAGGGGTCTGAAGAGTAAGTCTTGGAAGGAGTGGCTGAGGGAACTGGGCTTATTTAGTTTGAGGGAGAGGAGGCTCAGGGGAGACCTTATCTCTCTCTCTAGCTACCTGAAAGGAGAATGTAGTGAGGTGAGGGTCAGTCTCATCTCCCAGGTTACCAGTGATAGGACAAGAGGAAATGGCTTCAAGTTGCACTAGAGGAGGTTTAGATTGGATATCAGGAAAAATTTCTTCCCAGAAAGAGTTGTTAGGCATTGCCACACGCTGCCAAGGGAAGTGGTTGAGTCACCGTTCCTGCAGGTGTTTAAAAAGCATATGGATGTGGTACTTATTGACATGGTTTAGTGGTGTGGTGGTAATAGGTTGATGGTTGGACTTGGTGATCTTAAGAGGTTTCTTCCAACCTTAATAAGTCTGTGATTCTGTGGTGATGTGTGGGAATATTTCCTTGTAGGCTAGGCTCTGCAGGATTCGGACTAAACTCTGCGTGGCACCATCTTTTGGGAGGTATCTACAAAAAGAGCTCTGGACAAGGTCATGGAGAAAGGAAGATGCTCGCTCACCCTGGTTTTTGGGCACATGGGAGTGTTTGCAGTCACCAAAACAGCAAGTTAATGGTGTTAATAATCTTGGGAGGCAACGAGAGGCATCTGTGTGTCAGTGCCGTTTGGCTTCTGCTGCTGTGGATCAGAAAACGGAAGAGTTCAAACTGGTGTACAGGTTTCCAGGGATTAAGTACTGCAGGGTGCTGTCCAGACTGAAGCTGTTACAGACTGCCACCACTGTGGCCATCCTGCCACCCATCGCCTACCTCTACCTGCAAGACCAGGTTTCTCAGAATGCCCTTGTGTTTTCAGGTGGCATCGCATTCTTTGCTGGTGCAATGCTGTATGGTATGAGCTACTTTTTAAGACGAATTATTGGATTTATCTACTTAAATGAAGCTGGCCATACTGTCAGAGTGGCCCACTTGACATTTTGGGGAAGACGGAATGACATTTACTGTCCCAAAGAGACAGTGATGACTTTGGATGAAGTTGGAGATAACAAGGGGGAGATACTTCTGCAGTTCAAACGGTATAACAGCACAGATATTTTATATTTCACACTTAAATATGGCCAGATTGTAGACAGACAGAAGTTTACTGAAATATTTGGAGAACTTGAGTGATACAGCAGCTCATTTCTAGTGGCCTTCCTTGTTCTCTGTTCATTGTGCTTATTCAGTGACGTTTTATTTAGTCTACCAAAGTGGCATACTTCTGTCATGTTCCTGTGAAAAGGGTAAAGAACAATCCACTGGATTAAATGCCTTGGCAGCTTAAGGTGTGAGCAGTCTTGTTGGTGTCAGACACAGTGATGCGCATGGTGTGCTGTCACCAGTGGTTCTGTCTAAACTTTCCTACTGGGAATGTGCAGTAGGAGGCCAAATTACTGCTGCTGGTTGTTATTGATTCAGCTGGCCTTTTCTGTTGTTCTGAAACAGGAAGACTCTTGAAGCAAAACACAGTAAGTGCCAGACCATCCTCACATTAAATTAGTTTCTTTTAGCGAATTTTAGGGTGACTGGGAAGCCTCTTGAAATTAAAGCTTGTCCTATGCATATATATAAGTAATGCTGGATGTCAGAGCAATAGATGCTCATGCATTAATAAAATGTATAGGGTGTGCGTGGTCTCTTGGCAAGGTCTTCCAGGATGTGAACATGACTTGGCAAAACAAGGGTGCATGTTGCAAGACACATGGATAGTTCAGCTGCCAAGGGTAATTTAAAGACTGGGACAGCATTTCGGGAACCTGTCATAGAAATTGCTTTCCCACTGGAATCCAGAGAAAGCAGACCTAAACTCTGATGCTGTGAGCTACAGTATTAGTCTGTGATCCTTTGTTCAGTTTGAGTACTACTGACCACCCAAAACTTCTGAACTACTGACCTTCATATATAGTCACCTTTGTGTTTGTTTCATATGTATGAATGACATTTAATCAATGCTGTAACGCTTGAGTTGCAAAAACTTCAGCAAATGTTACCAAATTACCACAGACTATGTGAATTAAGCATTCTTCTGTGAACATTACCATATAGCCTGGGAAACAAGTTAACTCCTTAAGCTACTCTTCTAGCTGTTACTTCTTTTGAGACTGGCAAATAAAAGTGACCCTCACCAATAGAGAAATGTGGAGTGTTTCTTTTCCCACTTTCTTCCTCACAGATCTTGAAGCCTCTGTCTCTTGGTGGATGCAGGTAAGTAAACAAGCCATTTTAATTTAAGTGCATAGGCTAACCCTGATTTATTATTTATTTGTGTTGAACTTTTCCTAAAGGGGGCTCCATTGTTTTACATTTTGGCTGACACTGTGTAGTACAGCAGTATCAAAAGGAAAAGAGAAATGGTTTTACACACCATGGCAGCAAAATACAGGGGACTGTATGTATACAGCATGCTTTTTTGGAGGCTTATCTTCTTAAGAATGTATTTAATAGGCACTAATGATTCAGTTTAGGCATGTACTAAGTGTAAAATAAAAAGCCTTGGAGAAGTTCAGTTATAAATATTTTATTTAAGAATATTGATTACACATGAGATGTCATGTTATGAATCCATGTACAGTTACTAGTTACACCATGAAGTGTAGTTAATTATTTGTTCAAACATTTATTTGGCACTGTCCACAGAATGCTGTAAACAATATTAACTCTATATGCTTCAGCTGCAGTGCTTTCTATGTATTCTCTAACATGATTTCATCAACATGTTGTACACAATTATACAGTTACTGAGTGTCAGTAAAAATTATAAAAACACCTAGGGTATTCATAATAAAAGTGAAAATGTGGTAAGACTTCAAATTACTGGACCTTTGCTTCTGTAAAAGTACAAGACTTGCTAGAGACATTTACTAAAACTACTGCACTGATATGTTGAACAAACCAATTCCCAAAATGCTGTCAAATACAATTCTCAGTTTGGCTTTCCTTTTGCTGATAATATGCTTACAAGGACAGTGATGACCGTGAGGTTTTTGTTGAACACCAATTTACCAGTCCTTCCCCCAGATTTCTATGACCTCTCCTCAAAAACCTCTCAGCTGGTACCGGAATTCTAGTTTCTGCTGAGAGGTTTACAGAAATCCCATTACTTTAAGCTAGCAGAAGTGAGCGTACTTGAGTTTCCCAATACAAGCACTCAAAAAATAAAATGGGAAAACCATGATTAACACCTCCCAAAGCAGGTAAGAAACCTTTCACATTTTGGTAGCTGTAGCTATATTGAACATGTAAATCTTTTTAATGCTCTGTGTACTTAAAAACTGTGGCCAGATCCTAGTAAAGCAACTCTGGAAGTCCACTGTGGTCCCTGTTTTTTGATGCACAACATAAAGTTAAACTTAGTAAGTAAAATCTAGATGCCTGCTAGCAAAAAAAAAAAAAAAAAAAAAGGCACCAGACCTAGTTCAAGTCAGCCTTAAACAAAACAGCAAAGAGTACATAGTAGAGAGACATCCAAATCAATTCTCTGAAGAGAAGCAAATTAATAGTTGTAGACACTTCTTGATCCTGTGGCTTTCTAGGGGATCTCTGAATTATCAATGACTTAGAATAAACTATTAAATAAAAAATAGAATTACTTTCCATTATAGATGTGCAGTAAGGACTAGGCCTTCACTGTAGTGGCTCTGATGTAAGGTAATGGCTAAGATCAAGGAGTTCTGCTGTAGTTTTACAAAATACCTCAAGCATTCATGTAGAGCTTGTAAATAAATTAATCACTATTGTGCATTATGGGCAAATGGTAAAATAATCTCAAATCATGCTAAATTGCTGACAGAGGTGGAAATGTGCTTTGCATGATTCTCTAAGCTTTGTCAAATTACATACTTCAGCGTACAGTTTTCTCTGTACAAGTCTTGATTGTAAGAGAAGTTAAAAGTTTTTAATTCCAAGATGAAAAAGGTGCAAGTTCCTCTTACAGCACTACACATGTGGCTGAGGGCAGTACGTGTAGGCTGGGCATAGAGTAGCTGATGGCATCCTGATCCAGTTGGTGTGGCACATGTGTGTATTCAAGGGAATAAAGCTGGAAAATATTCTGTAAAATACCGTACTTGGCAGTGGTGGAAAGCAGAGCTTTCCCTGAAACACCAATTTTATTCCAGCTACCATTAGAGATTGGCATGTTCTGTATGGCAGGCAGGTGGCTTTAAGGGTTATGCCATACCTGTGGCTGCTTCTGGACACGAGTACATCTACTGGGACTGCCTGTGGAAACAGACTATACCAGGGCCGTGAATGTAGACAGGGCTCTGCAATTAATATGACCCAAGCCAGAAGATGAAGGGCCACAGCTTCTACAAACGCAGTGTGGGACAGCTGCAGGTACCTGCTGGTGACCAGTACCAACGCCCCGCCTGGCTCAAGTTTGCATGGAGCAGCTTGCCTTGGGCAGGATTACAGACAGAACACAAACTTTAGCTGATGACTTTACACTTATCTTGTAAGTAGAGAAGACATGAATTAATGCAAACTAATTTCATAATCAGCTGTTCAGTGTAAGAGAACTGCTTTTACTTGAAGTTTGCTAAGATGTCACTGAAAATGTTCAGAAAGAGGTGCGCGTGATGATCCTTGAAGATCAATGTTGGACGAAAACGAATTGATCTGTCGCCACAGCCTCCCAGCACAACACCTAAAACAGGAACAGAACAGGTCCTCTAGTCATTTCCATCTTTGCCAAATAGCCAGGAATGCAGGTGTCTGAAATGAGGTTCACCTCACTGGAGAGAGCCAACAGCAGCTCCCCAAATGCTGCTAAATGGTACAGCACACAGTGGTGCAAAGGGGCCTCAAGCTTCACAGCAACTCAGAAAAACCCTGGGGGTGCGTGTAGCTCTTCTGTGAAACACCTGGAGTGTTGGGACTAATCCCAATATCCATGGACACTCTGTCCAGTGCTCTTAAGACTTGCTGCAATAGTCTACTGATTAACTGCCTTGATGCCAGAACAAGACACAGTAGGCTTCTTCGCAATTTTGTTTTTAAACTACTTTAATTACAACAATTTAAAATCTTTTAGTGCTGGCAAATTTCTTCCTGTAGTACTTCAAATGCATGGCATTTTTTTATTACCTGAAAATTAATTAAAATGTTTAGTGGGCAACAAAAATCTGTTCTGCTGAGCTGAGCTTATCTTGCCTCTAAGAGTAGCTGTGGCTGTGAAACAAACTGCTTGCCTTTTCTTCCCTGCTGACTTAGTTTCCAAGACCACAAAATACCAAGTTGTCTACACTCTAAAATTTTGGTTTCATGATAGCAGCACCATGCCTGCTTCTTTCAGGAGACATGAGTTAACAGTAAAAAGCGACAGCAGGATACCCAGGGCCCACACTTTAAATTCAAAGAGACCATTAGGTTTCAGATCCCCTCCTGCTACCTGTGCTTTTCTACAGCTGGGTAAGAGTTCTGTAGTAAGACAGGGATGTACTCATAGACCTGTGCCCATTTTAGGCAACTCATTATATCTCATTGTTAGGCATTCTGTAAAATTCAGAGTTTTTCTCCCTGTGTTTTCCTGAGTGACAGTTACATTAACTTTCTCTAATTTTCCTGCTCTGTTTGCAGAAGTAAGCCATGCCTAGGTGCACCTAAGGTCACTGCAGAGCAATATGAAAGTGGTGTCACAAAACCTCATGCCCTACATAGATCTCTTAAAAGTCAGCCCTACAAAGATCAATGTACACACCATGCAACAGACTGGTCTGATGTCTCTGAAAATACAAATATTTCCAGAAAAGTCTAAATACAGACTTGTTCATAATCTCACTTCTGTCCTGTGACAGTACACAAACTATATGAAAAAGGAAAATTTAAAGCGTTATAATGCTGCTGTTTGTCATGTGAAGCATGGTTATACCCGCAAACTTTCTTACCTTTGTTTCTCGCTATTGTAATTAACTTGTTTCTAGTAGCATCATTTGGAGTGTCAAACGAACAGAATGTTCCTCTTCCTCTCACTCTGCTGATAAGATGGGGGTAACGAGCCTGCAAAGAGAGGTGAGGAAGTACACATGGCAGCTGCTGCAACAGAGGGCACCTGGTGACAAGCTCTGCTCTGCCAGGCCTTCTGCCACATGGAAACCCTGCTGCCGCCTCCGTTCTGGTGGAGTGAAGCCATCATACAGGCTGGATTTCTGACAAATGCTGTGTCCTGGTCACACCTTTCTGACAATGGTATGACTAGCCATACACTGCAGAGCCCAACAGCAGGCAGGTTCTCCTCACAAAGCAGATTAACATCTGAGCAGGAAGTAAGAATGAATTTGCACCCTTGAGCTGGGTCAAGTAAAATCTTACTTGGAGCCTCCTGAAGTAAGCATAAAGCACCTGGCATCTAAAATACATTCCAGGAAAACCTCAGCATAAATAATCTGGAATAGGGCTAGAAACCAGCTCATTCTTATGCTGCACTAAGACACTTGCTAGTATTTGCTTCACTTACTATCAATTACAAGACTCATCTTTTGTAAGGGTAACCATCCTTTTTGGATGGTACTAGCTGTATTCTGGCCCTCTACAGTATGGAGTTCCTCAGTCAAAGTGCTTCAATTGGATGAGGTCAGATTCTACCAGATTCTACATCTATCTGATGTTTACCTGTAAATCCAGCAGCCCAGTCAACAGTGCTTTCCCAGCATGGGTTGCATTGTTTAGAAGGTCTTCTGTTTTAATAACCTTAATGACTTCAGCAAGCATAAGGTTCTTGGATGGATCTCCAAGCCAGGTATTAAAAATTCGATAGGGCTAGGGTGGAAGGAGAGTTGTGGAACATGTCAACAGGCAAATTACTCTAATAAAGGAAAGCAAGCCATCAAACTGGTAATTTAAACATCTGGTGCATTGCACCAACCCCCTTTTTTTGTTTTAAGAGCAAACAAGCTGTCCTGTTGAGCAGAAACAAACAACAACTACTTTATGCTATAGATTTAGTGCATTGTGTTGCTGCTCTGACATCTCACTGAACCATGCCTATAGATGTCATGGAGACCAGCAGCATCTGTATGGGTTTTACATGCAAGCTTTATGTTCTCCCCCCTTATTTTTTTTTTTAATTCATCTATTACATCTAAAATGTCTTGAATGTGAAAAAGAAATCTTGCTGACAGAATGTGTAATACTAACAAGCTCTGAAGATACCAAGTTGCCCTACGGAAAAAGTTGTCAGTTTGTGGTTTGACTTTCTGCTGAAGGTTAGTTAAAAACCCCAGTTCTCCACTTGCTGCCACCAGCTTTGTGAACGTTGTGACTGACAGAAACTGGAATAAAAGTGTACAAGTGACAGTAATTTTTGTGTAACTACAAAGTAAGTATCTGAAGTAGCAGCTCCATCTAGCTGAAGCTGCATTACTTAAGGCAACTTGTCTCTTGCATGGACATTCCAGTTCCTTGTGAATGGATCACCAATTAGCACAGAGTTCAAGTTTCACTGTAAATCTTACAGCATTTGGCCTGAACTCCTCTTTGTGGAAAAATCCTCCTGTCATCATCTTCTTACTGAATGTCACCACATCAGCTGGGTCGTCCAGGCCCCAGTGTTCATGTGCCCAGAATTTTCCTGTGCAGCCACCTCCTGTCTGCACCTCATCCACCAAGAATGCACAGCCATGCTGCGAGACAGATGTAAAGAGACAGATGTAAAGAGCAGGGAATGCGAGCCCTCATCTCCAAACCAAAAATACCTCCCTTAGTGAACAGATAAATACAAGCCAATTACATGCAACATGCCTCCTTCCTCTCCTTTCACGGCTTCAAATCCTCCACCATACCAATGCTACTCACTGTGTTAGATTTCACAATTAAAAATTCAGCTGTCTTTTCAGAAAGGCACTAGAAACACGTTTTCTACCTAAATTCACAGAGTACCTATTTTTATATAGTCTTGAAGGTTTCTAGACTACACCTGAAAAAATCTCAAAGGAGTCTGTGTGGCATTTTGGAAGCCCCTGAGGGAAGGAGAATAATGACAAACTACCCCAACTGCTACTAAGGAGGCCTCTGAAGCTCTCAAAGTGCCTGGCAGGAGGAAGGCCTCTGGGGGCACCAATAAGTATCTGTAGGTTTAGCTACTGAATGAACAGGGAAATGTGGTATTACCTTTCTGGCAATATCTCGTAGCTTTCTGAAGAAGTCATCTGAAGCATGATTGTCCCCACCCTCTGACTGTATTGGCTCTATAATGATTCCAGCCACAATCTTCTTCTTTTTCCTGTACTTTACAATCAGGTCTTCCACCTGTAAATCAGGACATTTGCCTATTTCCTCCAGAGAGATTACACCCTAGCAACATAACTTCAACTTTCCATAGATGCTTCTGGCTATAAAGGTGTCAGGAAGCGCAAGGAATTAACAAGTAGTTCCTCCACCAGCATGCTCCTGATTAATGCTGAAGTTTAAATGATATCCTAAACGCATTGTAACTAGTTGCACATTTACAATGGTGTGAAACCTCTAGCAAATTTCAGCTGAAAGTATAGTGGAAGCCACTGTAGCTTGCTATGCCCTTGCTGTCATTCCACCTAAGCAATACAGAAGAAGGCAGACACTGTTGGAAAACAAAACTCATTTAATGTATTAAAGAAGATAATCTGCTAAATTTGCTTCTTCTAGTCACCCACTTCAGATACTTTAAAATGAATCAAATGAAAAAGTGCACAAATTCTGTTGCTGATAAGGGGCTTACAGAGAATTTTTAATTGGCTGTAGTGCCAGTTGCTGTGATTAGTAAGTGATTAGACAAGTTCACAGTGATACAACGAACTTCTGCTGCCTTATGAAATTTCACTTTGGTATGCCTGATGTAGACCTCTAATTCACAGTAGGCTGGCTCTTCTGAGAGGCAGAGACAAACTTCTGACTGTAAGCACAGTGAATGCTATTTCAATCACATGCTGTTCCAATCCCTAAAAACATTCTTTTAGTGAAAAGCAGCTAATGCCAGTAACACTATTTGTTATTTCAAAAGACAAACAAAAAGCTGCCAGTGATTTTTTTTTACCTCCTCTAAACAACGGGCTTCTTCCTGTTGATTTTCTTTCACAAAGTCTTCCAAAGGATACTTTAGCCTTGGAAATGGAGCAATAGGCCAGTCCAGCGATGGAATGTCCAGTTTGTGAACTGCTTTAGAGTGAGTTGTAGCTAAGCAACCTAAACCCAGAAAAGCAAACATTAAAATAATACCTGTCCAGGAACAATAGAAGAAAAAAAGGTACCAAGAGATGAAAAATTGCCTGACACAGGACTGCAGAATTCTTTTATTTGCTCTGGTTTTACTTAATTTCTAAAATGGGGTAAGTGGGTTTAGTCAAGCTTAAGTAGATTGCTCTATCTTTTAAGCATTGGTTTACGCATGCACTGTTCCAGAAGAATAGGAGCTCCCCTGTCAGTCTGAACAGGTTACTCAGATGAGATGGGTTTCACCTGTCCAAAGACGACTGCTTGCAAAGCTAAGAATTACAGCACTCTTAAAGGCAGAACATGGACTGAGCCAATATAAAATGGTAAAAATGAGTGACATCTTGTTTGTATGTTGCAGTGATTTTACCCTAGGAGTTAAGAGTTCCGCTAGTATACACAGGAAACTTTGGTTTCAGAATGAAAATAAAGATACCTTCTGGAAATAAATTTTCAGAAAATAGAAAATTAATTCCCACTGTCACTCAAATATTCTGTTTCAGTACTTCCAAGGCAAATGGTCAATAAACTTACAACTTCTTCACTGGTACTGTTTGCTTAAGGAAAAAAACCCCATGTTTCAGAAACTACAGTGAGATGGCAGCTTACTGCAGTGGCTGAAGGGAGGGAAATGGAAGGGAAATGTTGCTGCCAGTGCTTTTCTTACCCAGGGTCCTTCCATGGAAACCGCCCATGAAGGAGAGTATAGCATAGTCAGGGCAGCCGGGGGGCTGCAAGCAGAGCAGAGCAGAGAGGTCAGTGTGCAGTGCCACGGGCAGGTGGCCAGACAGAGCCCTGAGCCAAACCCACGGCCAGATGCAGCAGAGTGGCTGCAGCCTCTCACAGCATGCTGGTCACTCTCCTTTTCACCCATCAGGCACCACAAATCTCATGATCATTTACCCACTTAAACAAATACATTTGTAATTCCCTAAAAACTGCCTGACCACCTGAAGTACATCACTAATATTAAGGAATAGTTAGCAGTTTGTACTGTATCATAGTATCACTTCACACATGACCTCACACAAAGGCTGAATGTTCAGTACAATCAGCCCCTTTCTGTTGCATCTCAGTTTTCTCACCTGCCTGTTGTTAATATTTTGTCAAATTTTAACCATTCCTTCATTAGCTTTAAGCCATAAGATCCTAATTTCTGAAAATCAGAACATCTGTTGTTATTTGTAAACTTTTCCATGTATTAATCATCTCCATGGACCCATCCATCCATCACATGGGTCCCTCTCTAGCAAATAATCTTCCAAAGATTCACAACTGGGAAGGATGCAAAAGAATACAACCAGCACATCTTGATATCTATTGGGAGCAGTTTGTATTTCACCACTTCCTAAATTTACAAAACTTCTGAGATACTAAAGCCATTTTTATATCCCAGTCTTCCCTTGTAAACCCAAGCCAGTGGTAGGTCACATCTGTAGGTACACATATAAAGGTGTGGTGAAGAACAAGTATTACCTGGTTAATCATGCAAGATTCCAGTTCCTCTTTTGTGACATTATTATGGCCCCTCTCCTTATTCTGCAAAAGAAACCAAACAGTCCCACAGATAGTTTTCCTGTTGTAATCAATGCATTTATGGCTGACCCATAATCATTAATGCTGGTTTTCCAATTTAGAGCCAAAGACGACACTGGCTGTGGCTTTCGCATACTGACTGCATTCTGCATTTTTTAATTTCCTCTATATTGACACAACTTTAGAAATTATTAAAAGGAAAAGCTTAAAAAGACTTTTTAGTAGAGATTTTATACAAGGCTGAATACAAATAACATCATGAACAAGACAACCTGCAAATGTTAGTTTGATTTACAGTAACAGTTCTGATGATGAATAAATACTCATTTCTACATCAAAACCTACATAAAAACTTAATATTTTACTCACTCTGTACCACATAAATATTGCTTTAAAGGCATTTTCATTAGAGCAGGATCCACAAGACATGGTGATCACCTGTGTCAGGCCCTTAGGAGCCACCTGTCAACAAAGCCAGAAAATTACTCCAACATATTAAGCACAAGTATAGTCCAAAGTGATAATAATATGGATCAGTCCTAAACATCATGAGCTTCAGTATCACGGGAGACCAATCATGCCTAGGATAAGGAAAGCCAATTTCAACAGCAGCTGAGAGGGCTTGACAGTTTCAGTCCCAAGGATCTTCAAATTTAAATCAAGACAAAGAGACAAGCCACTTATTCCACTATCTTTTATGAAAGCACAGTGAACAGAAGTTAGTGAAAATGTGTCTTCTTATCAGTTTTTGTATCCAGAATGAAAGAGGCAGTATCTGTGCAGAGCAGACATGTCATCCTCTCACATTCAGGTGTCAGACTGGGGAAGAAGGTTCCATCTTGTTACTTGTAGAGGGAAGGCAGGTGGACAAACAGCTAATCTGTAATGTTCAGTATTAAAATCCCTAACATCCCTTGATATGCCCATGTCCCTAAACACAGAACGTGGCAACTCATCACTTCTGTCTCAGACTTACTGATAACAAAGATTCTTTCAGTTTTTCTGCGAAGTTCTCTGGAGGTAAAATCCCTAGGGCAGGTCTATTGATAAAAGTGCTCTAGAAAGACAAGGAAGAGAAACTGTTAATTAACAAAAACATTAAAAATATGTTGATATTAAGGCAGTTACACTTCATGCTAATTGCAATTACCAAACAGAAACTTGTAGTCACAGTACAAGGAGTTTTAAAACCAGAGAATAATATTAGTGTCTTTGAATATGTTTTTGTCTCTCATCCTTAACATTTCATTTGTGCAGGACACTTTAGAAAAGGTGCATGCTGATACTGACATTTCCTCTTCAATACTGCCATTTTAATTGTTCAACGTCAGTTTTCCTTATACATAGGAAATACACTTAAAACTATTTGTCTTCAGTTTGAGTGGCTAAATCTAAATTCAAATACTATAGCAACACTTAACTGACCTCAAGAACATTGAGTATGATATATCCACATGTTGCTGAAATTCCTTGTCAACCATGTACTGTTTTCATGGAGCCTGCTGATTTGCAGGTAAATATTTCCTGCTCTAGGAACTTCAGTTTGCACAGTCACCCTTCTCAGTGCCTCAGCCTGAATCATCAGTACATTCTTTATTGTGCATTACAACAGCAACAGCAGATTTCTAGCTTCCCAGTTTTCTCCTTTCCATTTCCTGATTGAAACTAACATGGATCAGGAACCACTCATGTTGAAATAGTGTTTGTGATCTCTCCTAGCAGAATTCCACAGCCTATGGGGAAACTACCTGGTTGAACTCATGTCTGCTCCCCAGAATTTTCTCCAACCGTTCCCTTTCCTTGTCTGTCAGCAGAACTCAATCCATGTTGCTGTAAGAGCCTGGGTAACCACAGAAGTGACTACAGGGATGCAGCCTTCCCATGCCTATGTGGAGGTTACTGAGAAAATGGAGCCAGACTCCAGGCTCTTCAGTGGGCTGATGAGAAGCAATGGGCACGAATCAAAACACAAGAGGTGTTAATTTGGGGTATAAGGGAAAGCTTAGAAAAGGAGAACAGTGAAGTAGGGTGCCTAAAGAGGAGGTGCAGTCTCCCTCCCTGGAAGTTTTCAAAACCCTAGATAAAGCCCTGAGCAACCTGCTCTGATCTCACAGCCAACCCTCTTTGAGCAGGAAGCTGGGAAAGGGACCACTGCAACTTCACTTGTCCCACTGGTCCTATCAGCTGGCCACATGAGGATTCACACATTTGAGAAAGGTCGTTTTGGTGTCAGTGAACAGCAGTGGGTGAGAAGGCTGAGCCTGACACCCACAAAGGAGTTTCTAAGGAGCAGCTCCTGAAAAACCCCCCTGAGTCTTCCCTGCCCACTAATGGAGATGAAGTTGTCATGTTTATGCAATTAATGTAAATTAAGTATCATGGATTAAAATTGATTCGCAGTTGTTCTTAGTCTGTCTAGGTAATCTTACTTGATTCACAATGTGCTACTTCTTATTTTAAATTAAATTTGCTCAGAAAAGGACAAGCTCAATAAATTTGCCAACTGCAAATCACCATTATTTGCCCTACTCTCCTGTTGTTTTTATAACAAGTCATTGTTGAAATTAAAGGCTGAGCTTCAATGACTTAAGTCTTTATGGTTCTCCAGAGGAGACAGACTGCCTCCCCCAAAACATTCATATTTTCAGTGCAACTCAAGCTTGCACATTTATCAGCATCTTTCAGTCTTTTTCCTTAAGACAAATACTCATTTGTTCAGACGTGGACCACAGCAACAGGTCTGAGTGGTTACACTATACCTGTAAGAACATGCCATCAGAATTCTTGGGGAAAACCAAACATCACCCAAGACATAAAATATAAGCTAGGACCTGCTAACTTGTACAAGTCTGCTACTTCCCAACCCATGTTTGTATGGGTAGACTCAAGCTTAAAAAAAAATGTTGCTTACAGATTAACACAAAGTTTTTGTTTGGTACATATGTGAAATTGTAATGTTTATCTCAGTTTAGAAGCAAATTTTCATATGAAATTAGAGATACAAGACCATAAATTTGTTGTGAATTTGATTATGGGCTGTCACAGTCAATTGGCAACATTTGCCATTAAGCAGAAAAGTGTATTTTTCCTTTGTTGTTAATGAGATAGAACTGAGAAAAACAGATCATCATCATCAAGCTCCTATGGTCTCAAATGAACAGATGCATATTCTGTTCTTTATAGCTGCCTGTAAAGAGGGCACACGGAGCATTACAAACAAACCAAACAAAAAATCTCCACTAGAAAACACTGATCCCATTGTTAACATTAAACAACAACTCTACCTCGGTGTGTATGACTCTAAAGAGTACTTTCACAATAAAGCCAGCACTTACCTACAGTCAAACCCTAGCACACACTCCTGTCTGCAGCAAGGTTTGCACAAGTTCTGGCTCTTCACAGCTTTCTGGCCTTGGCACAGCAGAACTTGACTGCAAACTGCCATTCTGCCTGCACTGCGCCCAGGCTAAAGGCTGCCAGAAGTCTACCCTGTGCAATCAGGCACAGACTGATCGGTTCAGTGCCACTGTCTCCCCTGAATCACTGTGGGCTTCACACATTGGAACAGGGTACACTAATGTCTTGGGAACCCAGATGTGGGAGAGAGGGCTCCTGGCTGCACCATTCATTCTGAACTTTGGAGGCAGTTCCTTTTACTGCAGGATTCTAGCTGGTACCCTGTTGACTTCCCTCTCCCAGGGGACATATTGGCACTGTCACAAGGAGTAGGATTTTCTGGTTTTGTTGGTTTGGGGGTTTTGCCTTTTTTGTTTGGTTGGGTTTTTTGAGTGTGACCTTGCCTACTGCTGCATCATAATGAAGGTATTGTTATCTCCTCAAAAATAGTTTTAATGAGTTAAGTATTTTGAAATACTAGTGCTTCTCTAACATCCAGATTTGCGTTTGATAACTCCAGCATTTCTAGCCCTAGGGTGTTTTTTAAAAAACTTCAAGTACTTTAGTTCTGAGGAAGGCAGATTTTCTCATCCTGAAGAAAGGAGAACTCCACAAAGCAAGTCAGCTCAGGGAACTCAAATGACTGCACTTCTTTGACATGCTGGCTCAGGATTTACACTGTTGGAATGTGCCAGCAGGCTCTTTTGGGAGGGAAATGCAGGTACGAGAGCACTGGCCCACACTGAGCTCTGCCCTTGCAAGGCAGCACACACATTACTGGTTCGCAGGAACGGTGGCTCAAGTCACTAAAGACCGTACAACCAACAAACCCATGTGCAGTCAAAAGCCAGTAAGCTCAGTTTATCCATGTACTACATGCATGAGTCATTGTGCCAAAGTAACAATTTAAACAACTGCACAAAATCATTCTGGAATCTAAAACTTCCACCCAGGCAGTGAAAAAAAATGAAGTTTTAAATAGAGTGCAACTTCATTTCAACAATTTCCGTAATTTAATCCAGGTTATTTCCAACCACTATCAGTATACTGACAGGGAAAACAGGAAGGTTTTTTATTTAAGAAGCAGTTACTCTGTTTTGAAATAATTCTGTTGCTGTAGTCTAATGATTTTAGTTTTTCAAGGAAGTGTCAGTGGTTTAGTCAACCTAGTACTAAGCAGATGGAAACCAGCCACCGCCACTCCCAAAAAACCCCACAACAATCACCCAACCCCAAATCACCCAGATAATTCCAGATTTAGGGCACCATTTTCATATTCAAAATGCTATATTCTCTCTCAAGGACTTGTGCTTGCTTTCACGGTCAAAACTCTTTACTCAAGAACATTGCTAAAATGGGTAAATTGGAAACACTGTGCTCCAAGTATGATTTACAAGCTGGCTGCAAACACATCAAGTGCTTGTATCACCTAAACATTTACTTCTTGTCAAGCTTCACAGAGCTTTACAAAAACAAAGGTTTTGCTGTCTTAAACACTACCAAGCTCTTTTCATCTAGTGAGACATAAAGCAAGCAGATCCTATCATACTTTATATTGAGTCATTTAGCATTCATTAGCAGTTTAAGAAAAAGTTAAGACTGCCACAGGGAGAGTGAGGACTCCAAGTACTTAATGTTTTAATTCACTTACCAAGTTCTGCGGCTGCTGTAGAAGCTTTATCAGAGAGGGATGGCTATAACCTAATTAAAAAGAACAAAAAAGGAAATAGATATTTCTTTCTGGCTTCAATAAACTAATGTAAAGCATAAACTAGAGAATAACCTCAATGCTTGAGTATTTATGTGTAACTTGTATATGTTTTAACCACTAATAATATAACTTCTTTCAAAGTAGGACAAATATCTCTTCTTTTACTATATATTAACTGGAACTTTGGTATAGATTTTGTGTCAGGCAATGGCAAAATTTATTTTAGTACTGAAAGTTAAAAAGGAACACAAAAGTAAATGAACATGACACGGATCTTTTGCCTGAGAGGGCCTAACAGAAGCATCATCGCTTCTACCAAGCACTTTGGGACTGACATTCTGAAATGCTTGCTCACTCTCCTTCTAGGTTTCCCACATGTATCTGGTTTCTCTATGGTGTAACGTGCACGCCTCTCCTCTTCCTCAATTAAGAGTAGAAATGACTTTCTGCCGGTGTAGACACAAGCCATGGTTTCTGTTAGTCATCATTTAGCTGTAGGAAAGAAGTGTCATGGGAGACCCAGCAGGGATATGCCCTGGGACTCTTAACAGAATTTTGCTAATGACTTGAGAGTGCTCCTTGGCACCTGTCACAGTTGAATGGCATTCCTCACCACTGTCCTCCACAATGCTATCTAAATGCTCTCTCTGCACAAGACAATGCCAAACTTGGTTTTGAGATGTGCAAGTGCTTGCTCCACATTGTCTAGGCTTTCACATGTATGTACACATTTATGTGCGGGCGTAAGGATGCATATCCCACCCTGCACACTGCATATGTTCATCCTACCAGTAAGAAGAGGCTGTCTACATAGTAGTACACTTGAAAATCATGGACTAATAAACACTCAGATCTCTAACCCATCACAACCTTTTAGTTATTCTAAGACACCTGTCTGGAAATCATTCCTGCTCAGTCATAGATTTCCATACCTCAGCTGTGCATCACCATAAAAAAGCCTATCTGGTAAACTACTGTCTCATATTAAAGGAGACTTTGCACTTTTCATTTTCTCACATGACCACCAACTTTTTTTCTCCTTCCCATTAAGAATTCTTTGGAATTAACAACACAAAGTCACTTAATGTATACCCACTGACTTTCTATGGGCTAACTTGCTTGCTTACAGGTAAACCAGAGCCTGGAAAATGTCATTTTAAGCCTGATTTCTAATGCATGAAATGCCAAAGCCAGAGATTAACACCATCTTATATATTCCCTTGTAGAAACAGTTGGAAACCTCATCTCCCCTACTGCTCATGAAGTCAGACCGCTCTTATTTTATTACAAAAGCTTATCAAGCCTCTGAACTTCTCATTCTAGTTGAATGACAATAGCCCTGATTATTCTGTCTGAGCAATGGAGCATTAGGCTACTGTTTTAACAAATCAATTATAAATTCCATTTTCAGCATTTTAGTTCAAAACAAGGAAATACCCAGATTGTTTTAACTGCATGTTATGCTGCAAAGAATCTATTATTATGAAGAAAATAGGTTGTTTGGGACACAGGCAACTGCATCTGCATTGCATCTGCTGTCATGGGAAGAATTATTAGGCTAGAGGGAATGACACTGCTGAAAGCTGTCACTGAGAGCAGTAGCTACTGCTGAGAGCACCTTTGAGAGTATAGCTAGTGTTTTAGAAATCTCCAAAATAAACTTTACAGAATTTTGTCATAAATAGCTACCATGGCTTAGGGAGCTTAACCATTAACTCTGGTATTGCTTGTAATTCTCTTACTGCTGTTAAGATGCATGAAGAATGCAGAGATCTTAGCAACTTATCTTACATAACACAAATTCAAGGCTTTTATTACTTCTAACTTACTCTTTCCCACTCACACAAGATGTCTCTCCCATTCTCTTTGCTTCAGGCTGAGTAGCCCAGTCTTTCTCCTAACACTCCCTGCTCTGCTGGTGCATCCTCAAACACATCCCAGTAAAAGCAGAGAGAATCCTTAAAGCCTGACTCCTTCCAAAAGAGTAGCTCTGCATGTAGGAAGATGCTGAACTGGTAGGTGGGTTCACAGCCATAAAACTAATGCCAGAAAGACCTAAATGGTTAAATGACTTTTACATAACTGATAGACACAGTCAAAAAGCTGTAGGCTAAGACAGCAGACAGTAACTTCTTTCATTGCCATGACCAAAGCAAGGGTTTTTAGCTTTACGAACCCACCCTCAAATACATTGCCATAGAAGTGACAGCTGACTCTTAATAGAAGGGCACCTGCTTCATCACTCTTGCTGTGTGTCTAGATCAATGTGACAGGAAAGTACATGTCCTCCAGGCTCATAAATGTGCCTGTCTGCAAAACCAAAAAAACTGGAGGCTGCTAAAATAACCAGTTGGAGAAAACCCAAATAATCCATTTGAACTGAGCAGCAGGCTGCTGTCAATAACATCAAACTACACCTCTCTGCATCTCCCCAAACAAAAGCAGACCTTCCCAGCACTGAAAAGCAGACTGTTTCATTTGCTGTGCTAGAATGCTTGCTAGTAAACACATTGACAGAATCCCATCTTGCATTTGGCTCCATGGGGTTTCTAACTCTGAGACAGATTAAATACAGTTTTAAAGGAGTATGCTGTGCTACAACTTCAAAAAAAGTGGCAAAACCTGTTTTTAATTTTTGTTTTTCAGCAAGAAACAGCCCAGAACATCTTTGCCTGGAGGTTTTTTTATACTTTAATTCTTATCTCTTCACACAGGCACTTATTACCTCTCAGTCTCTGATGATAAATATATTCCAGTGTAGCAGATCACTATTAAATCTTGGGGAGTCCTGACAGATTCATAAAAGGTTTTATTGGATTTACTTTCAGAGAGATAAGCACAGATGACTAGCAAGCACCTTGTGATCTTGTTATGGTGTCTCAGTGTAGAGCCTAACTCAGTCATCAAGAGGGACATTATTAGCAACCTCTGCAGCTTCAGATAATCACTCTTGTCATTCAGTATGACTTAAAAAAAATAAATTAATGCTGTATGTTCAGTTAGATTTAGGTCAGCCTGTAAGTATAAATTTCCATTTACTTCTTTCTCCTACACATCAGAGAGCCATTATCTGAGAAGGTGTATGAAGCACTGTACTCTAGTTCCTTCATGACTGAGGAACATGAACTCTAAGACAAAAAAAATCCCAGCTTATCCTCAGGAAGGCATTGCCACACAGGAAGGAGGAACTACATGGCTTAGCTGAGGATCAGTTACAGTCTTTTAGCTGTGTCACCAGTTTCAGTGATGCCAGACAAAGTAAACTGCAGAAGTCCCTGCCCATTTCTGCCCAATAAGAAACTGTCTCCCCACTAATAATTAAATATTTTCTATAAAAAACACTATACTAGAAGAGGTATGCCCATCAAACACTAGGTGGTCACAAAGGCTCAGTGCACTGTCTGTACAACCTTAATTTCATTCTTTTGGAGTACGCACTGACTTTGCTTTGACTGCATGACCATGCACTAGTTCCTCCCAGTTAGCATTTCTTGTGTGAAGAATGGGGGGGTCTTGAACGCTAAATGCAGTTCCTTTCCTAGAAATTCCTGTTCTAAAGACCTAAAATCCAATCCAATTTAACTCAGATGAGCATTGACATACAAGCATTGCACTCCTTTGTCTCACCCCTATTTCCACACTAACAAAGTTACCTTAGTGCAGCCTCTAAAAGATAAAAAACATCTAAAACTTGTGTTGATGAAAATAAGCTACAAACATTGAAGAGTTCTTTAATGATTACACGGTTATTGAGGTGTTACATGAGAGCAAAAATATTAACTGCCTGCAAAGAAGACTGGGATAACTGAAAACCCACTGCAGTCACAAGGTCTTAGATGCTGACAATTTGGTAAATGACCTGAACATCACTAAGTTCTGTATCCCAGTAGAGGAGGCCCGCAGGGATGACTTTTGAGTCATTGTGGTTTCTATACATAGCATAACATCTACCTTTTAAATAACCCCAGCACTTCTGCTCTTTTTGCTGCTGCAGAAATGTATTTTAAAGCAACTGAAAGGAACCATGGATAAGGAACAAACAAACTGTACAACTACTGAAACCTATATTCCTTGCAGCTGAGGCCTACATCTCTGCCTACCTTCTTTTCTTTCTTGAAGTGCTTCACCAAAAAAATAAATAAATAAAAAAATCAAGTGACTTTCGCATGCACTTGACAAGTCCATGGTTTGCTACCTCAGCCCAATTGACTTGCCACCTTTGCTTTCACTCTGCACCTCCGGTCACTGTTTGGTCTTGTTTCATCCTACTGGAGTCCACATGACCAACTCCCTTAGTGCTTTAGAGATAGAAATGTTAACTAAAGCATGCAATTTAATGTTAAAATGTTCAGGTTATGTTTGTTAATGTTTAAAACAGTAACGTGCTGTTACAGAATCACAAAGTACACAAATCCAAGCAAATAGACAACCTAAATTGTGGAACTTGCATATTCAAGTTAAGATTAGTACTAGAGCTTCTTCCAGGTACCACTATGTACTTCAAGTGAGCTGTACATACTGAACTTGGAGTTTCTTCAGCTATTGAAAAACACCACTAGGTAATACACAGCAGTGAGGTGTAACCTGGTTGCAACAAGGCACACGTTAGGTCAGCTTTGGCTTTTTTAGTTAATCAGTCAACTTCTCTGGTAGTGGCTGAGATAAGAAAATGACAGCTTGAGGACAGAGTGCAAAGTTTTGGTACAACTGTCTCCTACCTATTGGGATGGATGAAATCTGAGAGTAGAGATCCAGCATGCGATTGCCATCTACATCTACTAGGTAGTTCCCTCGGCTCTCTTCATAATTGCAAAAAAAGTGTACAGCTTCTGCATTCTTAAAGGAGAAAAACAATTAGTGCTTGAAAAAGGAGCAGTGTGTAGGAAGGTGCAACTAATGGTTGTACAGCAAAATATGATAAAAATATCTAAGAAGAAGATATAAAGACAAATGACAGTCACTTCATGGGAATTGACTGTAGGGCTGTTTTTATAGAGGGACTGTTAAAAGGGCAAGTATGCACTTCTACAGAAATGAAGCACAGACTTTGAGGAATTGCTCAGCTTGGGAAGGCCATATGCACTTAGGTTGACATATATACTGTGTTTTCACTGGCCCCTTCGTAACAACTCAAAAGGTACATACAGTGTTTAAAGAAAAAAATCACTGATCCCAGCTAAATAATTCTGCAGTATTCAAAATATACTAAAAAGTATTTTATTCCAATGCACATATATACCATATGTAACATGCTCAGTATGGAAACCTAGTCAGTGTTTGGGGTTTTTGGGGGGTTTTTTTTGGGTGTAGAATTAAACATACAAACCAGGATTTTAAAACAAGGTCTGAAATCTCAGTGTTAACAACCCCCAAAGTAAGAAAAGTTGATAAATTACCTGCATGCCATTCAGCTGCTTCATTAATTCCTGTAGTAAAACAGACATCAAAGAGTCTCATGTATGTAATTACCGAATACTGGAGAAGAATGCCCATTTCTTTTCTATGATCACATAAATCATATGCAAAACTTGCAGTCCCTACCAGGCAACTCTACATGCCACATGAACTTTCACAGTGCATTTTGCAAATATCACAGTCAAAAGTATTGACAGTGGCATGCAGAGCTACACGGACTGCAAACACAGTTTAATTGTAAATCTCCAAAAAAGGAAAGGCTGCTTCTTTAATATTGATCAACTGAACTGAGAAAACAAGACAGAAATCAGAAAGCAAGAGAAACAGTAGACACCCAGAATGGACACTGGCACACTGTTTCTAAAAAGATAGCTCAGAAAAACCCCAACAATCAAACAACCAAAAATAACAACAATAAAACAACCCCAAAACCCACCACACACAAACACTGATCCTGCCAGAGTAAAACAATGCCCAGCAAATTGAAACTCGCCTAATTTCAAAACCAAAGCATTATTCCACATCATAAAAAGCCAACTAAGTTTCTCTTTCAGTAGGAACACAAGTAATGAAGCCTGATAAGATGTTTCATCAAACTGATGCTCTTTTTGTTTTGATTACTTAATATGGGAAGCTGGCAGTTGGGATTTGGATCTCCGTCTCAGAGAGGGCATTTCATTCATGAACTTTTCATTCTCAGTATCTTGATAAAAGTGGGCACAGACTGCTGTGAATTATGTTTACTCATATCAGATTTAAGATCTGGAATGAAATTTGTTTTCTACCAAGTTAAGCACAGCTTAAGGAAAAAAAATACAAGCTACCATATTTTGGAACTTACTCTAGATCGTGGTCCAGGAACTTCTGTCTTCATTAGAGGTCCATCATAATCAAAATCCACATCAATTTTAGCTGCAGCTTGGCTGATATACCTGTGTCCTATAAAAAGTAATGAAAACCTGAGTACCTGATCATATTTTCTGTGCTCTCCTCTAAGAATAAATATCCATACCTTACCTGGCTGAGAACACATGACAGATGAGACCAATTACATTGTACTACCTGAAGTGAACTAAATACCTCACCTTTGACAAGTGTTAAAATAAGAGTAACGTAAGTGAGGTGGCTTTAAAAAAAAAAAACCACAAAAAATCGAGTGAAATGACAGGCAACCCTAGAGAAACAGAGGCAAATCATACTGTGAAGGACAGGAGGACTAAGAGCACAATTCCCGACTCCTATGCAGAGATTGTTTTGTTGGCTACCAGCAACAACTGAAAAGCCTGATGGAGTCCACAGGTAAAAAACACTGATGTTCTGTGAGAGCTCCAAGAACACTGTTTGGGAAAGATTTGTCTCAGAAAGGTAGATGGCTGTGTTTAAAATAAATTCAAAATCTCACATGAATCCACCATTTTGCAGTGCAGCAGAGCTGTGTCAGAAGTAGTGACAGCTTTCCCTCTGATCCTGCCTCTGACCTTGCTGTTCTTTATCCACATGTGTTAATTGGGGAATCATAATAAATCTGACACCTTAATGAAACCAAAAGATAAAATTCTCCTGTGCTTTATCAATAACAGGGTCTGCTTCCCCTTCTGAAGTAACTGTTTCAAAATACAAGGTTTAAGCATACTCAGCTTGCTCTATACACTGTGGTTAAATGTGGAACTTAGTTAACTAACATTCTTATCAATTACATTTTTGTCAAGGAGAACCTGCAAGCCTCTACCCAGCATGATATCAATAACAAATTAATAAGTTTAACTTAGGGATATCACATTTGGACCAAATAAACACTTAACACGAAGACATAACTTATTTCAGACTGTGCTCAGTATCTTTCAGCTGGTGCAATCTGGATAGCCCCAAATGAAGATCCTTAGCTCTCCTCCTCACCAGTGGAAAGCCAAGCTGCAGCTCAGGTGCCTTGCTCACCTCTGAAGTCCAGCAGAGGTCCCGAGAGAGATGCATGGGGAGGCAAAAGAGCACCTGCACACACGAACAGCACCGGGGCTGGAAAGCCAGGCAGCACCAGCCCCTGCACTTCCATCCATCCACCTCCCACTGCTGGAGATTTGCTTCAGAAACGTCCTAAAAGTGGTTTTCTTGTTTGGAAACAACAGTTGCCAAATAACCAAATACTGATCATAGTAAGCAGAAGGTGTATCAGGATACTGCTGCTCAGGGGTGTTTTGAATACAGCCATTTGCCCAGAATTTCCAACAGCTATTACTGATGTCTCCCTCAGTTTGTGTCAGCCAAAGTTGAGATGTCTCAAGCAAGCCTGATTTTGAGAAACTTTTATCTGAAAGATCACAGCCCTTTGAAAGCATCTCTAACTAAGCACTGCTCATTTTGGGAAAACTTGGTCTGCAAAGATGATTATGCTCCTCAGCTTTAATTCCAAGTCCTTGTATCCAAGATGCGTCAGTGCCTCTCTGCAAAGCTATTAATAGGTTTCATTACAGCAACACCATTTTTGTGTCATTCTGTTCAGTGTTCATGTAAATTGGAGACTGCATGCCAACCGCTCCACTGGGGACAAAGAAGCTAATGTATATAAAAGAGCAAAACCTGCACAATTCATAGCCAATAAATCTGCAGATTTAGTAGACACTAGGAAGTGTAAAAGAGGGAAAGAGACCAAACTAAGCCTTTTATGCACCCTGCCCATTCCTTGATGAAGATCACAACAAACCAGCAGCAAACATTTCTCCTGCTCCTGCAGCTTCTTCTCTCCCTCTTCCTAGGCTTTGGGGGCTACTTAGTATGATAAAGGGGAAAGCATTAAGAGAGACACAGAACATACAGGACGTTTTGGTAATCAGCAGGAACAGGAAAGAAATGCAAAATCAGCAGCATACTTGGAATTGTTTGACAAGAGTTGTGAATTTGAGACAGGTGAACTATAGCCTGCATACACATGGCACGTGGTCCTCCCCAGCTCTGCCTGGTGCTCAGCTCCCAGAGACCCTGTGCCACCACATGCCCTCCATCCGTCTCCCAGCGTCCTCCCCCATCTGGAGCAGCAGCTTACAAAGGCACTCTGCCTGCCCTAGTCTTTTTAACCAAGTTCTCGTAAAAATGCACTTGTTTGGACAGTCATTAAAGATTTCCTTTCCCGTTAAAAACCAAGCCACTCCTGCAAACATGTGAGATGACTGCCTGCCAGGCTTTAAAACTGAGACCAACAGTCAAACATTTCATGGCCATCACCTGTGAAATGTGGGTGATGTCTTCTCTCTTCCACTCCCCAAAAGGGCAATCTGTGAAATATTTTAATAGATGATTCTAAATTAAACATCAAATTTTATTATTTACCTAAAAAAGTTCTGTTGTGGATATTGCCAAGGGCAGCCTCTCCTACAAAAACACACATATTTACAGACCTGTACAACAGGGAATTCATTTGAAGAATATTTTACTGTTGTCCTGACTTGTTATAACACAAGTCAAGAGGAGGCTGATTCCATCAGCCAGGCTGTGTTAACGAAGATCAGCCTGATTCATAGCTCATCATCATATTTTTCCTACTGTTCATGCCACAGCCTCTTTTGTATAGGTATTCTGACCTAGACATCTACTAAGGACACATATAAGCAATTAAAACCAAACAATACTTTGCTGTGCAGTGCTGCAGTAATTCATGCTGGCATAGCTCATGTCTATCAACAAAGAGGTTTTTATATACAGCGAAGATTGGCCAAGTGAAACTAAAACATACAGGTCTTCCCAGAAGAGTTGATCTAAAGACAGTTTTTTATCAAATGAGTAATGTTATACATTAGTTTTTTAAGCAACAGCTTCAGGAGCAGCTTATCCAAACCACAGTCATTTTCAATAAGTCTACGAAACACAGCCACCTGAAAAAATTAGCAACACAAGTGACAGGTTTCCCTTCGTTTGCCTGTTATCTCCTACAGCATGCTACTCATCATCAGGCTCTAGAATCAAGTGGTTTCTAGGCTGAATCACTGATACAAATTCAATTTTATATACTTGTTTTCAGGAGCCCACAAAGAATCTCATTTTATTAACGCCAGTGTAATGGCAGCTGTACCTATTTATCGATCCTTAACACTTGCCAGAGTCATTCCAGCTGCCAGCTCAGGCAAATGCTATGGTTTGAATTTGAAGGATCACCTTGCCATAAATAAAGTGAAAAAGCCCTGTGTTACTAGATCAAATGATTTTGAGAAGTGGGGATTCTTTTCTTCCCTTAGGTGGAGGATGAATAATACAAGCTAGAACAAAACCCTCAAAAAACCAAAACCCTAACATACTAACAAAGCCTTTGACAGCAAAAGCTAAAACTGAAGTGGAGTTAATCCTCAAACTTTTTATGTTTTTAATAAAACTTGTCTCCCTTTGAGAATATAACATAAATGACTGGCATGAACTCACACTATTTCTAGCAAGGTCAACAGATTCATTCCAAATAGCTCACTTCACTACTCATCAGATATACATACTTGTTCACAGGGTTGGTTAAAAATAAATAAAACAACCCAAATTTTACAAACACAAACACATAGTTTCCCTGCTTCTACCCTTTTAACTCTTTTTTTCCTTTTCTTCCTCTACTCCTATTCAAGTAAGTTGGGACCCTGATCAGAAATTTTAATGACACTCTAAATGGCCAGCTCCTGGAAGGAGCTCCATTTGTATGACTTGTGTTGGCACACAGGTTGTGCAAGTCACTGGCACTCTATGTAAATAACCTTCCTTCTTTAAGAGCTTCTTAACAGCACTGCTGCCCTTCTGACAGCCTGTTTCACTGCAGTTCCACAGGCTGCCCTTACTGTACAGGCTCAGACTGCTCTCAAATGGCACCCACATCAGACTCCTGCTGAAAGACAGCTTGACTACCCCCTTGCATGAAGACCCACCAGTTTTTTTGAATTCCTTTCTCTGGATGCTCTTTGTCTTCCAGCCTCAAATAACCCCTGGACACAAGTGCTGCCTCTTGCTTCCAGGTGCCTGAGGCCATGCACACAGAGCACAGCCCTGGAGGCAGCTCACTCTCCTCCAAAGGCTTTTCCAAGCACTTGGATGCTATGTGACCGCATCAATACCTGCTTTGTTCTGCCTGGAGGAGGATTTCAGCCCAGAGGCCAGGCTCTTTCCCTCTTGCTTCCCCCCACCCCAAGTATCAGTATTCCATTCGCCTAATGATGCAAGTAAATTAGATTACTCACTGTACTGTTTCATCCCCTAGTGAACTGCAGTGTGCTCTGCTCAGCTGGCATTTGTCTTGAAGGTACTCAATGTACAATTTAGCACAAATTATTCCTGTTTGACTTTTTAATATTACCCTGCAACAGAAATCTGATGTGACCCTGTAACTTAAGACTGCTCCAGTTTGATACTGATGAGTTTAGATGTTTGCACGCCAGGTCTTGGTTTTGAACACTTCACTTTGCCTCTCTAAAAAGACAGGAGAGGTAGGACAGACAAAAACTGAGATTATTATTATGGCCAAGCAAGGTATTCTCAGGAATTAAGAATCCCTGATGGAAGGGGAAGAGAAGCAACTCCCCAAAAGAAAAAAGAACAAAAGAAGACAGGTGAAAATAAATGCTGGTATACCAGGTCTCTCAAACCCAAGTGTTTTGCAGTGAAAGAGTGCAAAGTGAAAGCCCTCCAGTCCCCAAGTAGGCACTTTACATATGCCATAGCACTGCTGCCCTATGCAAGTGCAGAAAGGCAATCTCCCTCGCACGCCTGTAAGTTCTGCTCCACAGTGTCTATCAAGCCACCTTCCAGACAGAATTTTTAGAGTGTGGAGGCCCTGACAGCCAAAAGTAGGAGGACTGTGATTTCCCCAAGTCCTCTTTTAGGTGTTGCAAGTAGAATCTGTTACTAACGGATCTTGAAATGCAATGGCAAAAGGCCAGGCTAGCTAGAGATGTTTGGAAAATGAACATCACTGTTGCATAATATTGTGAAAACTGAGATTGCTATTTACAGAGTGCTTATGCTGTAAGATCAGAAGCAGTTCCACAGGAGATTGTCTGTGTTTCAGTACTCCCACATACTGGAGATTTTAGTGGAACAGGATTCTCCAAAAGACAAAGAAAAGAATTTGATACCAAACAAGCACTACAGAAGTAGAAGTTCCTATAAGGAAGAGTAAGAACATTTCCCCTTCTCCATCACAGCATAATCCAAAATCAACCCTTCAGAAGAGCTACAGGAGCATCCAGCTGCTGCTTTTCTTGTAGATCTTGTGATCCAAATCAGTCATAATATCCTTCCTCATTTGCAGCATAACAGATGAGAGTTAACAACTTCAAGAGCTCATCAGGACACCTTCTAGAGATAATTCAAAGATGAATTTGACCCCCTTGGGGTAACCACTAGGAAACTGAACCTAGTTCTCTCAAGTCCCAGCCATCCTCATAATTATGGTACTACTCTATCTTTCCAAAGCATGGAAAGGGAACAGCTTTCCTACTAGTGGCACAGCTGGTAAAACCAGAGCCAGCACAAAGCGGGGAAGTATTTACATTCAGACTCCCAGTTGTGATCCCCTCGCAGCACATTGGGCTGACAACAGCACCACAACTCAACCCAGGTTAAGACATAACAGTGAAGTAGGTTGTCACTTCTCCAGTGCCAGCCTGATTTGCCTGGCTGTACTGACAGCACCGGCAGAAGCCTCTGTGAAAAAAGGCTAAGCTAGCTACTCAGTCTATTGTCCTTCTTCTGCCACCCTTCAAATTCCAGTGAATGTTAGCTTTGAGGCCAAACTATCAGGTAGACCAAATACATAAGGAAAATAACACAATTTCTGATTAAAGTTTATTTTTAAGGAATGCATAAGGACTCCAAATGCCTAGAGGGTTCACATTTTTGGGGAAGGTTTAAGTTGTATATTACTTTCATATGTTTTGCTTAGATTTTGTGTTTTTATCAACTTAAATGATTTTCATGTTCCCTTCCCAGTTAGCTTGCCACAGGCTAGCACTGTGTTAGTAATGAGGACACTATAAAGCAATGGTTAAGCAAAAAAGATTCTCCAAACTGTTTATCTCATTCCATGTTCCTTAAAAGACTAAGGGCTTGAAACCTCTTAGAATTAAACCAGTATCCCTCACATACAACTAGAGAAATGGTTCCAAGAAGTATTTTGATTGCTACCCTTGTTCCCATGTGTTTTACAATAGTGAATGTGCATGTAATTCTTTGGTGAGGTGAATGCAAACTTGCCAACGTCTTCCCTTTCCACATGCCCCTTTTTTGGTCAGTAATCAGTTTATTTAATGCTCAGGGCTAGAACTATGCTAACTCCCACATTTGCTTTAAAAATCAGAAATAATCAAGGATAAAAAAAAAAATCTCTTTCCCTAAATAAATTTATCCTAGATTCAAGCTGAACAAGATTATTGCACTTAATGCACATACACAACTGAAACATGACAGCCCACAGACACAGAAACTTCTACCAAGAAGCAATCTATTCTCTCTTCCCCCAACTCCCCTTGGCAAATGCTGTAATTTCAGTATTCACAGAGAAAACTTAGCAGACCAAATGGCACTGTAAGATTTTTGTGGGAGTAATGTACAAGTCTCTATTTTAGTCTCTAAAGCTCTGAACTTGAGTGCTCAAAAAGACCTTAGTGAAGAGCACTCTGGAGCAGAGCTCCTGGACATCTTCAGCATTTCCCTAAAAGCAGCAGAAACCAGCAGCACTGCAACCTTTGCTCACCAGAAAAATGGCCTGAAGCTCTGATTTTTGCTACAAGCATTGGAGTCTCCTGCCTGCTCTGTCAGCCAGGACTACTGCAGGCTAAAAAGCTGCCAGGGTGCAGTTCATTCTGGTGAGGGGTTCTCCTCTTGCTCCAGCTGTTCTAATTTCTGGACGCGCACCCAGAGCATTCAGTCCCAAAGGCCACAGATGTGTCACACAACCTGCAGCCAAGGCTCTCTCTTCTCTGCTTCAATATTTTAGGAGGATTTCCCACTTAAAAGTTTCCTGAAAGCAAGGATGTGTGTCACTCCCATAGGAAGAAGTGCATCCTGGAGGTTTTTATTTCACACTAGAGCTAAGTCCAGGCAGAAACACACATCCAGTGAAGGCTACATTTTTATGTCAGTCACACAAAAAAACCTCTTCACAATGGAAGGTGGGCAGAACTACATAGCACAACCCCCCAAAAAAGGCTGATTTTGATGGATGATTGCTTCATCTCTACACCACACAGCATAAGTAAGAGCAGAGTTCCAGGGGCTGAACAGCTGTTTCAGTGAGCATGTTACAGTGCAAATTATTAACTGAGTTCTTGTTTTCAGAATAAAAAAACACCCCACAGAACCTTTGTGGTCCACTTCTGGACTACAACTGCATCATTACCTAAGATGCAGAACACTATGTTCTTCAAGTTTTGAAAGCTTCAACACCTCCAGACAAACACCAGCAATGGTCAAACTGGAATTCTTTCCACTGCTGTAAAGTCAATGCTTACCCAATACAAACTGAGAAAACAGAAAAACCACTCACCAAACACAAGCAGTCTGGAGTTTTGCTGCAGGCAACATGTCAGCTGTCGACTAAGCAACATCGACGCCATTTTATCTTTTCTTTACTCAAAAAGACTCAATCTTGAGAGATGTCTTTCCAGTTGATGTTCTGAAAAAAAGAAGAGCAAACATTTATTCATGTCCCTGTGGATGCAGCCATTATTACTATGCCATTCATTTCAATTTCTCTTTTCACTAATTTCAGTCCAAAGAAACTGAAAGCGTGCCTCGATGGATGAATGCTTACAATCGAGCAGTCTCAGGATTGAGATCCAAGTCTGATGCTAGGTCTTGCTGAGGCAAATGATTTCTAGGCTGAAACTCTATCTCCTAGCTCTAGCAGGGGCCAGGGGATAAAGATCATTACCTATTTTCCCTTGCTGCTTTTCTCTGCTTTATCTATGTGTACTACATTGAACTTTTAAAAAATTGCTTCCAGTCAGTCCCTCAAGCCAATCTGTTACTTGGATTCAACCTAAGTTTATAAGAAAAATCTCACCTAGTACAAAGAGACTGCAGAACAAGCATTAGGAAATAAAAGAAAATCAATTTCCTGAAGAAAACAGTTTCTACCAATTAATCACAACTCTTTGAAGAAAGATTTAGAACTGGGATTGTTCAGCCTGAAGAAGGCTCAGGTTGCATCCCGTCAACATCTAACAAATATCTGACAGGAAGGAGTAAAGAAGCAGCCAGGGTCTCCTCAGTGGTGTCTAGTGACTGGAAAAGAGGCAATAGGCACGAACTGAAATACAGTCTCAACACAGAAAAACTCTGGACAGGTTGCCAAGAGTGGGAGTGAAGTCACCATGCTTAGAGATATCCATGGTCCTGAGCAGCTTACTTTAGGTGACACTGTTTTGAGCTGAGGGTTGGACCACATGACCTCCACAGGTCCCTTCCAACCTCAGCCATTCTCTGATTCTACTTCAGCTAGTTAACTATAAATGACCTTGTAAAGTCAAGTAGCATGAACAATAATATGACTCCTTTTTCACTCTGGATCCCTGTGTAGAAAGCCTGGTTGGAAGTCATAACTACATAAAACAGGTCGTTGAATTATTATCCAGGATGCAGGTTAAATTCAGACTTTAGAAGTGTGGTACTTGTATTCTAGGTAGGACACTAGGTGCTTTCTTTGCCTCTAAAAAGACTAAGACATTTTTCACATCAGACATTCCTCCACTCCCAGTGAGTGTAGACCACTCAGCAGCAATGGACTGAGGCTTGAAGTCCAAATGAAATGCCACTATTACCCATAAACCCCCTGGAAATAATTCTATTAAACAAATATGCTCTGATAATGGAGCTGATCTTACAGCTTACTGCTTACCTCATCTCTATACCATCAATAAAACACGCAAACAGATGCTGAGGACTAGATGCAGGGAAGCAGTTGATCTACAGCTGCCATGACAGGAAGTATCTCTTCCCCAACACTACTATACCAGAGGTTTAATTTCTGTGTTGTCTTTAGCCAAGATACCATTTGCTTTCCTTCATACTTGAGCTTTTTCAAAAGTGGCAAAAGAAAACAAAGAACTCTTACCTATGGAGACACACTAATTCATGGACCTATTGATACTGAGGTATGAAGAAAACTCCCTGTGCCTTCCTAGACAATTGACATAGCACTTCATTTCACTTAGTTTGCTCTAAGTGCAATTTAAAATTCAAGGTATTTGAAATCTGCCAAGGTGAGCAAACACTTGCACAATGTTTTGTGCACACACTGGGAAAAGCTAGATTAGCTTCCTAAGGTTTCAGGTCAGAAATGCATAGCTCATTTTTTTCAGAAATTAATAACTTCACTTTTAAGACAACATTAATCAGTCATTATTGCTTCACTCAGCTGCTTTCCTTAGCTGTGCTGTCTTTTGCTTAATCGATGCACAAAGAAACACCCCAGTGCCATACATTTCTTATCTCATGACCAGCCTCTAGTGAAAAACAAATGCAGTCTAAGACAGTGAGAGTATCACTGTGGAAAGAAGCGGAAAAGGATGAATGAGCCCAGCACCCCTCACAATGATTAACCACCTTGACTGATGTCCTCGACTCAGAGCTGTTTGTCTGGTCTGTACTTCTACAATCTACAGTTCCCTCCTTAAGTTTGCTCTGCAAAGAATTGACTTTTCAAAAATCTCTGAGAGCCTGCTAAAAGCTAAGATGAACACAGCTTTGCAGGAACTAACAAATGGAGCACTGCAGCCAAACCTGTAACAGAAGGCTGTAACAACCCATTGAGGTTCATTTTGTTGTCCCGATCCCCTCCAGTCGCCTCCTGTGGGTGTTTTGCTACCAAGTGACTCATCTACCTTCCCCACAATGATGAGATGCCCCTTCACATACAAATCAGTCATACTTTCCAGTCGTGCTACATGGTTGTGCCTGCCAGTGTCCAGGTGTCCCTCTTCAGCCATATCTACTCCTTCCCTAGGTGAACCACTGCTATGTCTTTGCTCCCAGACTGATATTTTATCTTCTACTTAAATTTAGTGTTTAAGTCCTTTAACAGTTAAAATCTAGTATCCACAAAAGAATGAAAAATATATTTGGAAATGGTATTAGCTTTCTGAAATACCTGTAGGAAAAAATAATTGCAAAAGCATTAAAACCAAAGTAGCATAGCCCTAATTTTCCTTGACAGCTGTTACATAAAATGTTTTACCTTTTCTAGTCCAGACTCAGAATTAATCACGTAACATCACACATGAATATAATAAAATCAACTCCTTTTCCTTTATGCACACAAATTCTCAAGAGATCAGTGACTGGTATATTTGTCTAAGCACATGTTATTTGGTTATTGTAATAACCAATTGAATTTTGTCTCCATAAATCACCTCTTGATAAATTCCCACTGGCCTAGCTTGTTGAAACACTGCAAGCACCAGTGGCACAATCTGCAAGCCAGCAGGAATTACCTCTTGTGCAGATGTCCACAACGCAGCAAAGCCACACTGCATCACCTCTGCTGCTTCACAGCAACTGCCTAAGGTTCAGTTGCTTTAAAACCTGGCAAAATACATCCAATGATTTCAGAGAGCAGACTGTAAACAGGATGCAAAGGACAACATTTGGATTAGATTTGTGATTAAATGCTAGCTGCCTTAGACCTCAAAGAAGTGAGTCCCTTCCAGAAAGAGAGATTCATATAAGTCTTCTAAGTATTTTTCCTGTAACTGCCAAGTGTCTGAGCCAGAGGAGGCCACAGTTACAGATGACTGTAAAAAACAGCTATTCTGAAGCAACTGTTCAATACATTCATTTTGCAGATACATTTGCAAATCTATTTGCATATATTATTGTATGTAATTTTGCATTACATAAACACATGCATTAGCAAATACAGTTTAAAGTTGCAGTCACGTTCTTTTACTAAGGAAGCTCATTACAGTTTACAGAGCACATGAAACATAAGAATATGTGGATTTTTTTAAATGCACCCTGTGAAATTAGATGTATTTTTTTAAACAGCTGCTCTTGAAATGCTGTACTGAGTGATTATTTCTGACAGGCAAAATTAGTTACTAGGAACGACAGTCGTTCAGCAGCAGTAGCCTACTGTGAGCATAAAAAGACACGTTGTTCCTGTGAGCTAGCAGGGTTATGCTTTCTAGAGGAACTCTTGGAAAAACACACAAAAAAATTAGCCCCCAAGATTCAAAAGGGCTTGATCCAGATGCAACAGCAAAAATATACAAACTAGGAGTTTGTATAGCATTCTCACTAGCAGAGAAGGTAAAGCAGCACGACATCTGTAACTCTGACTGCAGCTTCCAAAAACCTGCCTCTGAAAGCATCTTCGGGATAGATGCAAAGGTAAGAGGTGAAACAGAGACACACAAGAGAATTCAGCACTGCAGATTTGCTTCTCTTTCTTGCAACTCCTGCCAAAGACACATAAGCCCGTTTTAAATTCATGGCAGCACATTCATCTGTCCCTCAGCTGCTCCAAACCCATTTAACCAGGAACAATTAAGTGGTTTAGAAACAGCAGCACAAGCTGCACAGGGTAATTACTCCACAAGCCTTCACAACATGTAGTTGGGGAGCAGGGAGCTAAAGGCAAATTCATTCCTTTTTTGCCATTTTTCTTCACTTGACTTTTCCACGATGCACAGTAGCGAGAGTATTGTAGTGTTATGTGTTAACTGTTGTGACATTTAAACCATTTCAAACTATCTTTTAGTCCTGTTTGCTCGGTTTCATCTTGATGTGAAAACAGCACAAAGTCTTCTGGTGGGCATAGGGGCAAAATGAAGCTCTGCCATTCAATGCATACAGCACTCACTGTTCCAAAACACACTGCAATCATTCAGCACTGCCCCACCCTCCTTTGGGGGGATCGGGAATATGCACACCCAAAAGCCCACATCTGGAAAAGACTGAATGCCTTAGCCAGTTGTTATTGACAGAGCACAACGTGACATTAGAAATTCTGACTTACTGCTTTAGCCACTTAAATTTAGTAAACAACAAAGTAAATAAAGGAGCCTGCCAGCATGTTGATGTATGTAACTGCAGTTCATCCAGTCCCAAAAGCAGAGTTAAGAGTTCAATACAGACTATGTAGTCATGAAAGCCTGAGTGCACACAATGACCTCTTACTTCTATGTTTGGTGGTGGTGTTCCCTCCTCAAAGGTATAGTTCTGAAAAAAGTCTGAATTAGCTCACAACAGCATTTGCAAGAGAAGTTAGTAACACCAAGAATTTCTAGTGATACCTAGAACAAGGCTATCTCTAATTATTACAGGAATAGCAGAGTCCTGTTAAGAAGTAGTTGTAAGAAAATCCACATCTAGTGCTTGTATAAGGCTGGTATTAAGAGTTTCCATCCTGCATCTATATGCACCCAGCACAAAACAGGGCTGAAACCCTCAGCTTTGGGAAGAACAGTACCTAGCACTGTTTTCATGAGATGGCACAGAAAAGAGATAAGCTGTTCCCTCACCAAAGGCCACAGCATCATACTTCAAAAGCAAAGGTGGTTACAAGCACCCCACAAAATCAAGACCACATATCAGGATCACTACAGTGACTGAGACACTCTGCAGAAGAGGTCTGCTGGACCACGGGACAACCCACACACCAGAAAGAGACCCCCAAGTACACTTATCTGGTGCAATTTCAAAGGCAGCAGCTGAAAAAAGTCAGAGCAAAGAGTGACTCTTACCAAGGAATGGCCAGTTTGTCTTTGAAGACAAAGGCATTCCCCAGCAAGCAACATCAACACCGAAACAAGTGACAGCCATCTGCGAATGGAAAAGTGTAGCTACCACCAAAATGGGGTCTGCCAGAAGACACTTCACAAGCTGACAGCTGCTTTTGGCTTTCATTCCTCTAACAACCTTAAGGGTTCTGTGTAGATCCCTCCAACAACCTTAAGAGCTCTGTGTAGAACAGTATGTAATTGGGAACTCCATACTTAAGTTGTCAAGGACACAGTTGTCATAGTTACAAGTAAAACTGAAGTGTCTGTTATTCATGTTTGCTTATTTATTTATTGACACCAATAGGATCAAACACTACCACTACCATTCTGAATAACAAAAATGGGGAGACTGTTTTTGTCCTTCAAGTTTTGACAAACCAGGAAATATTGTACATGACAGTGTATGTCTTACCTCATAAAACTGGCTTTTAGAACAGATACGTTATCTCACTCCACAATGAGCTGGCTGGTCTGTTCTGAAAACTGCAGCAAAAGCCCAAACCTCACATCTATAGTTTGGAAGCACTGTACAGTATCCAGCATGCCATGGCAACATCTACCTGCTTAACGTGACCAACAATCAGGTCAGAGCTGAACCAGCAGCAAAGCTAAACCAGAAACCTTCAGTCCTCCCACCAAGTTTTAAAACTCATCTACAGTCAGAAGTGTCATTGCACTCATGTGTCAAGGTTTTCCTCCTTAGATGATCAGATGTCCTCTAAGCAGGGTTTGGCAGTTGGGTATCTCTTTTTTTTTTTTTTTTTAATTTTTAAAAATGGTTTTGCCCTCATCTCTGCTTTCTCTCTCTCCAACAAATACTGGACCAAGAAAAGATTCCTGGTCCATAATCCAATGAATAAGAATACGTGGGAATGTTGTGATTATGGCACACTAGAATTCAGATGACCCACTAAACTTCTGAGTACCTCATTTTTGATTCAAGAATTATTGGAACACTTAAGCTGGGATGAGCTCTGCCTACACTTTCCTTGTCAAAGAAATACATTGTCTCAGGAAAAGAAAAAACAGGGTTGAAAAAGCATCTGTTAGAAACTGGCCAAGTTCCAGATCCACAGCTAAAAATACCAGCATAGATGGCATAACTGTATATAAGTGCTGATAAAAAACAAGCACAGCTAAACTAATGTTAGTTAGAAAAAAGATTAGTTCCCCCTGGAAAAACAGTGCACACTGAAATTTCAGTGAACTTTACTAGCGAGCTACACATAAGAACCTCTCTTCAAGCCTGCATATTTTGAATCCATTATTTTAAATGCAGATGGCAACAACACATCCAAACCATGCCTGTTCATTTCTACACATCAGCCATGCCAAAACAGTCCAGCTGTCAAGGAGTTAAGCAGTTTAAAACACAGCCCTGCTTTTCCGATTAGTTGCTCTGCAAGTGTTCTGTTGTTTTGGGAAAATTGTAGTATTGGGAAATACCTTCAAGTGGAACTTTGTCCAAGGAAATTCAGTTCTATTCCTTGTAAGATTTCATTCCTCAGCATCCTACCACTGCCTCCTCAGAGGTCATGAAAATAAGACCACTAAAGAGCACCAACTAAAACATACTGTAAAAACACAATTTATTCTTCTGCTTCCTGAAGTCACAAAATAGCTCACTTGGAGGCAGCCTGCACCAAAACAAGGGAGATGTCTTAAACTGGAGCGAGCGCTCTGGTTTCTCAAGGTGACCCCCATTTCAGCTGAGGACACTGAAAAGCAGATGCATGCAGGAGATTTCTTTCACAAGGGGTCCAGCAAACAACCCCGGGAACAGCTAATCACGTGTATCTATGGTGGGGTCATTTTAACCTCCCACATGCCTGCACACACATAGACAGGCATTCCCCACTGAGCAGAAAGCACGGGTGCAAGGTGCTCGCAGGCTCAGCCAGCCTGTGCTAACCTCTACCGCAAGCAGGCACAAGGCGAAAGCACTTACAGACTTGGATGAGACCTCCCCACAGCTAGCTTGCTGGTTGACAACGCCACGCTCCCCTTCACTTCAGAGTCGGCTGCTGTCGGCTGCCATTGCTGTCAGCTCCCTCCAGCAGCCGCTCGCGACTGCTGGCAGTGAGGACAGGCATCACAGGGAGGAAACCCGGAGCTGCAACCCTGCAGCTTAGCTGGGGGAATGCCCCAGTTAGTGAAGGTTCATGAAACCAGCTCCTGTAAGCTACACACCGTGTTCAGCCAAATGCAGTGGAGAAGTAATACCCAACCTGCCTCAAACCTTATCATCTGGCTCTGCCCACTGCTACTCCAGTATCTCTGGCATGAAGGTGCAGCCCATCAGCTCAGAGCCCTGGGAGTTTTGAGTTCCCCTGAAAGCCTACTCGGCAGGTTTCCAAAAACAAATTCCTGAGATGCAGAGCCAAGCTGTATTAACGTCTGAAATGGCACCTCAGCTTTCAAGAACTGCGGAAGCTAAAGAACAGGTTTTGTTCTTAAAACACTTCGTTTTCCTCTGGTTTGCAAATATCCTGAGAGCGACAGCCTATCATAAAAACGTTGATTTGGCTCATTTCAGTTCGTTCAGGTTGAGCACAGGCACCATCCCTTCAGGCCCATGAACACAGGGCAGGCAAGCACAGGGATGCCATCGCCAGGTTGCCATGGTGCCAGGGGGCAAGAGGGAAGATGTGCCAGAGAGCAGGAAAAGGCTGAGCTGCTTCAGATTTAAATCCTTGTGACAGTGTTTCCGCCGAGCCACTGCACAGTTGCTGTAGCAACCAACGAGTGAAAAATCACAGAGGAAATCTGTAATTATTACAGGCGAGATGGTGACTTACCCACTTCAGTAATCAGGGCATTAAAATAAATCAAGCAGAGGTGGGGGTGCTCTGTGCCCTACAGCAGGCAGGGCTGCACTGCAGCAGGGATCTAGGGGCTGGATCCTGGCTGGGGGACCTGCTTCACACTGTCTCCCATAGGTTCCAGCTGTGGGATGCCATGTTTTGGCAAGATGCTTTCCCACACACAAAGTCTGAAGCCTATCTGACTCTTATGACCAAAGCGCCTGCATCCATGTGCTGCAAGGAGAGAGATGAGGGAGCAGCCTGGTCCTTTGAGAAGCAAGACTTGGTTCAGCACAAGCACAGTGCAATGTAAGAAAGCGTCTGAGAGAGACAGACAGGACAGATTATCAGCAAGCAACAAAAGAAGTAATGCTTATGGGAAGCAGCTAAGGCTCTGGGCAATTTCGTGTCTCCAGTTTGTGCGGCTATTTGCTAGTTTTACTAGTTTGAGCACCACACTCTCTTCTTTCACCTTCTCTCAGTGCAGTAACAGCAGCAGCATCTATTTGGTTGGGGATACTGAGATGACTACTATGCTAATGCAGGAACGAGGGACAAAGTCACTCAGGCAGACCAAACAGACTCTGCAGTGTCTCTCCATTATAACATTATCCTGACACAGATAATTTACACACCAACAGACACGATGCCAGCATCTGCACAACTCCACTGCAGGAGTACATGGTTTAAAGTCACCACATTCTCCAGAGCACTTCTACATGAAAGGGACAACTGATCATCATCCAGACAAACTGCTAATGACAACACCATTAACACCAGTGAAGAAGGGAATCAGAAGCTAAACCCATTTCAATTCTCTTCACCTTTGCCATAAGATAGTGGCTTGGGATCCCATATGAGCAGTAGCAGCTGCCAAGAAAGGAGCCCAGTATGCAGTCGTTTATAAGACAGATGCCGCACTAGTCCTAAGTTAGAAGCTGTTGATTCAATACAAATTATTAAGACTGAAGTTGATCCCTCACCTTCTTAATAATTTAAAATCTATTATTTATTACAGAATCACAGAATTATTAAGGTTGGAAGAGACCTTTAAGATCATCAAGTCCAACTGGCAACTTATCACCACCATGCTGCTAATCCTAAATTCTAAATTCTTTGAAAAAAGCAAACCCCCTCATGAAGAGAGTGGAATTCATGACAATCAATACCACTAACATCCAGAAATTTCTTTGGTGGGCTAATATTTGGCTTGAAGTCAGAGGTTGCATGTGTGCAAAGGGCACACCTGAAATGCACCTGCTTTACTTGCACATCAGTAACTGGTATAACTCACAGTGACACAGGGAGTGGGATCACCCCCCTCTGCTCTTCAGATGAACATGAGAACTTCATACTCAGAAAGAAAGAAGGAAAGGCATATAGGAATTAAGCACAATTACTATTAATTTCTACTACTCAAAAGTCCCATTATTGCCTCTTTATTCAGGCAATAGGTTAAAAAGAACAGCAGCTGGGCAGTTTTCAAAACAGTTTAGGGAACACAGACACAATCAATAGCCTCTGTGTCTAAACTCCCTAGTACATTTTGAAAATTATTTTTGGGCTCCAGATGGGCAAAGAAACCAGTGCCAATCTGATTCAGCAAGATACATATTTCTCAAGTGGGCCCATTCACAAAACTGTAGTTGTGAATGAGCTAAAGCACTCTGCTGAATTGCAAGCAAAGTAGAAAAACTCCTAACTGGAAGACTCACTGAACGTTATCAAAATCTGAAAGTTACCAACTAGGGAAAAACCCCACATGTTTACTGCATAAACTGTGCTTATTTATGCCTTATTTGACAAAAATAATGAAGTTGCTGCATTACAACATTTAACACAAGTACTAAATAAGCAGACACAATTTGAGGAGGTAAATTAGTTGGGTTAAACAGCTATTTATTTTTATAGATTAGATTTTAACAGTTTTTTATTTAACAAAAATCTGTTAAGGAAAATATCTAAAGATAGCTCATGAAAGTAAGCAGTGCTCTCACAATGGAACTGTGGAGCACTTTCCTTCAGATCACTGTCCTCCATCTTTCTTCAGTGGTACTTAACCTCTCCTTCTCAAGGGGCCCCAGGAGAGCACTTCAGAGCAGTTCAGAAAAAGAAAAAAAAAAAGTAATTTTTTCTCCTCCTTCATAAAATTAGGGTTTCACCCAATGAATGCAACTGCAGGATTTATCAATAATCAGATAATTCTTACTAAATAACATGCTTTGTTAGCCTTTAGAAGCACTGTGTCAGTATTATCTCAAGCTGCCCCTTTTCCCTTTTTGCTGTTCACTAGTGACAGTAACTGACAGGAGATAATCAGAGGTTGAAGTTTTGCAACAGAGGAGGGAAATGCGGCAGCACGCCCGCAAAGCTTGCTTACCAGCCAGAGCTGAGAATCAGTTATGCAAGGCTGCATATGGATTTTGACCAGATATAACAAATGGTCCCTTTCTCCTTCCTCTTCTATTCAGGCAATAAAATAGTACCCACGAGCTGTTTCCCACCATTTGTCAGATCACACTGGAACAAAAAAAATACCTGGAGAAAAACAACAACAAAAGGAAAAAAAATTCCACTTTATGGAAATGTTGCATCCAGATGTGAGGTATCATGTCACCCAACCAATCCTGGGTTTGCAAGGGTAGGAGCATCTTCTAAGCCTCTTTTCTGAAGAGCTCCACTTTCATCTAGCTCTCCTGTCACTTGATGGGCTCAGCCTCCCATCCCTACCAGAGAGATTCCCAGTTTGCAGAAGAGACACCACCAAACTCTTCACAGCATCCATTGTAGTCACAAGTTCAGCTCAGAGAAAACAAGGTACACCAGTGAAACAACTGAGTAGCATGAGGAACAAGAGGTCCAACCAGAGTAGACACAATGCTTGACTCCGTTGAAACATGACCTACCCACAAACCCATGCTCATCATCCATCCTACCATTCTGACCAAAGTCCCACTACACCAAAATTACAGAGGAGCAAAAGAGCAAACTCTGAACTCATTCATGATCATGTAATGGTCCAATTTTTATGACTAAATTAACACTAGGAATCTTCCAGGTTGCATCAGAAGAGGTATTTTCCAATCACCTTCTTGGTCAAGGAAAAACAAAGATTACTGATTAGAACTTAAGGAAGTAGTCATTGATCTCCTGCTACTACTAAAAGGCACTCCTCAAAGAACTGGTATTTTGGATTTTGTAACTGGAAGAAAAAAGCCCAACAAGATTTGTTAGCCATAGTTACTGCAACACACAGATGGTTGCTGGGTTCACAAAAATTCTTCCCAGTCAAAGGCCCTGTAACATCAGGAATCCAGCCCCTAGCGCTGTTTGTCATTATCTCCATTTGCATCCTCTCTTAATGATAAAGCTAGCCCTTTTCCTGTTTTTCTTCAGCTGGTTTTAACACAGCCAAGACAGAAGCATCACATTATAGCAGTTACACCAACCTCTTATACAATAGTAGCTGGCCAAACCATGGAACAAACTGAGGATGTTCATCCTTGCAACTCTGTTACCTGGTAAAACTGCACTGCAAACAAGGAGCCTGGAATTCATCTGACCAAGCTTATCCTCTGCTTTCCTACCTCCACCAGCACATTCTGATTGAGTAATCTTATTTCCTTCTCCAGAAAGCTGCATTGCAGTAATAGCTGTGGAGCAAAAAACAAGGTTTGCTTGATGCTGGAAGCTGGATGAGAGAGCATTGAGGTTGATGGCAGTATGGTCCATAGAGGTAAAACTCATCCCTCATACCTGCTGTCTGAGAACCGTGGCTGTCAGCACACCAGGAGCGTGCTTTGAGAAATGATGAAAGGGGTAAGGATTCAGAAGCCATGGCCTCTGGCCTCCCTGCAGCACTCTGTGATGGGATTATGCTCTGGCCTGTTGCCAGGAAGCATCTTATTCCTGAAATCTGTCCCATCATGCCACAGCAGTTTGTTCCTGTTTCTAGACAGCTTTTTAACTTGCCACATGCTCTCACTTGTATATCATCAGATTTATACAGGCAGCTGTTAAAAATGTTTTAATACAAACTCACTTCCTCCACTCTACTCCCAGTGTCCTCATTTTTCTTAGTGTACATTGCAACACTAGAACCAAGCAAGCACCTGGCAAAAACCACGTCATTCATGCCAGATGTGGAAAGAGAGATGGCAGAGAAGAACAAGATGGCTGGTTCCCATTCATCTTACATGAAGAAAGCCTGACAAGACAGATTTGGAAGAAGCATAACACTAAATGAATATGACTGCTCATAAGTTACAGCAAGCTTATTCAAATACTTATTTTTTATGTTATGTTACTTATTGTTTTGTACTATTTATTTTGTATCACTGCCAGACCAATTTAAAACATGCAAGTTGATTTCACTTGTGTTTACTGTCAAGGGATGCTGCCAAGACCCTTCACACGCTCTACCCTTCACTGAAAAAGGAAGCCCAAATTGGCATGCTGTTTTGATGTTCAAAGTCTTTAATCAAGACTGAGCCTGATGCTATACAAATACAGATGAGGGATATTAGTCCTTCCTCTCCCTGAAAACTCTTTTTTTTCCCTGTTTTCCTCAGTGACTTCTGCAAGCCTACATTCTTGCATTACTTCATTCAGAAAGGAAAAAGTGCTGGAAGAGCAAGAGGTGATATCTCCTGTGAAAAAAATCTGTAGGGTTGTTTATTTGCTGGGGAGGAAGAGAAAGGGATGATTTAATACCAAGATTACTGTCAAGAAAACTAGCATAAAATCATCCAGAGCTAGGGCACAGATTTCCATGAAGAGCTTGCTATTGTGTGCTTTGCCTGGTATAAAGCTCACAGATGGAAGCTGGATGCTTTAAAATTGAGCCAAACATCAAAAATAGAACATCATGAAAACATCATCACTAATTTATGTCTTCTTCCAACACTCACTAGTTTGTTTTGTAATAAACCAGTGACGAAATTAAGGTTACAAGGTGAGGAAAAAATAAAAGCCCTCAAAAAACCCCCCCCAAAAAAACTTGAAAGAAAACCTTGTGCTGGAAATCCATGCTCTTTGGTAATACTTTTCCACACCCATAAATATATATATCACAGTGCTTTCCAGCCATCCAACTGACCCCCAAGTAACCTACATACTCCAGGCTGAGATGCCTGCTAATATGGCTGGCAGGACAGGACCTTTCCTCATTTTCACTTTCTGCTTACGCTGTCCACCCTTCCAGCTTTTCTTGCTGCATGAGCAGGTCTTTTCTCCAGTAGGCTAGCTTATGTTCTGCTCTACCTCCTACAGAGCTCAAATAGTCTGCTAGTCGAAAGTGTTTGATTTTAGAGCTGACAGGTAGGACCAAGAGCCCTTAAAACAGATCTGAGACACAGTAAACACAGTGGCTGGAAAGCACATCATACTGACACAACGGACAGACTAAAAGGCTTCAGGAAAGAAAATATGGTGCTTGTGACATGCAGATGGCAGAAGAGGTGAAAAGAAATGAGAGAGACACATTGATCCCGACACCAGGATGCATACTCCTAAACATGACTGATATAGCTGTGGAGTGGCACTGTCAGTGGGAAACAGAAAGCAGACTTTAGCATGGGAACCTGAATCCAAACCTCTTAGCTGACCCAGCACAAAATGCATGAGCTATAAATCAAATGAAGCATGTACAGGTTTCTTCCATACAGCAGTCTCCCCCTGTGGCTGAGGAACACCTTACTGCTTGGAAAGACCACATCCCAGTGATGCACTCCCATTGCCCTTGTGCAGAGGCTCCCAGCAGTTGTTTGTGCCTGCCAGGCTGGTTTCACACTCAAGGCATTTAGAGGACATTTCTAACAAAACAAAACAAAAATTGGTTTACTTTCAGAATTACAGCTGAGCCAGTAGTTTGGCACTTCATCCTGTCATCTGGAGCATGCTTGAGGCACACTGACTTTTTACAAGGACTCTTTAGCAAGCTGCATCACTCTGAACTGCCCCAGAAACACCATCAGAATTAGATTTAGTTTTTAAACTACTAAGTTTCACAAGAAGACATGCACTTCTTAAAGAGTTTCACTCCCTGCCAATAGCAAGCTGCATTTCAATGAAATCATAAAAACTCCATGGGAAACTCACCAAGTCTGAAGCTTTACTGCCTTTAAAATGCCTTACACCTTTCCACAGAAGAAGTTATCCAATATATATCCAATACAATATAAGCACTCATCATACTTTTTTCTTGCATTAAAATTGAGAGAGATTCACTAAAATAATTGCAGTAAACAATACAAATGGGAATCACTTAAGTTTGAATAACTAAGTTCACATTTCTGGCTCTTTTCTTCAAGATGGCAGCATTCATTTACTAAAGGCAGTACTTTTAGTTAAACAGCTTTAGTGCTTTCTCACATCAACCAGCACAGTGCAGCTTTATTTTTTAAAAAGCAAGTTCATCACTAAGGCAGACCTGTGTCCTTGACACTGCAAGTGTCAAGCTTTCAGAAGTACAGCTTCAGAAGCGACTGCAATATACCTTTACAAAGGCAGCTACTGAGATCAGCTGCTATCTGGTGCAGTAAAATAATTACATGACTATCCTGCCCAAGCCAGAACATGTATTCATTTCCTCAACAGAATTTATAACTGCAGAAGCTGCCATGCACAAAACACAAAAATACTCCAGATCAGGAGGGAAGAACATAAACATCATGCTGCAAGAAGTGGGATATCTTTTCAAAAGGAAATCACACTCTCTGGAAATGTTCTCTCTGCTGCAAATACATCTATCTCCACAGAATGGTAAGAGAGACAACCTTCTTTTTCCATACAGCCAAGAATTGCAATACATAAACCAAAGTTCCTACCCAATTCTTCTGATGAATTTCTAGTATCTGGCCAGCTAAGAGATAGGAAAGAATAGTAAATATTTTTCAAAAGGAAAGGCAAAAAAACTCTAACACAAGGGCAGTACAGAACTCTACTCCCACAATTTAGAAAAAGAGTCTGAAAGCCACAGAAACAGTTAAGGACAATATTCTGTTTTACACACTTTGTAGGCTCTGGAAAACCCCCAAAATAATGTTATCAGTGCTCCTGATGTGTCGTTTTTGCATTACTTACCTATACTTTCATAGCTTCCTACACATCAGTACTAGCTGCTCTCCTCCTGATGGAATCCAGCTCTTTTCTATTACTCTTTCAGATGGGATAAGATACCTTACTATTTGATTCAGACTTATCATTATGCCTGAAAATCTCTTAAAAGCTTATAAAGAACTGTAAAAGAAGAGTAGGCAGTATTTCCATAGCATTTCCACAGCTGTTTCCATTGGGATACGAAAGGAAGGGAATATTAATCTGTACTTGAAACAACTAAAAATTTTTGAAAGTGTTTCTGGAATGGACTCTCAATCCTAGAAGCCATAAAACAGATCCAGGAATCCAAGAAACAGACACGATTTCTCTTAGGTCAGCTGTGGTACCTTCCTAGTTCTATGAACCCTGATGTTATAATCACTGAAAGAACCATGTTAAGCTGTAGTAGAGGTATATACATTGTGAGGTAACGTGAGCTGCTTTAATTCAGGCCCAGTGATCAGAGTGCAAAGCAGGAGGAAGACTCTGTAGCTGAAGTTACACCTCTGAGGGCAGGAGTCATGCCTGCCAGCACATCTGGCAGGACTGAGGTCTGTGCACTTGTACCTAAACACACAGGCAGCTATTGTGAGACTGCTGAAGGCTGTGGTGTGTACAAGGCCTTGCACAAACTGCTGTGAAGCTTCACTGCTAAGCACCACACAAACCAGACAGGGTAAGGGGAACCACTTGGAGGCCTCCGAGCTACTGACAAGAACTAGTTTCCATGTGTGCATGCATGGCCTGTGAGCATCTTAATTCCTCTCTGCTTCTGAAAAGAATCTAGATCAGGACATTTTCCTTCTCCATTGACAGCACAGCTGCCAGCAGGACACCTACTGATTTACTTGGTGTTTATTTGCATGTCATGCTCACTTACTGCCTCCTGGGCATAAATATCCCATTTTATCCAGTTACTTCAGTCTACTTGCTATCCAAACACACAAGATACCTCACTGTACAGTACACCTCTAAGCCTGTTATTCCTCAGAAGACTGAAGGACTGGGCTTTGGAGAAAGCAGTTCTATTGCTTTTTTCTCTCCACGCATTTTACAAGCGGTCAGCTTGTCTAATAAACACTGCACACTTACAGACTCAGGCCTCCATTATCTGGTGATGTCTGCATCATAGCCTTTTGTGCTTCAGATGGTCTGAGAGGTACAACACAGTGCAATGGCAGAGCACTGTCTGACTGCAGACACAAAAGACCTAATACTGAGTCCAAAAGGCCACCCAGCAGGCTACTTGCACTACCAGCTTTCTTTCCCTATGTCTATCTGTTTCCTCATCTCTACAGTCAGTCCAGTGATATTTATCTCATTTGTAAGGTGCTTTAAACACTAAGGATGAGAAACACTATGACATCCAAAAAGACTGGCCTCCTTTGCATATGCTGTGCCTTAGTTCTATGAAAGATGATCCAGCATTTGAACCATTGACCTCCAAGTCTGCATATGTAACTCCAGTCAGAGAAGACTAACCGACCCCAGACACAAGTTTTCCCAACATTCACACTACTCAAATACGCAGAAAGACTAATTATAGTAAAGAAAACCCAACAAAACAACCGAAAACCAGTGCAAAAAGAGTGCAAGAAAGTCCTCAATTCTATCTGTAATACAATAAACAGACTGTAAGAGGATTCAAGAGGTAATTTCCTTACTGCAGAGCTTCCAGAAGATAACCCCAGTGGCACCCTCCTTTTATACAGGTTGGCTTTCACCCTTTACTGAATTCCTTGCCTAAAACTACAGGAGCAAAGCCTCTTTTAAAGGAGTGGCATGCCTTTGAACTGTAGGGCAAAATCCAATTTTTGTAAGCCTGAACATTCATTACTGATTAAAAAATTACTTAGAACTCTCTCACAAGAGTTCAGTTGCCTCACCTATCATTCCCTACGCTTTATTTTAAAAACGGAGGAGAATCACAGAGGCAAAACCCAAGCTAGGCAGAGCTCTGGCTAAACAGCCACACGCTACTTAAAGCGCAAATAAAGGTGAGGGAAGCGAAGCCAGGGACGTCCCAAGGCAAAGCCTGAAGTAGGGACTTGGGTTTTACAACGCAAGCATTAGCTGTAAACTGAAAGGAACGGGCGACTCTCAGCTGGAAGTGCAGCACTAGGCCTCCGTAAACACCATTTCTGAACACTTCCACACAGCTGGCTACCGCATATTAAAAACGGGAGAGCTATATGCGAAGCAAATAATGTTTTCCCCATGGTATTCATGGATTTTTCTCCCGGGTTTTGTGTCCTCGGGTTCTCCTCTTTCCCCCTCTTCTTCCCGCAAGCCTGTGCCAGGTCCACCTGCTCCTCGGACACGAACCCCACAGAGGCAGTGCCGCCCAGGGGCTCTGAGCATGCACTGAAACTCAGAGATAACAAACCCTCCCGCTCCGGACGCTCCCCTGAATCCATGGGGAACGATCGCAGGCTCTGCGCCCTGCCTGGCACTTGCGGGCCCAGAACGGCGCTGGGAGCTAATAAAAAAAAGGGCTTCGCGAGGATGACAACACCCCGAAAGCCGAGAAGGGTCTGGAGCAGCTCCCTCAGCCCCCTGCTCCTCTGTCGCCCAGCCCACACGAACGCGCTAGCCCAGCGGAGGGAAGGGCAGCGGGACCAACCCCAGGAAACCCTAGAGTCACCCCCCTCACTGAGAGGGTGCCCTCCGCGGTGGGGCACACATGAAGGACGCTGGCAGCCTCTCACCGCGGGAAGGACATCAGAAAGCGGGCAGCAAGAAAAAGGGAAGCCTGCGCTCCTTCCCCACGGCACGCCGAGGCGATGTGGGGCTGCCTCGGCGAGGGGAACGAGGACGGCATGAGAGGGGGCGGCCCGGCAGACTGCGGGCTTCCAGCCCAGCAAGGCCCACGACGAGTCCTGCTCGCAGCGCAGGAGCGTGCTCCCGCCAGGGGAGCGCCGAGGGGCTCACGCAGATCCCCCACACCCCCAGCGGCCAGCGCCCCAGCCGCCAGCCCCACGCGGTTCCGCCGCTCACCGGGAGGTGCGGGACTGCGTCTCCCTCCGGCTGCGGTGGCCGAACCGCTGGACTGAACCGGACTGAGCAGAGAAGGCACCGCCGCAGGCCCCACACTCGCTGCTTGCGCGGCCCCGCCACCGCTCTGCGCCCTGCTCGGCGCGCCGCAGCCAATCGACGCCGCTACCCGCAGACCCGAGCCAGCGAGGCCAATGGGGACGCTCGGCTGTTCTGGCCGCGGCAGCGCGGGGCGGGGCCGGGAGGCTGTGAGGGAGCAGCCTCAGGCCGTGCCCGCGGGGCAGCTGAGGTCGGCGCGGGAGGGAAAAAAGATGGAGGAGAACCCAAAAGCTTGTTGGGACTGGCTTAGGCAAGATATCTGTAAACACGCACGTATCTACACCCTGAAGTGCTACAGCCAGGAGCATGGGGAGCGAGTCTGCACCCTGAAGGTACCAGCGGGTCGACAGGGCTCTGGGAGGCTCGGCAGGGCTCTGGGAGGCTCGGCATGGGTCTGGGAGGCTCGGCATGGGACTCGGAGGTTCGGCAGGGGACCAATAACCATGCTCCTTCCACCCTCGAGCCCCGGCCCAAGCGTCAGCCTCGCCCCCACACCGGCACAAAACTACTCCCAAACACCTCCAAGCAGCCCAAAACCACACGGAAACACCACCCAAAAGGTCAAGAAAATGGACCAAGAAAGGCCTCAAACTATGCCATAAGAGCAGACAACAGCCTAAACCCACGCCCAAACAGCCTAAAACACGCTGAAACCCCTCTAAAGCATGACAAACCCACCCCGCAACCACACCAAAACACCCTGAAACTCCCTGAAGCTCCCTAAAAAAACCTCTGACGTCCCCTAAAACACACTTAAAAAAACCCAAAACCAGCATAAAATCACTTGAAACCACTTGAAAACAACCCAAAGCACCAGAAAGCCCTGTAAACAAATGGCAAAACAACCCAAAAGAGCCCAAAACCAGCCTAAAACACCCCCAAACCCCACCAAAGCACCTGGGAAAAGCCCACAAGAGCCCCAAACTGTAGTAGAACACCCCAAACTATCTGACAGACACTCTAAAACACCCTACTGTGAGCAGGAGGCTGGGGGGGGTGTTGAGGGCAGAGGGTGGCAGGCTGAGAGGGGGTGGGAGGCCTAGAGGGAGGGGGAGTTTTGGTGTCCAGCAGGGACACCAGGGTGTTGGGCAGGGCTCTGCAGAGGTCAGTGGGGCTCTGTAGGCTTCTGTAGATGTCAGCAGGGTTGCGTAGGTGTCAGCAGGGTTCTGTAGGCCTCTGTAGGTGTCAGGTGCTGTCTGTAAGACTCTGTAGGTGTCGGCTGTGCTCTGTAGGCCTGTCTAAGGGTTGTCAGGGTTCTGTAGGCCTCTGTAGGCCTCGTCAAGGCTCTGTAGGCCTCTGTAGGTGTTGGCAGAGCTCTGTAGGGCTCTATAGGGGTTGGCAGATTTCCGTAGGCCTCTGTAGAGGACAGCAGGGTTCTATAGGCCTCTGTAGTGTTTGGCAGGGTTCTGAATGGGTCGGTTGTGTTTGGCAGGACTATGTAGGGGTCAGCAGGGCACTGTAGGCCTTTGTAAGGGTGATCAAGGCCCTGTAGCGGTCTCGGCACGGGCCTCTGCTGTTTGGCACGTGCCTCGGCGGCTCGGCAGGGGCCTGTAGGTGTCAGCAGCTCTCTGTAGGGGTTGGCAGGTTTCTGTAGGGGCACGGCTGTAGGTGGCTCGGCATGGGCCTCTGCTGCACCGAGGTCACTCCCCCTCCCATTCACAACAATGGGCAGTGAGACCACGCCCCCTCCCTTCACCTGAATGGGACCTGAGGTCACACCCCCCTCCCCTTCACTCCATTGGGACCAGAGACCACGCCCCCGTCCTTCACTCCAGGGGACCAGAGGCCACGCCTCCTCCATTCATCTGTTCCTCTCGGTGTAGGAACTTCTTTAATGGTGTAGCACAGGCCAAGTTTTCTCAAGCTTTCAAAATAGACTTTTTAAGAGATAGGCAAGAATTTCTGTGAATGCTGAGAACAGGCATAATCTCTTATTTCTGAGACCTGCTGTGCGAATACTCTTACAGCTGGCATGGTTCTGGGAGCAGTCAGCTCAATAGCTCTGCCATTCCTCCTGAGGTCAACTTCTGTAACACACAGAATTCACATGCCTCTTAGCTGATGGGTTTGACTATGCTGCTAGACAGCAAAATACTTGAAGCCAGGCTTATTTGAACCAAGTCAAACTTGTACTGTTATCAGATGTACACAGATTATTTCTAGCTACCGCTTTATCCTCAACTCTGTCTCTAGGCATATCAAGGATAAGGGGGTCATTGGGAGCAGTCAGCATGGGTTTACCAAAGGGAAGTCATGTTTGACCAACCTGATAGCCTTTTATGAGGACATAACCAGATATGAGGGTAATCAGATGAGGGTAGGGTGGTAGATGTGGTTTATCTTGATTTCAGTATAGCATTTGACACTGTCTCCCACAGCTTCCTTGCAGCTAAACTGAGGAAGTGTGGTCTGGCTGATTGGGTCCAAGTGAGGTGGATTGTGAACTGGTTGAAGGACAGAAGTCAGAGAGTTGTGGTCAATGGAATGGAGTCTAGTTGGAGGCCTGTGTCTAGTGGAGTCCCTCAGGGGTCAGTACTGGGACCAGTGCTCTTCAATATATTCTTTAATGACCTGATGAGGGACGAGGGAAGAGAGAGCACTGTCAGCAGGTTTGCTGATGACACTAAACTGGTGGAGTGGCTGACGCACTGGAGCGTTGTGCTGCCTTTCAGAGTGACTTAGGCTGGAGAGTTGGGCAGGGAGAAATTGAATGAAATTCAACAAGGCCAAGTGTCGAGTCTTGCACCTGGGAAAGACCAACACCATGGATCAGGATAGGTTGGGGACTGAGCTGTTGGAGAGCAGTGAAGGGGAGAGTGATCTGGGGGTCCTGGTAGATGGAAGGATGACCATGAGCCAGCAGTGTGCTTTTGTGGCCAGGAGGGCCAATGGGATTCTGGGCTGGATTAGAAGGGGTGTCGCTAGTAGATCAAGAGGGGTTCTTCTCCCCTTTTACTCTACCATGGTGAGGCCGCATCTGAAATATTGTGTCCAGTTCTGGGCCCCTCAGTTTAAGAAGCATAGGGCACTGCTTGAAAGAGTCCAGCGCAGAGCCACAGATATGATGAAGGGGCTGGAACATGTTCCTTATGAGGAAAGGCTGAGGGAGCTGGGTCTCGAGCTTGGAGAAGAGGAGACTAAGGGGTGACCTCATCTATGCTTTTAAGTATGTGAAGGGTGTGTGTCAGGAGGATGGGGTCAGGCTCTTCTCAGTGAGGCCCAGTGACAAGACAAGAGGCAATGGCTGTAAGCTGAAGCATAGGAGGTTCTGTGTGAATACACGTAGAAATGTTTTCCTAGTTCAGGTGCCAGAGCACTGGCACAGACTGCTCAGAGAGCTTGTGGAGTCTCCTTCTCTGGAGATATTCAAAACCCATCTGGACGTGCTTCTGTGTGACCTGGTCTAGGGAATCCTCCTGCGGCAGGGGGGTTGGACTAGATGATCTTTCGAGGTCCCTTCCAACTCCTAATATTCTGTGATATGTAGATATTATGTGACTTCATTTGGGTGCTGGTAAAAGAAACTCCATATGCCATCTGCTGGAAGAAACCTGAGGCAGCAACGCTTTACCAACACATCCAACTGCACACTGTTGCCAGCCTAGAGACAGTATTTTTCAAGATGAACCTCTACCCTCTTAATGCACCAACTTTCAGCACAGATGCAAAGGACACACAGAAAGTCAGGATCAGGATGAGTGAAACAAAAGCAGGATGAAGTCTGTAACAAAATGCAAGCCTTTGGTCCTACGTCACCTGTCAAAGCATATGACAGCCTACCAGGAAGAAGTAGCTCACTTTCAAACCCTATTATTTGACTTGAACCTCCAAAGACTTTTCGTCTCTTTCCATTGCTTTCTTTTAGCTATGCACATCAACACTGCTCACCTGGTCTAACTCTCCAGGTAACAGTCAGCACCTTAGTCAGTAATTTATACTTTGTCCTATGAAAACCACTGCATAACAGTCTCTTTAAAGGGAAGGGGAAAATGAAGAAGGGGGCAGGATTTTTAACTAGACAGAGAAGAATCTGAATAGAGCCAGCTTCTTGCCAGCAGCTGTGGCAGATCCTATTAAAGACTGGAACCTAGAACTAGTAAGAATTATTACTTACTCTATAACTGTTCCTTCCCCATGTTCTATTTCTTGTTACACAGATCTTAAAAAAAATTCGTTAATAACACAGGAGATTTGATCAATATGTTGTACTTTAATCCAGCACCAAAGATACCAAAGACCCCATTTGTATGGGCAAGACATTCTTGGTCATCTCCTTCTCCCCAGCCCCACACATATAGAATCCCAAACACTTCCAAGAGCAGTAGCACACCACTTCACATGGTACCTTTCCACCTTCAACCTTGAAGGACAGATTAGCTTCAAATTCCAGCAGGACAATATAGCTCCAAGACCACTGGGGAATATTTTTAGAGGCTTAAACAAAATGCATCTTGTCTCCTTTCAGTAAAGACAGAAACCCTAAGCTAGAATTTACATAGGACAAACTGAAAATTAAAGACTAAGTTTCATGAACAAATTGCTTAAAGAAAAGTCCATGAAAGACAAACAGATCTTACCCAGAACACTGTTTCACAAACATCCATAAATAAAAATAACGTGGAACTGAGATGAGACCCAGAATATTTGTGAACTACAAGGGAAAATGCATGACATCTGCAAATCAGCCTCATGGAAAGAGTTAAAGACCTGTCAGACTGTAAAATCTAAGTGATCAGCTCCAAAGAGCTGTGTCGCTGCCACTCTCTGGCATCCACTATGAACTCTCAACATCAAAATCAAATAGTTTTGTACAAGAAACATCAAAGAAACCATGTCCTAAGTGCCAAACCCAAAACTTACTGAAATAAAGTAAATCTGCATAGCAATACTTTGTGAGAACACAGTTCCACCAGGAAAATGCTTCTCTTGGGATGAAAATCCTTTTTCAATTAAACATCAAAAAAGCCATTATCCTTAGATAAAGATCTTCCACTTTCTCATGACCCTGTCATGATAGTTGTTCAGCAATGATCTTCCACAATTCCTGTAGGAGTGGAAAAAATACAAACAGGTATTTTATCAGATCAGTAGGTCACAATTATGAAGTTCAACATGCCTATTTGAAGACAAGTTTTAAGACACATCCTGTACCTCTATTTAAGAAAGTATCCATCTATGTAATCTCCTAGAACAACCACCACATTATCTTTGGGACAGGGCAACAGAACTGATTTCTTCATTCTTGTAGCATGATTTCTTAAAATAAAAAAAAAAAAATCATCCAAATAATTTCGTTTTAACTAATTCTGTTGGTCTGCATGACCTTCTGCATTATTTTGACTGATAATCTTGCTCTTTTTCTTAACCTGTGTTGACAAATGCTTTCAATAATGGTAGTAAAAATGCAACTGAAAAAATAGTTTTCTGAGGAATCAAGGTCTCACAAAAGCATGTCTTATACAAGCCACACACCCTTCTCAGTCTGTTCAACAACTTTCTTCTGTAGAATAAATAGTGTATGCTTTGTCTGCCATACAAAAGATTATTAATCAGACTATCATATACTCCTCACTACGACCATCTTGAATTGTGGCTATATACTTCATGATAAATAAAAAACACAGGCATTTTAAAAATGCACATGGTTCAAAAAGCTGCTAGCCTTCTGCAAAAAGGCTAGGGAATTAGTTTATACATTTAGGTATAATCTGGGTTACATTTATATACTTGTAAAATGTGGTTTTAAGTTTTCCATGCATGTTTTATGCCTGACGGTTATCAGCCTTAAGTAAAACAAATCAATCTCCTTAAGTAAGTGTGGCCCTCACAGTCATACTAGGCATTCACACTGCAGAAGACACAGCAATAGGATGTTGACTATAGGAACATCATTTCCTGGTAACAGATTTGCAAATTCACTCAAAAGATCTGTTAGATTGTATTGTTCTAGAAGCTAGAAAGCTAGTAGCTACCCTGCACAATATTACTAAGAGCAGTCAACTGGGGGAAGAAAACAAAGGAGAAAAAAAAAGAGAAGAACACCCTAAGTGCTTGGGAGGTAAATTAGATAACTACAAACATATCTGACATGTTTCTGAATAACAAAGTTTACAGCTAACTGACTTCATCATAGATACTAGAACATTATTTCCTGAATTGGGAAAAGAATTACTAAAACTATGAAATTAAAGCTCTCCTACAAGCAAATAAACGCAGAGAGGTATCAGTCCCATTTTCTAGTCAAATGCAAACATTGTATTTACAAAGTAATGGAGATTGTTTCTTAATCTTTGAGGAAATTAGGGCAATTTCAGCCCCAGTACTGCTGGTGATAGAAGAGGATATGCTACGTCAAGCTAGTAGTATAGATTATGTAAGCACAAACAAGAATCACTTAAAACCAACAAAAAACTGAACAGAAATAAATGAAAAGGTAACATTTATTCTCCTGTTCTGACTTAGTTAAGTAAACAGCTGAAAACTAATTTGAGATCATTAGCCCAACACATTACATTTATTTTCATGAACACCACTTACCAACTGCTCAATTCGTTCATAAATGAGAAACTGACAGAAATCAGCCTTAATGGGCTCCGCAGTGTATTTCATTTTTCTGTCTTGGAGGTTCTCCAAATCACTTAGAGTACTTCTAAAATGACTGTAGGCTTCACATGTAACATCCATATGTCTTAAAGTGAAGTTCAGCCTGGGAAGAGAATATTTAATTTAAAATGTCTTCTATACTGGCATCTTAAATAGCTATGTGACTTTCTTCAGATAATGGAAAACATGAGTCTTCTCAGTGTCATTAACTAAGTTTGACAGCCAGAAAAGTAACTGTCCCCTGCTACTCCTGAGAAGTGGACAAGACTGATGTTAGCATCAACACACAGCAACTCTTGGATGAATCTTTCCAATGATTTTAAGGCACTTTGCCACAACAGAATCACTGGCTTGGCTTCCTGGACAAACACTTCACAACAAATCACACAAGTACCTGCTGCTTACATGTCTCCAGAGACTTGAGCAAAGCCTCATATATTAGTTTATGAATGGACTGCAACACGTTACTACTTATAAACATTCAACAATTCCTTGAAAGCAAATACAAGGAAATTTTTAATACAGGTACTCAAGATGGAACACACACCCTAATTCTAAATGCCTTCATTCCACTCTGTGACCTCAAAAACATACAGCAAATGTTGTCAGGCATTAAGGACTACATCAGTCTAGCCTAGTCTAATAAATAGCCTAGTCTATTTATTCTGATTGGCATAGAGGTTATCTGATGCAAGACAAAGTAAGGACAACAAAAGCTCAACTCTCGTGGAAGTCAAATTCTGAACTGATAAAAATTAAGCACTTAAAAAACAAATGCCTGTCCAGAGCATATACTGTAGCCTGTAGTACAATGAAGTACAAAATCAGAAGCTGGCTTTCAGTCATATCAGATGCTTCTTCCAAATAAGGCCATAAAGTTTTTAGTGCTTTTTATTGTAAGTTCTTAGCAATACTCACCTCTTTTCTAATGCTAGGTAAATTGTGCAAGAATTTCTCAAGTTGTGTGTGATTCTATACAGTGTTCTGAAAAAGGCATCTGTCAGCTCATCATCATAGAACACTACAAAAAAGAAAAGATAAACACACATACTTTATGCTTTTAAAGTGTATATAATTACTTAAGTCTCAGGCACAAAACAACAATAGGCCTTAGTCTGATTATTCTAATCCAGCAAGTCACTATTTTAACTCAATCCCAATGTATATTTTTAATGTCATAACTGACCCTGCAATAGTATCCACTGCTGCTATTTATGCCAGGCTTCCTTTGAGAATTCTCTATCAGTGGGAACCACTTCTGTCAGACAACTTAGAAAACTTAAACTTTCTCTCAGCCTGGAAATACCTTACTGCAAAACTAAAAGAGCCAAGATACCACAATGTATAGGGCCTCATTTCTTACAAAACAGGCAGTAACTAATCTGCCATTCTAAACCTCCTTGGAAGGCAGTCTTGTGACACCTTTCAGTATCATAACTAAAACTAATCCTCCTTTATTTATCTATTGAAACAACAATGGTTTTCTTATGCAGATAAGCTAGCCTGCCAGTTTTCAGTCTTTCACTTAAACAAGAAAAGAGCAGAAAAAAGAAATCCCAGGGATATCCAAAGGCTTAGACTCTATGGGCAAGGGCAGCATCTGAATTAGTTTTCACATTACAGAATATATTAATCTAACCACCTATTTATCACTGTTTGCACAGAGGTTTTCTGTTGCAAGACAAAGGCAGGGCAACAANAGTCCCATTTTCTAGTCAAATGCAAACATTGTATTTACAAAGTAATGGAGATTGTTTCTTAATCTTTGAGGAAATTAGGGCAATTTCAGCCCCAGTACTGCTGGTGATAGAAGAGGATATGCTACGTCAAGCTAGTAGTATAGATTATGTAAGCACAAACAAGAATCACTTAAAACCAACAAAAAACTGAACAGAAATAAATGAAAAGGTAACATTTATTCTCCTGTTCTTAGTTAAGTAAACAGCTGAAAACTAATTTGATATCATTAGCCCAACACATTACATTTATTTTCATGAACACCACTTACCAACTGCTCAATTCGTTCATAAATGAGAAACTGACAGAAATCAGCCTTAATGGGCTCCGCAGTGTATTTCATTTTTCTGTCTTGGAGGTTCTCCAAATCACTTAGAGTACTTCTAAAATGACTGTAGGCTTCACATGTAACATCCATATGTCTTAAAGTGAAGTTCAGCCTGGCAAGAGAATATTTAATTTAAAATGTCTTCTATACTAGCATCTTAAATAGCTATGTGACTTTCTTCAGCTAATGGAAAACATGAGTCTTCTCAGTGTCATTAACTAAGTTTGACAGCCAGAAAAGTAACTGTCCCCTGCTGCTCCTGAGAAGTGGACAAGACTGATGTTAGCATCAACACACAGCAACTCTTGGATGAATCTTTCCAATGATTTTAAGGCACTTTGCCACAACAGAATCACTGGCTTGGCTTCCTGGACAAACACTTCACAACAAATCACACAAGTACCTGCTGCTTACATGTCTCCAGAGACTTGAGCAAAGCCTCATATATTAGTTTATGAATGGACTGCAACACGTTACTACTTATAAACATTCAACAATTCCTTGAAAGCAAATACAAGGAAATTTTTAATACAGGTACTCAAGATGGAACACACACCCTAATTCTAAATGCCTTCATTCCACTCTGTGACCTCAAAAACATACAGCAAATGTTGTCAGGCATTAAGGACTACATCAGTCTAGCCTAGTCTAATAAATAGCCTAGTCTATTTATTCTGATTGGCATAGAGGTTATCTGATGCAAGACAAAGTAAGGACAACAAAAGCTCAACTCTCGTGGAAGTCAAATTCTGAACTGATAAAAATTAAGCACTTAAAAAACAAATGCCTGTCCAGAGCATATACTGTAGCCTGTAGTACAATGAAGTACAAAATCAGAAGCTGGCTTTCAGTCATATCAGATGCTTCTTCCAAATAAGGCCATAAAGTTTTTAGTGCTTTTTATTGTAAGTTCTTAGCAATACTCACCTCTTTTCTAATGCTAGGTAAATTGTGCAAGAATTTCTCAAGTTGTGTGTGATTCTATACAGTGTTCTGAAAAAGGCATCTGTCAGCTCATCATCATAGAACACTACAAAAAAGAAAAGATAAACACACATACTTTATGCTTTTAAAGTGTATATAATTACTTAAGTCTCAGGCACAAAACAACAATAGGCCTTAGTCTGATTATTCTAATCCAGCAAGTCACTATTTTAACTCAATCCCAATGTATATTTTTAATGTCATAACTGACCCTGCAATAGTATCCACTGCTGCTATTTATGCCAGGCTTCCTTTGAGAATTCTCTATCAGTGGGAACCACTTCTGTCAGACAACTTAGAAAACTTAAACTTTCTCTCAGCCTGGAAATACCTTACTGCAAAACTAAAAGAGCCAAGATACCACAATGTATAGGGCCTCATTTCTTACAAAACAGGCAGTAACTAATCTGCCATTCTAAACCTCCTTGGAAGGCAGTCTTGTGACACCTTTCAGTATCATAACTAAAACTAATCCTCCTTTATTTATCTATTGAAACAACAATGGTTTTCTTATGCAGATAAGCTAGCCTGCCAGTTTTCAGTCTTTCACTTAAACAAGAAAAGAGCAGAAAAAAGAAATCCCAGGGATATCCAAAGGCTTAGACTCTATGGGCAAGGGCAGCATCTGAATTAGTTTTCACATTACAGAATATATTAATCTAACCACCTATTTATCACTGTTTGCACAGAGGTTTTCTGTTGCAAGACAAAGGCAGGGCAACAAAACTCAAAGTCAAATTCATCACTTACTTGTGATTATGTTGAGTAATTTATTTAGTCACAAATAATTACCACACCAAAGGAAAGAAACAGCTAGTTTCCAACGTGTTCTCCTACTGCCAATTCAGAATATAAATACAACTGTTTAAAAAAAAAAAAGACACAGGCAGGAACACTTAAGGTGGAGCTGTGATAAATTAGGTAAGGATCTGACCTATTAGTTTTTAAAAGCAAACTAGGTATGTTGAAATTATTACTCATAGTGCTCATTTGATTTAAAAGCTTACTGCTTGTATTTTCCTACCATCAGCTGCCATGATCACAGTACACTGGTCATGCAAATCAGCAATCTCTTCTTTAGACCAGCTATAAGGAGCTTCAGGATCTGTAAGAAAGAATATAGCTTTGGTGTACATGATTAAATGTGTCAAGTGATTTACAGCTGGAAAAAAAAGAAACTTCTTAACTCCTGTGGTCATCTGCTACTCCATAAATGGAGCACTCCTCTGAAGGTAAATCAAAACCTCTCTTTATTCATTATCTGAAGTTCTGTGCAGTCCTTGCTTTCTCTGCATTACATTCAAACCTTCCAAGGCTGACTGGCAAGAGTAAGTTAATTTTCTTTAACTAAGCTTCCTACAAGCCACATAATACCATCACATCAAAATCTGGATTACAGTAACTGAAGTCCACATCATTGTGCCTGGATTCCATTATCAGCACATAACAGACATTCTGTTTGCTCCTCTGGATTTTGATCTGAGTAAAGGACAGTCACCACTTGTCTATTCTCAGCTTATCAGTAAACTCTTCCTTACTCATTCCCATGACAATGACAGGTCCAAAGACAATCAAGTAGTTTCAACTATTTTTCCAAAGGCATAGGTGCTAGAGGATTTACTTCATGAACAACAGAATACACTTTTCCTGATGGCTCTGAAGGGGAAAAAAACCAAAACAAAACACCAAACCCTATCTGAAAAGACCCATTATAACCACCTACCAGTGCAGAACTCATCTTTCATCCAGTCCAGTTCTTTTACTTTAACTTCCCCTCCTGTGGGTGAAAACAGATCACCTCAGTAACAAACGGCCTTTCAGACAGTACCTGAGCAAAAGTAAAGAGTCAAAACCCAGACTGACACTAGTGATGAAGACCTATTATGAGGACATATGAAACAAGTAACATTGAACATCCAATCATTTACTGTACAAAACCAGTTACCCACTCACAAGAGAACAGGATGAACTAAAAGGCCAGAAAGACAACCATGTTCTCTTTTACATCTCTCAACTGCAAAATATTTCTCCTTTCCAGAGTTCTACCTCTGTAGTTTACACTGCTGATGTGCCCCTTGGCTCCTGGCTATTGGTGATCCTCCCAGGCAGCCTCAGTACACAACTGTGCAGGAACTACAGTTGGTTTTAAATGATGACCAGAGAAAGAGTAATTATTTTGCTCTTCTCAAAAGGAAGCTGTCTCATTTTGGACCCCATATTGATATCTTGCATCCTTCTTTTTAAATGAGTCACTTTTAACTAAGATAAAAATTTTATTTTACTTGTGAATATGCTAGGTAGTTAATGACTGTGCTGTTTAATGCCAAAGGAGTTCATATACAGGCAGTTGCACAAACACTGACTGCATTGCACTTACTTCCAGGCTCCATCAGGTGTTTGTTCAATGCAACGTTTTGCTCACACATGGCCAGAAGATCTTCACCAACATCTGGAAAGAAGTGATAATGATATTCAAAACAAGACTATTTTGCATAGGCTGTGCACACCCCACCTCTCAGAATAATACTCTAAGATTCTCTCAAGCTGATGAAACTAAGAAAAATTCAGACCAACTCTATCCACCGATGACTGTTTCCCTCATACCCTTCTTGCTTTTGTCTTTCAGTACTAAGCTCTGAGCAGTTTTATCTCCATACTGCATATTTTAATCTAGGCACACTCTTGAGTTTCCAGCAGTGTACCTCGCTTTTAAACTCTTATGCTTCAAAGTAGTACTGCTTTTTCAATCTCTTGAGAAAGTTCTTGCTACTCTTCAATAAACACCACAACTTTATACGCATCAATAAAAAACATTCACTAAAACTCAACCAGAGGAGGATTAAGGTGCCAGGATGAAAGCACTGCTTCATGAAAATATTTAACAGAAAATAACTTCCCTACCTGTACAATAAACTCTCTTAGCAACTGTTCCCATGATAATGCTTGCAATTCCAGTGCCACCTCCAAGCTCTAGCACTGAGCAACACCTGAATGTGTCCCGTTGGAACAGAACATAATCAGCAAGAAGAAAGGCTGCACGCCAGACCTGTGGATAAGAGCAGCAGTTAAACCTGAGGAAATGCTGTGGACAGCAAAATACTGCAAGGCATAATACATACTTGTTTACCAACATCTTCTAATGGGGTTGCCATAGTGTGTTCTGTGCAAATGAAAGTAGAGCAGAAATAATTACCTTAAAATGTTCAAATCAAATTCCATAGTGGCAAATTTGAAAATTAAGTCCTGCTTCCCTTTCAAACATAGAACTAAACACTCTTCATTCTCTACAATAATGCTAGATAATGCCAAAACCCCCCACTCTAACTAAGAAGCACCAAGCTTCCCATGGTATACTATTGCCCAAGTCACTTCTCAGGAAAAATGGTAAATTTAAAAAATATATTAAAATATTGTTACAGCTTATTATCTCCTTTCAGTTAGCAGCAGCTGTTCCATTTCTAAAGAAAACCTGTTTTTCTTTTGTTCTACACAAACATACTGATTCCACTTCTCTTGGACTGTAAGCCTACTATTTACCTATTTTAACAACATCACTGCAAATGCATTTTTGTTCATCTTCAAAAGCATCTTCTCTCCCTTTCATCAGAATGACAGGATACACTCTATCCCTTGAAAGATCTTCTGCTTCTACATCAGAGGCACTTCGAGGTCTTCTGACCACTTCCAAGTCTCCGTCATCATCTAGCAGAGCTTCTACTCCTTCCCTATTTAATTTTCTTTCTTTCTTTAGACTATTCCTGCCCCTGTCACACAGTTCATCTCCACTTCTGTACTGGTGTTCTCCTTCTGTTGTAGCTTCTCTCGTGTGTTTCTCAGATGCTGAATCTTCTGTGTTCCAGAGGAGTTTGAAATACGACACGAATACTGTAAGGACACAGAGGGGTGGGGAGGGAAGGTAAACACCAGGTAAGAACAGACTATGTGCAGCTTCCTCGTGCATGAAATCTTGGTATGCACTTCACATGTGAAAAATCTAGAGGATAAAAAATTATAGAGATAACTTGAAATATAGTTCAATTTGCTGCAAATAAATATTTCTGTTACTAAGTTCTGTCAGTAGAAATAAGTAAAGCACTTTCACGGTCTGCTGGCTGACTCAGCATCTACACAGTCACAATGCACACTTTCATCTGATTTAGTAACACTTATTTTAACAACTGCCAGAAGGAATGGCTTCTTACATCCTCCAAAAGATCTTCTCTTGAGATGAGTTCAAAGCAAGTTGATAGAAAAGTTAATATAAGTTAGAGTTCTTTTTCTTTTGGTTAATTCCTATCTTACAGGAAACAAACATGTTCTGGTAAAAAGGAAGTAGATTATTTTTTATGTACTGTTTTAAAAGTCTTTAGGAATTCAAGCAACCTCAAGCCTTGAAATCAGCTTAGTATGAGCACGAGAGAGCAGGAATAAACTCATAGAAGACAGCTTGCCAAAGCCAGATACACTGACACTGGGTTTTTGTCTTTTTTTCTGGTGTTTTTTGTTTTTGTTTTTCAGTTATCTGGTTTTGACCTGATAAAGGTCAAAATTATTATCCACTTCTTTGTCAAGCCTACTTTCATTACTTTTTACATTGTCATATGCTAGAACAGCTGAGAGAGTTATTCTTTTAATGTCACAACTGGTTTTCAAAAAACAATAAATATTTCTGCCATAAGGGAAGCCCTACTTCTCTACAGAACATTTTACCAGCAGCTTCAAGGTTACTCTCTAACTATAGAAACCTACAAGCTGGCAATCCATCAGAGGCCAAATAATTTCTACTACAGCCTTGACTCTTCAAGCTATGTAACTCAGTCAAACCCATTGCTATTCTGAGCTTTCTCACTGCCAATTTTTTTGAAACAAAAAACCCAGAAAACCAAACAAAGCTGTTGGGCTCCTCTAGAGAGGGTAAAGAATTACATAAAGATTTTATAAAAATTCATTACTGATAATTTTTATTTTAATCTTGAGTTACAATATTTAAACCTCTTGGCTTCTCACAGACATTACAAAGATAACAATATGCTTAAAATACAGCTCCATCAGCCAAAACGTACATTACCTGGTTGTCCAACGGCATTCAGTCGTACCATGAGATGTCTTTTGTTTGGACAGTGTAAGTGAATGTCAGAAAGTACAGTGTCACTTTTAAATGTGGCATTATCCATCTCTTCTGTTACATTTACCATGATGTGCTAGTGAAAGGAACATCTACAGTACCCAAGCAGTCCCTTATGAAGTGCTGGCACAAAGTGATTTGATTCTCTTCCAGCAACGGGCATCAAGTAATGGTTTTCCTCAGCAAGATAACCTCATGACTTAGTTTCTGAGAAGACCCCAGGCAAGATGTGATCATGCAAGCTCCACCATGCTCCAGTAAGACAGCAAGTTGCACACCAGGATATTCAACCTAAAATCAAACACAGACAGCTTTTAGTGACATCCTGACACTGTTGGAACATTACTCCAGTAATATTTTAGACGACAAAAATCAGCATACACTGTCTAATAAAGTTGCTCTTTTAAAATGCTCCAAAGACACAATTAGCTCATGTACTACAGATTAGTCCCCCAGATTTTGTAAAAGGAGTATCTGCTCTTCCTGGAGAAAATTAAACTTATCTTACATGCCTCCATCAACCAGGCAGTTAATGTCTCCTATCCTTTGCACTCTTTATTCCTCCCCGGAAAGAAAAAAAGAACACATGAAATCATCCTCATTACCTAATGTCCAAGGCTGAGTTGTCTCTGTCCTAAGGCACAAATTCATTACATTCTATGAACAGAAAAGTAAAGAGGACATGTATTTCCCTGTGCTCTACAATATCTCACATTTTGGGAAGAGTATGTGAAACACTGATCAACCATAGATCTGAAACAAGATTTGTCTTTAAAAACTGAGATGACAAGCTTAGATCTCACAAACACACAAATCATCAAGCATTATATGAGTAAGTTAACATAAACATGCAGGTCCCACTAGCTGTGAGCAGCCCTAATAGTCCTTATGTAGAAACTGTTGTTGACATTTCCTATGTTGCCATTAGCATCTAAGATGAAGCCGAATTATATTATCATTATATGTTTGTGCTTGAACAAGTTCATAAATATATAGGCTTAAAACGTTTCAAGTTAGACGAGCAGCCTTTGTAAAGGCAGTCATTGAGTTTAGTAACTTTCTAAGCCAAATCCAGCCTCCAAACCTCCCCTTTGCCAGCAGAAGTATCTGCACCAGTTACTCCCAAATTTGATGCAAAGCACCAAAGCACACACAGTCTCTCCAACCACCAGCGGAGCTACAAGCCCACGCCGCGCTAGGAGTCAGGGCGGAGCAGGGCAAGGCAGAGCAATGCAGGAGCCGCATCCTCCGGTTCCGGCCGGCCCGGCGCAGCGCTCGCAGTCAACACCGCCTCCTCCCGCGGAACCACCGACCCTGCCCGGGTGGCTCCAGCGCAGCCCGGGGGCAGGCTCCGGCCAGGACCACACCAGCAGGTCTCCGAAGAAAGCCGACACCCCCCCGCGTGGGGCCGGCCGCCCCTCCAGGAGGTGCCGCTTCGCAGAGAAGATGGCTGCAGAGAGTTGGCAGCACCAGGGCGAGCGCGTCCATCCGTCCGCCCTTCGCCTCCCCCCACCACCCCGGCAGAGCTACCCACCGCTCCCACAGCCGCCACCTGCCGTCGCCAATTCGGAGGCGACGGCTCCTTCCGGCGCGCAGCTGACGCCACGCTCGCAGACCGGCAGCCCTCGCGGTGCTCGGCTCCGGGCTGATGGGCAGGTGGCAGGTGTTGGCGGTGCTAGTTTCGGCAGCGGCTGTGCTGCCGGACTTGAGGTTAGTGCTAGTGCCTGGTGCCTGCCTGCTGATGGCTGTGAGCCGGTGCTCGCTCGTTTTCCGGGGCAGAGCGTGAAAAACAACCGTGCGAGCGCCCCTTGGGCTAGACATGGTGCCGTGGAGTTTCCCCCCCACACGCCCCCGCTCCGCGCTCAGGGGGTTCTTCTTTAGGTTCTTCTTTATTTAAGAATTAGCTAGCGTTAAACTTTAGGTAAAAATCTGTCTGGAGTGTCAGAAAAGGAAACTCCAGCAGCTTAGTTTTGCCGGTAACGCATCCACAGACGTTGGGCAGAGTTTGAACTCAGGTTTCTTACCCTCATTCTTCTATTGGTTTCTTTGTTACCCTGTCTCAGTTCATGTGTCATTCCATAAAAAAAACTTAAAACTACTTGAAAACACAGAATGGAAAGACCTGTCTGTAGGCAATTGGAGATTTCTTGTCCCAGATAATGTTAGAACTCGACTACCGCTGTAAGATTAGATGAATCAATAGCAGTATCTGCTCAGCTATCTGGGGAGTTAGGGGGGTTAGCTGCTCAGGTCAGCAGTTTCTAACTAGTTATCATGAACCAGATAAAATAGAAGTGTGGACAGGAACACCATACCAGAGTGCTTTGGGAAACTTCAATAATAGACATTTATCTAGCTTATAGAGTTAGGCAACAGCTAAGTAGCAGGTTTTAGCATCTACATTTTAGGTGTCAGTGCCCTAGGTACTGAATGCACAGCTGAGCCTCCCCGCAGCCGAGAGCACTGCACGTGGCCCTGGAGCCTAGCTGGGCTGTCTGGGGTCTGCAGGTGGTGAGTGGGCACAGTACACCAGAGCAGCTGGCCATGCTGTGGCTGACCACAGCTCTGCAACCTGGCCTCTGTGCACAACCATTGACACAGGCGTGCTCCAGACTCCCATCAGTATTCTAGTTATGTTCCTCTGCAAGGGTTGTTGAAATAGTTTGTGTCCTTCAGCAGGAGGATCTGTTCACGGGTGGCATTTACTTATTAATTACTTGTTATACGATCCCAGTGTCTGTTCCTACAAATGATCTTTTTATTTTTCTTGAGGGGATGCTTGTAGGGAAGGAAGAGTTAAAGAATAAATGCTGGAACAATCCCTTGGAATGTAATGTACAGTCTGTATTTATTTCTCATCCTTTGCATCCTTCTATAAAGGCTAAGAATTGTTACAAGAATGAAGTAATCTTTCCCCATTTTTACAGTCTAGAGTGTTGAGTGGTAATGAAATGGAAAACGCAGTGAGCCATTCAGATCTCTTATTGGAGTTTCTGTGGAGAATTCTCTTGAATGAACATTGACAAAAATGGTTTGGAGATTAGTTTTCCTTTCAGCTGGCTCCTGTGAAAGAGCAGAATATTATTCTACTTCCTGTGGCGATACACAGCCACATAAATTATTACTTCAGTCTCTCTCTGCTGGCATTTTCCCCACTGCTGTAAAGTGCTAACAATATGCAGACAAAGTACACTATATTTGTCACAAACTCTTACCAATTTCCAACAAAAGACACTTACTGGTATGCAGACTAACACTAGCTAAGTGTTTCACCACACTACACAGGATCTTTTAAACACAAAGATACATTATACAAAAAATGGAGCTGCTACCATTTCTTCTCCAAAAAACGTAGCTACCTTACTTCACATGTATATAACCATTAGGCAAAGCAAAAGTATCTTGTAGCTGCAGAAGGTCTTAAAGGAGTCGGTGTGGCTGCAAACATTATAATGAGGGTGATAACTTAATGATAGTTGTTCAGGGACAGTCTTTCTCTGGAGATGTAGTTTCTGTAGTACACACAAGAGGGCCTTGGCAGCAAATTCCTGGCAGGTGCCTCCAAAGACTTTAGAATGTATCTTCCCCACAGCCATGTGAGAGAGGAATTTGCTTAAAGGAAACAACTCAAGAGTTCACTTAGTCACGTCACATCACAACAGGAATTAGGTGACTGAAAAGAAATGATTGCTTTCCACATGATTTTGTGCCCAGTCTTACAAGGCCAAAGAATATTGCTAGGACAATTCCTTACAGAGTGCTTTCTAAAATGCTGGCACTGCTGCAGGAGGCTCAGAGAAGAAAACTATAAAGGCAATCCTGAAAAATGTATCTGACAGGGAAAATCTAATTCATTTGGAATAGATAAGAGAACAGAGCTGATTCTAAGCAGACAGGAAAAACCAGATGAATTAATACACCACCAAATACTTGATCTTGTACTGTGCAGTGTATATCCCTGATAGCTCACCATGTCTTTCCAGAACATACTGTACTGTCTCTTTGCTTGTTTTCTTTTCTTTCATTATATGTCTACCAGACAGAAGCTTGTTCTGTGCTTTCATTAGGTCAGGAAAAATAAAAATAAGATGAAAAACAGTCTGAAGGCTGTCAGGAAGAAAAAATGTATCAACCCTCATCTCTTCAATCCTGCTTAGGTACTAGGGCTGTTGAAAGGAGATATGCTGAAGTAGTTTTCACTTCATCGTGTTTACTGGCATGCTGGTATGCAAAGTACTTGACAAGTTCCTTAAGCCATCATCAGCACAGAGAAATGTCAGCAACAGAGTGAATAAAAGGACTGTTGGTCTGGATGATAACACAGTGAAGAATTTTGCTCTGCTCTCCATGTACGGCATCTCAGTATTGGTCAGCAGGTTGAAAATTCCTAAATTACTGCTTGCAGTTGAAAAGTGCATGAGAAGAATAACTGAAAAATAATTGAATGGGCAACTGCAGCTGTCAGCTTTTGTGTCTCCATATTTCTGTAACATCCATTTGTCCTTCCCAGAGGAAGGCAAGAAACATACTGCCTCACCATCAAGGAAAGTGAATTACAAAGCTCTAACATTAGCAGCACAGAGCTTAAATCCACAATGATTTCTTTTTCCTTAATTATTTTGTGGTTGTTTATGAGATACATTCACACCCATTGACTACAGCATTTTTCTTCATGGGCTTATTGAGAACAATAATTTGCATGCCTTTGACATCACTCCATCATAACTTCTTACCCAACACAAGGTGATTTGCACAGAAGTTTTTCTAAGAGAGGTGATTCTTAGAACAATGTCAACCCAGTGACTATGATTGCAAACACTGAAAAGAGAAAAGGAGCAAAACTAAGGTAAATTAAAAGCTTTTCTTCACTTCTGAGCACATCTGATCCACAAAATAACAAAAGCCACTCTGATTCTTCAGCAGCAATCAGGGACCATCAATTGTCTTTTAAATCAGTATCTCTACCCTAGATTGCAGTGAAACCCAGAACAGTATTTTATATTTAGCTGCTCCATACCAAATGCTCTCTTACAATTGTAGTGAAGACTTTAACATTAATCAGTGTTCCCCAAAGTAAAAGAAAGTTCCATCTACCCATTCTGCTCAGCACTACTTCTCTTTACTTTTTCAAGCATGTCAGCCTAACAAGGCAGTGAATCAACCTCAGGCATTTCTCAGCCTTACACCTGTAGTGTATGAAAAAGAGGAAGGTAAAGACTTTAATTTACTTCACACACCAGACAGCTTTACAGAGGTTTAGCTGCTTGTTTTAAATAATAATCTGGGCCAATTTCATCCACTGACTGAGTCCCAAGAAGTCTGTGCTAGAGATAAACTGGGCCTATTATAGACAGAGTAAAAATTAAACCAGCAGTTTATTACAGGCTATTGACGTCATCACTAAAGATCATTTAATTGCAGTTTAGATTCTCATTAGACCTGCTCCTCTCTGCCATACTGTATGTCTCGCCTCCCTCTCATTGCATCTTCCCTGTACTTGCTTGCACATACCAAAAAGTGCTACTGTTCCTGTTGCTTCATAGAACCCACCACCTTGTCTACTGGTATTAAGACTGCAAGAGTGTCCTGTAATCCCCTTGAAGCAAAGTCATACAGATGAGGTCACCTTTATCATCTGCTTCACGTGGGCAGTATTTCACTTACTCTGTAACAAATCATAACTATGCAATGGAAATGAGACACTTTTATTAAACTAAGCATTTTAGCATCACCATTGACCTTGTTACCAAGAAAAGTTTTTGTATCACATCCACGTCATTCATCTCTTCCTGATGTGTTCTAGAGGCAGGCTGTTAATATAACCTTTGTTCACAGTTTAGGGATTCAGATCAGGCTATTCTCTAATACTGCTATTATTCTCATTCATATACTGAGCACTTGGGGCCTTATTATCTCAAAAAAAAGTCTGGGTAATTAATGTCTGTGTGACACCCAAGAAGGAAGGATCCAGTATTGCCACATATCCATTTGTTTTTCCCTCACTACATATGCACCACTGGATCCTGTGAAGCAGGAGACTGCAGCCTTTCAGAGACCAAGTGGATGTGCTCAGGTGGGAGTCACACAGGCTGGAGAAACAGCAACTGAACAGTACATGTAGGGAACTTCCTGCCTGGCTTTGGATGGAGAATGGAGCCTGACTCACTGACTGCCTGAGTTGATGTGAGACACACTCAGGGAACCTCAAAAAGGCTGTGCAAAGTGTTGCAATGCAGGAGCCCACTTCAAGACTGCATGGCAAGGCAACAGAAGGCCTACCCTGTGAGTGTCTTAGTGGGCAATATGGAAAACAAACGTCCCATGTTTTAACATGACTTCTTTATTTTAAAAGCTGCAAAGCTGCTTTTCTCTCTCTCTCTTTTTATTTTTTTTAAATCTTGATAGGTCTTAGAGACCAAAGTTAATGCATCCTGCAAGTCAGGGTGCTGACACACTAGGGGAATTTCTCTCAAGCTCTTTTTTTCCACATATTTCTTCAGCAGTCAAAAATATTTCTGTTCTGGGTGGGTTTGTTCTTTCGTGGTTTTCCTGCACTGCCTTTGTGTTGTGCCCTCTTTTCCTTTGTCTTCCTGAACAGCATTTGTTCCTGTCAGGCCTGTCACTTGGAGTGTTTGAGCTTATCAGCACCTGTTTTACTTGCTCAGTATACTCTTATTAGCTATACATCTTCTTCTGCTTGACACACTACATAAATCCTTGCTTGACTAAGATTAAGTAACACAAACTTCATTTCTTTTACTTTGTGTTTCCTACAGCAATTTCCAGTAAATCAAATTATGCTTTTCAGAGTTTTCTGTAGTTCTATGTATGAAGCCAGGTCAGAATACAAACCAATGCTCTGCAAATCAATTTCCAGAGACTTTCAAAAGAAGAGAAATGAGACCAGCTGTTTCTTTTTACTTTCAATACTCATTTATTTTTTTGTCTGGCATCTTGCTTGTCTCTCTGTGGGATGTGAGACTGAGGCAACTTTTAGGATATGTATAAATACAATATTTGAGCTAGGATGCCCCACAGTGAAGCCCAGTGCTATTATCACTCAGGATTGCCATGTGGTTGACATGGAGGCCTTATTACTGAGAAAAGTAACACATAAAACCAGCATTGATCTTTGGGTGTTTTCCAGTGATGGAGATCAAACCCAGAGAAAAATGTTAAGAAATCTTAAATACAGTACAGCAACAAGGAGATAATTTTCAGATGTCATGAGGTAGGATTAGAAGTAGAGTGTCTAAATCAGGAGCTTTTCTTTCACATACTTGAGCTAACACTCAAACTCAGCTAGCACTGGTTTAACTGCCTTCCACACTTTACAGCTACTGGCTCCCTATTCAAAGAAATGCTAGATTAAAAACCAGCATTTTTTTAATACTTTTTTTTTTCACTGTAGACAAGAACTCACAAAAGATGTGACTAATCTCTTTATTGAGTGTTTTGTGCTGCCTTTCAAGCAGAAAAGTATTTGGAAAATAACTGCAAAGCTTATCTGAAGCAGACTCTTGAGATCCTTCTTCAGTCCAGTTGTTGTTCACAATATAACCAAGCATAAGCATGGATAATCAAAGCTTTCTCAGTCTGTATTCTGACTTAGGGAAAATAGGAAAACTTAGGACTTAAAGTTCACTCTAGTACAATGGAGGAGCCTATGTATCATGTGCTGAAAATACAGAAACATACATTAGGGAAGAATGCCAAGGGACCTTAGTAAGCATGTTTTGAGCCTTTCCTATATGCTTTGCTTGTAGCTTGCATGAAATCCAAACACTCTAAGACAACAAAATGCTAAGTTTTGGTACACATTCAAAGCAACTGCCTGAGTTCCTGCAGGCACACCATTAGTTGGGAATGTTCTTAACTGATCCAGTATGAATTTTACAGGACTTGCTGGCATATTTTTCCTTTTTTGCACTAAAACACAATCCTATGTTGTATGCAGCAGCAATAGCTTATTAATGCCATAGTTTTGCCAGATAAACCTAAAGCCCAGAGTGACTTTGCCCAAACTTTGCCTGTATCCAACATAAATGCCATAGTAACAGCAGTAGGATTTTTTTCTTTAGGAAACCACTGTGATGTAAACTAACATGGCATAATTCTAAAGAAGGTTTTGATCTGCATCCTGAGGCAGCATTTGATCACTGACTGCAGATGACTTAGAGAAGCCTTTTTGTTGTTTTTGTGACTCCAGTAAGAAGGTTGGATATAACTGAGTAGAAAAGTTAGTTTCTGACAGTATGTGATTAGATTTCACCTAAAGATTAATATTTTTCAGTAGAACTGCAACTCCAGGGGCATGACCTTGAATAGAAGATTACAGGAGCTCCAGCAGATACATACAAGACAAACTTGAATTCTAGTTTGTTAACTATTTCAGCTGAACACTTGCATGAAGCAATTACCAGTGCTCCTGTAGGTATCAAATCCTAGTACTTGCTGATGGTTACACAGCTTGCAGAAAATCCTCATGTAGTGGGGCCTATTTCTAATGGGACAAGCAGCTACTGCACAAAGCATTTTGTGGCCTCTGCTGCACCCCTCCAGTACAAGTTCAGAACAACTAAGAAGGAACTGAAATATAGATTCATTTTACACACTAAGAGTCCAGGAAGCCATGCTGGTGATTTCCAAGACAACGATGCCCCCTGAATCCTTCAGCACCCATGTAATCTTGGAAGCAGAAAGGATAGGGTAAAAGTTACTTACACAAGCTCTGCTGTGCTCAAGCTGTAAGACTGCTAATTTTGCTGCATCATACTCTCTGGACTAATAACTGACTGCAATTTTGAGAGCATTTTCTGAATTATCTCTGACATTCTGAGCAGCAGATTGATATTAGCAGATCCAACAGACACCTAGTCTGTCTATGCAAAGGGAATTACTCCATTTCCACAAAGATGATTCTGGATTAAAATGTTGAGTCTTTTATACTGAAAATCCTAGTTTAACTTTCAGAGTCTTGTGTTCTTTTTAGAGACCTTGGCAAACTGGAAATTAAATCTCTAGAGAAGCTGATCTGTGCTACTAGCATTTTGCTTTAATTATAAACTTTTCCTAATGAATACATTAAGATGTTTTGAACTCTACCTTTTTGGTTTTCTGACTATGTAGGAATTAATTTTTCCTCATCTGACCATCACAATTACAGTGAGATAACAGCTGTTTAGTTTGTAGAACTACATAGGGACTATCATGTATTACAAATACAACCTGGAGATGTGAGATGGGAAAAGCTCAGAATAGTGCTGTAGCTACTTAACAGTGTATTGCTGAATAGAAAGACTGTTATAATCCCAGAAATATGCATCTTTCAGTACTCTTGTATGGTCTGCAGTGCTGGTGATTATTGTGTTTAAACACTGTCTCTCAAGGAATATTTTCCTCTTAACTGGTGCTACTGCTGAAACCCTACTGGTACATGATAGCTTGTTGCCATGGATGGGTACTGATGTCACACATTCTGCCCTGTGTCAATGTGAAAAAATAAACGAGAATTACTTTTTTTTTTTAAATGATTAGGACTTACCTAGCAATTCCCTGGAAGACTTGAAGTGAATCACAAGAGACAAGGTGCCCTGTTGACCCTACATGCACTGTATCTTTATGCCAGTGAAGTGATGCAGTAAAACTCCATCGTAAATACTCTGCAGATTTAAAGACAAGGTTGTGTTACTGCAATTTATGTTGTTATCCAGCAGATTTCAGCAGGAGGTTATGCAAAGTGTGCTTTAGAGTCTCTCACATGCCCTTGGAAACTACGTATTTGCCCTTCCGAAATTTTTGGAAGAGGGTTTACTGCTTTTGTCCTTTCCTCCATCAGTGATACTTCCACAGGGAGATGGTCCCAAGCAGGGCACAGACATCACTGCATCAGGCAGCAATTGCCACGCTACTGCCTTCTCTCACATCACCTATCAAATTAGATCTGTCCTTTCGAGGTCAGCATCTTGAAGGCAAAGAGCAAGAGGAAATGTCCTGTAAATACTGACAACAGAAATGCTGTAAAAACACCAGCACCGTTAGTGCTCCCCAGATCTAGGCGTCTGCTCCCTCCCTGCTCCCTCCTCCTCATGGACAGTGGTGTTTGGAATAAGAAAGCTTTTGTCCTTCTGAAATGAGACCACTGGAGAGTTTCAACGCTGTCTGGGGCATCTGGCAGCCCTCTCCGGCATCTTCTAACAGGTACCCCTTTGGAGAAAGGCAAGGGCTACCCTGCCCACGCCAAGGCGCTCGGGGCTCCGCGCGCCCTCCCCACAGCTCCGGGGCAGAGCCAGGCCGGCACTGGGGCTGACAGGCTACGCGGGAAGTCGAACCGCGCGGGGCCAGGCTGGGGCACGAGCACAGCCGGGACCGGCCCAAGTCTAAGCGTTCCGGCGGGACGCAGGGCTCACCGCTCTACTCAGCGGCGAGCGAGGAGCAGAGCCAGACGGCTCTTCCCCTCCCCGGCCGGGGCGGGGCTCGAGGCGGGCTACCTGCGGCGAGTCCCACCGGCCTGGCCCGGCGAGGCAACAGCGGAGACCCCGCGGGCGTGGTGGTCCGTTCTGGCTGAGGCGAGGCGGCGGCATGAAGGTTAACCTGGGCATCCTCTCCCTCTTCGTGGCCCTGGTGGGAGTTTCAAGCTTCATCTTCCTCGTGGTGGCCATCGCAACGGACTTCTGGTACATCATCGATGCCTCCAAGCTGGAGAAATCTTTTAACGGCACAGGCGCCCTCAGCTCGCACTCGGGTCTGTGGCGAACATGCCGCGGTGAGTGGCGCGGGGCAGGGCAGAGCAGGGCGGAGCGGGGTAGGGAGCCGGCCTTGGGCCACTCGTGTCCGTCACGGCGGCGGTGGGCGGACTGGGAGCGGGCTGTGGCCTGCCCGGCGGCCGCGGGTCAGCTCTGGCGGGTGGCAGTAAGTGCTCATGGAGGGTCCGGACCCGGCGGCTGTGGTGACTTCTTTTTTGGGCTTTAGTTGTTCAGGAAACCGGTCCGCTCCCTTTTCGGTGCCCTTTTCCCATCCGCGGTTCCTCGTCGAATGGCTCTTGTATGACTTGCCAAAGGAGATGTGGAAATAGCGAATTTTCTGCTTATGTAACCTAATTTTACATTAACTTTTAATTCAAAGTAATTTAATAAACGTTAGCCATTTAGAAGGAAAGAGATGTCTTTTCATTTGAATCAGGGGGAATTAAGGGGTGAAAGTTCTGGGTTAAAGCCATTAAAATGATAAACAATAATACAGAAAATATCCACAGAAATACTATTAAACAGTATATAGTTTATATATATAAACACAATAAGGAATATTAATATAACAGATATCAATATAAATATTACTTTGAACTTTATAAATAATATAAATAAAATTAACTTAATCCTATACTAACTAAACATAAGTGACTAAAGACTCACCAAGTTCACCAAATAATTGTACTGTGATTGATCTTATTTGGTATTTCACAGTTCTGGATTTTAATGAAAGATTCATAAACCCTATGTGGACATTATGGAATTTTCCCCATTTAGTTTAATTTGTGTGCCAGGCATATCGCTTTTGGTTTTGGTTCCACCATTAAAACCACGGAATGAGTCATGTTCATGATACACAAGAAAGGATGTTGTTTCCAGTGGAGCAGAAGAGAAGGAGCAGGTTAAAGGAATTCTCCCCTTTGCTGTACCGTGAGCCCCACTGAAATGAGCAGCTCTTTCCCTCTTGATTTTAGTGGTCAGGCCTCACGGGAGCAGAAGTTAGCCAATGCTGGGTACTGGAAATCCCCTCCTTTTCTTCCCTAGGAATGACTGTTTTTAAAGCAGATAATATTGTATGAATTGTATGTACATGCAAAAAAAAAAGTGGCTGTATTGCAATACAATATTATAGGATAATTTTTCTTGTTTTTTCCCTTCTCAATTAGTGAGGAGCGAATGTTACCCTCTGATAAACCCTTTCTGGCATGAGAACACAAACATCACTGATTCTCACAGACAGCTTTTGTGTGAGTAACTTTTGTATCATTTCTGTACTTCCATCCACCCTTCCCTCCCCCACTGGCCACTTACAAGGTCTCGTTTTTGATGCAGAGTGGGACCTCTTGGAGATGGTGTTTTGACTCTGCTTCTACTGTAGAACATCTGTCACTGCGTGTGGCTTTTAGTGGGATTATCTGTTTGATGTCAAGTTCAGCTAATTTCTTCCACAGGAGCAAGATGTTTCTGCCTGGAATGGCTCAGGAAGGCACACAATTGTTGAAAATAAAAGCCCAAAGTGTTCAGAATCCCCTCAAGAGAGTTTGGTCACTATAAATGCTTAAGCACACATTTCAACTAATCTTTAAGACTTGTCTACCCTTTTAGTGGGATTCCTTGTGCTGAAAAAAACCTTAAGTATGTGGGAATTTAAGAAAATAAGTCAATAGCTAAAAGCAGTGTTCAAAGTCTTTGAAGAACACTGTGTTCAAAAAGATGACGTTTCTAACTCTGTTTCTTGGTATTTATTTCTTTTCCTTTAGTTTCATTTGTCAATGACAGAATGTTTTCAGAGTCCAAAGTAAACATTTTCAACCAATTTTAGGCTTCTCCTAAAAGATAATGTAGCTTCTTTCCATCATATTCTGCACAATGCTTCACTCATACATGCTTGTGTATGGGCTTGCTTGTTCTTTTGTATTTTATTTTCTTACCACTTCTCTCTGACTCTGGCTGTTTGCCCCTTGCAAGCCAAATATATGCCTTTGTCCTGTGTGTTAAAATGGTGCTCTTTTCCTCAAAACATAGCTTGTTCCCTTAGCAGTCTGGCAGAGAGGCTTAGGGTGTCTTTGGTCGCTTGGAGCAGCATGTTGTGACGTTGAAAAGTAGGCCCATGGGGCACTGGTGCTAATGGAGTTGTGTTGGAACAGTAGCTGGAAAGTTAAAGTAGGAGTAAGGTCCTACTAGTTGCAGGCTGCTACAACAGCCATAGGAACATACTAAAGGTTCAAGACTAAGAGCACAGATTGTCTCTCTGTGCTTTCTAATGGAAAGGTGCCATTTCTTCAAATTTCCTTTCTTAAGACAGAGGGCCTTAGGCTGCTTGATGTTTCTGAAAATGTTTGTCACTTAAGTCTTTGAGGGTTCAAAGTTAATTGAACCTAACCAGACTGATCATATTTTAACTGTGGGCACCTCAGTTACTACGTTGGGGATTGTCTGAAATTTCAGGATAAATTTGTTAGCATTTCAGAAGTTGTGTTTATGTTTGCAAAAGATACATCTGTAACTTTTCACAGACAGGAAGAGTTTAGATTACAGCTCTTCAATGAAAGCAGAGACTATGCACAGCTCTTTTGGCTGTGGAAATTATGTTGGCTTGGAAACAAAGGACAGCTCTTTGGTAGTCATAAAGTGTAAGAAAATAGTGAATATGAGTAAAAATTGAATTCATAACAACATTTACAGACTCTTCAGAGCCTCAAAGAAATTTTTTTCTCTCCCACTCTCATATCAAGTACTATTGTAGGTTTCTGGACAAAGACTGAAGGTCTGCAAAGACACTTTCAGATTTTATTGTAAGCAGGCATAGACTGCTTAAAAGTGATGAGAGAAGAAATAAAAGATACTTTCCTTGAAAGAGCCTGCTAGGTTTGGTTAGAGTGCTACACAGAGTGAGCTCCATATTTCAGATGTTCAGCTTCAGAGCAGTTTCAGTGTGCTGAGGCTACAGATGCACAGCAATAGCAGCTGAATATGGAAAGTGCCATGTCAGTACTTCTTATAAGGTTTTAGGAAATACAGATATTTCTAAGTGACATCTAGGTTTGTTAAATACTGAGATATTATCTTCTCATTCAGCCTTACATTTCTTTCTTAGATGTTTTTTGACTGTGATCACTAAATCATATTCAGGTGGATCAGGGCAAATCTTCAGCTACAACACATTTTAACTGGAATTTTAGGGGACAATTCTGGAATCATGGATCCCAGTGTAGTTACAGTAATTTCTTCCTGTGTGCTACATGGGGCAAAGAGGCTAATTAATCAATTACTTAAAAAAGATAAAATACTTTTTTCTCTGTGTATGCATGCAGGTGTCTGTGAGGCACATTCAGTGACATTAATCTCATTCTGTCTAGCTGCACTCCCATATTTCTCACTACTCAGTTGGCAGGCTGAATTTCAGGAGCTCTGGCAACATCAAATGTGTTCCTTGTGAATTATTCCTAAAAAAGATGTAAAAGGGCTATCTCCTAATGCAGGCACTTAAGTAACACATCAGGAATCCTGTCTTCCATTCTCAGAGTTCTCATATTCCTCCTAGCATGTCTTAACTAGACACAAGTGCTAAAAAGGTGGGGGAAAGACTGTATCTGATTGCAGAGAGCTGGGTCTAAGTGGAAACAGAAGTGCTGGTCACTGCCAGAAGACAGATGCTTCATTAGAGAATGAAAAGCCTTCACATTGTCTCCCTCCCCATTTCCAGTCTCTCTCCTATTCATCCCTGGCAGATTCCTTTTAGGCTTATTGTGTACTTCAAATAGAGCTCCTGGCAAATTAAAATTTGGTGTACAAGTTCAAGTTCTGTGCTAACAGCAATATTACTCAGGCAATCAACCTAGGTCTTGTTAAGCCTGAGAGTATGATGTATTTTCACATCATGGGAGTACTCATGAGCAATTTCTCTAATGGATTAGACACAAGTATGCCTTCATTAAGTTTCCATTTCTTATCACTCCCTCTAGCTGAACATATGGCATATACCCTCTCTCTCTCAAACCCATAGTGTATAAAATACTTAACTACTACAGATTACATTATGAATGGTTATGTATTTGTTTTAAACATCAGCCACTGTCTAAAGAAATATACCATTAGACTATCTACCACTAGCTTTTCTGAAATTTCTGCATTTAAAAAAATCCCTTTAGTGAAGATTTGTATTTTCCTTTTTCCCATACAAGATTAAAATCCAAGTGTCACTTTATACAATTTTGATAATTAGTGTCTCTTGGTGACTACTAGGATTGGAGACAGTCCTGTGAAAGTCACCTTTAGAACTCAAATCTCTCAGCCAAGACAACCCAGATACCTTGTCTTGCCATGTGTTCTCTGGTGCCAGCCATGGGAGACAAGCAAAGAGCAACTTCTTTTCATGGTGAGCTGAATCCATCTCTCACTAAATGGTTAAAGAAGGATGTTACTCAGGTATCAAAGGGAGCTGCATCAGTTGTTCTGAGCAGTTCTGCCATTTTCCAGTTGAAGAAACATAACATTCAATATCACATCTACATGTTGAGGATCCCATTTAGAGAGAAGGAAGTTGGTTTGTAGAAGTAATGGCAGTACTTAATTACTGAAACATTTTCTCCAGGAGTTGCATTGTTGTAAAATAATTTCTTAAAACAAACACCCAATGTAGGAGGCCATTTTGATCCAAAGATGCAAACAGATGCAAAATTGCAAACCAGAAAATTTCTCTTGATTCTTAGCTTTGCACCCCAAACTGGTGCTGGGTCCCATCTACAGTGGAGACCTGGGACTAGTGTTATGAAAAATCATGTGAGAGGAACTATGGTTATTTCTCATGGTTGCCTGGTTTGCCTCCGATACACAAACAAGCTGCATTAGGTACCTGCAAGGTATTGTTAAGCCTCTGACTGTCCTGAGTTTTTGTTAGTGAAATGAATGTCATGATGAATGATTGATTTCCTTCTACAATTCACTTTTTAGTGCTTTCCTCTACTCCTCAGCTGTCCAGAGATAATCACTTAATGGATGTGGTTTCCACTTATATATGGCTGGAAGAAAATGTTTTTCTTGCTATAAAACAAAGACTTGAGTGTGCAGCTGCCCATGCACAACTGCTTAAATTATTCTCCCCAGAGTATTTGTATTCTTTCTTTTTAAGACATCAATGTAGCTGGAACCATGAGGCTGCAGACAAGGGTGTGCTTCCTCTAGGGAAGCAATCTCTGCAGTAGGGGCAGTTACTGATACCTCAGTTGTTGTAGTGTAAGAGCTGCCTTGGTTTCTTCCTCAACAAAACTAGTTTGATACTACAGTTAAACTAGACTGGATTTCCTTACAGCATGTGGACCCTGTAGCAGTTACCCATGTAACTAACCAGCTCCTTTCACACTTCCCTGCTCTTGATAGTCCTGCTTCATTTTTACTAAGTTGCATTTTTTTTATAATATTGTAATCCCAGAATACTTTATTCTTCAGCTGCCACTACGTTTTTCCTGGGGGATTTACAGTTCTTCACAATTTTTCTGTTTGTATTTTAGTTACCAAAAGGAAACGATTAGGGCTGGAATACCTGGAAGGACAAGTGAAGTAAGACCCAAATGATGTACATTAATTTTTATGGTAGGTGTGTACCTAAACAGATCTGCTTTGTTTCTGAGCAGCAGTGTAGTGGTCCTTCAGAGAGGTTTCGGTGAGCATTTGCTTCTGTACTTGCAGTAGCTCTATGTAGAAGAAATCAGAGATAACTTTAGCATCCCTGCAGCTGAGGCCTGACGAGTGACAACTGATGAATGATCTCATTTTCAAATTCATTGGTATCATAGCAGTAGAGTGTGAACCACAGCACATCACTTACATTTATCATTCTACCCATTCCTAGTATTGAGGATTTTCTTCAGTGACCACCTGTAGCATCATTTTATTTCTACTGTCTGCAATTTGTCTTCCAGTTTAGATCACAGACTTGTTGCCTGAAAAGAGCAGAAAGCCAAAAGATGTAACACAAAGTCCAGAGCTTAGCTAATTATGCTGGAGTACTCTAACCCTGGGAGCTCTCCTCCACCATCATCTTTTCTTTAATGAACAGGAAGGAATTCAGGCCTTCATGTCCCTGGGGTTCAAGCCCAAAAGTCTCACATTTAGCCACAGACAGAAGTTATTTTCTATTGCTCATTGTTTAAGCAGGTCAGGTTTTCTCATTGCACTGTTTCTTCCTGGCTTTGCCAAGTCTTTCTAGAGCAGCCCCACTGGTTTTAGCTACTGCCAGCATTCTGTTTCAGCTAGATGCTTTGGCTTTCTAACTGGCTGTTTAGTTTCCACTGGAGAAGATGAAGTCTGTAATTAAGCTCGTTTGAGCTGCCTCTCTTTGGAGTATTTCTGATGAGGTGGCTGTTACAGCTTTCTAGAGATTATTTGCTGTTATAAACTGTGCAAACAAATCCAAAGTTAGTTTGAAACAATTAAGCTCCAGCATGTTAACAGGAAATGATTAACCAAACTGCTAGGCCTGCAGTGGGTTACTTTTGACACTGTTCAACTTCTCCAGTTTGTTCCAGGGATTTCTGTTACAAACAACACACCAACAGCTGTGTTGGGTGGTAATTTAGAAATGTCTGCCAAATTTACAGATCTGGACACACACTGCAGATGTGTTGTTTAGAGCTCTAGTGAAGTAGCTTTGGCTAGCTGATATAAAACTTCATCAAGAAACTGAAGTGTTTTTTACTACAAAAAACTGGAGTGTTTTTAGATGTTCAGCAGTTTGTGTCAGTGTTTTCAAGACTAAACTATTGGATCTTTTGTGTTGGACTGAAAGGGAGCTCAGGCATTGAGAAATATATGTGGAAAACTGAATGCTGTTTTACAGGAAAGTGCAAATACCTATTGTTGTGCAAAATGCTTAGGGTTTTTGTTTCAATGCTGGATTAATTTCATAGAAATGAAGACAGTTATATGTAGAATGTATAATACAAACATGTATTTAAGCACAACCTAAAAAATACTAAAGTGACTGCAAAATATATGTTTTAACTCGTTTCACAGATGATGATTGAAGACAGAAACACAGTAAAGATATTTTAAGTCATGTCCTTCTATAAACTAATTCTGTCCCTCTAATCAAGGAATATAATGGCATAATATCATATGCCAGATGGCATGAATTCAGATTCCTGAGTGGTTTCCATGGCAGCATTTTAGAATAAGTTTCCCAGGCAGTTACAGATTTCATAGAAGAAGGACAAATGGGTATTAGGTATTGAACTAGAACACTAGAGGTGATAGAAGTGCTGTTTAACAAAATACAATCCATTAAATATTTGATTTAAAAAAGCTGCAGGTGATTCATGAGAAATGTGATCCCAGCTGTGTGTAGGAAGACTGCCACAGTGGGATTTGTGGGTTTCAGCTGAGATATCCCTAAGACTTATATTTTCACTGAATAGGTTATGAAAGTTAGAGTTATTCTGGTGTTGCATGCAGCTGTCCCCAAGAGAATCATCTAGTGTGGGTTTGTTTTTCCTTGCTTCAAGAGGTTGTACTCAGAGCCTTATCTTCTTCACCCACACTTCTCCTGTAACCTTAGCGGTTACAGTCCTAGCTGCAGTAGTTGAAATCACACCATGAAAAGGAAAGGCAGAGAAAGCAGCTGTTAGTGCCACTGTCCTGCCACTGTTTATCAGCAGCAACTTTGACTAGTGAGGGACACCTGGAAAATCACAAAGCACAGGCTCAGTGATGAGCTAATTTATGTTTCTTCCCTCTCAGAAAAGCCAGGTCTAAGGACAGAGTTTTACCCTTCTTACGTTCTTCCTTTTAAAATGTTAATTGTATCAGACATTCTCCCCTCAAAGCCTTTTCATGTCTTACATGCAAGATCAAATCTAAGATGACACATTGATATCAAAATGGTGAAGAATCAAAATCAGGCCTAGTATCCTCAGGAAGCACAAATGGGACAGAAGTATAGCCAATTCCTGCTGCCTCTGTACAATATGAGACCTAAATTGTGTGCCAGATCTCTATTCTATTGTGTCATATCACATCCCTGACAACCACTCCTGAAGGAGGTTCCAAGGCTATTTCTCCTCTTGGAATTCAACAGAGATTTGGGAATAGTTTGGATATACTGATTTAGACACAGTAGCTGAAGATTGAGTTGACCACTAGCATCTGAGAATTGCTGTAGGCTTGGGTTTTCTTAGCCAGCAGCAGCAGCCATGGCCGGTTTTGCTGAAGAAAAGCCCAGGAGGTATCCTCAGACTTAGAAACAAGGAAAGAAAGTGCTTCATTCATTGCAGAATGCTGAATTTGTGCTTTCTGAGCATCAGCTGATCTTGATGTGGGCATATATGGGACTAAATATAAGAATGTAATACCAATGTAAATAAACAGATGTGTAAGAACAATAGGGTCATCTCCCTAAACTTCTTCATTTGACCCATTTTCCTTGTGAGCATCTTCCATATTACAGAAAATAAATAATTGTCTTAAAACTACATTCCACTCAAGTAGAGAAATTAACAATGTCTGCATTGATTCCATGCAGGCTTTTTCTAATCTTCCAAGGGTCTACAACTGAACAGAGATACATACACAATTGTGTCTTATCTTTACAGTGATACTGAAGAGGATAAGGTGTGTCCTTAGCCAGTGGCAGATGGAGTACCTCCAATTCAGTAGCCACTTACAGTGACTTAAAAAACCTGATCATCTGATCACACACAAACTGTGATCTCTTTAACTGACTCCTTTTCCTTGGGAACCAGCTAATGGTGTATTATTGTTCCTCTGTGAAATTAAATGAGACACAGAAGCCTTGAGCCCTTCAGAAAGTGGATTTTAACTTTTCCTTTCTCAGTAACTCTGCATTTCTCTTTGGTATGAAATAAACTGATACTGGAAGCTGTAATTATATTTTAGTTGTTATTCTTCCAGAAAAGGTTGTATTGTACATTGTGGATAGTTTGCATGAGAGGGAACAGTGACACAAAGATGGTTTATGATGGAAAAAACAGTGTGATATGAAAAAATACATAGCAACCCTCTGTTTACACAGCTATTAAAATGTTACAGGGATCAAGAAAGACTAATGTAAAACATTTAGCATGGGAGGAAGCAACCAGGATAGGTTAATGTGCTTAGTGAAGCTGCTGTAAAAAACAATGACAGGCACAGAATCAGAGCTTGATGGGAAAATTTACCTCTAGTTGATGGTCAGCTGCAACAAAGGAAAAGGTCAACAATCTGTGTGATTCTGTAAATTTGCTAGATCAGTTCAGCAGAGGACATGCGACAGAAAAGAAAGCTTTAACCAAAGCATCTGCTGGATCTCACAACCTAAACAGAACAGTGCTACTCTCTGGGATCTGTATGATTCAGTTAACTAGGGCTGCTTTTTATCAAGATCGGCAGTGACTATCTGATATGCAGTGTATCAGCTGTAATCCAGCTAGGCTTAATATCTGGGAACAGTTTAATGCTTGAATATATCTACGCAGATGTATTCTTGATGTTTGTGGTCTTTGTTTAAAGCATAGGCTGTGATCCCCTGAAGGGCTTGCTCTGGTTGTTACCTTTTTCTCCATGCCATATAATTGTCTTCCCAACTTAAACTGAAAACCTAAGAGATTGTGCAACTTCTTATTTGTGAAGCACAGAATAAGGCTTTGGTCCTGATCAGGGATTCTCTGCTCAGTGATTATTAGTACATCTGATGGCACCATAGTAAAATCTTCATATATTAACAAATGTTCTTTGTTGTTCTTCAGACATGCATGGAACTTTTGTCATCCTGATGCCCCTCAGCCTGATATTGATGATTTTTGGAGGAATGACTGGATTCATCAGTATTCTTGCCAGAGCCTACCTGCTGCTTCTAATGACAGGACTGCTATTTCTTTTTGGAGGTGCTGTATCAAACACCCAGTTTAACCATTTTAAATCACATGAGATTATATCAGGAAAACATCACTTTGGCTTCTAGGGGAAAAAGCTAAGCAGGAGTTTTGTTTCAGAATAACAGTGTTCATTCACTTGGTGAGCTCCTGGCGGGATTCTGGAATAGAAGGCTGCCAGTTAGAGTCAGGAAAAGCAAACAGGGACACACAACCATACATCCTTGTGGAGTGAGTCACACTTTGAACACAATGTGTTTTCTGTGCCCATTAACACAAAAGATCTAATAGCTTCACAGCACAGTGCTTCAGTTGTTTACAGACAGGATAACGGAGTAATGGACAAGTAACTTCAGAATTAGTAAAGCATAGGGTTTGATAGCCTTGCAAAGATCTTACAACTATTAAGAAAGCTGACATTTATCTAATGCATTTGCATTGAGTTCCTGAAAAGGGTCTTGCTAGGCATTTCTGGGCTAGCTTCACTGCTACTTTTGAGCTAGAATGTTGTCCCCAAACTGTGGGTCACAAAAGGAATCCCCAAGGAGTTATTTTGGTTGGAGTGTAACATTTCAATTTATTAATTTATTTTTAGTTTGCTCCAAGGGTGTCTTTGACTCAGTTATTTGCAAGTGATGAGTAGTTATGACTTCACAACACTTGGTGGGAGGTGACAGTAAAGACCAGCACGTTTACATTGAATATTCAAAACTTCCAGTACTCAAAATTAGAAAACAACCTAAATTCAGGTCAGTGACTTGAAGTGCAAGAATCTTTGTCTCCACAGGGTTTCTTGCATAATACATGTATTGCATGGCAGTGAGAAATCAGTGATGCATTATAATACAATGTAGGAAACAGAGATGTACATGCACTTGAGATCTGTGAAAGATATGACTAGATTTTTGTTGTGAGAGGCTTGCTGCTATACATTCTGATTCAGTATTTAATGCTGAGAACACATTAAACTCAGTGGACAGAAATAGCCCTCCCTTTACTTCTCTCTCCTCCCTCCACAAAAAAGCAGCCTCCAGTAGATGTTAGAAGTAATCTGGCCTGGCTAAATAGGAAGGAGTGGTAAAGAAGCCCTAAGAGATATCCTATTAATTATTTTTAATTTCTGCAGTGGATGCTAACTAGCTGAATATGTTTTTCTTTCTCAGCTCTTGTTACACTTACTGGGATCAGCGTCTATATTGCATATTCAGCTGCTGCCTTTGAAGAAGCTGTCTGCCTCCTGAGGAGTAAGGATCTCCTGGTAGAAATTGACATCAGGTTTGGCTGGTCTCTGGCACTAGTCTGGATCTCCTTTGTGGCAGAAGTGCTCACCGGGGCTGTGTTTCTCCTGGCAGCAAGAGTTGTGGGTCGGAAACGGCAACGTGAGCAGGCATTGTGAACAGCAGGTATCATTGCAACAGCAGAACCCAGCAGAGCCTAGAAATGTGGATTGCTTGGTACATCTGGTCACTAGGGGTAATAAAAGTGGCAAGGCTGTGACTGAGTATCTTGTCAGCTGCTGTAAACCCGTTTGCTTACAGCTAGCTATAAACCACAAAGATTCTGATAAATCAGTGAAGTATTTCAAACATTGTCAATAAGGAAACCCTGGTGACGTTAGAACAAAGCACATTGCAGTGTTAGTGTTTCCAAAATAATTTCAGCTGGCAGCTCACAAGACATCTCCAGTCATTGCATAGAACAAGGCAGATTTCTTGCTTTCTTTTCTCCCTTCTGCTGTCCCAGCAGAGTACCTCAGAGTACCTTGTAGGACAGTATACATGGTCCGGTTAGCTTTTGGTTTCTCCTCTGAGACTCCTAATATGTATACCTAGGATTTCAGTCATGTTGGCAGCCTTTACCAGTAGAGCTGCTCTGAGATGGCTCCCTCGTGGTAGGTAGTATGATCTTTCTGCTGCCTTTGGAGTACCATAGAGATATATGATGCCTATACACCTCAACCTAGGGAGAGAGTGTGAGGCCTGCATACCCTCAGTTAATATTGCATACTTAACATGGTTGTTTTGGTCCAAGTAAAATAAAAAAGATAGATCCAGAATAGGAAGGACTTTATAATATTTGGAGAACTCCAGTGGTAACCCCCAACATTAAGGTGTAGCTAAGACATCTGATGAGGGGAATATTAATCTTTAGTCTGCTGTTCACCTTCCATATTTGTAGTATCTTTCTTTTCCCTCATGTGTCCCCAAAGAGGCAATCCTTGCTCCAGTACCACAATTACACTATTTCTTTGTGACAACACACAAAAATGGGGTGGTATGAGAAACCAGAGAACCCCAAAAGCCTAATCTGTGTCTGCTGCATGTAATTTCTAAGGAGAGACACAGCATTATGTTCTCTTTCCTAAAATCATTACTTCTGAGGTGAAAACAAAGAAATCAGTAATTTTCTGAAAATGATCTTTGGTGCTGTGATAAAACAAAAGGATATAGGGCTTAGATACTATGAATGGCTTGATATTAGTTATCTGGCAGATGGTAGGGACTGTGATGGTGAAGTTCTCAAGTGCAGTGCAATGGTGAGTGTACTGCAAGAGAAAGGGACAGCAGCTTTTCCAGATTTTTCAACTAACTACTGTAGCTTGCCCCTATCTATCAGGTGCTCAGGCTACAGTGATGATGCTTCCTTCTGATGATATTTGTGTACATGGTTTGTGCTAGAATATGTTCCACTTGTGCTGAAAACTGCCAAGTGAAAGTGAACACAGAGGATACCTGAATTCATCTTTGGTGCCAAGCAATCTAGTTTTTCTTTACTAGTTTTTCCTCTGGGTAATAGCATTTAAGAGAAAATTTACTTTGGTGCCCACTGAAGTTCATGAAGAAATTTTCCCCTGACTGCTCTGACTTTGAGTAAAGACTTGAATGTCTTAATGGCTCCACTATGTTTCTGTTAGATCTTGTATTTCTGGAGGACTTCAGCAATTTACAGTTCAAGACTGTGACTCAGGAACTGTGTCAGCAAGGCACACTGTGTCATTGGGCAAGTCCCTTGTACTTTCTGCAGTAGTGCAAAGGGCATCATTTACCTACCTCTGCTAAATATCAGAACAATTTTATCATTGTGTCCTGTGTTAAAGATGGCACATTTACTCTTGCTGATCTCAGCTCTAATCTTAGTCCCACAGTACCAATTACTTTGCAAAAAATAGTGGCAGGGAGCTTCTGGGAGCTTGCAGTCTTTGGAGATATAAGGAAACTTTATTACTAGGATGCTGTGAATGGAGAAGTGAGGCAGAAAATCTGTCCAAGGTCACATAAACCCAGAGTTTCTGAATCCCAGTGTAAGACCTGCTTGGCAGACCTTGCTTGTTATCAGAATGAAATAAGGCTAGAAATCCTGAATAGACTGAGCAGTAGAAATTCTCTGAATAGCCAGTACAATTTTGTAATTCTCTCTTGCTTTCACTTTGGTTTTCACATATTTTCCATGTTGCCTTATGTTTAGACTGTAATGGAGTCATTTTACAGGTTAAAGCATACCAAATCAGCTCAAGAAGAAAAATCTTTTGTAGCCAAAATTCTGTGTGCTTATATGAACTATGTAAAATGTAATATATCTATGTTTTGGTGCTGGTGAAGCTATTTGTAAAACAATTTGTAAGATATTACTCAGATATTACCATAAGCTGTAACAGTAAAATATCATCTGAGTTCTTTTGGGGATATTTATTATGGGTGTTATTTTACAGTGGGTTTGAATGTTGTAAAATTAAACAAAATGACATCTCAGAGCTGGGAATCATTTGCCAAGACATGGAAGAACTAAGATACATATTTTTCTTTAACTTTTTCTGCAGATCTATTCTACAGTTTAAATGATGCTTTTGAGGTGCCTGTGTCACATGTGGTAGGTATTTATAAGGTACTTATGCAGCTACAATATCAAACTGTCAAACTATCCAGGCTAATTAGAAAGCCAATGAATCTTCTGTTGAATTAGATCAATTCTCATTTCTATGGCTTTCCTAAATTTCTCATTCTGGCTTCCTGCAATGTCTGGCAAAATGGTAATAAAGAGCATCTTCTGCTCCTGAATATTTGTATAACCCCTGAATTTATCTGAAATTCCTTTAGAATGCAAAGAAAACAAAGCATAGTTTGGAATAGTCAAATAAGCCTTGAACATCTTCTTAAGAATTATGCTAAAAAGACAAAACATCCTGGGAAAGGACTTTGTGTAATTTGATACAAGTGGCCTTGTCAGCTTCTTCCTCTTAGTGAAACTACTGTTTAATAGCCAGTTCTTTGCTGTATTTTCCCCAGAATGTGTGCTGAGAGGAGGAAACTGACTGTTCCCATTACCTTCTGGTGAATTGCAAGCTCCTAGGTAATTGGCTGCGTTTTAAGTGAAGGAAAATAGAGGTACTGAGCAGAGCAGTACTCTCTGAGTGGCTAGAGTGCACAGAGCTACTGAGCAATTCTAGTCACTAGTTCAAAGGCTTCCTCAGGGCCCTCAAACTTTTGTCTCACTTTTGCCAGTCCTTTCAGCAGCCATGTCACTGTCACATTCTTTGGATACCTATTAGCAGTGGCAGTATGTACTGCTGGGTCATATCCCACTTGGCTCTTTGTATTGCTAGTAATCACAGTTTAAATTCTCTGACTTGGGAGAGATCTTTGCACAGAAAGAGTGGTCTCTACTGACATCTCATGGCTACACTAAGCAGTAGATTGCATTTGGAAAGAAACTATTCATTTCTAGGCATCCTTTTTTTTGCATGTATTGAAAAGCAGAGGAGGCAGTCCTGCTCGCCAGGCCTTAGCTCATGTGTTTTATAGCCCAGAGAATCCCAGTCAGTAACATCTCCCAGGCACTGGCCACCTTAAGCTGAAATGTCAGGTGATGGGAAATATACTGTTAATCTTCCCTGTTTTTTTAAAAAAACTAATCACAAAACATTCTTAAAGATTTTTACTGCTTCTGTTCTTAAGAGGTAGGTGCTATAGTCATTCCATTGGTGGTTACATTTTGATTAGATCAACTAATATTGTTTTTTGTTGCATCTGTGGCATAAATGTCAAAACTATTAAGCTGAAACTAATCAAATTGAATATCTGAGGTTGAAAATAGCAAGGAAAAAAAAAAGCTTTATATCACAGCTTATTTCCTGAATATGACACACTGTCTAAGAATTGAACAATTGAATGGCACTGGCTTCAGGATCAGTCCAGAATATGTAACAGGTGTTCTGCAGGAAACAGCATCCTGCATTTTATTGTGTCTCTTAATTTCTTTACCTTCTCTCAATAAAAACAATGTTTTCCCAGCAAAGTCAGGAAGCTCTGTTCTCAGTATGAGCTGTGCAGCTTCAGTGAGATTCATTGTTGAGTTTTGAAACTATGCAACAGCTGTCAAAACAAAAGAGGCCAGCTCTAACCTTTTACATTTATTAGATTCATTCTTCCTTTCCTGGGAACTGTGGCAGCATTGTCCACTCCAGATCTACAAATATACCTTTGCATAAACTGCTCAGATACATCTGTAATTCTTCCAAGCCAACTTACTAGGACAGAGCATCTCTTCTTAAAAAATGTTCTTAACTGTCATGCAGGATCAAGTTACTAGGCTTACGTGTTGGATGAACACAGTTTGGGGATAGTTCCTTCATCCCTGAACTATAGTCCCCAAAGAGATGAACAGCAGCTGGCTAACAATCTGTGGGTGTGTGGAGTCAGGTACTGGAGGGAAAGGAAGAAGGATGTGGTGCCATATCCTGCTGTGACTAAAGTGACGTTGACAAATTTAAATCCCTTGTTAACGTGTGACCTACTTTCTCAGCCTGTTGCCTAAGAAAACCCATCTTTGTGATCTTACAGGAACCTTTCAGATTCCATCACCTCTGAGGACAAGGCACTGAAGTTAATACTTGTAAAACTGTCAGAAAGAAAGGGATATGGGACTGTAAGTAGACAAGTTATCATCAGTTAATGAGTTACTGCTTATCAGCCAAGCTGTCACAACTGAATGTATTTATACTCTCAAGTCATCTCCCACCTCTCTTGAGAGTTAAAATGCATTTATTCAGAACACCACCTCTACAGCTTGGTCCCATCTGCATGATGGTTTAAGCCATTGGGTTTAATACTTTATTTTGAACAGACCGAGGCTGATGAGCAGTGAAGTATTGAAAAGTAGCATCTTAGTCCTTGTGATAGCCTGGTTACACTGCTCATTTCAAAGCTAGCTGTGAAAGACTCCTTGGTTGGGGTTGGACACATGGAAAACAGTTCCCTGAAGAGCTTTTGACTCATTATTTTACTGTTTTCATTTTTGCCAAGGACAAGTCAAACACTTGTCGTGGAAGGCTGGGATTCTCTCGGTGTAGTGCTCCCTGGGTGTTGAAAGGAATTTGTCTGCCAGTAGCTGAACAGCATTTGCTAATGGCTTGTGCTTCTGGACAGCACATCTGGCTGCTGGAGGAGCTAACATATTTCTCCATCCAACCTGGCCTTCTCAAATATTTATAAGCTAATGTTGTATGTAATGCCTGCAGCATACAGAGAGGCTGAACTGAATTGCATTGTGGAGGAGTCTGTCTTTCCACAGCCTGTTGGAGCTGGCTGCATCAGCACCCTGAAAGCCCTTTGGCATCATAAACTTTTTATCACCACAGCTCCCACTTGGCTAGTATTATACAGTGAAGCTTTTAATTATGCAAAAAAAAACCCTCATAAAAAGAATTTTATAACTGTCAGGCAAAATCCATGGAAGGAACAAACTTTGTAGGACTTATTATTCCAATTCTTTTGAGTTACCTGCCTTTCTGTTTATAAACAGTACATCACAGGTGTGGCAAAAGCTGTAGCCAGCAGACTTGGAAGCTAGATCTCCTTCCTTTCTGTGGCAAACTTCAGATATTACAGGACCTTGATTTGGTCCAGAGCACTTCTGATAAAATAGAAAAACTCTGCATAATTAACAGAGAAGGCTGGGACTGTTTCATTTGGTGAAGAGGCCACTTTAATACAGTGTGCAGAATAAAAGTACAAACATTTCTTTGTCAAAACTCAGCAATAACAAGGTATTTTATGAAAACAAAAGAAAAAAGAAATTGCTACAGGGTGCTTTCTCAACCAACATGAATCAAGATGTTCACAAGCTTATCTTATTAGATTCAGACCTACAGAATCACCTCATACTCAGATACTCATTGTTTACCTGCTACTATAGTTTGTGCAAACACCCAAATGACAGGACTTAGTTCAATTTATTGAACAGGTGACAAAACCCTCTATCTTTACTTGCATCATTCAGTCCCCTGATAACATGTATCAGCAAGACAGACTGGTGTCAGTCTCGAGGTACTCTGCACAGTAGCAATGAGGGTTTGAAGCAGCTGTAACTGACTGTCTTGTAGGCATCACTGAAATAGCAGAAACATCACCTGTGATCATGCCCTTGAAGAGAACTGTACTACCTGAGTTTTATGGCTTCCCACGGATGAACCTGTAGGTAGAAGTAGGTGTTAATAATTCAGATGAGTAGCAACATATTTGCTAATTGGACTGATTAACAAAAAGGACAATACAGTGTCTTTATCTTCCTACTTTAGTGAACACTTGCTTGTCACATTAGCATGCAGAGACACATGACTATAACTACGCAAGGAGCTCTGCTGGGTTGGCTTCCTCTTGAAATTAAGATTTGATACTCACCACCAGGGGTCTTTGGATCACTACATGGGTAGCCAGAAGGCTGTACATCAGCAACATAAATGAGAAAAACAGCCACTTCCCATAAAGATATCTAATAGAAAAAATATGCTCCTCCTCCCAATCCCCTCCTGGGCACAGACTTTCCCTTCATAGTCTGTCTTGGGCTCACTTTCCTGTTCTTCTGTTCACCAGAAAGTCCTTTCATTCCTCCTTGGCAGTAATAGCAGTGCATTGGGACCCTCTGTCTCCATAACAACTGAGGTATCTAATAATTCAAACTGCCCTCTCTAACTTCAAGGGCCTCTTCCTACACACTGCCTGGAGCTCATCAATCCTTCCCTGAGCAATTCTGCGTTCTTTATTGGAGTGGTGACTCCCACACCCACTCTTTCAAAAGCTGCTTCTCTGCCATTTTATTTCCAAGAGCCTCGTGAAGCATATACTCACCCATTTGGGAAGAGGATTGAATTTGATACAGGTAAGCCTTAGTCTTTTCAAAGACCAGCTAACCCTGTGATTAACCTCATTGTCTTGGGTTTGCCTGTGAGAACTGTTGCCTCTAGGATTCAGAAAATAATCCCACACAGAACAAACTGCTCACATAGCAAATCCCCTTGTAACTCCTAGTTCCTTTGGGATTTAGACAACATGACAAGTGTTAAAACACTAAAGGCTTTTAGAAAGCAGCGTGGCTCTCCAAGATGACAAATGCATCCCCAAAATCTTGCTTAGCCACCTCCTGACTTTGTGACATTGGACTAACTGATGTCCATTTCCATACTTCACTGTCTTTAATGGCAGTGTTCCTACTCAACTGCCTCAATTTGAATAAATGACTTTACTAAACTTTCCCAATAGTTCATTTAGGGATTGAATAATTTTAATTAGATTCTTTTTTAGTTATAGGCATAGATTTCAGCCTGCACTGTCAGTTGCAATCCCTCCAAGCACTGCAAGTGAATACAAATATTTTCTTCTAATTTGGTTATAATGTTATTACCCTCTAAGTAGCACTGTTACCTAAGAAATAAAGATACAGTAGAAACTAGTGCTTGAATTGGGTTTTGCAGAAACTAGTGCTTGAATTGGGTTTTGCAATGTACATAATCACAGCTTGGCATTTCACCAAACTAATTTATAGACCATTATTGTGACATGGGCACCCAACTAACTGGTAGATTCGTATCAGTGTAATTCCACTGTACAGAAGCAGTCCCTGTGATAACAGCATCCCCGGTTCTGTATTGCTGTGCTTTGCCTGAGCAGCCACTGCACGTCGCTGTTGTTCCACACAGAAGAGTCAAAAGACTCATTTATGTGAGCAGGTAGCAGAACTTGGAGAGTCTCTTTGCCTTGTCAATCAAGGGAAGAAAATGTGCTACAAACGAAGAAATGGAGCTTACTGAAGTCAAGGGGGACTTTTTCCCCAGGATTGAAGGGAAGTCACACCTGTTACTCTTTAGCTTTATCATTTGCCTGTGCAAAAAGGCTTTATCCATCTTTTCTCTTTAAAGGTGTAGAAAGAGAAAGGTCGTTAGCCAGGGACAGACAGAACATTCCTGAGGGAGTTGCTTGCTCTTCACAGGCCTCGTGCAGACAAATCACTAAGCCTCTTGATGCTCAAGTTCTGCAGCAGTGACACCATACTCTGCCTCACAGCATTTCTGTGAAGACTGAAATTAAAGATATGAGATGCTCAGATATAACTGTAAGAGCAACATCATGTTTACCTTCCTAGATTTGGAGCTTTTCTTCCTTTCAGGTGAAGGGGAAATCTTAGACCTTTACTTTGCAATTTTACAAATAAAGAGCTTGAGAATTTGGCATTCTCGTTAAGCCTAAAACGTAGCTACAACCAGCTTTTCTAGAAACATTCCTAAGAAGGCTTTGTCAACAGCTATGTCACATAAGCTGAATATCACTAAGCTCCTCCTCCCAGTACTTGCCATTAAAAATACAGACATTCCTTTCCTAGTATCCCACTAAAGGTAGCAAGAATCAGATGCCAACTTTGTAAGGCTGAGCCCTGGCATTTCCCACACTGGGAATGCTTGCACAGGCACAGAAATACCTGCATCTCTCTGGCTGTGTGAAGAAGCTAAGGCTCTGCATGCTCCATCTCAGTGCTGCTGTAGATCCTATGTCACAGAAAGGAAGAAAATTCCAAAAAGAAATTATCTTGCAACCTCCAGGCATGATCTTAATCCTTTGAGAGGCCTCAAATCAGGCCAGAATTCTTCATGCAGCACAAGAACAAGGAGTTTTGTTTCTGAGGTTACAAAACCGATGTTTATTTCATAAGCCCAGATCCACAAACATGAGAGGAGAAGAGAACATACTGCCAGAGGGAAGGAAACCCTTTCCTGAAGCAAATGACTGGGCTGTAACACTGCATCCTACTGAGACAGGGATGATTTAAGAGGAAAGCATACGTAGCTTGGTGATCAAAATAGTTGCCTCAAGATTGCTGAGCTGAGTGAAGAAGTGAAGTGACACAGAAGTGAATCAAAGTCTAGAATCGAAGGTAGAGAAGTGAAAAATGTCTGTCCTTCTTCAGGCTTTGTGAGAAAATAGCATTACCTTTGCCTGCAACTTTTGTCCTCTGCTTTGTATGTTACTCCTGTGCTGCTAAGGGATGTGTAATTTCAAATGTCTTGGTCTCTACCTCACAATGGCATGCATTGGTCAAGATGATCCCTGCTGCTGTACTGCCCTAAGTATATTTGATCTGCAGCTGTTTTCTCTCCTACAAATAGTAGATGAAGGAAATCTGACAAAAATGATGGTCCAGATTCTCCTCTCAAGCAGAAGCCTTGACAGAGAAAGTGGGGCCTTGGGGCAGTTACAGCTGCTGTGTAGAAATATCCTAGTACCCACTGGCTCTTGAGTCTAATTGACTGCAGGTTCGTTGCCCAGGCAGGGCTAAGGAAGAGCTATCCTTTGCCTTGCCCATTGGCTGAGCTAAGAATTATCATTTAAATCAGAAATACCTGGACAAAAATATTAGCAGAGACTTTGCTGGTGCAGTTTTTAGCAAGGCAATTCTGAACAGATTCAAGCTCTTTGTATGACTAACAGACTGCTGCATGGTTGGAGACACAGAAGCTAAGTCTGGCTCTGAGCTAACACCATAAATTGTTACTGTCTAATTGCAAGATTTGCTTTTGTTTTGTTTGCTATATGAGCCCAAATGGAAGCTTGAGGATCTATTTGCAGACCCAGTTATCTAAAGCTTTTCAGCATACATGCTTGGAGGTCCAGCCTTGTATTATTTAGAGCTTTTGCTTGTTGTTTTAGGTTTAATGTGTTTGCTCTCTTGATGGCTCCGTCAATAGACATTCTGCGCTGAAAAAGTTAAGTGTCAATAGATTAAAAAAGATAGGGCCCAAAAATACCCATCCAGAGTTTGGAGATGGAAGGCAAATTGCAGGTTGGTCAATAGTGTATTTGGGAGCATTTTAAATAGTGAATCACTTGATACTAGCTATTGTAAATATTGGTTTAAAGGTGCTATAAAATTGATGGTGCACAGTTAAACTTTCCTCCAAATCCTGATCTATTTATGCTGCCTCACTTAGTGTCAGATCCAAAGACCACTGAAGCTAGTAGGAGTCTTTACCAAGTCATTAACAAGCACAGTGTAGTTTCAGCAAATGCACATAATCTTGCAGCAGAAGCTCTACATCTCTTCCAGTTTTTGTTATATTAGGCATACTGTACTCCAGAACATACCTTTTTTTTTTCCTAATGTGACAACAGAGAAAAATGGCCCTGAGTGACACTGAAAGAAGAGTATCACTCTCTACCTTAGCTGCACAGCTTTTTGTGACATAAGGTTAGGCAATGAAAACAGTATTCCGCTCCCACCACAAATCATAGTGTTGGACATGGTGACTGAGGTCTGAATCCTGAGCAGACCTGAACTGAATATTATTTTAGGTAGCAACTAGGTGAGGTTTGCTGTTCCTGCAGAGTCCTTCATTGAATGCTGGATCTAATTAGTAAAACATTTAAGCTGTGATGCCAAAACAGTGAATCTGAAAAATTATTAATGTTACTTCTACCCAGTCCAACCTCTCCTCTGTGAAATTTGAAGGAATTATTTATCACATTGGACCTAGTCTCTACAAAATCTTCTTTTATCTTTCCAGGGGCATGTAACCATCCCAATGTCTGTACAGTCGATTAAGTCCTAATTTAGAAGTAAAGCATTATTATTATTGAGGGCTTGATTTCACAGAAGGCTTAACATCATCAGCACAGCCATATTTCCTAAGGATTTAATGTACAGGATGTTTATGGTAGGGTCTGGCCAGCAGTGTCCTAACATTGGCTTCTGATTTTTATTTTTGTTTTCATTTAGATACCTGAAGGGAAGAAAAAGTTTTATGTTGGTGAGCACCTTAAAATCTGGCTGAAAATGTTCTGAAGAATAAATGAGAATTCAGGTTCCCCAAAGGTAAACCAGAGTTTTGCTGTTGTTGATCTGAGTAGAATTGGCATATGTAGGTTTGGAGAGCTTTGAATGAAAATCCATTCCTCAGTCTTGCAAAGACAGGTACTTAATTCAGTCCAAACCTTATGACACCATGATCTTTGCCTGGAGTATTAGTATACCTGAACTCCACATGGAGAAGGGAATTGGTGAGGAAGAAAATCCAACAGGATTGTTATTCATGCTCATTTGCTTTTGGTGTGGCTGTCTACAGTAGTAGATCTGCATTTTCACCCTTGTCTGCCCACTTTTTCCCCATCCTTTTCCTAGGGAATAAACTGAAAACAATTCTGCTGTGGGCAAGTCTGGAACCTGTCTGGTTCTTCACCTGGGGTTTCCCTCACAAAGAAAACTGTGATTAAGGGTGACAGGGCCCTTAGGAGACTGGAAGGTGAGATGGCAGCTGGAGAAGAAAATGACAGGCCTCTAGAATTAGCTGTTCCCATAGAACAGGTGTCAGCAATCATAGATAAGGCAATGCCTGAAAGTTTCAGTGCTCCAGGCAGCACTGAGAGGGGAAGATGTGTTTGCAAAAGGGCACGTTCACTCAGTTATAGAGTGCATGTGTTGTGCTAAATGTCCTTAAATCCCTCTGGTAATGCAGCTGTCTGTAACAATAAATAGCAAATAACTATTGTCTCCTCTGGGACCACAGCTATCATGCTTCCAAATAGGAGTCATCCTGTTCTGTGTTGAGGTGTAAGCCACGATACTTTTACTGTGAGTTCTGGGGAAAACCACTGAATCGCACACAATTTAACCTGGAATCTTCAGTTGCTTTGGTTTGCACAGTTTTGCATAAAAGCCATAATGACACTTAAAAAGTCCAGAGCAGTCCACTCCTCCCAATTATTCTAGATTTAGAAACAACTGATAGGTAAGAAGTTTTTTGTGTGACACTACTGAAAAATGTTATTAATTTTTGGTGTTTTTTTCCATTCCACTTCCTGCCCACTTGGTTTCAGGGGCATTCTTATGTAAAATTTCCCCTCAAGTAACAATACAATTGAAAATCCCTCACTGTGCAATTATTGTGTTTGGTAGGAGTATAAGAAAGTGGATAGGTCAGCTGAGAAGTGAGGAAGCTAGTAGATAATGTACGTACATAATCTTTTAAAAGTGAGTTGCAGCTTGCCCTCTTTGTTTGAAAGTGCTCCTGTATATTTCTGGAAAAGAGGATAACAGAACATCTAATAATAGCAGAGTTTTATAAGGCAAGCCAAGATACTCAGTGTCTTGAAAGTATTTTACAAGCATAAGCATAACTATACTTCATGACTCATCTGTAAGGGAGCTAACGTTATTTCTGTTGTTCACATGGGAGAAATGGCATCCAGAGAAACAATGAAACTCAAATAAGTAGCACATCTTAAAAGATTGTTGGTGATTAAAACAAAAATATGACCAGTAAATGATATTGTTACACTGCCTGAAATGATTGGAATACTAACACCTCAAAAAAATCCAGGACCATATTTTGCAGCAAAATACACAGAACCAGAACACCACAAAAGTACAAGTAATTCAGAGGCTTTAAAGAACAGTGAAGTTTTCTGAGCTAATCAGAAGTCTCAGACCAGGCTCAATCATAGCAAAACAATTAGGAGCTCTCCAAAACCGAACTCTCTTCCCCACTGCAATACCCATGCTTAGTTATTTGACAGTTTCTTTCATATGCAAACCATTTCTCTCCTAGATCTGGGACAGAATTCAGCAATGTAGATACCTGCTACCTGCTTGCTGTTTTCCAGATAGGTGCTTAAACCCTCAAAAGGTTGCAGTGTTTTAGAATGTGAATGGGAATGTACTGATTTCCATTGTTTTGAAGCAGTCTTTTAGAAAGGCAAAATCTGTTAGATTAATTCCTAGTAAATGTATTACTGATCACTGAGCTCTAGTTTCCTATGAAAGGTCCATCAGAAACCTGTCACACAGCTAAAAGCTGAATTTTGCAATGAGTTTGGTGAAGGACAAAACTTCCTAGAAGTTTTCCTAGAAGCTGGGAAAAACTTCTAAGGCCTGAAGAGACCTCTGATTCAGCTAATTATCTGCATTCTTCTCAAAAAAACCCCAAAATTCTGCTCTTAAAGTCTTGAGCTCTAGAATCACATCACATCATCACATCCTAGATGTCAGTCACAAACTGTGGGGCTTCACTTCACGGATGTAATGCATGCAACGCTTCCAAATCTGAAATCAGGATTTAGCAGGTCATCAGTAGAAAGGTGAAGGCCTACCCAGTATCTTTTCCCTTTCCTTTATAAGTGAAGTGAAAAATGTTTTCCTTCTGGCTAGAAGTCTGTCATGCCCACTGTCATGTTTATCTCAGCCAGCCACATAACCAAAACTTCTTCCTCTCCATGGAACCTTAAAAAGGATACCCTTTCTACTAACTGCCTCCAGAATTGGATCTCCCAGATGATGCCTTCACCTTCTACAAAAGTGCTTTTCTCTGTAGTTGTATGGAAGCATTGGGCATTTGTTTCTTCATCATACCTTCTAATTGCTTGTGTTCAGCCAGCATATCCACTTTGTTCCAAAAGCAAGTCACAGAATTGTTCCATTCCAGAGAGTGCTGCCAAGAACTCGTTTTCTATCTGTCCCCTTTCTGTATTTGTCAAGGCATTTGGAGCCAATGCTTTTGGCTCCTGATCTTCACCACTGTGATTCACAGTCTTCCTTCCACTATATGACTCTGCATCTCTAACTGCTTTGCACTTAACCAGCAGTAAGCTGCTGCATTGCCTCTTCACTGCAGACTCAGTTCTCCAGAACCTGATGAGAATGACTTATTGCATTCTCATGGTTTCATGTGGAGTTTGTCTCTACTTTCAGCTTGTCCTTTAACTCTTCACATTCCTCCAAGAAATTTTGCTCTGCTATTAGAAAACATCTAGTCTGTATGATGCTTGGTGTTCAGCTTGGCTTTCCCCTTCACCCTGAAGAAAAGCTGGTGCTCTGCTAGCATCAGCCAAGCTTACCTGTCCATGCCATTTAGCAGTGAATAATGCTATTAGCCAAGTACTTGGAAGTGCCAACCACAAAGTCTCTTCCTTTTCATAGCTACTGACTTGTAGCCTTTGTTTGGTCACTGAACTCGTCACCTTTCCAACACCTGGTTATATTTCTCCAGCTCAACACTGCTGTTTATCCCTGCTGCTTCTATTTTGTCAAGCTGTAATTGGTCTGGTCATTTTCTTGTTAACATGGCTGAAAATATGGCAGTGGAATGACTGACAGCCTTCTTCAGTAGTGTATTTATGCTGAAACCTTCGGATTTCTTCCCAGGTCCCTATATCTAGGTCTACAGAAAAGGCTTTTGAGTAGGGCTTGCTTTCTTGTAAGGTTCAGAGAGAAGCAGGAGGCAGAGAGGGGCCACAGACAGCACTTGGAGATTCTTTTTCTGACCACATAGGCTGTCAACTCTGTCTGCTTCTTCTCAGGCTTCTGAAAACATCTCATTTACAAGGGGCGTGCTGAGAGGCTTTGCAGCAGTATCAGCATAGTCAGTTCCATTACAAGAACATGACATCTGTCTTTCCCTCCCATGTCCTCCTTGTCTTTCTGCTGATCACTCTTAAACTCTGCAGAATCACTTTCTATTTTCAGCTTTTTCCATTACTTTTGCACACACCTTCCACCTCCTGTCCTGTTCGCATCCCAGTTGCTTTCCTTCACACATTCTGTAGCATCTTCCTCCACTCCCTGTTGCTGCTAAATCTCAGTAATTGTTCTTATTTTTTCTTTATAATATTTTAATTCTCTCTATGTTTTGCATTTGCTTTTTTTCACTTCTGTTATAACTCACTGGATTTTGAACTGGATAGGTCTTAAAATCTTACAAAAGGGATTAAGTTGTATTCATATTATGATTCAACTCAGATGAAAACTGAATATTATAATGAGGGAATGTAAATGGCTTGATAGTGGTATTAAAGAGATCAGTTGTATCTCAGAGTACTTTAATCGGTGCTACAGTTCAGAGAGTAAGCATACAAGAAGATTCAGAGGTGCATGTGCGTATATGTACACACACATGTATGCACATACACACTCAGATAAAATCACATGCAATAGACTTAACTGAGTCAACTGTTAACCTGATGAGTGTCAGACACTTTCCCAAAGGTTTAGAGTGCACTGAAGTATCCATACAGACAACTATTCACAGCTGAGTGCTGTCTGGAGCCCTCACTTCTACTATGTGGGCATACATGTTTGTAAGCAAGAGGTCTATTATGTGCAAAAAAGGGGACAAAGCCTCAGTGAATTTTTTCTAGTTATGTTTTCCTTTTCAGTTACTTATTTTAACAATAGGCCAATTTACAATGCTTCACAATACCAGAGCTCTTTTAGAATTGAAACAGGCTTGATTTTCAAGCTAGCTGTAATTACTGGTAAAGACAAAGCAGGTTGCCTCAGAAAATGACCATCCATCGGGGGTATACAATTCTTCACAGGTGCCAGAACAAGTGCTCAAATACTAGAATTAGTGAAATAGACTCAAACAGAACTATTATTTAATGTCTTATTTTAATGGGCAAGAGCTGTTTCTGTCCTCTAAAACAGAGGGACAACCACTTATTTTCCTTTCATTGTTCACTGAGCGATTGGCTTATTATAGTCTGCATGGAAGATGTGTTACTACCTACACAGGGGCTGGTCAGGTGTTTGTAGTACTGATGTATTTAAGAGGTCAAGCAAGGTGTTTAGTTTAATAACAATTGAGTTTCTTTTTCACTTTTATTTAACTGTCTGTCCTGTCTTTCACATAGCTCTCAAAATCCCCTTTTTTTTTCCTGATCCACCACGTTTAAGATCCAAACCAAACAGAAGCATTCTATCTAGTTTCATAAATCTTCCAGAACATGAAGATCAACATCAGTGGGATGAGATGTGGCCAGAAAGGAGTTCATTAGTGATGTACCTAAGAAAAACTAAACCCCACCACTCCTTTTCTTTGTCCAGAAGCTGGCGTCCAGAGGCAATGGCAAGGATATCAAAGGTCTAGACCCTCCCATATTTTACATCCATGAGCTTTTCCAAATATTTCATGTTGATTTCCCCTTATGCATAAGCAGTTATACAGTTGACTTGCCTAATGTCTATATTAATTTTGGTACATTTTTAATTAGCAGATAGCTAATTAACGTAGTATAAGGTTATCTTGTTAAATGTTAATTGGATATGTAAACATTCTTTACAAGTTAATATTCAGAGGAAAAATATGTAATACGCATTTGTTGCCTGTGTCATTCTGAATTAATTACATGACAGCCAGATTTATCCCTTCCCAACTTGAGAACCCTCAATAAGAACTCTTTTAAGAATCAATTGATACTTAATTAATATGTACTGGCTGTCCTATTTAATTTAAATTAGTTCTTTCAGCAAGTTGCAGCATTGCTGAAAGATGCAGCATTCCCCTTGTGACACAGAGCATTTTCTGCTGAGAGCACACGAGGGTGCTGTGAGAAAAGGCTTGGTGCTGCTGGCCCCTGTTTCACAGCTGGGCACACAGCCTCCTCCTTTCTTCTTATCAAAAACAAAAACTGCCCACACAGAAATCTTTATGAAACTTGCATGTGCTGTGCTGTATCTCATTCCACAGGGCTTCATATTGCTCTGGGCTCTGTGATAGCTCCCTACCTGGATGGTGTTTATTACATTAGATGATGAGGTCAGTAACCTTCTCCCCCGATCAGGTAGGGAGCATGGTCCACATTCCTTCACTCCCCTTTTATGTTATCTTCATAACATCCACTGATGAGATTCGTGTAGATTTAGCTCATTGTTTCAGTGCATTGATATTCCTAGCTACAGGAGAACAGCATGATTGAGTCCCTGAGGGGCTGAATTCTGGGATGGATGGATGCATGGCAACAACGTTCACGTATAATTTATTATGTGTATGAAATCCTTAACATCAGCAGAATGGTCACAGAGTTTGCCTTTCCTTTCATCACACAATAAGGCTGTTAATGAATAAGAAACATCTCTGCATGCTGCAGTTTAACACATTCTGTGCCCAAGCAGCACCAACAGGGATCTGAACAGCTTTTCTGTCTGTCCAAACAGAGGATGCCTCTTGTGTGCCTTTGCTGCAGATGACTGTGGTTTTAAATTCTGGGTGATTATATCTCCAGTGATTCCCCAAGCTCTTTATAAATAACAATTAAGTATCACCATGCTTGGGTGATGTGTTACAGGCAGATTAACTGAAAGACAGAAGTGAAGCCTCTTGCCCAAAGCCACAATGTGATGTAATAGCAGCTCCCAGGAGCTCTGACTCTCAGTTTCTCCCTCTAAACACAAGATCACAGTTCCTTTCTCAGGTAACTGCACTAACTGACCTCTTTTTGGACAGGTGATCTGTCATCATAAGAAAAATAAAACCCCTTGAATTCAGACTGGACCCTGTAAGTGAGGGCCTGGTCTGCCTCTCTGAGGTCAATACAAAAGATCCTTTTTACCCTTGTGTGGTATCAAGATGACAAATGGTGAAGATTAAAGGGTCTGATTTTCATAGGTGCTTAGATCCTGGGCCTGCTGGTAGCTTCAGAAGGAGTTCTAAATGCTTAACCTTTCTGAAACCACATCCGAAGGCCTGCCCAAGGTCACACAGGCAGCCTTTTGCTGTGCTATGGCAGCAGTAAATTTGTCCAATTGTCTTGTCTCCAAGTTTGCTGGTGTTACTAAATTTCCCTCTGAGGAGGTTTGCCCCATTTGTTGCAGCTCAAGAAGCTGTTCTTTCAGCTTGAAGCAGCTGAAAGAATCTGAATACATTGTATTGTAATCATTAAATACCAGTTTTCTACTGGATATAAGCAGAACACCTATTTTTAGTTAAAAAGCTGCTGTTAGGTTACACAATATCTTTTATGGCTGAAGTAATGCAGCAAGCTGGCACAAACCAAATGGTACTTGACTGTTTGCAAATTGAGCATCAACACTCACAGCAGGTGGTCGCTCAGCTCTAGTCTTTCATGCAGATTGTTATAATAATAACTATAATAATAATGCTAAACAAATAACATTCAGCTCTCTATGGGTTTTTCTTGTAGGGACTTTGAATACTCGAAATTCACTTTTATAATTCATGCTCAGACAATTATTACCTGCAGCTTTATTTTTATCACCACTTTCTCCATTTTCCTATTGTTGAAAGTGAGGACTAGTATCCCTGTAGTCAAGACCTTCAGATCAGAGAAATACCTTCCCAGAGCTCCAGGGTGCCTTTTTATTGTGCACAACTGCTGCACCAAGTTTTGTCTAGAGTGAATTTTTTAGTTTTGTAAACCCTAAAAGTAGGAACACATGACCCACTTTAAAATATCTAGGAAACAACTAAAAATTTCTAAAAGAGGCATATATGGCAGCAGTATTCTTACTGCATTTCTTTTGGCTTCACTAAACATTAACTGATCTAGTTAGCTTTCCCTATGTCCATCTCTCTGGGCAGGGGGAAGAACTGAATAGTCATTCACTTTGGAGCATTTTATGACACTGTGTCTGTGCAGGTACATGTGAAGAATTCAGATTATCATGTAGCAGCAAAGAATTTTAAACTAGAAACCTGAAGTTAGGCTAAGAAAACCTCTTAGCATCCAGAAATGCTGAAAACTTGCAGATATCCATAACTATTGGCATACCTTCTTTGTATTATTGTTATTAATCATTGTTAGTATTATTATTACATATAGCCAAACTTCTCTTTTCTTATCCCCACTGAAGAGCCCTAGTGACCATGAGATCTACTTGTGGAGGAAGATGCTAATCAAAACAGAGATGGCCCAGCCTGTCCCTGAATCAGACTGAATGCAGTTTTTAGCTCTCACTGTTAGGCACTTAAAATGTTTACTGTTATGTTTACTGTGAAGAGGATTTTCCTCAGTCATTTGTTCTAACAGGACACTGGGAACATACCAGTTACAGACCAAGAGGCATTGGTCACTATGTGGCAGTTCCCATGTGCTTGTCAGACCCCATACATGCTGATGCTGATGTGCACTAGCACAGTCCCATACAGGAGGATCCAGGAGTGTAACATTAACTGCTTGGTTAAATCCACCCATATGGTGAGGATGACACTGGTGCAGAATGAAAGGTCTGAGGTAAATGGCAACTCAGATGTAGAAGGAATAAAGAAAGCTGAGAAAGGGAACTTCTAAAAGAATCATCTGGGTCTGGAGGAAGATGATGGAAGTGAACTTCATAAAAAAGGAAATCAACAGCACCTTTATCTCAACAAAATTTTGTTTTTTTATATACAGTTGTATTTACCTTGTGCATAAAAGCAGAGGTGCTACAAGGCATACCCAAGATTAATGCAACACCTAAGCATTACTATTAGAAAACAACAGAATCATAGAATAGTTAATGCTGAACATATAAAGCAGATGCAAACTTTGATTTTTAATCATTTTTGGTGCACTCCCATGAAATTTCAGACCCCTAGAACCAAGCAATGTACAAATGCAGCTTTACAAGTACAACTCAGCGGTTTACTTCTGCTAGAAGCAGGGCAGCTTTCATCTGAATGTTCTGGTTGCTCCAGACTGTAAGTTGAGGAGACCTATGACTATCAAAGAATTGATGTCTAATATTTTTGGTGGAACAAAAGCAAAAAGAGTGGATTGAACCATTCCAATGTTGTCTGAACTGTTTGAAACCACATTTCCTTGATCAACTGAAATTTAGAAGCAGCACAAAACAGGTTAATACAGGATTTCTAGTTTGAGGCCCTGAAGCATGAGCAATCCAAAATGAAGTTCCAGAGACCACAGGCAGGACACATCTTCATGTGACACACCTGCTGCTTTTGCACACACCCGTGGGCATGCTGAGCACTCGGCTCTGATGCAGACTAGCTGCTATGAAGCAGCAAAAGCTTGAAAAAGATTTAGCAACCACTCTTGCAAGTAGATGTCATGTGATTCCAGATTATCAGCAGGCTAGCTGAAAAAGAAGCAGACATTGTACTTTTACAGGTGTAATGTACAGGGAGATTGCCAAAACTGCTCTCAAAGAACTGCAATTCCCAGAACTGACAAGCCCAAAGATCATACAAATACTTAAAGTGAAGCATTAAACAGGGTCTTGTCGGCTGAGTGGCATGTCTGTTAAACCTTCTAAAGCAACACCATCAACTACTGTCAGAAAATTCAGATTCATATTTGTGTCAACATTTGTGCTCTCCGGTGTCAGCTGAGATATCCTCTTCTATTCTTGTCTCCTGAAATGATTAGTAGACCTTCAGAAAGTGAAAGCTATTTTTCTGAGCAGCTGGTTCTGGTGTTGTAAAATGAATCCACTCTGCATTCTTCTGAAATCTGGTGACAGGTGGAATTTTAATCAAAAATGGCTAGCATTTCATGGAGAAGGGGGAAAAGTGGGGACTCTGCACATGAGGCTGCATTTTACAAAGGTGCTTCACTCCCTGTGGCAGGGGTGAGTCCAAAGTACCCACATAAAACACCTTATACTAGTCCAGTAGTTTGCTCCAGGAGACGCGAGTTGTGTTGCTTGCCCACCCTTGGTTGATGCTGTCACATTTGGTCCTTGCCTCCAGAAGAGGATAAGATGGAGTGGAGTTAGCAGTGGGCTGGGCTGAAGGTGTGTGAATGTCTGTGTGTGCAGAGCTGTGGGAGCAGATTTGGTGAGGCTGACTTCTCAGACCTACCACCACCCACTCGACGTGGCCTTCACAGTGCAATGCCAGCTTGGGAATGCTTCCAGGGCTAAAGTAGGCAGAGGACTAGAAAGAGCAAGCTGCGCCCAGGCAGGACCTGAGGCTGGAGTGGAACAGCTGCTGCCCCTTTTTGGGAATGGAGGCTGTGTGGCTGTGTAAGTGCAGCACAAGCTAGGGCTCCTTTGGTGATGCTAATGAGGGAAGAGCCATGCTCCTCATGCCTGCTTTACTGGCTGTGACAACACAGAAGCTCTTTAAGTGGAATTAAAAGCCCTTCCTGCCCTTAATGTGTGTGAGAACAAAATGTTTCTTCAGCAAGATACTCTCATTTTGTGGAACTTCAAAGAAAGCTCAAACTCTCTGTTTCTTCACGAATAACCCAGTTTGAGTATTATAATATTAATAAATGCATTAGAACTATTTTTAAGTAAGCAAAGACTGGATGATAGTCATCCAAATTAATGAAGGGTATGAACTTAAAATTGATTATGTAAACTGCACTAAATCCCTGCGCAGATTTAATGATTTAAATTCAAATTTAATTTAGATTTAACTCAAACACTAACTTGAATTAAAGCCACTTTAATTCTGAATGAGACTGCCCAGAATGGGCTTTATTATAGGTTAACAAATCTGCTCTGTGCAAAGATTTTCTTAAACTGCATTATTTTTTCTTAATGCCATTAAGTCAGAAGTCAGTAGATTGAATACACTGGGATCTGAAAGACAGCCTGTGCTTGGAGGTAGAGGATGACTCAACAAAAGGCATGAGCAGCCTCCAGCTATAAGTATAGGAGAAAACTCACTTTTTTTTAGGCTAATTAAATCCCTCAAGGAGAGCTTAGTCTTGCTCCTTTCAAAAGAAGAGGAATTCCCTTCTCCGGTGTGCAGGACAGGAAGCTGAGGCCTTGAATCCCCGCCTTTGACCAGTATGCTCTCCTCTAAGGAGAGAACTGAAAAGGAGAGAAAGCTCCAAGGTCACTGACTCCCTTCACTGGAGTCCATCAAAACCCAAAACCAGAACAGAGCCAACCAAAAAACCTAAAGGAAAACTTGACTGTTGCAAAGGAGGCAGAAGCTTCAGATTATTTGGTGCTCTTACTGCTGGGACCGGGGTTCAATTCCTGGTCAGGGAAGCTTTGTTGTGACCTAGTCTTAGGGAGTCTTGCTCTGGCAGGGGGTTTGACTAGATGATCTTTTGAGGTCCCTTCCAACTCCTAACATACTGTGATACTGTGATTTTTATCTGCAAAGCACTTGTTTCTCATACTCATATCTCTGTATTTATCCCATATATTTATCATATACACTTTCAGTTCTCTGGCCAAGGAAGGCCATCAACATATTTGCATTGACTTCCTCACTGGTGCAAACTGGTACCAGAAGCAGAATGTGCAGCAGAGACATGTGCTTCAACGTGTTCTGGAGCTGATTTTCTCCATTGCACGTCTGCTGTTGCAGTTATCCAGGTGGATGTAGTTTCTGTTGATTTCATGGTGGACATGCCCAGGTGCTGGCAGGAGACTGCAGGGGTCTCTGTGAGGAGAGGCTAGGGCTGCCCTGTGGTGGGCTCAGCTGTTTTCATTCATTGGCCTAATAGCCCCATCCTAGGACACAGGTGAGGCCCTCAGTGCTGCTCATTATGCCCCTGGGAAAACAGATTTAAGAAAGGGCAAAAGACGACCTGAAGAGTAAGGAAAGCAGTGTGAGATGGTGGTGGTGTTGTTGCTGCTGCTGGAGCAGAGGCTTAGCTTACTTGCAGCTCTTAAGGAAACCATGGTGGAGCAGGGGAAAAGTGTGAGGTGGAAGAGAGGAGCTGCTATGGACTGACCACAGCCTCCAGTGCCCTGTCTCCCTGTGCTGCTTTGGGCAGGGGAACAGGAGGCAGAGGAGTCCAGCATGGAGTAAAATTGAGGTCAGTGAATAAAGGGGTTAAGGGATGTGTATGTGGTTTAGTTTTTGTCTTTTGTTATTGTAATCCTGCTCTGTTTTTAACTTAAATAAGTTAGACTAGTATTCCCCAAGTGAAGTCTGTTTTGCCTGTGATGGTGATTGGTAACTGATCTCCTTTCTTTATCTTGACCTGTGAGCTTTTTTTGTCTCTTTTTCTCCCCCTGGCCTGTTGAGGAGCTGTGTGAGAGTGTCTGGGTGGATGCCTGAGCAAGGTTAGCCTATTGCAGGGCCTTACCTTGGCCAGATCAGTACAAATTTGAAGAAATGCTGTGAAAACTGGTGGTGTTTAAAGTCATGCATGCTCCTGTCTTGTCTGTCAGAGCACTGTCTTTATTACATCTAGAATGTCCTCCTGAGGCAGCAGAAGGGTTGGTTACCTCTAGCTGTGTGTCCTGGCTTTCTGCTAGGGACCACTCAGCTCAGGCTGATGCCATGTGCCTCTGCTCCAGCACCATGAAACTTGTACCAGGCAGCTGAGTCTAATCAAAATGGGAATGGCATCAAAAGATGGAGAGAATCCATCTAAGTTACAAGTTCACTCCTGGGCAACTGAGGATGTGACAGCTTGCCCTTTTCCATGAAGAGGGTTTTGCTTGAATAAGGGCTTAAGTTTCTAGGGTCAGAACACAGGCTGGTTTGGGTGCTGTTGTAAAGTGCCTATCCTGAGTGAGATGAGTTTCTCTTTAAGAAAGCACACAGTGTACTCTAGCTTAATGGTACATGTTAAGCAAGAACATCTGCTTATGAAGAGATAGATATACTGAAACATTTACTGATGTTTTGCTTCCTCCCCTTGTGTCACCTGAAATCTATCATCTCGCTATGGTATCCCAGCACAGTCCTGCTTGCAAATCTAGGGAAGCAGGGCAGTGGTGCACAGCTTTTAGAAAATGATTAGTGATCTGTCAGGCTAATGTCTAAACATGGGCACTGACTCAGATGTGTTACCTATAAATCTGTTCATCAGCAGCTGAGGAACATATGTGCCTCCTCTTCCTTAAACATAAAAACATTAATTACGTTATATTGTACCACAATAATGGGCAGCCTAGCGACAGAGGCTTGCCAAAACTTTAATTTTAACTGTAAATCTGGAGGGTCTGGAATGGCAATTCAGGCTGCTTTAAAAGATGAAGATAAAGCTGCAGCAGGATGTGTAGGAGCAGGAGTTGATGGGGTGGGGGGGAAAGACATGGGCAATTAGCATAGGCTGGCTGAAAAACTTGAGACTAAGATAAAGCTACAATCCTCCTTGGACAGAAAAGAACAATTTGCAATTCAGTAACGGCTCCTTTTCTGACTTTCTGTTCTAGTCATGGGATTAAAAGGTTTCTTCTTTCATTCTATTACATCTTGGCTTCCTACTATTTGGTTTTGCTGTCCCTCCTTCTCTCTTCCCTGGTGTAATCATCTAATCACGGAGGGAATACTGAACAAGGAGCCCTTGGTGTCCTCTCTCTGGCTGGATTTTTGTTTTGAATAGAGCCTATCTGGAGAAAATATGAGGCACAGCATGTAGCTTGCACTGTCCTTTGTACCTGGATAAGAGCAATGAGAAAGAGCATACAGATAAGTTTATCAACAGAAACAGGAGGGTATGGAAATCTCTGCATCACTACATATGAAAGGTACCAGGAATAGGTTCTCCTGTTGCACTAGGTGCTGTATCATTGACTGCTCAAAGGGTTTTATGAGATGAAGCAGTTCTGCTGATTTGGGAGAGAGTAGAAGGCAGCAGCTGCCAGCACTCTGAGCCACTGTTTGTCCCATGTGTGCTCCTCCCAGATCTGACCCTGCCCACTCCTGTGAACCAGCTTAAGCCTCTGAAATCAGTGCATACATGGGCCCTTTGGCAGCCAGAGTTCTATGCTGCAATTGCCTCAGTCTGCCTTGCTGTGCCACAGGCAAAAGGGCAATAACTTCTTTCTGTAATTATGCAGATTCCCTCTGAACTCTCTGCCTTCGGTTTCGGATTTGCCTGCAGTGCTCAGAGCCATCTGGCCATACTCAGGTTACAAATCTAAAATGTTACAGCAACATGCATCAGGTAGAGGGTTGGTTTTGGTACTAGGTCTTTAAATGTTTATCTCCTGTGTCCACTGTTTAAGGAGAAGGGAGGAATTACACTGGAGATAGGACTCTATTGAAGGGAAACCTGCACCTCTTTCTCTTCTTGTTTATTCTCTTAATTCTTTCTCTTATGCTAAGTTAGTCTCCACAAGAGCGACAAGGATGATGCCACCACTTGTCTGCATAAGAAAGCAAGCACAATTAAAACAGAACAAACTGTTCAGAGGAATGCTTCTTGTGGGCACAAATCCAGAAGGACACTTTCCCTTTGGAAAGGCAGCTGTTGTTCAAAAGCAATGTAGCCACTTTTATTCTCCAGTCTTGTTCCACTTTACTGTATCTTTGCCTAGTCAGTGTTTTTTTGGGCAAAAAGCACTGAAGTGGTTTATCTTTTCAGCAATTTGTGAAAGTTGTGCACTACTTTACATCTTTTTAAAAGAACACTAGCCTATACCTAGCTTATATTTTACTCAACCTGTTTTCCTACTCTTGCTCCAGTATCTCTTACAGGTATGTTTTTTCCTCCCATCTTCTGTAAGTAGTAACTCAACTCTTTCCATGCTCCTTATCCCTTCTGATGTAAGAAAGCTTTCAGAAATTCAGTATTTGAATTATAGATACACTGACCCTGACTGAGCAGTGTTTTAATCCATCTAGGTCCAGCTTCAACTGGCAGTGTTTCCATGGGTATGAAAAGGGCAAAAAGCTGCAGTACCATGTACAAATAATCCAGGCCTGGACTGCAGAAGTCTCAGACAAAGATTTGAGGTTGTTTAGAAATTCCATAAGGTCCATGGTGTGGGGTTTTTTGTCTTTCATGAACCATGACATGGAAAATGCTTTCTGTTTGTCTCTTGGCTAGAGAAACTTAACTGTCTGCCAGATGTATTAACCTAGAGAAAAGCATGTAGCAGCAGAAGATAGCAACCAGTTTGACTCAAAGTGTGGGCTGGGGTGCAGAGCAGAGTCTGCAGCTGCTGTGTGGGGTGTTTCTCCCCTGTCAGATCAGCATGGGATGTATCTATCACAGAGCAGAACACTGACTATTCACTGTGCACTGGACAGCAATATTTCATTTCATGGATCATTAAGAACTTGCATTGATTCCAACTAGTCATACAGCCTCATCCTGCACTCACTTTAAAGCAAAGTTGGGAGGGGAGGAGGAGAAAGTCTCTCTTACCCAAGTCAGTAGATAACTTTAAAACTTGGGCACTTGAAGAAATCCTGTTTCTTCATGTCATCTCTCTTGAGGACCAAGATGCCAAATGCAGTACCTTATGACTTGGAAAACAGCAAGCCCTCCAGAAAGGGTAACATAGGTTTGTTTAGCACAAAGTCACTTTGTGGTCATGTATTTACAGAAGGACTTATCTCCCTCTTAGTCTTGGAGTCAGTTTGATTTGGAGTCGAGCTCGATTCAAATAAGAGAGGAAATATATCAGGAGAGAATAAACTGGCATGGTAGCTAGTGTTGGTCTCTGCAGCCAGCTGAGCTGGCTCTAAAAGATGTGCTGCTTCTGGGCAGCCTTCTTCGGTGCTCTCTGGTATGACCATGTAACAGCTCTGTGGACAGCAGTAGGAGAACCATACCAGCTTAAAAAAAGTCTTTGTAGCTGCTCTTATGGGCATCCATCTTTCTAGGAAGAAAGACTCTTTGAAGGCTTAATTACCTGTTTTCTAAAGGAGAGGCTGCCTCTCTGCTACTAGGTACATCAACCTGGTCTAAGCACATAGGGCAATGCACTACAAAAAGATACCATGTTAATGTATTATTTACTGTTTGAATGAAACAAAATAGCCTTCATATAAGGTATGTAGCAAAGACTGTCAGCAATGCTTGCTCTTCATGAGTGGGCTAGTTTTATTGTACATGACAGTCCAGAGTAGAATAAGATCCTTGCATTCTTTTCTGTCCATAATTTCACAACAAAACTTGCCTTTTCCTTGTATTTTAGTTTCTCGTTGGCACAGTTTGACTTTTCCCCCCACCTCATCTTCAGATCCCCCAGCATCTGGTGGCAAATCAAACATAGTAAATGTTGGTTTTGAGCTTAATAATATTTTCCAAGTCATTTATTTACCAAATGGTCTTGGTGGAAGTGTTTTGTTCTGTATGTTAACAGGTGGTGCATATTCCATCTGAATGTATGGGTAATCAAGTCATAGCCATAGGTAATTCTCTCTGGGTGTTGTATTGAAGTTGGACAAGTCCTCAGAAATCCAGAGGCTGAATATTCTGAGTGTCTGAGCTTCCTGGCCACTTCTCCCAAACATGGGTGTGGATATTGCTTTATATTACTTTAACTGCTATGGTTTGCTTTTCTGTACCTGTTCTATTTATATTGCAGGGTTGTGGTGGCATCTATCAAGGAGATTAGTGAATGGGCTTATCCAGTACAAAACTTCAGCTAAAAATTTGGGATTCAGCTAGAAAGTTGTCTCCTCATCTTTCTTCAGACCCACGCCAGACCTCAGTGCTCTGAACTCTCTGCTTGGCAGGCTGAGCTTATCTTTAGAGCTTGCCAGATGTGTCTCAAACTCAGGGGGTTTACTAGTTCTCCCATTTTCAGTGCCTCAAAGGGAACAGAAATAGCAGTGAAAAATCTATAATTCTGTACATTGCCTTTGGATGAGATCACAGTCCAGTCTGATTAGTCCCCCAAATTTATAGGACAAAAATGAATATAGAAATACTATTAGAAAAGTAGCCTCCTTTTTTATTGAAAAACCACATCTTTCTTGCAAAGAATGGTTTATCTTTAAATATCTTTATATTATATCTTAATCTTTACCTGATTTCATGTTCTTAAAGTACCTGCAGAAATGTTGAGTTATCCATCATAACTTCTGTGACACAGAAAGGCTTGTGCAATATTTTTTTGTTTATAAAGAAGGCTAGAAAAGTTATGTGTCTGTTATTCAACAAAGCAGAAATTCATTGTAAATGGGATCAGGGGAGACTCTAAGATCATGACCCTTCAAAGTTTAGAGCATTGGAAAAGTTCAAACTGTAAACTTAGACATGGAAGTTTGTTTTATGTGGTGTTTTTTTTAATCCACCAAACAACAGGAGCAGATGCAGATTATTTTTTTGGATAAGACATCCCTCTTTTGGAATGATTTCACATGCTAACTTTGCTTGGGAACTGCTCCTGTTGGTGACCATGTGTTCAGCACATCTGCTTTGGCTTGTTGTTTTCTCTGAGACTGACAATATTGTGGCAAGACGTCAGAGTGAATTGAGGTGAAGAAAAAGGAAAAGGAAAATTAACATGAAAGAGCTGCATTGCAAGTCCAAGTGAACCCTGTGAGACTCTCCATCCCTTGATCCTCCATGTGTATATTAGGCTATGTGTAGAGGGATTTGAAGAGGTGGGAGGAACTTACAGGCTTGAAGTAATACCTAGGCTTGTCTTATCACAGTCAAAACCTGAGCTTGAGCAAATATGCTGGGAGGATGTTTCAGACTCCTAGCCCCTGGGAGAGGATGGGCTTCAAAAAGTTGGGCAAATCCTGCCAATGACTCATCAAGGCTAGTTTCACTCTTCACTGCATAATGCACTCATTCATCAAACTGAAAGGATTTCAATCAATATTGTCAAACTAAAGTTGTTACACACACACACGCACACACAAGTGCACTCAGTTATGCATACCTTACGTGATGGCCATCATCAAATGAATTACAGAGCTGGTTTCCAAGCTGAATTTACTAAAAATCCCTGTCTCTGCCTGTCCCTTATTTGCACTGAGATTCCAACATAAAATCCAGTATTTTTTTTCCTTCCTCTTTAGTCAATCTCCAACTAATGAAAATATTTGAAAAGTAAAACAAAAGAAATCAGGAACTCTGTCTTTCTCCAGCCTGTGGCTCCTTGTACTGGTTGAGGTTGGAACAGGATGTCTTTTCACAGACAGTGAATCAAATTTTGGTATATTGCTGCTGCTCATGAGCTGGAATTGCTACCTTTCTGTGAACTAATCAACATCAGGCAAATCCTAGATACTAATGTGTCTTCCTTTGTAATTGTCATTTCTGAAAATCTGTAAGAGCTGGTTGGTTTAACAGTACAGTCCTGCTGAATTCTGCCCACACACCAGCTGCCAGAGCCCTAAATGGGCAGGAAGCTCCTTGCTGACTTCTCACCGTGTCGGTTGGTAGCTGCTGCCACATGGACACGTGCTCTACAGTCATGTCCATGTGGCTTTGCTCTCTAGAGGCACACAACAGAAGAGTAGACTAATGGTTGGCTTTTAAGGCAGACTACTGATGCAGACAAGGACTGAGTAAAGAATTTGCCTCAGGTTGAAGTCCTACTCATATGAAGCGTTTTATGTGGAGATCTCAAATAATCTTAGATATATAAAAATACAAAAAGGCATGAGAGTTGAAGGGATTTTTTTCTTAACATGCACAAATGGAGCAGCAAATCATGTAGTAAAGATTTGATTTGACATGGGATGTGCACTCCAGTGCACATCTAGAAAAGTACACAGACTCTAGATTTAAGGATGTGAATAGGTTCACTGGAGGTAATGTTAAGCCAGTATGTAAGAATTTTGTTGTTCTGTTGATGGGTGTGCTGAGCATCCTTCAGGAAAAATACCCTCCATTTGCTTAAGGGCATGGACTGAATGAGGCAGGCTAAGCTCAGCTGCCTTGTGCTTTCTGTAGAGGAAATAACTCTGATGTCAATGTCTGCAGTTTTCTGAATTACCAGTCCAGGGATCACCAAAGGAGTGGCAGAGTACTACAAGCCATGTGAAATTAGAATTGGGCAGTTGCCAAGCTGCTCTGTTGTGGCCACCATAGAATGAATGTTTTAACTGGGTAATTATTTGAAGTGTTCTTATTAATGTAGGCAGAAAGAGTTCCTCTTTCCTCCAACTCTGACCTCTTTGTTTATTAATTTAGGTATCTGAGTTAATATCTAAACTGTAGGGACAGTTTCTTTCTCTTTTTCCTGTATAGCTCTTCTTGCTTTTCAGAGCTTGCTCTCCATCTCCATTCGTTTGGTTTTCCTGATCTTGCCCTTCAGCTTGGAAGCTCCTGGGCCCTTTCACCTTTGCCTTGATTCTTGCACCTCCCTATCCTTCCCTGCTAGATGGAGGCTCTGCACTTGCTACCACGGGGAGCAACCTTCACTCCAGATATGCTGATGAAGAGGTCTGAGATGCAATTTCAGCATGATTCTAGCTCAGTAGCTGATGCCTTATCCAACAACATAAATGAATAGTGTGATCTGTTCTCTTCCTGTTGCCAGTAGTTGTTGGTCTGTGGCACAGCTTAGCTCTTGTTGTGGGTGAATCTGGTGGCTATGTTCTTGGCTGAGGTGGTGCTACTAGGAATAGCTCAAGCTCTCCACACCAGCCTGGAAAGAAGGCCACTATCTTTATCTTTGAAGTTAAATACTGGTCTCCCAGCATTTTGTACAGAGCTATGCACTGCTGAGTCAGACTCTCAAACAGTGTTAACATTCTCCTACATCCTTCAACATGTCCAGTATAAACACATGGAGACCACACTATATCTTAGATCTACCTCTCTCTCCCCTTAACAGTAATAGAGTACCAAATAGTGAGAGAATTTTTCAGATCACAGCCTAGGCAGTTCAGTAGCCTTTTAGCAAAAATAGTTTATTACCACCCACAGGCTTTGGAGGTCTTACTTTCTGGAGTACTTAGTTACTAAAAAAAAGTGAATCCTTGCCTGCCCATTCTGCTTTTGAGAGAAAGAGTCAGCAATTTTTCTGCTAAATGGATTGAGTACTTTATAATATCAAAGCATTTGTGCCAGGGTTGACCTTACTGTGACTGGAGTTCCCTCCTTGGAGAAGGTTGAAAGCTGTATCAGCAGGCACAGATGGGAGAGGTTTATTGCAGATATGGGAACCCACATGATGAACTGCAGTGCTAGGTGAGGTACTTTATTTAGCATTTAGCTTTGCCTTGCGTGTCAACGGCCTATTAATTCATTCCCAGGAGACCTATTGTAATTTTCCAGACACCTGAGAATTTTCAAGCAGATGTCACTTTAAACAAAACCAAAAAACTTGCAGACCTATCTGCTGATTCTTACTGGTGTCTGAAAGCAGTAATTACTGCACTGAAGTTGGTTGCCCTCAAGAGAGGGACAGGCATCAATATCTGACTAGTAACAGTATTTTTTACATTCAAAACCAGAAGGGTGGAAAAGGGAGGTCTGTTATGTTGAAGGAGAAGGAAAAGCTGAGATTGAGCACTTGGTTTTAATCCTGGAAAGGGCTGGCATAGTCAGCTTCAAAATGGGATGTGTCTAGATATGAGAAACCTTTAGGTTTCTTAAGTCTTTCTTTGAACCTCACTCAGGCAGATAATGAAATTATCTGGTAGACAGATAGGGAAATACACTTAGGAAAAAGCCAATGCCAAAAACATTGCTAAATGACAGTTTAAGCAGGGAGCTTGTCAGCAGATGGCTGACACCTGAAGAATTTTAAAGCTTTGTTGTAATATGATTATAACCTCCCCCTTGTCCAACTCTATATGATAAAGTTTGAATCTGTATAATTAGTGTATCCAGCTCCTTTGCAATCTAATAGATTTCCACCACTCAGTTTTCTGCACCATTTAAGGACAACTACAGAGGTAACTACATCAAGGTGAGTGTCCTTGCACATCTAGATGACAGATGAATACACTCATCTTCCCAGTTACCCCACTTCCAGCTGTTCCATCAAGAAGGGTCAGGATGGTGCTTGCTTGGTGTGGTGGGAGCTGTTGGGAAGCTAGGGGTGGTGCAGTCTAGCAGGTTGCCTTGTCCTCCTGTGCAGTGTCAGGTCAGATAGGGAAGGACTGAACAAGAGCACAGGAAAGTTGACAGCTCTAGTCCAGCCAGGTTCAGTCTGTGTGCCATTAAGCCTGCTCAGGGAGAGTATTCCTTCCCTTTTATTACAAGAAAAGAAGAGCCTAAGCAATACTGTTTTTCTGTCTTTCACTAACTAGTTAAGAAAAAAAAACACCAACCCCTGCATCTAAAGGTAGATGCCTGAGTTTTTCCTGGGGTGCCAAGGTGGTGAAGTATTAAGAAGTTTCTTGGCTCAGTCAGGTCAGTCCATGAGCATCAGAAAATTGGGCAATGGACTGTGCTACCCATCTGTCAAGAAAGTTACCAAACAGCTTTCAATTAATTCTTTTCAGGAAGAATGCAAATTGTCTTTGCTTAGGACAGCTCCACTGCAGGCCAGAGTCTCTGCTCCATAAAGCAATGTTGTTTCAGAGAAATTAATGCAATTTTGTAGGCTTGTAACAGCTGAGGATATGGCCTAAGCTAATTTTTGCTTAAACCTTGGTGCAATAAAATGGTTTAGCACATGATGAATGTTAGGTTTCTCAGTAGTTCCAGGTAATAATGAGGTTCTGATTGCTTAGGTTAACTCTTCAGGATGTGAGTTTTCGACAGCAAACTTGCAGCAGTTCCAATTAAACAAGTTGTGTGTTTAATGCCTTTTCCTCTGAGCTGGAGAAAACTGTTTGCAATAGTTATAGAAATATAAAAGACCAGCATAATAGGAATAATATTTAAACCCCTGTAGCTGTAAATATATCAGAAGAGATTGAGCTGAGAGGAAATACTCATTGTACAGAGCACTGCACGTGCATGGCAAACTCATGTAATGCAATCCTGTTTATGATAGGAGCTTCTAAAGACATGATGTTTTCAAGGTCCTCCTCCTTTGTCATTCTCAACCTCTCCCTTCCTCATAGGAAGGCCAATTACTGGAATAGCTCAGAAGTTTCTGTCACAACTTGAGCAGTTTCTCAAAACAAGTATCGGCTTAAAAAAAGCATAGGCAGAGGAAACCAAAAAAAGCTACAAGGATATAGCTGGAGGGGGGGAAAGAGAGGTGATATCAGTTGTCTACTTCCAAAGCAATTGTGGATATAGATTGCATGGAAGCTTTCTCATCAGCAGGGAGTCTGACAGGTCTATCAGGGAAGAGTTCATCTACTTCTATAATAGTAGTTATTTGAACAACTAGAGATCGATATAGTTTCTAGGGGAGATGCTGCTATTTATTGGGAAATAAGAGAGAAACATTGATGAAAGTTTGCTTTCTGTTTCTACAGTAACCACCATCAGGAGAACTGTGTACATGTTTACTCTAGCTGGGGTTCATGCTCGGTGACTCAAAACTCCATGGCTACAGAGCGAAAGCAGTCTATGCGTGTCACGTACAGAGCACCGCTGGCTTTGCCTCCAACTTCTCAAAGCGCAGAGTGGTCAGGCTGTGGGCATTAAAGTGATGAGTTAGCACCTGAAGGAGATGACTTGTGAAATAAAAATTGGCTTTGAATTTGCATTTTCCTCTGGCCAGTGATGGGGTGTTTGGATGGGGGCCTGCCCATGCCTGCCTCCAAGTGATTCTTGCAGCCTCTTCTGCTTCCAAGCTTTCTGTGAATAGCTTTGTGTGCAGAAGGCAGTGTGTTATAAGCCCAGGAAACACACAGTGCTCAAGGTCAGCAGCTCATTTCTGTATAAAAAGCAGAAGTATCCTGAGAGGCGGTGGGCAAAAGGTTTAGATTTAGCTGTGAATTTCCTTAATGAATGAGATGGACCCTCTTTCTTGTGTTTATAATACTTGGGTATGTCACCCAAAATGAAAGGAGAGCATGCATGCAAGGTGCTGGTGCCCTCTGCTACCTAGACCCTTAAAAAAAGTCATTTCTAGGAGTAAAAAAAAAGAAGCACACTTAGGATATGGGTACTTAAGGACTGAGGTCTGGTTAAGTAATGATTAGGAAGACAATAAATACTACTGCGTGGTGCATTGTCAAAGGCAGGCAGGAACTGTTCTCCTCTGTTAGCAAACATACCTGCAATATCTTTACCTTAAATGAGCTATAAAGTTGTCTGCCTCTCCTCCTCTGTTTACTTTGTGTTACCATTTTCTGTGCATGCTGCAGTATTTTGCTCCTTAAGAGATGTGTGTGATAAGCTCATGAATAACAAATGAGGATTTATGTTTGTGGATTGTGAAATAATATTAACGTGACTATTACTTTTAATCTTTGCTTTTGAATGATGTATTGAGCTGCAGGTAATCCCAGAGGGATGATATTGGGGTCTGAGTATTGAAAATGTCTCCTTTTGTCTTCCTTGCTATTAAGTGTGGAATTGAATGTAGAAAAGTGAAGAAGGTAGGACAAACAAAGGCTTTCTGATTTAATGTCTTATTTTATAGTCTAAGAACCCCACCAGATGTATAATATAACAGGGGGTGAGGGGAGGGGAGAAGATGAGATATTCTGAAAACCTAAACACAAGCTACATTTTTTGAGAAATGATAAAGGTCTCTCCATGCTAAAGCTTGATCTCCAGCATGAAATAAGCTGTTTCCAAGAAACTTTCATTAATTTAAAACCCCAAATCTTCCTTACTGTTTGGAAATGAACAAACAAATTTTCTTTTCCTTACAGCTTCTGAGTATCAGAACTGGAAGCTGGCCTGAATTTTGCAGCCCAGCATTTGAAATAATAGTAGAAAAAAAGTAAAGTGATTGCAGTTCTATTGGAACAAAATTGAATAGACTGTCTCTTCAAATTTACCCTTTATCTGACTGTGATAGGATGCTATTTCTTTAAGAGGATGGATCTCTGGAAACATTCACCAGAGCTTTAAATATGAGAAGCAAAAAATGATGTCTGGGATGATTTCATGCAAATATACCCCCTACATATTTGTAAGTAAACAGAAAATCTTGCTAGCTTCATAAATCTCCATTTCATGACATGAAGAAGGAGTTTCTTGTCTTTGCATACCAGTAACATTATTACTGTATCTCTGTTTAGAGCTGGCTGGACAAAGGAGGAAATTTGGGGGCAGAAGGAAAAATACTTCATACTATTTTAATTCCCATATCTTGTTCAGATACACTCCTACTGATTATCCTTCCAGGAAATCCATCAAAAAACAACACCAAGCCTGCTGGAGTGGTTCAAACTTCCTAGCCATAGGAATCATATCTGGGGTTTGTACTGGCCCACAGGCAACCTTCCATAGGCAGCAGCAGTGCTGAGCATGCACTCGTGCATCTTGAGCAAGGCTGCTCCTAGGGAGGGACAGGGAGTAGAATGGCTGCTTTCTTTGGCATGGCCTGACGTGGGGCTGGGAAGAGCAAGGAGGAGGATGAAAGCAGAGTGAGAAGTGTGGGTGGACTTCAGGTACTCAAAAGCACCAACCCCTGGGCTCTTTCACAGGCAACTGCCATCCTCTGTTTGTGTCATGGCAGCAGCATGTGGGCAAGAGGGGAGTGATCAGATGGCAGGAGAAGTTTCTCGGAGTGACTGGTAGGCTTCCCATCTTCTCAGGGGAAATGTTGACTGCAGGGAACCCTTCTGCAGGCTTGTTTTAACTAATGGGCCAGCAAGCTGCACAACGTTGCATCACCTGTTCTTAATCCCACTCACAACAGAAATGCAGAGAGCTCCCAAGGTACAGCTATGCACAAGATCAGCTACCAGCTCTGTCTTCCACAGTGTCATAATGTAAAATCCACCAAACACTGTTGAGCACGCAAGCACAGGCTCCCACCTCCCTGTCTTGAGGGATCTTCTAGCAAAAATATTGTAGATGTCTCAGCTGAAGGCAATGCAGGTTTGCAAAAGAACAGAGTGAAAAGCCTACAGCACCTGAGAAGCCTGAAGTGTGTAGAAATTTAAATGTGATCCCTGCTGTAGGGCAGATCAGAACTGAAGAAAGCTGTGGTGCAGGGCTGGCTGGGAAGAAGCTGTGTCTGTTTTTCAGGAGCAAAGTGACTGCAGGTCTGCAGGACTTGTGTACTTGTGACTCTGAGGCAGAGAGAAATGACAGGTCGGTAGAGGGTGAAGATTAGGTCCCTTTGTCCTTTCAAACTTTGCTCTGGGAAACAGTTTAAATTTCATTGGGAATTCTTCTTAAAGCTAAGACAGCCCTGTCCTTGAAAGCTGGTAGACCTAATTATGTGAGGCTTACAGGGATGGTGAATAGATCATCTCTGCTTCTTGAGTTAATCTTGATATATAATGCATGGCAAATATTGTCTTGTTTCTTTTAAAAACCGTCAGTGAGAGGAAATTCCAGCGATGGGAAATGCAATCTTTCAAAGGATTAAGAGCGAACTAACTAACATGAACCAGATCATTAGCTTTGTATTTTCTGTTCCACCTTCTGATGCCCATATTTCACTCATGAGGATGAGTTGGAATGACTCCAAAAACTAAGTGGAAATTAATTTCTCAAAGGCTGATCTGGAAGTTAAGATGCATTTCAAAATCACTTGCTTTACAGATCCCATCCATTTGCCCTGAAGAAAGAAAGGAAAAAAATACTTTATGTAGCAACACGAAGTGCAAGTTAAAATGAATATGGGTGAGCCAGTACTGGAGGCTCAGGGGGGAACCAGCTGGCAACACAATGCTGCTGTGAAATGCTACATCAGCCCTTGTAAGGTGTATTTAACATGCTTAAAACTGATCCTTAAAATGGAGGATTTTTAAAGGAAGCTGGGAGGACAATGCAGGGAGGATTGTACACACTGATTTCACAGAAGATTTTAAGATAGCAAATTTAGGTTTTGGAAGAGATGACCTGTATTATGAAAACCTACAGTACAGAAAATTCAGGAAAAAACCCAAAGTTGTGATTTTTCCTTTAACATTGTGCTCTTAATATAGATTAAGAACCTATTTTCAAAATGAAAGTAATATTACCAAAATAAGTGTTCTTTCTCTGAAGCATGATTTTTTGTGATCTATAAATTGTAATTTCTAAAATATCAAGCTTATGGAAGATTTAATTAGTGAAAGACTTTTTTGGTGATGGCCAACTGCTTTGCAAAAGGTTCTACAGGGCTGATTTGCAACTAGCTTTAACATAGACAATTTCAATTGCAAAACAAAGAGAGGAAGTTAATCAGATGCTCTTCATTGTTAAAGATTCTCTTCTGAACATACCTGAGGTCCAGATAAACACAGCAGAATTAGAAAAATAGGACTGTTCTGAGAGCAGACTCTAGGCTGAGCCTCAAATAATGTCCCTAATTTTAAGGCTGAGAAGTAAAGGGTAAAATATGGTGGTTTGAGTTACGAATACACTTAAGGTCTTTGCTGAACTATGATATGAAACTAATGAAGATAAATATTGTGAAAGTGATTAAAGCCTGATTGCATAGAATTGCATTTGTATTACTAATATTAGGTAATTAAGGTCCTTGCATTCTTCCTTGCTATGCTCACAGATAGGTAAGAGGAATCAGTGAAACTGATACCTTCATTTTCAGAAGTGCTGAAACCCCCTCTTCTGCCACTTTTTTCTGTGTGCCATGATTATATTTAGCATCTCCAGGCATCTTGCTTAAGCTCACAGGGCAGCTGAGTAGTGGCATAGGTCATCTGGCTTCATACCTAACCTGCAGATTGTTTTGGAAGGGATTTCTCCTCATGTAGGCTAGGGAAGAAAGGATCAAGTGCTGCAAATATGGTACAAATGATTTAATCCTGACACTTGGTATCTTGATTCACATTGCAAGTGAAAGAATCCCTTGGGGTAAATAAAATACTGACTCTGCAAAAAGAAGTGTCAAAATCAGGATTTTAATAGCATTGGATGCTGGCTCTGACATTCAGTGTGACAGACTCGTCAGATGAGTTAGCACGTGCCAATCTAATTGAGAAAAATACCCACTAAATAAGAACTAAAGACTGAGTGGGACTGACTTGTTCCTTCCTGCTTTGGGGAATGACCAAAGGGCAAGAAGGCAAGTCAGCTGAACTCTGTGGAGAAATTCCTTGCATAAATGCAGAAGTGAGGTTTCTAAAGCTGCTGTGTAAGTCTCTTTCCTAAGGTTTAAGTCAATTTAAAACAGAACGTGCAGCATCTATGAAAAATCTTCCCTTTGTTCCAGTCTGAAAAGGAGTGTGCCTCTTCATCCAGCTGAACCTATTTGCACTGGCTAAAAACAGTAACTGCTAATGAGTCTTTTGGTTCAATGTTATTCTGGACAAATTATGGCAATTATCTAGGTCACAAATGTATGTGTAGGTCTTTGATGCTTTCTGTAATTGTGCTTGAAGTTCAAATGCCTAGTGTTTAATATGGCCAATTCCATTAAGGATTGTTCCAAGTGAAGTCAGTGGCAAAAGTCCCTGTGACTTCAGTGATGAAGGTTCACCCCCTTAGATATGGTTCATCTTACTTTAGAGGAAGATTTTGTTTTCTTTTAATTCACTAGATGGTAGCAGTGTACAAATTGTGTTGTGTATGGGTTTGGTGTGTTCTTTTTTTCAAATTCTAATCAGACTTGCATTCAGAACCTTCCTTCATTTCCCAGCCCATCCTGTCTGAGTCTTGTACTGAGCTCATGAGGGAAAGAAGACAAAAGGTTTTAGACATCCTTCTGAAGGGATGCCAAAATTGGTGCCATCCTCCAGATGTTTTCCTGTGATGGCAGAAGCCAGACCGTGTTGGAAGAGTACAGCCACTGATGGTCTGAGGCTGAGCTTAAACGCTTTCATCCAGGCAACATACACAGATCTTAAGTCTCCATTAGTTCTGTATCCCTTCCACCAGTGTTTACTGAATTCTCTGCAATGTGTCAGACAATGATTAAATGAATGTCTGTGTGACAGTAGTCAGTCCTGGGGAAGTCACTGTGCTTAGCAAGGCACAGTCTAGTTGACAATAGGCAAGAGGGCTTGGGCTTCCAAACTACTAATCTAGGGTAGGATTGTTGCTGAGTGTCATCTATTTTTGTCAACAGTGGATGTGCAGATAAACAAGAAACAGTCATTTGAAACAGATGTTGCTGTTTCCTTCACTTTTATCCTACCTAATACACTGCATGTGCTGGGCTTGACCTCCTGATCTACATGTTGCTATACATGAGCATGAACCATTGGGAGGGAGGAAGGGAAAATTTTAACAAAATACTGGCAATCTTTCTCCAGCAAGAAGAAATTGTTTTCAGACAGGTTGGCATAACCTTTGACATTTCACTTTCACCAGTAGCATGCTCTTTGCTTTCAGGCCAGTCCTCAGTGGTGCTCTGAGGGAGCTGGTCACAGACACATGTGCCACTAAAAGGGTTGCCTCCTGCCAAAGTGCTTCCCAGCATCTCTCCAGAGAGTCTGTATCTCTCTGGTTTCTCATCTGCTGCTCCCCACCTCCTCTGTCAGTTTGCTCTACTATTCAGGATCTTCCCTTGTGTAGGGTTTGTAACAGTTACCAGTGCTAGGTTTATCCAGAAGTTATTTCCGGAGAAGGTGCTGTGCTATTATGGCTTACCTTTACTTTGGTATTACATCTTATCAACCACATCAGTGGCTCCTCTCCAAGGCTGCCTGTTCTGCCTGTCTGTCTTGAACAGTCATGGTCAAGCAAGCTCATTGTCTAGGATAGTGCAGCAACTTGAAACTAGCTCAGGAGTGTTTAAAAATACACAGCTCTCAGCTCTGAATTTCACTCCTAATAGTTCTAGTACAGTATATCAGAGTTGAATGATGGAAATTTGAAGTGATCTACCAGAGAGACTTTTTTAGCCTAAAAAATACATGATACTAAAAAAGATGAAGAGCTTTATGTACTGATAGATAATGGCCAGAAGTAGCAGAGATGTGATTAATGCAAGCCTCCAGTGAGTAGCTAGAACTAACTGTAGTTATCCAATATCCTCATCTGATCCTAGTGCAATGCAGATGGGAGCCTTATCACTAACTAAACCAGAATCCTCCTGACTGAATCAGACAGGCTGCTACTGAGATCACTTTGCAGAAGTTGCTTTATATAAAGCTTGCAGCAAACATTATTTTCTGGTGGCACAATGAAATAAATCCAGGGGACGTTTGCAGGAGAGTTTTCAGAATTCCTTCAGGCAATGACTGGGAGAGAGACTGTAATATAAGAACACTCCTGGTTTGTGCAAAGCACAGTGAGGTAGGTGGAATTAACATTGATGGGGGAAAGCACACTTAGTTTCCATGAAGATATTTAAATACCTGATATCATTTTGCCAGGTTGAGTGGCAGGAATGTACTGGTGTTCACGCTATTTTTGGCAGCAACTGAGATGTGGAATTTGAAAATGCACATACAGATGCAAAAAAAACCCCCACCCAAACAAAAACCAAAACAACCCACAAAAAAACCCCCAACCAACCAACCAAAAATCCTACAAAAAGCCCCAAACCAAACATCATTGCAAATGGGTATCATACCTTAACAGCTTGTCCATTTTGTAAGTCTTTGTATAATACCTGGAGTAATATGAAACAATTTCCTAGTCAGGCCCACAAAAAATCCCCCAAATATATGATGGTGTGCTGATAAAACAAGATAGTCAAGATCAGATTTTCATTTTCTTGTGGTACTTATTTCATAATTTCCATTTTCATAATTGCTAACAAAACTTTCAAACTGAGGGTCCCAATGATTTCAGCAAGAAAATAATTTACAGCTGGAAAGTAACAGGCTAGGCTGAAAATAGCAAACAAAATATACCAGCTCATGTTACAAGTATGTGAGTGAGAAGCAGGCAGGGTATGTGCTGATTGTGTCATACTAATTCTACAAACTATCACTTAGGAATTAATAAAACATCTAACACTACTCTCTTGCAGCTGTATTCCTGCTGGCTGCTGCTGTGGTGATACATTGCAATAATATGCCAGTGATGATATTCCAGTAATAAATGATGGTAATATACCATCAGATCCTCATCACTCCAGTGATGCACTATTGCAATACATCATCAGGCAATGGAGTTTAAGCATTAGCAGAAGAGGCAAACTTCAATATACATACACTGAACACGGTGTACAACATAATGTACCACATGCCCTGTGTGTTCAGCAATAGCTGTGTATAAAATCTATACTGCATAGACAGGTTTCTCTCTTTCTGAATCCTTAAAATCTAAAGGGAATGTGAGTGTTCAAACAACCATAGAATAGAATCATAGACTCATTTAGGTTGGAAAAGACCACTAAGACCATTGAGTGATGGAGCTGCTTGGGAGTCAGCTCTCCAGATTTTGACCATCCTGCACTGCAGTGTGAGTGTGTTGGGTGATTGCCTCTCACAGTATTTCTACACCACAAAGACATGTGGAGCCTTGGCACAATAGGTCAGGGTCAGCAGGCTTTCGATTTAATTTGCAACTGCTTCTCAGCTTGTTCCTAAGACAGTGATTACTGCCTGAGGGCTCTCAAACTATTTTGTGAGTACCAACCACCTCTTCTGCAATAATGGTATAATATTACACCTGATAGGCATGCAGATGGACCAAGTAATTGGAGGGAAAAATTGAAGATATGTCTCATTCTTTATTCCTTTCATTTGGCAGCTGTCTTCATGGGAAGCTTATACAGTTGTAAGGCATCACAGCAGTGACATTTTCACTGAAGCCTTCTCAGATGACATAATTCATAGATTAATCCCCAGTGAAATTTCCTCAAGAACTGATACAGCCTAGCTCCCATATAGTGATGTGAGTTTGGGTAGTCACCTGCCTACAAACAGGTTTAAAAAGAAAGGAAGATTTTGCTTTGGAAGCCAAAGTGGCAATACCATGACATTAGAGTCAAGGGAAGAGAGAATCCTTTTTAGTTAGTAAAGTGCAGTTTCAGAGGTTCAAGTTTTATGACAACAGACCAGAGAATTAAGTTATGCACTTTAAAGATTTTTGTTAGCCTTTCTGATACTGAATTTCTCCAGAGGACCAGCCAGCTCTGTGATCAATAAATATGCTATTGATGGAAAATGAGGGGAGGACTCAAAGAATCATCAAAAGTCAGCTGAAGCTCATATGCTCAGCATCTGTTTACTATTTAAGAGTCACAGACTGAGACAGTGAAATTCAGCTGGGAAGGAGGTTTGATTTTTTTGTATGGCTGGCTGAAATTTGTATCTGCTAACATTGAAGAATGTTAATTTCTAGGAGTTGATGTGAGTAGCTTCTGCATGAGCAATCAAATTAGTCACTTTGCCTTCCAATGTTCTTTGATGCAAACCAACTAAGATGGTTCTGTTTAAGTTCAAATAAACCCCAAGCCAAGTAAAGCATCACTCACAAAGCTTGGAGCGCTGCAGTTTCATCACCCAAAGTGCTGCTACCGTAAATTTGGTTCAGCTACAAAGATTGCATCTTTTAGTACATTAGAAATAAACTTTTTTAGGATACTATTGCAAAAGTCAATGCCACATGCTGGAAAAAAGCAATTAGAAGAAAAGAAAGCTAGGAGAGGTGAGGATCTCCAAGTGTAATATACATATTGTAACCCATGGAGCATCCAGAGCCACAGGGGCAAACTGCATTTCCTGCTGGGCTTGAAACGTTTTTGTCTGCTTTATTAACTTCCAGTAGTGATAGTGGAACCATAGCCTCAGATGGGGAGGGGAGGGGAATCCATCTTTAATCTAAAGATTCCTAGTGATGGAAACTATCACAATCCTCATTAAATTGTTCCTCTGCTTAGGAAGCTTCACTGTTAGTAACTAGAAATATATGTCTGGAACATATACAGTTTGGGTTGCTTAAAGCTGAAGAAGTTTGGGCTCTCCTAGAGAGGTTCCTGCTTTCTGGTGTCTTTTACCTTTCCATTTACTTACACAATAACTTGGCTATAGAGTATCCTTCTATTCTGTCTGACCTTTTAGTACACCTATTGATTTGTTTCCTTTTAAAATTTCTAAATCATAGTTTTATTCTGTCAAGTCTATAGCAGTGTTTTGCTGAAGCCTAAGCATATTTATTAAATGTTCTTCCAATATTAACCAGGGTAACAATGTCTTTAGGAAGATTAAAGTTACTTTTAAAGTCTTCCATGCTTTATCAGCATTAACAGCAGTATGCATATTTCAGTCTTTAATTGAATTAAGTATATTTGTTTTCCCATACTGATGTCAGTCTGACACCCTCTGTTATCTCAGCCATCTTGCCCATACTTTTTCATGAATTTGCAAGGTGCTAGCATTCTTTTAGTTTTCTGGAATTCTCTCTTGTCCATGGGTTACTAAAAATCAACATTAGCTGCCAAAAATGTTTCTCCACCAGCTGCTTTAAAATTCCTTGATGCAAATTACCCAGAACTTCTGATTTAAGTGTGTCTAACTACAGTAGCTTTTGATTAATATCCTCTTTAGTTACAGTAGGAATAGAAAGTATATTAACATCTTCATATAGCAAATACATCATCCTTTCTCCTCAGTAAGAACAGGCATCTTTATTGAATTCTCTTGCTTTGTTAATAAATAAAGAAGTATCTTGTTTCTGTTTGGGAACAGACTATTTGGTGTGTTTCACGGCTGGGGTTTTTTTTTTCACTCCAGAAATACTTTGCTGAAACTGTTCCCTTGTTAATGTTCTCAACTACACAGTTTTGGTTTTCTTGTCAATTCTCTTTTACTATTAAATTTGTCTTTTTCCTCCTTATTGATAAGACTTTTATGGCTGCATTCACTTCCTTCCTGCTGATTTGTTATGCTGAGCTTATTCTGTTGTGCTTTAACACAGATACAGCCACCTTCCTCCTGTTAAACTAAGGTAATTCTTAGGAAGCTCTCATATTTCCTGCCTTTTTTCTTTTTCTAGTAGATTTTACTCATAATGGTTTTTGGCTTTATGAAGCCTGATTTCTTAGGGCACCACACTATATTGTACCAGTTTAAACTAGTTCACTTTGCCTGAATGTAGAAACATTAGTTAAATTATTACCACTTGTATGCCAATAATGAAGACAAGACTGGTCCTTGGTTGTAGGTATTTTCATTTTATTCAAGAGCACATAAAAAATGAGAAAATCCCATAAAACTGATTCATTCACTCCTGACACTAAAGTCTTCCTTTCTGGTAAAGGTTCCTCATTTTTCCTACAGGAAAAACCTGGCTGCTGAGTCAAACTAGGAGAAATGCCAGCATCAGCAGAGGAGTTTTATAGCTCCCTGTGGGATATGGCAACTCACTCCACCTGGGCTCAGCCACACATTCCACCTCCCTCCTCATTCCCTCATAGCAGAGTTCCATAGCAGTCCCTGAAACTGGGATGGGCATCTTCGAGGTGTCCTCTGCCAAGGTGAAGAGCATTCACCCTCTCTCCATCACTCATTTGATGGGGTGTGTAGGAAGGAAGGAGTCAGTCTGACCCTGTCAGCTTTGCCCCGAAGCTGCCTGGTGTCAAGGGGAAGCTTTCCTCAGTGAATTCTGTGCTGGGCTGGCTTCAAGCCTGTGCTAATGCTGGAGGTAAAGGATCAGACTTTGGCTTCTTAACAGGCTGCATGTTGCAAGTTTGTTTGCAGCACTCCTGTTCATTCAGCTCCTGGCTGAGAGAATAATCTGCTTTAGATACTTGTGGCCTGTGTAGAGCAGGTTCAGGCTGCTCACAGTTTCAGTTCAAGGGAGAGAACAAACTGATAACTCCCCACAGATCCCTCTCCTTAAAGCCCAATATTATCTCAGAACAATACCACTATTTAGTTTGGTTCCCTGGACTAAAACATCTGCACACTGTTTTCCTCACTTCCACTTGTGTTTGGATCTTTACTCATAGCCACTGTAATTGAAAATGGTTAATGTGCAGCAGCTTTGGTAGGTGGTTAACAGAGCCAATTAGGGCTGAGTTCAATATCTGTTATGCTGCTCTGCAGAGGACCAAAACTGACTTACAGCTTAACTTCAAACCTGATTACGGGGCAAAAAAAAGCCTTTCAGAAGTTCTTTCCCAGTATCTCTTCTGTCTCTGGAAGTACTTGGAACTACATGCATAGCAGCAATGTAAACAGCAGAGTAGCCATCAAAGGCAAAGTGCTCTTGCAAAGGGACTGCTTGGTAACTCCACTGCAGGCTGTTCAAGTCATGCAGTCTCCCACAAAATGGCATTTCTGTGGTCACGCCTCTAGCCCCTTCTATTGCACAGTGGGTTTGTCAAACAGGCCTCATGACAATGTGCTCTGGCTCTAGCCCTCTTTAACCCTGCCAAAGAGTCACAAGGCAGCCCAGCTGTGTGCCAGCCTCCATGTGAGTGGCAGGAGCTGGGGTGGGTACCATGGCAGGGAGACCTTTGGCTGCTTACAGCTGAAATTTCCTATCCCACATAAAGTTTGAAGTCAGGCTGTGCATCTGAATACTGCTGATGGCATGCTATGTCAAGTACATTAACACAGTTTCATTATAGCTACTCTTCCCCATCTTCAGCCACAAAAAGAACCAAAGAATTCTGTTTTGGAGCTTAGGCTGTAGGGTTAAATACTATATATACATGAACTTTCAACATGCCATATCATTTTATAAAACCATGGCCAAGAAAATACATGGAGTGCTTGCCAGATGGCTCCCCCTCAGCCCTGCTCCTGACACTAGGCACTGACTGTAGAGCTAGGAATATTCCTTCCCCAGATCTAGTTTTGACAGTAGGTTTTGCTTTTGTGATTGCAAGGGAGCCATAAAAAAACCCACCAAAAAAACCAACCCAAAAAGGAAAGGAGTTACAGCAAATTAATGTCTCCTCTGCTGAATATGTTATTTCTATTAAAATTTTAAAAGAGTTTGAAGTGACAGTAAATGTGGTCTTATTTTAGAATGGTTTCCATAACACTACACAACAGTTGCCAATGGCACTTATGCCTTCTCGTACATACACACAGCTATTTAGCTGACAACAGTGTTTAAGCCATTAAACAAGATAATATTGCAACTGTTATGCAATGGTAAAGCTTGCTCTTCAAAGAAGTATTTGGTGGTTTAAGCTGAAAGTTGACATTTGTTCCATATTCATTTATATTTTCTTTATTAGAAATGTATAATTTAATGTAATATTCAAGGCCCTCAGGGTGTACACTCTGTTACCTATAAAACATTCATGCACACTGAACACTTTTTTTGGTGCCAGTTCTTGGCTTTGTACATCTGCTATACAATACTGAGTATTCTAACTACCAACATGCCTTAATTGAGTTTAGGTGTTTGAGTCATTTATTTAAATTTAGTAGTGTGAATAATTTATTTCAATTTACATTTTAATTATTTTACCCACTTTTTTGGGAGTAACCTCATTTTCTAGCTTCTAAAAAAATAATTGACATATGTTTACTTCAGCAACATTCACACTTACTAAATTCTCTGAGAAGTTTAGTTCCAAATTGAGAAATACTAATGAATTATTCATACATCAGGCATTAGCTGGAATTAAATTAGGATGTCCAGATCTAAAAGAAACCTGACCTTCTAGTACCTAACGGTCCCTAACGCTCCCCAAGGATTGTTCATCTGCCATAACAAGTTGGACTAGTCTCCATTTCAGTATGGCAAAATATGAATATTTCTGCAGTCAGTGTGGGTTTATATGTTTTCATTTATGATTGTGTTATCTGTAATTGAACAGTTTATTGGGACATCATTCATGGAATGGAGTTCCTTGTGTTCTTTGCCTAGCAATACTTACAATCCAAAGGAAATGGATTTTTTTGTCTGGGTTATATTAGTTTACCTTGCCAAAATGGCCTAAACAAGGAGATTTTCTTTTTTTCCTATACAGCTAATAGAAAGTGAAGGTCTGAGATACATTCCATTTCCAGATGGTGCTTGTTCTGTATAGGGGCCTCACAAGTGAGGATGCAGATACATAGTCATAGGTAGAAGCATCTAACCTGTGGCACTGTCAGAAGTTCTCCAGTGCACCCAGAGCTCAGCTCAGGTTGCATACTCTGTGGTGTGGTGAATTGGCTGTGAGTTCACTGGGAGAACTGCAAGGAAGCCCCAGCTCAAAGGACACTTGTCCTCACAAATGAATGTGGGAAACCAACAATGGTTTAGAAAACATTGTTTATTTGTTCATTGACAACAAAAGCTAATTGCTCATTCTCTAAAAAAAAAAAAAATAAAAAAAATCTGCTTTCTTTAAAGGTGGGCCTGAAAAACAGAGGTGCTCACCTGATAGAAGCTGCGAGTTTGCAGTGCCAAGCCTGTTGTGGTTCCTGTCCCACGTGGAGGATTACTGGAACACACAGATGGACTGATCTGCCCTCCCTGAGTCCTGCCATGCTGAGGTGAGCACAAAAGTCCTAGCCCTGAGCTAGGAGTAATTACCTTGTAGCATCTGGGAAACTTGGAAAGCAGCTAATCTTGTTTGGAGAGTTATGTAAGATGTTTTAAAGGCTTTTGCTCATATCTGAAATAAAAGCTCTGAGCAGTTGTTGTCAGGGAGCCACAGACAGGCATGGCTTTACCTAGTTCTCTTGCTGTTTCCTGGGTTTTCTTGCAACCACAGGTGTCAATAGTTTAAGTTCACTGGTGCTATTCAGATACATCATTATTTGTATGGTGCAATCTTCAGGACTCATCACTTTAACTCCCGAAGTGCTGCTGTTGTTTTAATTCCTACTCCCCTGCTGTACACAGGGCTGAATCAAGATTGCTCAGGCAGGGCACAGCTTGGTAATTTGTTCACCAAAGAGCATCTGTAACAGCTGTCTCCAGTGCTTTCACGGGTTTCTGCTGCATTCAGCCTCAGGGTCTAACTGTGTCCCAACATTAAGACATACAGTATGATCTGATTTTAGAGGAGCTTAGGATCTAAGAAAATACATAACATCTGAATCCAGCTCTTTAAAGAACAGCTCTCAGATGCAGGTGTCTGTATAGGTTTCAAAGTGTTAACAGAAGTGTTGTCCCCATTTTATAGGCACTTGTTAGTGACTACGATGGCTAAAATAGTTCTATAAGTAGAAGATGCCTTCAACAAAGGGCAATGAAAACCACCCAGCATTAATTATGTGAGGAATTTTCTTTTGTGGCAAAGCCAGTCTGCAACATTCTGCCATCAGTCCTGCATACAGGCATGCATATACACATTCATCTGTGTCTCTTGAGTTGTCTGTTTCTTTTAATGATCTTTTTGGAGTACAATGTAAATATAAGCAAAAATACATGCTCTGAATTCCACCTGAATATCTTTGTTCCTTGGATTTCTATGTATCCATATTATTCAGCACTGTCTTTTTTTCCTCATGTACACCAGTGCACCCTCAGATGTTATGATCTTCCTTGCCTGTCGATCTATAGCTACATAAATGTTTCTCTAGGTAAATAAATTTCCCCACATTTTACTTTAAAATGTAATTTTTCTCAAATTCACTTTTATTGCTAAATATAGTACATAACAGCCTGTCCATAAATGAACACCTTGAGAATGGAAAATGGTGAGCTGGAAATATTTTTAATAATAAAAATCTTCACCCTTTAGCTACAGCAAACTCCATGCATGTCTTTGTTTTGAATATCAATTGAGATGCTATTCAAAATAAACCTATTTTTTCAGCTATAGAAAAAAAAATCCCAGCTGAGCAGAAGTTGGGTGTAGAGGAGTCTGCAGAGTAGTAGTGATCCTAGTGGCTTGTGATTCGGGTGTAGTGACAATCACCTTAGCTGAAACTATTAACTGCACCTTACCAGAGCTAAGAGCACAATCTGAAGCTTTAACCAAAGAAGTGGTGGTGCTGCTAAGAGCTGTACTATGTGGGATAACTCTGCTGACCAGGCAGCTCCTCTGGAGGTGACACAATTCATTTTGAAGTTGGCAAGTTCTCTGCTTAGGAAAGGTTCGATGTTAGTTGTTGCTCAGGCTGTTTTCTCAGCATCACAGTCTGCAAATTCCAGCTGAAGGAACTGATTAGTTCAGCAGATGGTTAAATACCTTGTTGAACCAGAGCCATATCTGATCCCTATGCATGGGGAAATAACTTGGGGGATGATTAGGACAAGCACAAGGCTGTGGACTTCTGAGAAGCAAAGTGTCCCGGAGACATGTGCAGGTGGTGATGGGGACAATGCCAGCCTGGACACGTGACTGCTGTAGGACAGGGAGCCCCCAACTGCAGCTGGAGGATGTGTCTGCCCCAGGGAGGCACCTAGGTCTGGGGAGGAGACCCTTACAGGGGACTTCAGCATGTGAAGGGTGGAAGGTGCACCTATGCTGCTTTGGCACCAGTGAGCAGCAGAACAGGAGTATCCTGAGAGGCATCACACCATGAAGTGAGCTATAGGGACCAGGAGCTGCTGCAAATTCATGGCATTACAAAATCTACCCTGCAGTTATCTTTAAAGGACTCAAGCTGCATGTTCTCCAACCAAGGGAGCTTTTCACGCAGACCCTTACAAATCCCTGTTCTAAACACTGATTGTAGCAGAATGTTGTGGTAGTGATGGTATGCAGTGTGAAACTAGTGGTGAGCTGAGCTGCAGGGAAAATGCAATATACACAGCTTTCCTTGTTGCAAACCTGCAACAATCCTAGAAGGAAAAGGATAAAATAATTTTTGGACAACGTGGCCTCTGTTTTGAAGGCTACAAGCAAAGGACTGGCATAACTGTGAAAACAATTTTGGCCTTGTTTGACTGTGAATGGCATTTCAGGTGCAGACTTATTTGGAAAAAGGACTAATACGAGAAGGATGTCTTCTTATTTGATGGCTCTGAACCTGCTCCCTCTCCTCTTCTTCCTTACGCTAGAAGCACAGTGGATATGCTGGGCAAAGGATCATGGTGTACTTTTTCTCTAAGCCTCCACTGTTGGAAACAGGATATTAAATGCTTGGCAATAAAGCAGCGTCTGCTTGTTGTTCAGTAACCTTGTAGCCTTCAGCTCTGCTCTAAAATCTTACAGGAGAGGAGCACCCAAGCAGGAATCAATGATTTGTATCAGAGAGGAAGGAGTATATTAAAGATACACAGGAGGAAACAAAGAGAAGCTAACCTTGAAGCAGCCAAATGGGTAGAGCCCCATCAGTTCAACTTCTAACCCTCATTACTTGTCCCTTCCCATTGCTGAATTTCATCTTTACCTGATTCTTGCCAGCCCCTCATCTGGCACTGCAAGCTGTCTTTTTAACTTGATTAGTGGCTTTTGTGCACAGCCTCTACTGGGAAGGGAGTTGAGGCCGGGGAGTGAGGTGAGCCAGTCGGGGAGATAGCATTGCTTTTCCATCTGGGCTCCAGCAGGCCCTTGTGGATGAAACCTATCAATCATGTGAAAATGGTTTCTCAGCACTGTTAGGGCTGAGGAGAGCATATGTTTCTTCCCACCTTTGTTACTAGGCCACCCCTTTACTTCACGGCTGTCTCCTCTTTAGCAGCCACCTCCTTGTAAAGCCCAGGAGGAGCTTTGCTGCTTCTGGTGAGATGGAGAAAGTGGCAGTGAGTGAGGCCATGTGAGTGCTCAGCTGCTGCTCTGGAGACTGTAGATGATGGTGTCTGCAGGTCTCTTGGGTGGTGCTGGAAGTGCCAGGCAGGGAGGACAGCACCACAGGAGCAGTTCCTGAGCAGGGTTTGATAGTATGGTTTGCATATTCCCCTTTGGCTCAACTGCAGCTATGAACCACTTGTAACAGTTCTCCTCTGCTTCCACAATTCCCTGCTCATCCTTCTGTTAAAAATTTCCAGACAGTTGTTAAACTTGCAATACTTGGAGAGCTGTCCCTGTAAAATGACCTTTGCCCTTTGGCCTCTGCATTTCATGTCATGGTGCTGCAAACTGTGGTGCAGATGTGGATGATGGCTAGTTGCACACAGCATCACAGTGGGCTTGGAGACCATTTCTCCTTTGAGTGGGTGCAGTTTTCTGTAGGTCTGACTGGGCTAACTGAACTCCCTTATGCAGGGACTGTCCTTCAAGCAGCTGGGCAAAGTGGGGACTTGGATGCCTGGTGGGTCTGTCAGCTGCATTTGGAGAGTGAGGAAGCTCAGGTTGTGAATATAAGAATGAAAGTGTCTTTCCTGTCCCTTCTGAAAGAGGAGGCAGCCAGGCTTTGGGGCTGCCAGCCTTGCCCGGCAGAGCTGCTTCGGCAATGGGGAGAGCAGAGGTGAAGGGCCATGGCCTGAGCATTGTGATGGGCTACTCTGGTTGCAGTGCTGCAAGTAAATGAAGTGTGCATGTGTTTTGCTTTTCCTCTGAAGTATGTAAATCATTGGTAAACCTTCAAAGAGACTTACTGCTTACAAATTCTGGGTCAGGGAAGAATTGCCTTCTTCTTTTATGAATGCAATGGTTCATGCAGGTGAGAACAGGCTGGCCTGGAGGCTATTACAGCCCTAATGCTTTGCTAGAAAGACAGAGGACACCAAGCTGAGAGACTGCAATTTGAAACTGGAAGTAGGAAAAGGTCCAGAACCTGATACTGGTCTCTGATTGCTCACAGTGGACAGCTGAGACATGATGCAAAAGGCTAAAGGACCAAATCTGGTCCCAGTTACTGCAGTGAAATCTAAAATAGCTTGTCGAGTCTGACTTATGATAAGAATGCTTCCCAGCCCCTCTGCAGCTGAAGGGCCACCAGAGGCCCTTGCATGATGGTGGCTTAGTCTGCTGTTTGAAACAGAGAGTGTCTTTCACCTTGCCTCTTAATTTTGATCTGGAATGAGTAGTCATTCTTGTGTATCACCATAATATCAATCTGGAATGCTAGATTCATTCCAATTAAGTGCCAAGCTTCTAGATTAGTTCAAGTGTAATGTAAGAATCATTAACTAATTCCAAGCATTCATGTTCTCCTGGCCCTGGCAGAAGGCAGTGAGAGAGGCTTGGTGCTTTTAAATCACTCTGCTGTGCTCTGTTATTAAATGCCAAAGTTTTCAGCCCCATATCGCATTATTACCATTGTTGTCCTTTAGGGGGTTGATGTTAATAACGACTGAAAGAGCTTAATGAGCATGTGCCTTGAATAAGCTCTTTATACACCTTATAAAATAATTACTCACATTTTATTGAAAACTCCACAGGACCAAGCTCACAGAAGCAGTCAGGGGTGCCAATTTAATAGGATACGGTACACTGCTTTACTCAAATAAGGCCTGATCCTACAGAAGGTCACCTTCGTTGCCACAAAGGACAGCAGAATCACACCTGCAGTGGCTGAGCACAGGGCTGCAGGCTACCTACCATTCTCCATCCTGAGACACTGTGGGAAGGCAATTGAATTTAAGGATCACAAAATGCCCTCTTAGACTGCAAGTGGTGTTGTATGGCAAGAGGAGTAGGATTTGGGTTCTAACAGCACAAAGACACCTGATGATCTCTGATAAAAAGTGACTTGTCTATAGCGTGTTAAACAGTCTTTAAATAGCACTAGTAAGCTCCTTTTCCCTGACTTGTTCCCATCCAGCACAGATCAAAATTGTTGACCTATTAAAGACAGAAAGATATTCACAAGGGAAGGACTTGTGGTGTTTGCTGGGATGCAGTGTGGTCTCTGCCCTTAACAATGCACAGCAGCAGCTCTTCCAAGGGCTATAGAAAGTTCTTGAATGGGAATGAATGACAAACAAAGATGCTATTGAGTCTGTGATAGGGTGAGTCTTTTATTATCTAAGCATTTTGTGTCAGAGAAAAATGGCTACATGCTTCACTGTAGGTGAATTGCTTGTAATACATTTGATAGGAAAATTAAAATTTGGAGATTTATTTTTCATGTTTAAGAAAAAAGCTTCCACATCTATCATTGAGGAAATAGTCTGAACACATTAAAAGAAGTCCAGATGAATTACTCCCATAACATGCTTTCAGTGTTATGAAATACCAGTTTTTGGATGAAATTAAAACCCTTGTGAAAACTTTCAACCAGTGCCAATTTTAATTATTATAATTTATAATGCAAAACGGTTTAAGGATCTGGTAATTTCAAAACCAGAGCCTTCAACAAAATGTGCCTTTTTTTACTAATGGTCCTATGAAAACTCTTTTCAAATATTTGCTAAACATGTGCCAGATATGTGTGTCAGACCCCACAAGGCCCAACCTGTCAGCAAAGCTCTTTGTAGCTGTGTCTCTCATGGCAGGGAGTCTGCAGCTACTGGTGAGATTTGCACTGCAGCAGGCTGGGCCAAACAGCAAGGGAAGCCTTCAGCATCCAGATCCCAGTTTGTGTTACTGCAAAGTCAATGCAGACAGTCATGGGATGCATAGGGAAGGTAAAAGTCTGGCATATTTTTTTCTCTGCCTTATGGTTTGAGTCCTTACAGTAGAGTAGTGGAATGTTTTCCAGTTTTTTCCTTTGCAACTCTGGAGGTTAAAACTGTTTTAAAATGTCATATGCATGAATAATTGGCAATTTCCTACTATTCCTATGACATTTCCAGGCTCCTAGCCACAGCTGCTTATTCCTACACAACCAACCAGAGTTTCTAAGCCCCTAGCTAAGGCATGCACCCCACATAATTTCTTTAGCTCTTAGCACAAGGTGAGGGTGGGTTCAGGGGAGGAAACAGGAAGAACTTCCCAGAATGGATCAACATTAAGGAGAACAAAGGTTTTCAGCCTGTGGAGCATACACTTTAGGAGATTTCAACCATTTCTATTCTGGAGCATGTTATGGGACCATCATGATTCACTGCAAGCTTCTCCCCAGCCATGGTGCTGCAGTTGCCAAGAGGAATCCACCCCTGTTGGGAAAGAAATGCCCAGCATAGATCACTGTTTAGTTATGTCTTGCTCAAAGCAAATAGTTGTGCCTACAAAGTAAACAACCTCAGCAGAGAAAATAGCAAGAAGTTAAGGTAAAAACCAGGAAGGTTGGAAAAAAAAGAGCTCTCTGAGCCAAGACACAAGGACTTCCCATGTTTCACCCCTGCAGTTTACAACAGGGAGCCAAAACAAAGCAAGGGGAGGATACTGAGGCTGTCACCTATCTACTCAGTGTCTGTACACAGGGACATCTGTCATGGCCAGTCACATGTGGACCACCAAGGTAGAGCTTTGTACATGCTCAGTTAAACACTGAACTCTGAAGCCAGCATCTCCAAACATGGTCCTTGTGTGTATTCAATGCCAGGGGTTATGCTCAGGTGTCTGTCTGCAGTTTATAATCAGGAGCTCTATGAAATAATTTCATTAAGCAGGTGTGAGGTAAATGTACAGTGTAATCCACTATAACACAATCATCATCACGTTTTGATTCCCCTGCCCATCACCTTCCACATTTATCTTCAGAGACCTCTTGATGAAACAGCTGCTTAGATTTAATTAAACAACAGCATTATATAAACAAGTTCTTTTGTGCACTGAACAGGGTATTCATCTTCAAAAGCTTTTCTGCCAGAGCTGGCCTTGCTGCCCCTTGACTTGTCTTTACTCCAATTACTACTCCAGTTTAGCTGATTAATTTGTAGCCACTGGCAAACATGCACTGTTGGCAGGACATCATTCCATTTCAGTGACAAGCACTATAAAAAGATCATTATTTTCATTAGCATAAATAACTGCATGTTGATAGAACTCTGGTTTCTGAAAATAGGTTAAAGTCTTAACTGTCTTTATTCATTACCCAGATATAATTGGAAGTAAAAATTATCACATAAGTGAACAATAAGCTATCAGTGTATAATGCATAATGACTGCACTCAGCCCAGTAACTGTCTGGAATTATTTCCTATTCCTTAAAATGAGATTTTTCATGTAAATGTCTGTATAGACACACTCTAATATTTTATAAAACCATACATATTTGATGGTACATAAGAAGAGGCTCACATGGCAAATAAAGATGTTTTCTACTGCATAGCTTCTGTTTTCATAGGGCATATGGATATTATTTTTCCAGTCACTGGCCCAGGTTAGGTGCTTAGAAAGCTGCTCTGGCTGCAGCCCTCTATTCAGTTATGTTCCTGATAGTTTTTCCCTTACTGAGTTTTCAAGAGTTAATATTGCAGAGCATGGTCCTTTGAGATTAAAGGCTTAGTTTTCTCCTTCATTGTCTTTTCTCCATCATACTGACTCCACATTCTTGGTGGCAGTTTTATGCCAGCTTGGAAATGCAACACCTGAGTCACACTGGTTATTGCTCTGCTTGTGTTAGCAAAGCAACTGTCCCCAGTGGGACCCTGCTCTGTGGTGATACCTTGTACATGCCAAGGCAACAACAATAGAAGAAACCAGCACTAAAAGTGCTTGAAAGTTAAATGTTTCAAGAGCTTTACACCCTTGTAGGTAGCTTAGCAGCTCTTCAGATGAAAAAAATATATCTATACACAGAATGTGACCATCTAGGTGGGTTTAACCCAGAGTCTGAAATCACACTTCTGTGTTCATCTCTTATGGAGTATTTGGTTTTATTTCACTCAGAAAACTTGACAAAGTTTTAGTATATATTATTTATACCCTCTGTGTTTATATACCTTCTGATGCTGTACACAGAGCCCTGTAAACTCCAGCAAGTGCTGGACAAACATCAGTTTTAGTCACCATACTTCCCATTTTCAGGATTTGGAGAACAGCCCTTGAAAGATACTGCTGATAGAAAGCATTAGTGGTAAAATAGCTTTTCCTTTGTATTCTATAGAAAAACAAAAGAAAGGGTACTGCAAAATGGAAAAATTAGAGAGGCTGCCATTACTTTGCTGCCATCAAGAAGCCTTGCTACTGCTTTGCAATGCTGCCCAGAACACTTTTTGTGCCCAGTTTGTATGTATCTCCATATGTGTCAGAAGATGACTTTTGAAAATTAACTGGTTTATATAACAGAGAAGAGCCAAGGGTAGTATATATGAGAGCAGAAGGTTGCCTGAGTAATGAATATTGTCCAGGAAAAAAACGTAGGAGAATGAAAGGTGAAAACAAGATTTGGAGCCTACAAACCTGTGATACCCGTTGGCTCCCCACAGGCACTGGATGGCAGTTCCTCACAGCCAGCCCTGACCTCCCAGGCAGAGCCTTGCCTGGCTCCTGGGGCTGGATGGAGATGTATAGAGAAAGCTGAAGAACCTGTTAGTGTTGGAGGATAACCAAACTGAAAATGTGTTGGAAAATTCTGTGTAATATTTGCTGAAATTTCACATCCAGAGTAGGATGCAGGGGAGAGGAGATTTGGAAGGTCTGACAGCACTGGTGAACATCCAGTCTGGGAATGGAATGATATGGTTGGAAGCTAAAATTGATTCCCCCCCGCCCCCAATTTGAAATCACACTTGTAAAATGCCTATTTAGCTCATAAAACTAAAAAAAAAAAAACAAAACCAACATTGAAACATGCTTTTATTTTGACAAGAAAAGAAAAACACTTCACACATTATTTGGAATAAATAAAGCACTTCAAGGCACAAGTCCTGCAGCACTAGCATACTCCTTGGGGCTGGAAAAGCCACCAAAAGGACAGAGCTGGAGCTTGTGACAGCAGCATCCAGGGACCAGCTCTGCCCTGGGCATTCAATGACAGCAGCCACTAAGGTGGTGGTGGGTGAGGTCCTAACTGTCATCTGCTCCTGTGAATAGCAACAAGAATCCTCACCTCCATCGGATCAGATAAGCAAGAGGCGAGACACAGTCATAGTGGCTTTGACATCTCATTGTGGCAGCGAGGAGACTACTAAAGAGGCAGCAGAAGACTCCCTTGAGACACAAGGAGGAGAACCCTCTGCCTGCATCCTGTGGAGCACGAACAAGTCTGGGAAATGCTGTTCAGCACCAGTGATTTAGTAAGCTATGGTATTTAGTGATGATAGCAGGAGCCAGAACTGCAACAAACTGTGGTTACCTGTTTGGGAGAGGGAAGAAGAGGTTAAGGATTGTTTGCAGTAGACAACAGCCTGCAGAGAGGAGCAAATAGGTTTGTTTGGATTTTTTTTTAAATGTACTGCAAAACATCCTCAGAGGGTCACTGTAAATAAAGAACATTTTGGCCCTTAGGACTTGGGGCATTGCTGAATTGGATGCATTGTATGATCAGGACAAAAGGTACTAACAAGTCAACAAAAGTCAGGTGTTATGGTAGAAGCAGAAATTGCCCATTTCACATGTAGAGAAAACTGGGTATTTAAGATACAGTGCAACTGCTGGCAAATTGTGACATTTTAGAAAATGCTATTGTAGTTCTGAAAAACCATGAAAGGAAGCAGATATAGTCTCAAGGAATGATTTTTACTTGTTAACAGTGGAGTTCATCTGGGCTGAGGTCCCATTAAGCTGGTGCTGTGTGGTGGAGCTTTGTGCAGAGCAAGGACTGCAGGCTAGAGCAAGGTGCCTGCCTGCTAGATTAGCACTAATGTGCTCAACCATCATTTAGGGAAGTGCTGCTTTTGCAGTGGCAGCAAACTTGCTAACAACAACTTGCCTGAACTTAATGAAATAAAAAGACTATTTTAAGCTGGTAGGCACCTTTGTGTTTTGGTAAACATGAAAACTTATTTACCTGAACTATCAGTCATAAGTGGTGTTATGATACCAATTAAAAGCTATGAGAAAAAAAAAATGAGATCATAACAGTATTTTATAAAAGATAAAACCCCCATCATCTTGCAGTCTAAGGGAATTCACTACCATTTACCTGGAGGAGAGGCTGTAATGTCCTGTTGCACTCACTGACTGGCCAACGTATCCTCCAAAGCACCTGTCTCAGCTGGCAGTTAGTAGCTGCTTTGGTTTCTGTAAGTCTGTGGCAAATTGCTCTTGGGACTTTGTGCTGGATGCTTAAACACCAGGCAACCATACATTCTACTTGTGCTTATGCTTGAAAGGACTTTCTTCTCCTTTGACTATTTCTGTTACACCAGCATTATCATAGGAATCGTCCCAGAAAGCACAACTAAAGCAGTTTTTTTTCCCCTCTCACAAGAGTCAGCGCTGAGGACTCATTCCGATATCCTATTCCTTTGCTGGGAAGAAAAATGCTTGTGTTTGCATTTTCTTCAGCTGTTACTATCCTGGCTGCCAACATGGCTAAACTCATGATGGATCAGACTCACTGCTGCAAGATGGCTTGCTTGGAGCGAAAGATTCAAAATGCTTTAAGAGGCATCCATGCTGTTCTCCAAGTAGCGCTCCATTGGCTGCCCTCCAGTAGCCTTATCTGGCTAATGTAATATTGCAGAAAAAAATGTAGAGATTAAAAAAAAAAGCAGTGTGTGTGAGGCTGGGGTATTGTAAAACCACTGACCAGGGAGAACACATTTTACTATAATGCAGGTGACCTGGAGTATCTTTCACTCCTGTGTCCATTTCCCCATATGTAATACAGGAGATTTAAACACTTTTTAGTCCTTTGAGTGTGGATTTCTGGACTGAAGGAGCACAATGAAGTTTTATAGCCCTTTCTTATGAAGTGTGGCATTTCTGACATTATTTGATGTGCAAGAGCAACTGCATTAGTCTAAGGCTACACTTGAATAGTTATCACTTTAAGCCCATGCCCTGGGAGTATTGTATTCAGTTTCCTCATTAATTCCAGCCCTGCAGGTTATACCAAGAGTTGCTATTAGTACATTACGATCATAAAATGAAGGTAGTCACTTTCTATAAGGGTCAAGTTTACTCCTAGAAGAACTTCATTTCACAGCTTGGATGGACTGGTAGTCCCCCATTGCAAGCTTCTCTGCCACTGGGCTGTTGTGCATGCAGCCTTGCTCTACCTTCTTGGGTCTAAGACTCACTTAGCCAACACTAAAACATTTAGCAAAATCTAACACTACAGCATCTATAAGACACATCCATCAGCCTATTCACCTTTCACAATCTCCAACATAGTTTTCCAAACATACAATACATGGTAGCTGAGGAGTGTTTGGGTCAGAGTCATGGGTACTGAACACTGCTATAAGAGAGGGCATTTTGGGTATATTTTGCACTTGATAATACTGAAGAACAGCAGTTTTCAAGTGGGCAGCATCTTGTGTTTGGTGAAGTCAGTGTGCCTTCCAAGTAGTCTTAAACTTCTCAGCATCTCCTTGGATGTCACTGCCAGATAAAGAAACAGACAATGTACTCCAGTGAAACACCTGGCCCTGTGCTTCTCTTCTGTCTGCCAGTGTCTGTCAGCCAGTGATAGAGGTATTGGTATGCTGAGGAATCATGGTGACCAAGGTCACCATATCTGGAGGAAGGTGTTTAGAAAAAAGAGAAATAATGATGACATCCAGGCCTACTTCTTAGCCTGACAATGTTATTCATTCTGGAGCTCAGGACCCAGTTTGCAGGTGCAGTAACCACCACCTGCGTGCTGCAGGCAAGGCAGCACATATTGCTGCAAGTCACCCTGCCACCAGGCTTTCATCTAGCTGCTGGCAGGAGAGCATTGGTGTAGCGTTGGTGACTCTACCTAAGGGAGTGAAACTGCTCCTAATCTGGCTGTATAAGGGTGTAACATCCCACAGCCTGGCAAAACCTTTCTGTCTGACTGAATACATCCCTGATGGCAAGAGGGTATGTAGGTTCCTCAGGCACATCTGACTGCACATCTGCTATTGAAAAAGTCCTAGTAGATTTTAGGCATGGAAGAAACAGCTAAAATTGAAAAAAATGTTTTCCAGGAGAAAAATTTCCTTGACCCCAATTCTCTGAGTGTTACAACAAAAAAGATAGGGATCCAAGTGACATACAAAATGAAACAGAAAAGAACAAGGAGCACTGTCCTCATTTGAGCCATGTGCTTACTTAGTAGAGCTTTGCTGTTGTGCTGTAGCACAAGTATGTCATGCCCTCACACCATGCCTGCCATTCAGATCACTTTTGCTACAGCAGTGTTTAACAGATGTGCTTCACATCTGATCAACATTAATAAGTGAAATTAAATCCATCAACTTAATGATAAGATGATAGGATAAAATTTTAATGCATCTCATTGATAGTGCTGTGCCTCAGAGACACAGGGAAAAGCCTTACTTGGCTGTGTTTGCTGTCTGTATTCAACAATACTTTGAAACCTGCTCTTTAAGTGTGGCACCTTTCCCTATAAATAACCCCTAAGCTTCCCTTAATTACAGTCCTAACCAACACTAGTGAAAGACTAACATCACAATTGCACTCCAAATATTTCTTACAATCTTGAATGGTACCAGAGTTTCAGCAATACGTGAGAAAGATTTTAACCTAATATTTTTTTGAATGTTTTCTGAGAAAAAAAACAATCTTCAAGTAATCTCAGATCTGTGGCATGAACTCCTAAAGCAAGCCATGTTTTTTTTGACCCTATGTCCACTAACAAAAAATGATTGTAGCATATTTAAAAAACATAAATATCCAAATTCCAAAGTATTCTCCTGCACATTTTTTTTTTCTGAGGAAAACTTAAAAAACAGTGATGGGTGTTAACTGTATCACAGTATTTAAATGCTGTGCAGTATTAGGCAGGGTATAAGAATATAAATGGAATTTCAGGATTACATATTTAACATCATATATACATGTATATATTTATTTATAGATCTATTTCTGAAATGCATATACAGACTACAAATGTGTCTGGTAAACACAAGACAGTCACTGGAGATACCTGAGGGGTTTTCTTTGTTACGTTTGGAGTTTGACAAAGCTTCTTACTGAAAGCACAGCCATAGCAATTTCTAAAGGTTAAGGAAAGACTACTAATTTGAATCACTCTCTAAGCTGCTGTTGTAATGGCCAACGAGGTCAACAGGTTTCTATACTGCCATGGCTTATAGTCTGTCTTCTGGTGATGGGCTTGTAACTATCTGTAAGGAATCCTGTTTATACTGAGAATACCTTCCAGAAATCAAGTATTAACCCAAATATCCTATATGTGGATGTAACCTCGATGCGAGGCACCATCCTTTCACTACAGGCTATAAAGGTTTCAGGAAAGCTGTTCTTCAAAGACCAAGAATCCCCAATCTGGAGCATATATTAGGACTGGTGCTAACAGCTCCAGGAGCAAGGACCGAATGGGGCATTCACACTTTAAATATGACTTTGGTTGAACTAATTGACTCATGGTGCTAGAAGAGCTAAAACAGCATGAGGCTCTGCCCCTGCTAACTCGCGCGTAGGAGAGGAGAAGCCCAGAACAGCAGCACTGCGTAACGACCCAGGAGCAATAAAATGATGTATGAGCACTCGTTTTCACAAGGCAGCAGTGGAACACTAACTTGTTGCCATGGCAACTCTGAAAAAGAATTATGGCTTTAAAATTGACTGAATGGTAGCCCCATGAAAAAGTAAAGGGCAGACCATATCTTTCTAAAATATAATTTAGTACTAAGTCACCTGAACAGTATTAGCTAAAAGGATTTCAGCACTAGACTTGGGAAGTGACCCATTTGGGATATGGAGTGTTAGGTTTTTCTAATGGTGTGCTTTAGATGTGAGGGCCTGGTGGACACACCATCACGTACAGCATAAAAGGAGAGGAAAAAACCTTTCTGCCTTAAATCGCTTATCAGAAAAACAAGAAATTATTGAGGTGAAGGGGAGAGGAATAGCCTGGCACTTTTGTAAAGAGTAACACACATGTTGAGTGCCTAGTACAAAAATACACGGGGAAGGGAAATGTGCTGGATATTAATCCTTGGGGTGAGCAAGGGGACGCTTCTATATTTAGACTGGAAACAACAGCCAGTTAGACTAGGAGGCCAGCATCTGCCTCTAGCGTGATGCATTATCAGGCCCCTTGGAAGGCTACTCAAATCTAATCCTGAAGTCTCTGAACATTTCAGAAAGTTTTTTGGCAGGGAAAACTCCCCTTAACTTCAGCAAGAGTTGAGAAAAATGCTCAGGATTTGGTCCTTTAGGCAAGATCTGACAGCTGGGGGAAGGGAGCAGTCGTTTATATATGCACAATCACATTTTTTTTTACATGACAGTTAGAAGAAAAAAAATCAAATTTATTATGGGAGACAAATTTGGGAAAGCAGAAATAAAAATATACTGGCAATGAGTTTCCTTTGCAACCAAAAAAACATTTGCTACCTGCAAAATCCCCTGTATATTGGTTACAGACTTAACACTAACCCAACATTTAGAAGGTTTGGTCGTATCAGTTGAGAGGGGCAGATCTGCACCTGTTACAAACTCACATCAAACCACTGGCCAGTTCAGAGTGTGGTCAAGCAAATTTCATCACATATTACAGAAATCAGTGTTTTACCAAGAAATATGGTCAGTACAGTACTGGCAACAGTGTAACACCAGGAAAATAGCCTTTCCCTCAGGGGGTAAGGCCCTGTTTAGCTCCTCCCACAGCCAAATGTTACCATGTGAGTTGTGCTGAAATCCTGGTCCCTCAGCTCCCCTGCTCTCATTCAGTAGTTTACAAAAAGCAGCTGTCATTGAAAAATCTTGTTCAAAAAAAAAATAAATACAAGCATTGACCTCAGTTTCTAGAAGTGGCCGCAAGAAGGAATTATTTTCATGTCTGGGTAAACAAGGGCTTCAATCTGCAGCCGTTTCTTTTTTGGTGTTTTCCCAGCAGAAACCAGCACAGATCCTGTTTTCACAAAACTGTTGCGTCTGAGTCTTGCTAAAACAGGTGTCCCTATGCTCAAGCATGATCAACACCACCAATCCCCTAGGCTTGGCTTTTCAAAACAATTCCAAAAGAAAACCTCAGTGAAAGGAAAATGCTCTGAGGAACCTTGGCCATTCCTGTCTGTGGGCCGTAATGTTGGTACCCAGCACCAGAGAAGCCCAAGGCTGAAGCTGGGTCCCCTCTGTACAGGCTCCCTTTGCCCTCTTCTGGGAACGTTCACTTAAAACATCATATTAAGGTAGAGGTTGAAACAAATCACAAATGTGCTTAATAACGTATAAAATAGCTTAGTAAAATTGTCATGAAAATTTAAAAGCTTGGGCAAAAAACCTACACCTATGCCATTTATACTGATGACAATGATAATGAAAAAAATAATGATGTTTTAACTCACCCATCAAAAAAATTTATTCACCCTGAGAGAGTAGAACTGTGCAAAGCTGGTGGAAAGATATACTTACCTTGAATTTATAAACTGCTCCTCAGATAAAGAAACACAGGATGAGGAGTTGCCTCATTTACATTCCTTCAGTCACCCTTAGCCATTTTTTTCAGCCAAGTGGATGCAAATTCTTTAAAGTCATTAGAGCTTATAAGAGAGAAGCCCTGAACCTGGTTTCACTGTCTATATATACATGTCCATACATTTGAGGCAATGATGACTCCTTGTGCACACCAGCTGCCAAAGACGACCTGCAGCTTTGCTGGGCACCACCATGGCAGCCTTCTGACTGCAGGCCATCAGATGCTTGAAGTGTGGGGTAAGGAGTCAGGACCTGGAGAAAAAAAGTACTTCCTTGTGGTCACATCACAGCCTGCCTCACCTGAGACCACTTAACAATCTTTCTGCTTAATTAAAGGTGAAGAGGTTTTCCTTACTTCAGTAACTACATGGCAGATGAAAAAAATAGAAATTATATTATATTTATTAAACTGAATTCTAATGTACCTGTTTCTTGCTGGTTGATGTCCAGAGAAATTCTGCCTCTTGAGCTAGAGGTTTGCCTTCAATTAGGTCTAAAACCAAAACAGAAACAAAAAAAAAGAGATTGTTTACTCTTGAATCACAAGCTGAGAGACTGAGGGAACAAAAGGCAGGAGGGGAATTGAACAACAAGTGTTATGGCAAAGAGATCATACAATTTCACAAGGTAGATCTTTCTATCTGGGTATTGTTCTTTGTCACAGAAGAGGTTCAAGCTGGTCAACTTGGCTGGACATGGCAGAGCAGAAGTAATAGTTAGAGCAGAATGTAAAGAGGAAAGATGGCTGCTTAGAGCTAAGTCTGAAGAGGGCACTTCTCATTAACAGGGCAAAGCACAAGTCATTTGCAATCAGAGCACACAAGTGGGCATTCAACCCTAGCTTTACTGAAGACAGTGGTGTAACCAGAGAAAAAGGAGAGAGGACACCCTGAGCGGTGGATGGATTTGCTTTGTGGACAGCCACAGCTTAAGGAGATGGAACTATGAGTAAGGACTTTTGGGAAGGCTGCTGTGCTGCAAGACATATTCCTTTTCAATCTTTGTCTGCTCCTTCTTAGTCTTACATAAATGAAAATGAAGCAGTTCTTCCATGACCTTGTCTGGCATTGACCCCCTGACCTCACCAGGGAATCATGAGGTATACCTCAATGTACACAGATACACATATTTAGCATTTAACCACATCAGGTCTAAATTCCAGCTTTTTATTCCTTTGGAAGGTGGTATGGTGAAATTACACAGTTTACATTGCAAAGAATGGGAATCCCACCAGCAAACTGCTTCTTGCAGTGCCCAGCAGCAGACCTTGTAAATGACTCTGATTGAATCTATTCTAAATTAATTGGGAAGTGTGTGGGATTTTAAGGCAGACGAACTGATCACAGCACTGTTAATTGGGCCTGCCCTCAGCCCTGCGTCCTGTCAGCCCAGCTAAGTGGCTGTCCCAGCAAAGGGAGAAGGGAAGTCAAGGAGGCAAGCAAAAAGCCTGATAAGAATTTAAATGAAATAAAATAGCCAAATTCTCTGCTCTATTGCCTTTGTTGGGGTTAGGTCTGCAGAGAGCTCAAACCAAATGCTGTAACAAATACAGGAACAAGCCTGACTGGCGTGGCATCTCTCTGAACGCTCCTGCTCTTGGCTCCCTGAGAAGCTGCAAGCAGGTGCTCAGCTCTCTACGCTGCAGAAAAAGTCTGCTGCTACCTCTGCCTGTGGTTCTGTCAACAACAGGGTTTTGAGGTTCATTTACCCTGCTAGAGATGAGGACTGAGTGGGACACAGCGTGCGTAGCAACTGCCTCTCCTGTGTTCAGCCCTAGGTGTGCTCCATACCTCCTGGCCGCTCACCCCATTAGAGCTGAGGGCTGCCCTGCTCACACAGCACACAGCTGGGCAAGAGGGCCTTAATTACAACAATTAGTATAGATCCCAAATAATTGCTGGGGTGTGACAGCTGCAGTAGCACTGAGGAATGCACAGCAGGAAAGCATCAGGCATTTGGGGACTTTTACTGTCAAAAGAAGTTGCAAAGGAGCTCTGAGCAGCCCTCAGGGGGTTGTGGTGCTTTATGTGCACTGTGCTCCCAGAGATGGCTCCTGGCAATGACTTGCCCACTGGAGCCTTTAAAACAGATTATGGATGACAAAGCAGGAATCCAAGGTAAATTTTTGGAGCTGATGAGTGAAAAAGAGCTTACACCTTTATATACTGGCTGAGCACATTTAGGAGAGAGTCACTGGGGTGCAATAAGCACAATTTCACATTATGTCACTTTTAAGAGTAAAACTTCATAATCTGTGGCAACTTCTGCATCCTAAAGAGCAGGTTTGAAAAGTTACCACGCACTGCAACACCTCATATACCCAGGAGACCATTACTGCTTAACTAACTCATCCCTTGGGTGCCTTTGGGTGAGAAATGGTTGTCTAAATGCTCTCCTGCAATGTGAAGCTGGTGAGCACTGGGGCAGGTAAGGGACTGGGAGGAGGGTGAGACAGGGTTGGTTTGGGTTGGGTCAGCTAGTTGGCTGGGCTGCCACCCCCCTCCAGTCTCCGTAGCTTGAGGGGCACCATAAATGCAGTGCCTATACGAGTGATGCTTGCATGGGTCTCTTCTACTGACTCCTCAAGTATGGTATTTACAGGAACTAAAATCAATTAAATATTCTAGAATTCTTAATTCTTAGGCAGCAGCTCATCCCACACTAATTAGTGCAAATGAGAGGGCGAGCAGAGGGAGGGGGGAGAACAGAGTTTAAACTCTACAGTGACAGATGCATTTTATAGAATTTAATGATTCATTCTGAGACACAATCATCTTTTCAAATACTTATTACCAGCTACTGTTCAAGGACTGTCTATTTTCAGGGCTCCACTCATCACAGGTCAGATCCAAAAACTACTGAGGATACTGGAGACTTAAATGCCTTTGATGTGGGAGACAGCTGACACGTTAAGAAACAAATCTAATTAAATTCTCTGTTATATGGATATGTACATGTGAATACAGGTATATGAAATGTTCTGGTAGGTGGACATGACATCAATTCAAAGTTGGCTGTCTCTTAGTTGTTGGTGAGCTATTGGTTAAGTTTCTGCTTAAAATAAAACAAGATTTACAAATAGCAATTAATGATTTTGATTATCCTGCCCACCCTGAGAGGCTTTCCAGCAGCTGGTGTGGCAGAGGGTGCTGAACATCCATCCCTCGCATTCAAGAACATTGTTATACTTTATATTGACTTTTCAGACATGAACTCAGCTGAATTATTTTTGAAGATTTCAACTATATTAGGGCAATCTAGTACATTTCTTGCCTATGCTTCACTTACTAGTAAAACTCTCTTTAAGGCAAAACCCCTCAAAATCCTCAGAATAGAGCTGCTCTGTATAATCTATTGATCAAACAGAGATTTCAGAGTAGAAATCCAGGTTGTCTTCAGTTCAGTCCAGGTATCATCTTACCTTCTCTACCTTTCCAGGCATCTGTAGGTGTTTTGCATGCAATAGTGAAAAGGCCACAATCAAACCTGTTTATGCAAATCACACCACAGCTGATGTGAATCAGCTGAATCCACTTAGTCCAGCTTGCTCTCTTCAAGGACAGCAAGGAAGAGGTGAACAGAAGAGAAAGCAAGAGCCAGAGGCCATGGGTATAAAGTGTCATCACATAACTCTCCTCATGATTTCCAATAAAAAGACACAGACTAAAACCAGCTCTAAGATAAGCTGCTATTCCACATCTGCAACCATCAAAGTGAGCATCCTCCCAAGGTGGAAATTCCACATCCAGAGCCTGCCTTGTTTTCTATGTGGCAGCTGGGCCCAAAACAACCTTTGGCAAAAGCAACGTAAAGTACGTAAGCTGGTCTTTCTTCCAACTTCATCTGCACCGATAATTAATGAATCTGACAAGCACCAGATGCTCTCTCTTTGCATTGTCTTTGAATGATTTGCCACACAGAGGGTACATCACTGCCTGAACACCTTGCCTACCACCGTGGTGAATATTTATACAGATTTGTCACCATGAGCTAGCATGATTTCGCAGTAATCATTAATCTGCTATCTAGTGTTTAATTGCTCTTATCTGCTGCTGCAGAGAAAAGAAGCAGTTCATTAGGCAGAAGCAGTTCACTGGCAACATCTCGTCTCTAACTCTGGCCTGGAGCCGAAGGGCGTCGGACTCCACTACCTCCCTTCTTCAGCTGTAGGCATCCATGGTCTGTCGATCACTTGTGCTGGAAAACTACCCAATTCTGGGGGTGTCTGTGTGGTGTCACCTGTGCTGGGGGCTGCAAGCTTTTCTGGCACGGCTGCCTACGTGCTGCAGTGGTGCTGTCACTCCGGTGGCAGCAGAGTGCAGCATTAGCGTAGGTACAATACTGACCATACACCTCCCCAGCACTCTGGCCAAGCATTTGGCTGTCAGGCAGCAGAACACTTCAGCCAGGCCTTACCTTTGGCCAAACCTGGTCAGCCTCATCCCACCCTCCCCTTTTTTTCCCCTGCATCCCTGGGCCTGGGGCCCTGTAGCCCTCTCTGCTCAGGGCTGCCCAGTTCCGTAGGATGCCTGGATGCTTTCCGCTGCAGCCCTGCGATGCATCACGCTGACACACGTATTCCCTGGGGAATTGGCTTATGGCAAAAAACAAAACATGAGGGGCTAGTTAATGCGATTGGCTGCCAGCTCTCGTTCTTCATGCTAAGAATGTGAAATATGTGCCTGCCAAAAATAACAATACCATATACACAGATACAACTTAGCCATCAGATAGGAAAAAGCCAGCAGCTTCCTGGTGAGAGATGTGAATACAGCTCTTCTGCAACAGAAGGAGCAGAAAAACGTAATATCTACATAACTGAGTTTTCTCTGCTGTGTGCTCCAAATGACACCTTTTGCTCAGAGGCCCTTAGGCACAAAGAATCAGGGTAGCTGGGATGTGTAAAATAATATGTTTAGTTTTGGGGTAATAATATGTCTTTCAAATGAGAATGGCCTATTGCTGCAAGCTTCAAAGAAGCAGTCAGTGCACTTTTTAGAGCCCAAATAGGTATTTTATGATGCAAAGGATAAAGCTGTCAGTAAAGATACTCGTAAGTCAAGTAAATACAGCTGTTCTCCTATATTGTGGGGAAAATTCTGTCCTGCCTTAAAAGGTAGCAAAGAAAAAGAAAAACAGAAAGACAAAAAGGTGGGGAGTTTTTTTCTACACCCAGCAGCAGCGAGCTGCAGCCAGATAGACATCGACTAGGGATGGGCCCTGGCACAGACACTTAAGCACCAGCGAGGTGTGTTGTGGAGGAGGAAGATGTGCAAACTGCCACCCCCTTGAAAACATGATCTGTTTGCTCTATCTGAGCATCAGCTGGTCTTTCAGATCAGCTCCTCTGCAAGTTGCTAATTCCTCAGTTGTGTGGCAAACTAGGAAACAGGAGCATGATATGAGAGCCACTTTTACACTTGCATGTGATACATAACAGAAAGAAATAATATGGGGGGAGAAAGGGTTGATTTAACACTGGCTTGGTTAAATGACAGACAGTAGCCAGGAAGACACAACTACTTCATCCCAATCATGACAATTTCCACAGCTGAGAAGAAAAGTGGACCAATTGTCAGGTCCTGGAGCTGGGAATCAGCAGACAGGCAAGGTTCATGTTGACAGCAGCACAGAAGCCCACCCTGGACCAGGTGTGTGGTGGAAAAGCAGGCATGCCCATGGTGGCAGCATTTCAGAAATAAGCATGCAGCTGCCTGAAGATATAGAGCTGTGCACACAGGGAGGTGCAGGGTGGTAGCTGACGAGGGGGTTAGTGAAAGCTGACCTGTAGGCCATGCTGTCATTAATGCAGACATAAAGAGGTAGGGCTGCATGAGCTCTTGACTTGCCAAATCTAGCAGGGAGAGAGGTCAATATAACCCTCCTTTTATATGCTTTGTTGTTTGGATAATAAGAAATTAGTACTGCTCTTTTCTAAAGATATTATTTTAGAATTCCAGGTCCCAAGTAAGATTCTTGCATTATTATGGGTGAGAAGTAAAAGACTCCCAAAATTCAACTTAAAGGGACTGAACGCTGTTGCTTCAAGTGGAGGGATGTACAAAACCTTCCTGTTCAATACCAGACTGCAAGATCAGCTATAAAATTGAGGATCAAAGGTCTGTCTAGCTCAGCAGCTGCCACTGGCATTGGCCGACAAGTGATGCTGAAGGCAGGCTGCAAGGGCAGGCTGGTCCTGAGCAGTCTCCCTTGCAGGCTATTCCCCTTCTAGACAGCACTCTTAGCTTCCACCTCCCAGTGGTTCAGCATTTGCTGAGCCAGCAATTGCCTTCAGACTACAATAGCTAATATCAATAGCATCTGTATCCTTTATGCATATGTTTCAATTCTGTTTGAACAGATTTACAAATGCCAGCCTCAGGAAAGGAGTCCCACAGTTTGGTTGTGTGCTAGACTTAATGTGCAGGAGAAGACTGAGCTACCGTTTGTCCTCTGTAAGTTCCTGGATGTGTCTCAGTGAAGCCCAGGTGATGTGCTGAGATCCTGAAACAAGCAGCTGGAGGAGCAGAGTGAGGATTGGTTTCTCTGTGTTGTACTTAATCTGCTTAGTCTTTTAAGGTGTCTGATGTTTTCATGACCTCCTGCCCTCTTACAGCACTCCTTGCCCTGTGCTGCCTTCTGTGCCACTCCCAAAGTAAACACCAGCCCTTCGATTGCTGCCGGGAGGCTTTCACAGATCTCTGGCACAGCACATAAGGGATTTAAGTTGGATTGCAAAGGAATGATAAAGCGTGTCATTATAATTACAGCAACAGGCTTAGCCTCTAGATATTCCCCTCCTAAAGTCAGCTGCTGAGGCTCTTGTGAGGATGACTGTGGCAGGGCCTTCTCCACCATAAGCCATGCTGCTCTGTGGCAAAGTGGTGGCAGGCACAGTCCAGCCTTCAGTGTGCCCGACCCCATAGCCGGTCATGTTGTGCATGTCCTCACAGCCAGCTGCTGTCATCTCCTGTCCTCTGGTTGCAGGGAGCAGGAGCTCACCTGGGCTGGATGCAGTGCTTTGTTTACAGAGGAGGTTCTCAGGTGTAAGGTTTTAGTGTGCATTTATTCAGAATTAGCCCACCTGTAACTGACTGTGTTTCAGTGCTGCAGGGTTTCTTCCTCCAGAACAAATCTAGAATAATTTAATAATAAAAGAGAGCAGACTAAACAGCTGTGGAGTTAAGTGAGCTTTGGATTGTGCTGTCCCCATGCTTTTTTGCAGCTCCAGTACTTCATAATCTGATCCAGCAGCTTCCCAGCCTGCAGTAGCAGGCAGGTAAGGACACCTCACTTGTGACTGGTGTTCCCCAGCACTCTGTGTGCTAATGCTTCAAAAGCAAAAGATGAGATAATGACAACTCTCTTCCATTAGAAAGCAATTCAGTTTGTGTGGTTTTGAATTCGTCTGCAACAAAGAGATCACATCACAAAGCAGCTTTAAGCACAATGAGCAACACAGGAGCTCGAAAAATAATGAAACTCAAACTGATATACTGCAACTTTTTCAGGCATGCTTTTTTTTTAGAGAGAAGTCCAGGTAATAAATATTATCATAATTTTGAAATGGAGGTAGCTTATAAATATTTACCAGTTACACTTCTTGCTAGCAAACAAATAGTAGTTAAAATTTCAAATTCCATCTTCTTCATTTGCTCAGCAGTCTTTCAATTGAATAAATTCCTTACTGGGTTGTATTTCCTGTCAGTAGCTTCCACCCAAAGATAATAATTTCTGAAGAGCTTCAGTAAAATCAGGATAGTGGTTTTTGAGTTACAAGAAGGAATGGAAAAAATATGCTTTTCCCATATGTTGTGATTGAAATGTTGCATTTGCATGAGTCAAAACCAGCTGTAGCTATAAAATTTTTAACTTAGCTTGATTTATTGCCCTTATTGAGGAAGGAAATACAAAAGATGTCTCAAGACGATCTGTTCAGTGGATTTTGAATTAGGATATGAATGGTTAGGTCTGGCATATGTAAGCTGAAGTATTTTCTAGTGGAGTTTTCTCAAAGCTTCTGAGCAAAAACATTTTAGCTTGTGTGGCATGCACAGATCCAGGAGTCCTAACTGAGAATGTCAGTATTAAAAGATGCTTAGCATTAGTTTGTTCTTCGAAATATTATCATTGATTACAATTGTTTATTGTTCTGTAGCATTTAAATGCTCCACAGTCATTTAGTTGTGAGTTGTGATATCTTTACTTGAATGGCATCAATAATAGCCTAGCTGGCTTCAGTGTGACCTCTGATAGAGTAAGATGCTACTGAAACTGACTCAAAGTATCAGTGTGACCCATTTAACACCCTGCCCAAAGATCTTAAGCTGTTAAAAGCAGATACATGGAAGAACATGGCAAATAAGACAGGGAACAGAGACAGATATGAAAACTGGAATGACAGGATACTTGAATGACACCGTTTCCTGTACAAGCACAGGAGTCATGTAATAATGGCTAACTATGTTTCAAAATGAAAGTCAATGTGTAGACTTAACATCCTGGCTTTTCACAGAAGGGAGCATATTATGCCCTCAGATTTTTTGGTGTGGGTATTGATTTTTCGTTCCCTCTCCCCTTCTTGTCTTCCATTTTTAATCTCAGATACAATAAGATAAATTGCCTTGGAACTGGTAGTCTTTTCCCCTCTTCATGTACTGTCAGAGGAGTCACCCTGCAAGTAAGAGATGCTATCTTGCTCCTCTCTCCCTGGCACTCTAGTGAGATAGGAAATGGAGCTATACTTTACTGCACAACAGCTGAAATCTGGTCCTGGTGAAGTAAGAGAAAAGTATTTCCATGCATTTTGATGGGTTGAGCAAAACACTCAGAAATGGTTGAGTCACTTCACTCAGCTCTGTGCTTTGAGTTCCTCTAGGAGACTGGCTTATTAGTGTAACATATGCATTTATTTATCTGTGCACCAAAAAAGCTTGTCTAATATTTTTGGGTATAACACTTGGTGTAGTGAAAGAAATCATCACTACTTACAAAGCTGTCCAATCTACATCCTTAAGGTCATTGAAGCTGCAGCAAGATACCAGTTTGTTATCAGTAGGAGTCAAAAGGTTGACACTGGGGTGATGCTGAAGGTAGGGGTTAAAGAATTATATGGTCATTGCCAGCAGGAAGATTATAGAATCACAATTGCATCTTGCTTGAAAATTTCAGAAAGGGAAGAAGCCCATCACATAGCTGTTAAAGAAAATATTAGGTTAACACTGAATTGAATGAAACCATACTGAGCTACAGCCACTGAAATGTGGCACACTTGTCCTTGCAGTGTGTCAGGCTTTGACAGCCCTTGTCACCCTCTTGCCTCAAAGACTTCTTCTACAAATAAAATCTTGCTGAGGTTTGAGAAGCAGTTGGGGCCTGTGTGAGAAAATTTGGCTGTCCTCACTGTGGTGGTCAGGGCACACAGGGCATGCACGACTGGTGCTGGGACTGCAGCTAGGGCGGCTCTAGCTATTTGGCTTTCTGTTCCCCACCCCATGCTCTGCAGGTTTTGCTTTTGCTGGCAAAAGTTGTTTTCTCAGTGTCAAAAAATGAGCCAAAGTCTACAGTGTAAAATGATTTTTTTCACCTCTCTCACCTTTCCATGGCAATTGGCAGGATTTGCAGGTTTCACATTACGTGTCAAGCTGCTTCCAGAGGCTCCAAACTCCCAGACTCTTAAAAATCAATGAGCTAGACACAGTGAAAGCTCAGGAATTTCTTGCTTCATCACGTACCATACAGCATATAACGGTGTTTTAGAAGAAAGAAAACAACACATGTATACACAAACCTACCCAGAATTACAGCTTCTCTGCATTTTGGAGGGCTGGAATTTTGGGGAACTTGACAAGTTGTCTGCCTGCATTAAGGCCAGATCTCGTCAACACAGAGGTTACCGATTAGGAGTTGTATGTGGGGAATATGTAGCAAACATACCCCAAATCTTAGAGCTTTCCTCAACTTTTAGCATCTCTGGCTTGAGAAGAGTCCTGGGGAGGATCATGGTAGCAATGGTGCCAGTGGGAACACACTCAAAGGGAAGCAAAAAAAAAAAAGTAGAAAAGGTATTATGATAAGCTGTGGAGTAGAGCTGAGTCTACTCAGCTCCAAATAATCTTAGATTGATTCCAAACCTGAACTTCATAATGAAAAAAAGTGAATGAGCTCTACTCATAAGCTTGTTCAGCAGCACTGAGCCTTGTGAAGACCCAGATCTCAAGGGAGCTGGCGTGGAGGAGAGTACAGGCAGGCACTCTCCTGTCCAGACACCACCCTGCCTCTATAGCCCACCAAGGAAGGATCTGAGAGTTTCCTATCTACCTTTCTCCTCTGAAACACAGACAGGGGACAAGGTAATGAGCATGCAATTGACTCGAAAAAACCCAACTAGCAGCCAGGAAAATGTTTATTCATTTGCCTAGAAAAGAAAACCTGAGCAACCTATTCATACATTTCAACAAAATCTGTTTTCCTCTGTTGGTGGGGTAATGAATCACTGTTTATTTACATATGGGAAGTAGCATCTTACAGTAACTGGATGGAAATGCAGACTAATTTGGAAGTGTCATTTTGTGAAGGGCACCAGTAACATTTGTGACACATTCTAGTTTTTGACCATCTGGCAATGTTGAGGGCTAAACGAATGTATAAACCTTGAGAGACCCCATTTGTAGCAGGAACTGCTTTAGACTTCAAATTATAATGGAGTGAGATCTCAAATCAATGCCACCCTAATAATGCAGAATGGATTTGGGCCAGGACACAGTGCTGTTTATACTGGCTTTCTCTGAAAGGCCAGAATTACAAATACAGAGACTAAATCATTCTCTGCTAAACTGAAAAAGATCTGTTAATAATTATTGTGAGCCAAGAGAAAAATCCAGACTTCTCTAGAGACAAAGGAACAGACAAATACAACTGGGAGGTCATTAGCTTAAGCTTTGCAATTGCTGTCCAAAGAGGCTCTTTTTCAAACCTGTCAGGAATTTCTTTCTAACAATTCAGCCATTCAAAAACTGTCTGCTTGGATATTGCAAAAGTCAGAGTCACACACAAAGAAAGGACACAGGGATGAAGACATGAAATTTAGCAGTGAATCCTAATCTGAGTCCAATGATTAGCATTAACTGAGGGAGGCAGCTAGCCTAGCGAGTGGTGAAGCCATGTGGGATGATGAGACCAGAGCTGAATTTCTAGTGCTGGGGCAAGTCTACGTCCTTGCCTGCCTCAGTTTCTCCACTGCAAAACTGGAGTAATGACAGTGACCTTGTGAAGTCTTTCCCTTGACTCCAGCACACACCACAGATGGAAAGTGCTTGCAAAGGGAAAGTGCCTCTATTTCGGGATGAGGGAGGTGAGGCACTGAGCAGATGAACGACTTATCTGCAGGCACACAGCGAGTCAGTGGCAGCTCCAGGAATAGCACGTGGGTCTCTCGGCTCAACAGGAACAGATAATGCTTAATAAAGAATTTAAAGCAGCAATTAAGGGCACACTTCTACCAACCTTACATTAAACGAGGAATCCCCTGGCCTCCTTGGGAAGTAAATACAGCTCAGAGTGAATTAGGGGTGCAGACCTGGGACCTAGAGAACAGCTTTGGATGAAGAGTGTCACTTGAAGTGTTTTAGCAAGCAAAAACTAAAGTCAGTGCTGAGAATTAAGATTTGAAAGCAAGTGCTGACATACTGAGGTCCTTGGAAATTTTGTCTGTGAGGAAATCTACTGTATAATTAAATCTGCAGTTTCCTTAGTGGGACCATCATTTCCTTCCATGAACAAAAAGATAAATTTCTTAGATATTCTGTCATGGAGTCTTCTGATGTAACGAGGCTTGACAGACTGAATAAGTAACTCCACAGCTTTTAAGAATAATCTTTTTGATAGCAGCGATTCCCTGAGATGATAACCTTCCTAAAGACAACTAAGGAGTCTACCAATGAGCTGAGAAGCGTGGTTTTGCCAGCCACAGAGGAATTGCAGTCATGACCTTGTCCAGAATCTCTGACAGGATTTTGGCAATGACTGCAGGAATCGGAGGCTCGGGAGGAAACGCAAGCTTCCTGGTCGAAATGCCAGTTGATAAGTAATTCAGCAGGAGTCTCTGGGCCATGCTGGAGGGGGTGTGGAGGCCAGCAGTACATTCAGATGAGATGAAAGTAGTGGTATCATCAGAAAGGTGTCCCACACCTGAGGCCGCCTCAGAAGAAGAGGTCTTTCAGAAAGACAGCTTCTGAAATACAACTTGCCTGTGACAAAATACCTGTCACAGGTATTTCTGTGATACAACTTAGCCAAAAACTTTAAAAAATAACCTATTGGCAGGTTAAAATATATCAAAGACTTCTACATTTGCTTTGTATGGCATCTCCCATTTGTAGCTGCCATTTACTGGGTAGGTCTGCTACCTTCCAGGCACCAGAGCAATGGTTGTTGTCTTTATGTTTAGGAAAACCTCACTGGAGGTTTTAATTTTTATTCTAATTTATTCAGACTGGAGAAGCAGCCTTAAGTCTCTGAGTGAGAAGGTTTAGTAGTTGAGGTTTTTCTTTTACAGGAATTAACTATAACCATTATAATAACCATTCTTAACTATTAACTTAACCTGCAAGCTGTGTCCACCAACCTACTCAACAACAGAGTAGAAACCATCTTTATCAAGGGGTGTATAGTTACGGGGGTAAAAAAATAGAGAGCGTGGGGTTCCCACACTGGCCTTTTATTTCTACAGCAATCCATGGTTACATAGAGAAACTAGAGTGTCTGCTCTGCACCTCCTTTGCCTCTCCTGTCCCTGACTCACTTTAAGGTCACACCAAGAGGCAAAGCAAATGGATGAGTATCCATGTGTCTCCACATCTAAAGCAGCTGAGAGTGTTTTTCTGCAAGGACAAACCAGAGGGTAATCTACAAAGAAACAAGCTATAAAAAAGCCCGTTTATGCCAGGTATTAAACTAGATTAAGTCCAGATTCACACATCTTTTAGCTATGCTGAGAGAAGCCTCCTACTCTGAACTGGTCCTGGTGTCAAGACAGGCAGCTAGTGCATTTTGGGGCATTTAAATGGGTCTTTGGTCAGAGCACTGGAAGAATACTAAGATTTGTCAGATTTGAATGTCTTCTCTGCTGTAGCTGGAAATCACACTTCTGTCTGCATTTCACTCCTCCTAGATGAGAAGAGTACTCTGCTCACTACAGACAATCTTTTGGGGTGCAACCAAGCTCTGGTAGTTAAATATCCCACTGCTGATATTTGTGCTTATGGTTCAATGTGCAAAGAGCCACGTAGGAACAAGTCATTTTCTTCTACTGCATTTTTCATAGTCTGCCCATCCTTTAGAAAGCAGAGTTTCCAGCATCATAGTTTCTTTTCCCTTCAGTGCAAAATCAGTCCTGAATTGGCCTGCACTGAACTCTGATTATGTGATGGTTGCCTACAGGCTGACCTGTGCAGCCCCTGTATCAGAAATGCTCAGTACTGCAGTTGAGAACAGGCTTTCAGAAAAGCTGATACCCAGCTTCTCAGCAGGCATTTTAGCATCTGGATCCAGCTGACATTAAAAGGAGTCCAGCCCCAGATACATTTTAAAAGCTGAGTGATCTTAAGAAAATGGGCCAGATCTTGAGAAAATGGGGAATTCTCTCTGGGAATTACACTAGCTTGAATATCCATCCAGTTTTTTAGATGTCTGAATGGGTGTTTCATGTATGACAACCACTTTCAAAGTTGGCTTTCCCCTTTTGATGTCTATTTGGTACTGTATATGATATAAACCATTTTTTTTCCCTGCTAATTGAGTTCACATAATAAATTTTAGCTAAAATTAAACTCTTTTGGAGGAATGAATGAAGTTACTTATGTGAACTACATGGCTGAATCCCAGGAGAAAATAATTTTTTACATCTGAATAGCGCTTTCTGACAGTCTGCAGTGGTGCATTCTCTTGGCAGGGGTCCCTCCACAAATTACATACTACAGAGTCTAAAAAAATGAGTGTTTGGTATGTTACCATGAGATTCCTTGCCAAATCTATCTCCTAGAGAGCTACTTCATGTGACTTGGCAGCTGCCTAGTGATAAAGAATGAAAGGTAAGTTCACAATAAGGGCCCTCGTGAACTTCAGAGGGACAAATGGCCCTCTGATCACTGTGAAGCAACTTGGGGATAGGCAAAAAAATTGTCAGCAAATTTCTGTGAGCCAGATACATTCCAAGAAAACCTTATCATTTGTGTAACCTTATACTGCCAAAGTGTGAAGGATTCAGATTTAAGCCTGAATCTAGCAAAACATGTAAGAGTGAATATGAAGTGAAAGCATACAGAAACTTCAGGGCTGTGGAAAGGGGCACATAGCATAAATAAAGGAAACCACATGATCCTTTCTGCCTCCTGCTCAGGAGAGCAGGAAGTATAGCCCTCAAATAGACAGCAAAAAAACCTTCTAACACTTACTAGCAAATATGTAGTCACTCAACACCTAATCAGCCCTTTAGGCATTATAGTAGTAAACATGAAACAAGTCAAAATCACAGTTACATCAGTGGCTTGCAGACCAGCATGCCTTGAAGTATCAAGCTATTGTGATATTAACCCCACCTTCCAACTGACTGTGGGAAACCCTTTCCTGTGTCTTGGCTAGAGGCAGGAGGCAGTGCTAGAAGGACCATTCAAACAAGCCAAAGAACTGCTTTTGCACTCATAGGAAGAACAAAATTCCAGGATGTGGCCTTCCCATGCAAGGCTCCACACAGCTGGATAGTTGCAGTAACAGTGTTTCTCTGACTTCATTTTGAGTCAGTACCATCACTCCCATTAAGGATCTTTATCGTAGTTAGGGATGAATAATATGCTGTTATGGTACCACAAAAGTAAGCGTGTGCCACGGTACACCAGATGTTAATGGCATTGTTGTATGGGAATATATGGGAGCATAACGGCACCTCCCTGGCTCCACCAGCAGTTGGCAGTCCATATGGTGGTGGCACACACCCCATACTGATGGATGCTCAGCAGATGCTCTTCAAGAGCTAAATAATGCAAACAGAGGCTGGTGTGATCAATATACAGCCCTCATAGTTCAGGCACTGCTCACAGCCAACAAATGCAGTAATTGAGAGGGGGAGGCAGTTGTTTTAAAGTAAGAATAATCTTTAAAAAAAGGCCAGTAATCCCTGGCATTTCAAAAAAGTAGTTACAGGTGCTGCTGAAGTGAGAGCTTTACTTTGTTACCAAGCTTCTGCACCTTCATTAGAAAATACATATATATATTTTGTAGAAACTTACTTAAATTAAATGATTTCTTGGCCTTCAGGAATCTGTGTTTGTCTACCTCTGTCTGGGAATGTCCTCAAGATGTGTGTGCGTGCACATGCACATATGTAAGCTTATGGATTCATAAAGTCCTCATTCTCTCCTCTGAAAATATTGGTTCCCTCAAGAGCAGGAACCTCCACTGGAGTGAATGTGATTTCTCAGTTCCTGTGTACTTCTCAGATAGTTACAAGGAACTCTCAAACTCTGGATCTTCCTAGGATAATGCCATACTTATTTTTATTGTCACGGTTAAGGAAAAATAATCTCTTTGCTCATGTCAATATTTTAGAACATCTTCAGTGGCTGAAATTAGGTCAGGCACAGAAAAACTGCTGGTAGTTGAGGCGAAGTACAGATCGATATGGTTACCTGATACACAGACAGCAGATCCAGCAGCAGTCATAATATTAGCACAATCTGCATCAAAATCCTCCTATATGTGGAAGTCACAAGAAATGGAAACAAATACTATAAAACCCCCACAGAAGACATAACTTATGATTCACGTGATGAGACAGGAATGCAGTTTTCAGAAGAATACCACTGAAAACAAAACAATCTAAAGGAAAAATGCATTAGGTATCATTCCATTTGTAGGAAAAAGGCAGAAGAGCTGCCAACATTGCCCTGTGCCTCCTCCATTTTGATACAGCAAGCAGCCGCAGGGGAAGAAAAGTGAGAACTTAATATCTAAGGTCGTTAGTGTTCTCAATAAGAGATTAACCTCAAAAACACCTTAATGAAGAAAATTGTTTAAATATAAAATTGGAATAAACCAAAATTAGCTCATAAACTTGAAATAATAAAAAAAGTCTTCTCTGCATTGCTAACACTTGTTAAAAAGAGCAAAAACTGTAAGGGGTTTAATGCTTAATGTGAATTAACTCAGCCGTGTGTATTAGACAGCCAAAGCTGTAGAAATGGCCATCTAAATTGATTCTGGAACTGGTAGGCCTGCAGCAGATTTGCAAATGATAATGCATACATTAATAGATACTTTCACTAATTTCACTAATGACCAATTTTAATGAGAAATTTGGATATGTAGACGAACAGAAGCATCCCCATGCCATCATTACAACACGTGCAAAGAATTCCACATCCCAGGACAGAGACTGAGCCAGCCCCAACACAGACTTATCTCTCCAAACACACATCCAGTTCAGCACACAGAGTTGCTCACTGCCCTCATGGAGCTGACCCTCCTCAAGCACCTTCATAGATTTATGTCTTGCAAAATGCTGCTTGGTTCAGGTAAATGGACCCCTTTCAGTTTTAAGGACTGTTTTCAGGTAGCTAATGACATAGGCTCGTGGAGCTGCTGGGGAAGGAGTCACATAGTAAACTAGCTGATAAACCAAATGCAGACTGTCCAAACAACAGCAAAAAGCAGCCCCTGAACTGCATGCACAGCCTAGAAGCTTGTCCTGCTCTTTGCATGATGCTCTTATGCTGCAGGCAGCTGGACTCTGCCTTGCCATGGAGGAAAGAACCTCCAAGTACTGCGGTGTGGCTAAGTCTGACTTACTAAGCAGGCAAAGTGAGGGTTCAGCTGTGTAAGGAAAAAGCCCTTAAGTCACCACTTCACCCCAGCTCCATCAGCTAAGATCTTATGTGTTTGGTTTGATTTCAGTTTTGTTTTTTGTTCTTTTTTAAAAGATTTTAAAAATATCTCTCTATATATATATATGTATGTATGTCTGCTTTCACATTCCTTCTAACATGTTTTTGTGTCCAGCACAATTTTGTTCATGTTTGAATAATTGTGTCTTCCTGGGCGCCCAGAAAACCATCCTTGAAAATTTCCAGTTTTTACTACATTAGTGTGACTTGTCAGGAATGCTGACAACCACTGCAAGCTTTGCTGAAAAATAGATAGCTGGAGTCATAGAATAATTCAGATTGGAAGAAAAGAGGTCATCTAATCCAACCTTCCACTCAAAGCAGGGTCAACAGGGAGCCAGTGTACTCATGCCTAAGAGGTGCCTTATTCTGTGTGTGCCAGGGAAAGGTTCAGAATATGAATACCTAGGCAGAAGCCACATCATTGAGTAATTCCTCTTGTCTCTCTCATGATGAAGTTCACTACTTCTCTCTCTTAAGCTTTCTCCTAACAATGCCCTGCCTTCCTGCCCTGACCCAAACTTCAGAAACTAAACACGTAGCCTGGCTTGAATTGACCCAAAGGGCATCAGGCATCACCAACCAGCATGCCCTCCTTCTTTAGTTTACTAGAGGAAGCTTAACCTAATGCAGAGTGTTAGACATGAGGTGGAGGAAATCTGCTACACTTCATAATGTCTCTGATACAAAATGACTCATCATTGCCTTTTCCCCACATTGTGTCCATACAAAATATGTTTAATCCTTTTCTGCCTAGGCATCTATCAGAATTTCTGTTTTTCACATCCAAGTTCATATGCAATTGCTGAAAATATTCTGATGCTAGCATTACCCTATGGGTAGCCAAAGCTGTCCCCTTTACATTTCCATATGTGCTTGATTTTGCCATAGCCCCAGTGTTTAATTTGTAAAAAGCTTCAGTGGAGCTAGGTACTCATCAGTCTTTCACATAAATATAGACCACGGAGCAAGGTTGCAGGAAGAAACCCTGTGGGAAAGCCATACTTCAGAGAAACAGCAGAGTCTCCCCTTTTCATTCTTCCCACAGCCCTCCCAAAGAGCATTCCCGTAACTAGGAAGCATAATCCTATAAATCAGCAGAAAATTTGGTCTTGACAGCTCTGCCATCTTGTTTTATGTATTACCTTGAAATGCTTTCAGCTAATTTCACTTTTATGAAAAAATCAAAAAAGGTCTTTACAGGCTTTGTCTATTGACCTAGTCACTTACAAACAGTTTTTCTTTTGGTTAGATCCTGGTCTTGCTTTCCTCCTTCCCTGTGAAATAAATCAGTAACTAAATTTCCTGAAGAGCTGAGGTGGTAAGCTTTCTTCTCCTCATACACCTAGTTTAATAGCAGCTTCACACAAGCAGGACACTAGCACAAACACACACACACACGTGGAGGAGTGTCTTGCAGACACATACAGTCCAAACACTACAGAGTACTTTACGTGGACAGTCAAAGGATTGAAGTTTTCCTCTAATATGATCTTCATTAGTTAGTGTGCTCTTGGGTCCCAGGGAAACTATCCTGCTGCTCTCTGAAGCTGCTGCCCCCACCACAGCCAGTGATCTGTTGGGAAAGAGTCTTACACCTTGTCCACAGTCATTGGAGATGAACCTAAATCACAGCTGTCAGGGACAGCACTATGCTAAGTTATTTGCCAGTCCTGGTACTAAACTCTATACTCACAGCCTTGCACAATTTACCATTGCAGGCCCAGCAGCACAATGTGCCAAGACTGCAAGGTCTTGGGTTCTTTCTGTTTATCTGCATGGACTGCTTGTTATCCTAGATCTTTTTTAGAGGAAGCTCAGCTTTCCTCTCTTAAGCTGACAGGACAGGAATCAGAGAAGTCTAGTATATACCAAGGAAGGAGATCTTGCATAGATATTTTTCAGAAATAAAATAGGAAGTAGAAGTTTGCAAGAAACTTCACAATGATATGTCTCTTAGAACTTGGGGACACCAGTTTCATTGGTATAATCGCAGCAAACAGAAGTAGAATTGAGGATAACAAGCCCTTCAATTGACAGTTTATCATTTTAAGGGTAAAGATCTTAAAGACATCTTAAGTTGAAAACATAAAGCTATGGTGGTTATGAGAAACTGGAGAAGCTGATGGTTGTCCAGGTGTGTGGAAAAACAAATGGCGTTAGGAGAATTTTCTACCAGGGTAATCACTAAAACCACAATACACCAGAAGAGTTCTAATTAGCTCTTCTCAGATTATTAGTCTGAATCTCTCAATGATGATGCATTTATGCAGAAGGAGAACTTAATTCCATATGCAGAACAGACAGGCCCTTCTTTTGCAGTCAGGCATGACAGACTGACAGCTGCAAGGAACTGTGTTTAGTAAGAAGAAAGGGGTGAAGGACAGACTTAGCCATTCTAGGTCTCATTTATGTATTTTAAACATAAGACTTAAGCTGAGACTATTAAAGCATCCACTTGCTCTTACAAATGCTAGCTTGCAAACTGTCTTTGCTCTGCAGTTTATGACACCAAATTAGTACTAAAGTTCTTTCTTGGCACAACAGCTTGGAGCAAAAAGCCCAGTTTTCATCTCACAGTACCTTAGCTGCTGACACAGTGGCAGTGGCACAGTGGTAATGTGCAGTTGAGCTTAGCAGCAAACCTTGGTCTATACCAGTGCTTTCAAAACGAGAGTCAGGTTTCTAGACATGTCAGTCAAGGGCTTAGTAGAGGTCATAGAGAACAGGAGGTACAGAGATGAAGCACTTTGGAATAAAATATTCAAATTTCTTTAACTGAGACATGCCATGAAGAGAGACACTAATGGGAGAATGGTTTAATAAGGCAAGATTCTGGAAATCAGAATCAAAAGATTAAAGAGGACACCAGAAAATAGAATACTAACTTGAACTGAGACATTCCCAATATTGTTGATCAACAGCTGAAAATGTTACAAAGACAACAGGCAAGAGATCTGCAGTAACTTTTCCCTTCGGCACCAGGATAGACATTTACTCAGAGACACAGTACCTTTCAAGATATTAATGCAAACAATTTCTAGAAAGATGAAAGATATTTTTAATAAACAGCTGGCAGAGTAAATATTGAAAATTGGAAAGGATAACAAGCACACTCTAGATGCAAGTTTACACATGAGAGAATTCAGGTGGTGCTGGCTCCTGTTGCTGCATAGTACAATAGAGATGATTAAGCTAAAGGTAACTCTCTATGGGACTGGTACCTGAGTCAAAGGTATGTAATATAGAAGAGTATTTTGGTTAAAAGACACCACAGAGTCTGCACTCCAATACAGTTAGAATCATAACCTGTGAATGATGAAAGTGTACAGAAAAATAACTATAACAAACATAATAAATGAGATCTGAAGACATGGTCTTTGTTGGGAGATCTGACAATATCAGATGGCTGCCAAAACCCTCTCTAAAATTATCTCTAACAGGAAACCAAGCAGGGTGCAGGTAGCCCTGGAGAGGCCCTAGCAGATTTCTGTTCAATTAATTCTCTTACCCAGATGTTCCTTTGTAGTTCTCAAAAACCTTTAAGGTTCCTGGTTGGTAAATAGGTTTGGAGAAGATTCCAACTTCAGCTCTGCAGTGTCAGCACATACTTCTATCAGCTAACTAAAGCACAGTGTTAGCAAAAAAGGTGTTCTGTAAAACAATGCCATGAAATTCCACTTACATCATCTTGGTATGATTTCCAGACCAAGAAGTTAATCCCCACCTGAAACCTTCCCCAGATAAGTGTCCCATACTGGTGCCAGTGGGGATTACCCAGTTGCCTGGGGGCTTTTTCTATGCTGCACCAGAGACCCAAAGCTCGATTCATGTGAAAGGAACTGAAACTTTCACGTGAGAAATACTCCTAAGAAGGGTGAAGAGAGGAGGAGGACTGAAGGATTAGCTACAAGGAGTCCTCAGTTCTGGAAAGACCTTAAAAGCCAGACTTGTCTTTACAGTTGTCTGACACAACAGGATACACCATTTGTACCAAGGTCTGGGTGCTTGGCTCAGCAGATTTAAGCTGACTCCCCTCTTTTGCCACACATGGTTTTATTGAAATATCTGCACAGTGCAAGCCTTCCCAACAGATACAGGAATAGTCTTCAGGATGTTTTTAGGTCTTTTCTGATCTTAATCTGTTTTTCACTGTAATGATGCCAAATAATGTTTACTAACATACAGCTATCTCACAACTGCAGTACCTCATGAGCAAATCGATATAGCATTTAAATGCATTTTATTGCTTGTATTCCAACTGGTTAACAGAAAACTTTGGGAAGAGGTAAAAGCATGTCCAGAAATAGCATACAATGTAGAGGTATTCAGCAGGACTGAGAGAAGAGATCAGACATGCAGGAATAGGGAAGGTGTCTGAAGCACAAGATTTATATTGGATCAATTATTCCCAACTCTCTGACTATCTCAAATAGCACAGATAATGGACAAAGGTTTCTTCAAATTCAAAGTCTGTCTGCATTTGTGTCTCATTCATAATTTCTATAACCCAGCACAAGCCCTGATATATGTAAGACTCCACAACTAGCAGTTTGTAAATGGAGGCAAGTCCTTGGTCCATCGGTGCATGTGGTGGTGTTGTGGAGAGAGTACTAGCTGTATAGTTAAGCTTCTCACCTTGTGCAAATCAAAACTGCTGTGAAGTAGTGGTTGTGGCAACACAGAACTAAATGGCACTAATTTCTGGACTCCTACTGCACATAGCAAGTATTGGAGGCTAAGAGGTTAGCATGGTTTGGAGAGTCAGGAATGCAGCAAACAGAATTTCCACTGTCTTCAAAAGAACTACTGGCCAAGTGGGGTTTAGAGTTAATTTGGTTTCCACCCATTAAAATTGTTATGTTCCAAACATAAGAGTCATAAAATGCCTATAAAAGTGAGATTGCTTGCACACTGAATAACTTTGGAAATGAGGTTGGCTCACAGGTGAGAAGCAGCTGCTACAAGTGCAGCACAGGGCAGTCTTCCTGACCAGTGGCATAAGGGCTGTTGGGTGTGGAAGCTCCCCAATATTCACCCTTGCTCTACTCTTTCAGATTAGCTGAGCAAAGCAATACACAAAGCAGGACAGAGGGCATCACAAAACCCAAGAGTGTTTGCACTTCTTTACCCAGAATTAGCTGGTGATCAGAATGGTCCAGTTGTGGGTACACACATGCAGTATAAGACATGCTGTACATGCTCTACACAGCACACTCACTGCCACATTCTTAAAAAGCAAGCTGCTACAACATGCCATGGACTGTGCCTTCAGATGATTTGAATCTGCTTAGCTTCATTGAGCTGTGCTAATTTACACCAGCTGAGGGATGGAGCAAAGGTACTTGTTAAGGCTGCAGTATATTTAAGAACAAGCACAGATCAATAGTCCAACAAATATTCATTTCACACTGCTACTTTTCAGAAGAGAGGTCAAATGGATCTTTACACATTTTTTTTTTTCCTAAAATTTCAAGCAGAGACCAGTGAAAGTCAGTAATTAAATCCCCCTTGAAGGAATCACTGACAATGAAGAATAGGCAAGAGCTGGTACTGCACAGAAGCAGTAGTTCTGGCTCACAGGTGGCATTAAGGGCTGTGAGAGAGCATCACTTACCCCTTGAACTGTCTTCTGGGAAGCCTGGTATCTCATCAGTGAAAGGCCAGCTGGAATGAATGTAACAAATGAACAGTTAGGTGTGTTGGTCCCAAAATAAAGCAAATTGAACTCTGGAAATTTAGAAATCAGTACCATTCTCTGGTTATTTTTCATTTCAATGTACATGACTTCAGTAAGCTTTCCATTAGTATTGCTCTTTGCCTGGTTATAAGGAATAAACATAAGCAGCTTCACAGGGAAAAATGCTCTCCTGAGATTTCCACCCTAATTATGCAAACCCAAGACAACGTTAAGTTTCTAATGAAATTTCCAAGTGTATTGACATTTTCAAACACAACATGACAAGCCTGACTTTGGGAAGGAATGCAGTGCTTACTGGGAAGACAGCATACACAGCCTACAACTGAGCAGCCATGCCAGACCTTGGGACAACTTGTATCAACAATCTGCCTCATCAGAATGACACAAGGAATTGCACAAACAAAACACCTCTGTTAGTGAAAGAAAAAGAAAGAGCATCGTAGGTTGGATGCTAAAAATCAGGGGTGTCAGTGATGGCAATGTCCTGAAGCTAGAGTGAACATGTGAGTGATAATTTTAGGTCAGGCTTTATTCCAAAATGTGGAAAATTATTTCTCTTGCAGGTTGACTTTAAATGACTATCACCACCAGACCACTCTGCTTTGCTGTCTATTGGCCTGTTCTCTTCATTGTTTCCAGAGTGGAGCCCTGGCAGCTCTCCTTACAGCTTACAGCAGGGAAAAAAAGAGCCACAAGGCTTTAAATTTTTAAGTCAGTGTTTTGAAAATACTGCTGTATGTATTAGGCTTCTCCTGTTTTAGAGGCCCTTTCCTGGAGAGTCTTCCAACAGGAATATCATTTACATCAGCAAGGCCTTTTGGCAGTTTTTCTTTTTTTTCCCTTTTATAACCATGTTGCAGTGAGACATCAGTTTAGGCAGCCAGCTCTGCAATAAAACTGACAACAGGTTTATTCTCCTGCTCCTCTTGGGACCAATAGGAACTTTAGAAAAGAAAGCAGGAGGGAAGGAACAGCAACAACATGTGTGTGTGATCTGCTTTGTCCCAGCATACCAATTCTGCTGTTTACAGAGTGATTCCCATTTCAAAATCCAATGTTTTTCTTAATATTTCAGTAGATATTTTATTCATTTGGATTACTCTGCAGGGGCAATACGTCTAGAGCAGAGGAACAATTGACTTCAAAACTACCAGGATTGTTACCCTTGAGGTCAAAACTGTCCATTGCCTTCTTCTTGTCACAAGTAAGGAAACCACTGTGAAGCACAGTGCCCTGGAGCTCTTCTGCCAGAGGGAAACCCTACAGGAGCACAGTAAAGTTTAAAAAGAAAGGCAAACCACACTCAGTGTTTTTAGTTCACTGTGGAAGAGGCCTTCATCTCAGAAGGAAATTGCTGAAACCTGGCCTGGCTGCTCTGCCTGAAGTCCCACAAGTTCACTGTCCCAGGAAGGAGCAGTGGCACCGGGGGCAAAGACTTTTTTTTTGTACTGGGTCATTTTTTAAACACAAAAGGATGATCTTCCCTTCCTCACCATCAGATAAATGACCGAAACTTCTGAGCATGCAGTGATGGTCTTGGCTTCCACTCAGCCCTATTTCATTCTCAGACAGATGAAAAAAACATCCAAAAGCAGTGAAACCATCTGAAATAGTTGAAAAAACCCCAGAGAGCACAATATCAAAAGGTTAGAAGATGAACCAACAGTCTAGGAAGGTCTCACAGCCATGCATGGGCATTCACCTCCACGCTGCCTGGAGCCAGGGCATTATAACTCACTGGTTAGCTGTGGTGTAGACCAGCATGCATGGAACAGACATACTGATAGATTAGGAATTCCATCTTGATTTAGTGGATTCAGTCCCACAGTTTAGGATGTAATTAAATCTTTAAAAAAAAAATTAATCCATCTTTACTACTTAGCATTTATCATCTCTAAACACTCTGTGTTTAGACTGTGTGTGTGTGTTGGGGGGTATGCAATAAAGCTGCTGTTTTGTCAGTAGGAACTATTTTCAGGCTTGGCAGGTCTTGCAAAAGTTTGTCATCTCTTTGGTGATTCCAGCTGCACACAGACGTTATGCCCAGACGGTGGCGCCTACAAATCACAGATCGCTTCTACATCATTCTTTGGTAATTCATTCCTGGAGGGTTATACATCGTGGGCTTTATGGTTTATTGCAGAGGAAAATAGAAGTCTCATTGTATTGCAACCCTTCAGCCACCAAACCCCCCAGCACTGCAACCTCTACCTTCCTTTCCTGAGAAACCACTGACGGCAGCATGGTGCTGTGTTAAATTAGCTTCTACAGCTCCCCTCCACTGGGGAAGAATTGTTACCAGAACAAGATAGAAGAAAAGAAAATACAAAGGGGTTAGACTAAAGATTCTTCATCCCATGGGAAATACATAATTCAAGGTATTTGTAAATGTGTTTGTGATGTGCTGAAAAGCTGAACTGGAACAAAATAAATAAACCAAGGAAACCAGACCTGAGAATCTCAATCTTTGATGGAAATCAGACAGGCAGGTTTGGATGTGGTTTTGAGGTGATTGTAGGATTAGGCTCAGCACACTGAAAGGCTGCCCTGGTCAACGATAGCCTCACACCAAGATGAAGCTCTGAGTGCTTTATGCCAGCCAGAATGATCACCTTTTACACAGTACAGTTTATGTTCATGATTTCTTTGGAAAAAAAAAAGGGAAACAAAGCTATTGAGAAAATAACAGTGTAGAGCAAGACAAGATTAATTAATTCTAAGTGAATCACAAATGTTTCAGGGATTCAGGCTCTGCACACAGAGTAAAAATAAAAAGCTTCAGACCTAACGTCTGAAAATCAGCTCAGTGAAGCACTTGAGTTTGGATGCTTATCTGGGGCTGATGTTTTCAGAAACAGGGTTCTCTCTGAAGATTAACTCCAATAGATGGGGATACCAGAACTGCCAGCATGCAACAAATGGGTGAGAAAATCCTGTTTCTTAATACTAAAATGTTTTATTTGAATTTTGTGATCGTTGCTAATAGAGGTTCAGGTTTAACACACCATTTCCTCTAAATGTATGTGTTCAGATACCTAAATGTTAATTCTGACCTTTGTCTACTAAGTACATCTAATGTTCCTCACATATTTCAGTCACCTATAACAAATTACTCATTCCTTCCAATTCTCTATGTTCATTGTCCTTCTAGAGATGCCCCAAAGAGGAGGAAGAAAAACCAAAACCAACTGAGGAGCTGATATACACAAAATTGATTTGGGAGCAACCCCACATTGTCTAGATTGTTTCTTGCAGGGATGAAAAACCCCCACCCCCCAAAAAAACCACCAACAAACCAAACAACAGAACAATAATTTATCACCCCAAAACCAAACCTCATGAGCTTTTTTTTTTTTCAATAAGAATTTTACTAGCAGCTTTCACATTTGCTGATTGCTGGCCCACAGAACTATCACTTCTTCTAGGTCTTGTTCACAGGAAAAAGGGCTTGGCAGGGTTGAGAAATCACTAAATCCCCTGAAGCTCAAACATCTCAAGCCTTCCACTAGAAACTTGGCAAAAAGTGACCAGCAACTATCCATTAAGTAAAAGTCCTAGCAATAGCTGAGCCTCCCAACAACTTTCAGAGTTGTGAGGCCACGAAAGTAAGGCACTCTGGTGCCAGCCAGGTCCCTCCACCTCTGCACCTTCTCACAGTCTGCTCTCCACAGGATGTTTGAACTTTTGGACTGTCTCACCTATGAAGATGCTCCTTGCCTTCCTTTGGGAAGCATGATGACTGCCACATCAGCCTCATTCCTCCCAGCTTGGTGCACAACAGCACAGCATCCACATCTGCCTTGCTGCAATAGGCCATGCTGTGTGGGAAAGGCCAGCATGCTGGTACAGCTGCACCTGGTATTTGTATTACAATATTGCAAACACTTAGCTATGAGTTATAGCTCCTCAGAGGCTGGCTGACTGCAGGTAACGTGCATTAAACGAAGCAAATTCACACACTCCTGTCCTCAGATCATTTCCACTCTGAATTCTGAAGAATCCCTTTTCTTTCTCAGCACAGCCAGTATATGGTGGCTGTTAGAGCTTCACTCTAACTGCAGGTAGGGCAGGGCAGCAGAGCAAGTATTTCTCAGCTACTAGCTGGGTTATAAATATATACATACATATATATGTAAATATATATATATATATAAATATATATATGTATAATGCAAATAGCATTAATGCTAAAACTTATTTTGGTTTCAAGATTTGGAGAATTTTGGAGAATTTTCTTCATATGTTTTACAATCAAGAGTCTCAGGATATATGTAGACAACAGTTGATTCTAAGCAGTCAAAACCAACGAGTGCAGAAAGATTCCTTAGGAATGACAAAAGCAGAAGCATTTCCAGCTATCTTGGGTTTGATTATGGATTACAGACAATTTTGGTTAAAGAAACCCCTGCCTTAAAGATTAACATATTTTTATCCTAACAGTGACAAATGTTGTCCTGATACCCTCCCCTCTCTTGCATAGAACTGCATTCCAGTGCAGTGCAGGTTAGGAGTGTCAGTCATTCTGGATGGGGTTCACATTTGCAGAGTTACCACCCCCACACTGAGTGCCTGGACTGACTCTGCAGGCTCTCCTGACTCCTGTTTTGCCAGGGACATTTCCAGTGCCACAGGCATCATTGCTTAGGATTTAAAAATTAAAACAAAAAGCCAGAAGGAATGTACAGTTTAAAGCCACAACCCTTTAAATGCTTAGTGTGAATTTCTTTTACTAACACAGATGACAGATCTATTAAATAAGTTATTTATTTCCTCCTCTTAAATGTTGAGAATAGTTTAGTCCCAAAATGGCATCTCTGGCTTATTTAAACATTTCTCTCTTTCTCTCTAAGCTTTGGGATGCACTTTTTTTGAAGAAAAAAAAAAATAGATAGGCTATTTCAGCAACTAGAAAAAGTACCATGTGGGTTTTAAATTAATTCTGGAAGACAAATTTAAACTAAGTGACTAAAGAGCTGGAATCAGAGGTTTGTTTGAAAGAGTATGATGAACGTCTAAGAACTGTGCCAAAGACTGCTTTTCATCAGCTCAGTGTGAATCCAGATTCCCTGGGCACTCCAAAAGAAATGATCTGTTTGATTAGCAGAAGAAATGGAGAAGTTCTGCTTGTTATTTGTTGGTGACTCTTAGATGACTTTAAAAAAAAACACAACTAAATTATACCAAGGTTTTTAGCTTTCATAAAATTCATTAGGCTGGGGAAGATATGAGAGGATCATTAAGTCCATGCTGAAGCAGAGTTCAGAAGTTATTAGGACCATTACTGGGAATGCTCAAAGATTAGTCTCTTGTACATAACTGACTATTTTCATGAAAACATGCATGAATTCATTTATCTTTTCCTTTTAAGACTTCTAACCTGTGATAGATTGAGTTGAAGTCTGGGAGTAGGCTTAGAAATTTCCAGTGGAAGGAAAACACACACAAAGCAATATGTAGAAATCAATTAAGCATTCTATAGAAAACCCAACTGTAACATTTCCAGCATTTGTCAGAAGTGGTAAGACATTTTTCAGAGTCCAGCTAAAATGTACTAAAAAGATTTCCAAGGACTTGGTTCCCACTACTTTGTAATAGCTAGACTTCTTTAGTCATGTCACCAAAATCACTAGTCCCCGAGAAGATGAATGATACCTGGAGAGCTGAGTATTCCCTTTAGTTAATGCATTCATGCTACTGCTGCCAGCAGTGCTGATGGCAACACACAAGCAAAGCAAGACTGGGAAACTCAGTCTAAATATAAATGTCTGCATTAATAGAGGGGGATACCTTTATTCTATTCTGCTTACATAGAAAATCAGCAATACTGGACTCTACAAGGCAGCCAGATATTGCAAGCAATCTCCTGTACTGCCTTGCAGCAAGCAAATACCTGAAATGCTGTTACTGGGCACAAAGCCATAACACAGCTTAACATCCCTTGGGTGGAATATTACTGAAATCAAAAGAGGTGATATGAGTGAGATATTTAATTTTTCAAAAGCACTGACATTCCCAAAAATAATGAAACACACTTCAGGATATGCTAAGGTAAATACAGAATCAAACACAGACATCAGGGTTAGCAAAATCTAAACACCTCTAACTCCCCAAATATGCTGCAACAGAGTATAGGTTTATTTATACCCTGTTAGAGGCTCAAGCAAGCTGAATCAAGAGATTCAAATTTTCTGGAATTTGTGATTTGTTTTTGAAATGAAGGCTGATATATTCTTAAGAGTAAAGAAAAAACAATCTCCAAACCATTCAAGATTCTATTTGATCTAAAATAATCCCACTCTTACCAATCACTGTGTTCAAACAAACTTCAAACATCCTCCAAACAAACAAAATAGCAACACTCCTCCTGCCTCCTCCCTGAACTGGCAACCTTTCCCTGCTTTTTTAAACCTACCAATAAAACCAGCTTTGACTGTAATGTATAGAGTAAGAGAGAGGAAGTAAAGGACTAGGTATTTCCTACAATAGCCTCAGCAAATAGAAGCAGCCAGTCCTGCAGCAATCCTTCAAAAACCTCCCAAGCAGAAGCACAGCAATTTTGTTATTAGAAGGTTTCTCAGCTGTAAGAGCTAAAAGGAACAACAGATGTATTTTTACCCCAGATGGTTCCTCAGAGGAAATCTGGGAATCCAGAAACTCAGAACAAAAGGATAAAATAAGAAAAAAACCCCTACAAAACCAAAGAGTAAAATATGGTTTGACTATCAAGAAAAACTTGCAGAGGAAGAAGCTAGAAGTCTGTAGGATGATCTGTGGAGAGGTCATTTTTGGCGTGAAAAATCTCACTGTTAGAGACACATAAAACTGGAATTGGATGAGACAATGCCCTTGAAATTATAAATGTAGGAAAGGCTCATGCTTGTTTTTTCTCAGCTGTGCTAGTGCCACTGAGGTAGGCTGCCACATAGGCAAGGATGATTTAAGTCTGCAAGAACAATTGAGACAATGATCCTTACATTTGCATGGTAAAAATGCTAAAGCTTCAGGATTTCTCTCGTTCAGAGAACTCTTATTATTATCGGTAATGAAGTGTGAGCTAGAAAGAGCACAGCTTGACATTGAGATCCAAAGCTGAGCTTGTGGATGGGTGGAGGGAACCTGCTCTCCTTACACATAAAACAACAAAACCCACCCCACTAAAAACTTCTGCAAGGCATTAAACTCAGAGGCACACAATGACATTTATTCAAAATCCCCTTTCCAAGGTGAGCTGAGTTTCAGCAGACCAACAACAGCATGAGCTCAGCAATGCTCATGAATAACTTCAGCTACTTGCACAGCCAGAGCAATTGGCCTTGAGACTTGGCCTGATGGACTTGGAGGGCACCTGGTCCTGCCTGCCACAGCTATGTGCTGTGTGGAGGGCTCCTTCCATGTGCCAGGTGGCAGTGGCAGACAGGATTGGGTGCCTGTACACCAGCTATCACTCATGAGAAGGGGGAATGGTTTCAACCTGAGGAGAGGAGATTTACATTGGATGCTAGAAAAGAATTCTTTACTCAGGGTGTTAAGGCACTGGCACAGGTTGCCCAGAGAGGTTGTGGCTGCCCCATCTCTGGCGGTGTTCAAGGCCAGGTTGGATGTGGCCCTGGGCAACCTGGTCTAGTGGGTGGCATCCCTGCCCATGGCAGCGGGGTTGGAGCTAGATGATCTTTAAGATCCCTTCTAACCCAGGCCATTCTATGAATCTATGTGTGGCAGCCCTGCAGGCACCAGTGACAGAGACAGACCCACTGGAGGGGCTGCACTGTGATGCTCACCTATGGCATGGGGCAGGTACTTCCATGGCAATGGCATAGTTCCTGCCACCATCACCGGCTAGCAGGAGAAACACCATTTCAGAGTGAAAAGGAGAGGAGAAATAAGAGTAAAATTAAGTTTGCAGCAACAGACTGATGCTTTATGTGAGAGATGTTTCTTTTCTGGTAATAGAAGTTGCTTCTAAAGAATTCTCCTTTTTTCTTTTTCAGTACAACTGCTGCTACTTAATGGGGTGACAGACTATGCTGTCTGTATTAGTCAGCAATTGCTGTAAGAGAGTAGCTTTGCCTGGTGATGCCAAGCCTCAGTGTAATTTCTGCAGACATCCTAATCTGAAAACACCTCGGATGACAGTTTGGCAGGCACACTGGCATTTCCAGCCGAGTCCCTGCTCCTCCTCATCAAACGTCAGCACTGCCTAAAGTCACTAAATGAGACAGAAACCACTCTGCAATGGGAAGGGTACAAACTGAATGAGGGCTAGTCTTTGCCTCTGCGGACAGATAAAGCAAAACTAAATGTAGAAGGGGAAAATGAGACACAGGGAGCATGGCCAGAGGTCCCATCTCTAGTCTGTGGCAGGATACAACTTTTTGACACGCTCTGCCCAGGACTGAAGCAGTGCTGGAGTCTGAGATGCCTTCCCAGCCCTGCATATTCTGCTTTTCTGGGGTGATACCAGCAGCCCTGAAGGTAACATCTCTGTTGGGCTGAGCCCTTGCTTCTATCTGCTGTGTTATTCAGGTACCTCTCAACAGCATTGCATCTGCTAAACTTAAAGGAGAGGAAACACACTGTTCTCATACATTTCCATGAGCGTTGCTTTCTTGGCCCCATCAGTGCACAGACATTGCAGCATGGATTTTGCTTTGGAGACCTGACAGCCCTAGTCAGGCCTCTTTTCTAATCTCACTATTCCCCTTGAAAAGCCAATGCATTTCTTCTGAGACCACAGACAACACTCATTCCAGCCTCTTGGCTTTCACTTGCTGAAGATGCTTTGAAAGACTAACTCCTGTTAATTAGAAAAAGATAAACAAACTCAGACCTTGCAAGTGCAGGTCTTGCAGTGGCCGGTTCCAAAGGGGAAGAGGCTTTGGAAGTTGGTTTACCAGACACATTTCTGAACCACTGCGTGAATTAAAACAGACCACAGTTATTTTATATGCCTTCTGAAAGATGTTTTTCCAGGGAAAAGGAAGTAACATATTGGTAACAGCATGCTTGGCCACAGGAAAGAATTGAGAATCACCCACGTGTTGCCTCGAAAACAAACAAGCCCTAAACAATTGACGAATCACTGCTAGTATAGAGGCAATCCATTATGGATACAAATACAGGTGGAAAAAATTCATCAGGGATGTGTAAATATCTTTGTTTAAATTCAAGCAAGTAAGCAAGCTTTGTTCCTGTAAACAGGAATAGTGGATTATGGATGCATTTCTCTCAAGTCTTGGCACAGACGGAATGCATTTCCAGGCTAGGGCAACCAGAAAACTGAATGATTTCCTTGCCAAGGCTGGGATTTCTGAGATGGCTTAACCTGGTTGCCAAGGAAGGTGGAAGTGCAACAGAGACTACCATACAAATTGTTGCTTTAGCTTCCTGTGTGTAATCCGAACACAGCTCCACAGATGAGCTCTTTATCCAAGCACCCCAGCAGCACTGCAACACCTCTGCTGAAACATCTGGAAGCCATGCAGCACAGAGCCAATAGCACAACAAGCCATGGTCAGCCTTAGAAAGTAAGAGTGCCAGAGCACTGGCACAGACTGCCCAGAGAGGTTGGGGAGTCTCCTTCTCTGGAGATACTCAAAACTCATCTGGACATGCTTCTATGTGACCAGGTACAGGGAATCCTGCTCTGGCAGGGCAGTTGGACTAGATGATCTTTCGAGGTCCCTTCCAACTCCTAACATTCTGTGATATGTGAAATGTTTAACTAATGAAAAACAAAACCCAAACAAGCTGACAGAGCAGTGTATGGCAACGATACCAGGAAGCATGAAAGACCACTGACATACCTGGTGTGTGTTTGTGTGCATGTGTGAAAGAAAGACAGAGAGAGCAAGACCTCTCCAGCTCCTTGCGGCAGTTTCTACTAATACCTTTCCCACCCTTTGCTGTAACTGCCCAGTGGGTGATATACTTCTCAAAGGAAAGGCAGACACTTGTGCATGACATACTAATCTCAAGCAGACCTCATCTTGAAAGAAGAAGGATACTAGGCAGACTTTTGAAACCATAGCTCAGTAAAAAATGCAAGCTGAGAGTGGCCAAGATGTCTTTTGGTTTTTGCAATTTTAACTTCCTTATGGGCATACAATACAATGTCCAGTTTTATTTTAGTCTGTCCACTGCAGACCTTCATTTTTACATGACTCCTTTGGGAACCTTCACAACTTTCTCAGCAGAACTGTAAACTTCAAACAGTAAAACCAGACCATGACTGTAGACCTCAGCCACTTTCTAAGTGACATTTCTACCTTGGAGACAAAATTCTACAAAATATCTCAAATAGAAAAGAATAATCAGAAGAATTCACTCAGTTCCTTGCAGTAGAAAGGGGAGAGGAGGGAACAGAGAACATGAATTTTGAAAATTTAGGTAAAAAAACAACTAAAAGCACTAAATATGAGTCCACCTTAAACTTAGCAAAAAGAAAAATTTTAGGGTTTTGACATTTCTTCTCAGTCACGACCATGTAGACAGTTACCTGCATGTGATGGGTTGACCTTGACCAGCAGCTAGACATCCACCTATCTCCTGTCCTGCTCCCTCCTGCTCAGAAAGAATTTTGTAGTCCCTCTACAGAACAAACTGTTCAGATAGTCTGTAATGACTGGTAGCACCCAAATCATCTACTGTGTGCCTTGGAGATTGATCTTGAAGCAGAGCTATTTTGTACAAGAGAGAAGATTTAATCCATTTCTCAAGGTGTGGCTGGTTTCAGAATATATCAAATCTCTGTAGGTAGGAAATACCAAAGCTACATAGCAGAGAGAACATCTTCAGTGTGAGGACAGTAAGAAAGACCTACCTTAAATTTTGCTACTTGGAAAGCCACTGACAGAGTGAAGTTGGTTCTCCTGCATCTCTACATTATTTGGATATTTTTTTTTTTTTAGGAACAGTAAATCAATACAAAACCAGACTATGGCTATAAGAAATTTACCACCTTGTATTTAATCCAGAAAAGAAACCACACAGTCTGCCAGTTTGTTATCCTTAACTATTTTCAGTCCTAGAGGTTTTTTTCCAGCAACATCAGCATCACTGAACAATATATGGCATTAGCCAGTGAATACTTATACTTCAGTGTGGGCAGATCACACATCTCAACTTCCCTTGCTTGAACTCTATTCCATCTCCACCTCTGCAATATCAGAAACATGAAAGTCCAAAAAGTTATTCCATTAAAAGTTAATACAAGGAAAAAGCAGGTTATTCACTTTAAATGAGAGAGCAGGGTCTTTGATGAGAAATCACAGGTCAGCAAATTCTGGAGAGAATTCCAAAGGCACAAAGAGGTGCTAGGGCTTGTAAGCATGGAAAGTCAAAGGCAGTCAATAGCTTGATTGCACCACTCTATTTAAATGGTGACAGTCACCCTAAGTTGAATTAGCATTCAGGTCTGGAGAAGCTGGCAGCCATTTTCACTCTCCAGTACCATCATCTTTTCCTCCAAACATATGAATACTGCATAACTCATCAGTTTTATAGACACATAGACTACAGCTTCTCCTGGTCTTGAAGAACAGGTTGTACCTTCAATGGGGAAAACAACAAGATGTTGCAGGCAGTGTGGGCTGCAGTCACTACACTGTGTGAAAGCCAGCCTTGGGCAGGCACACCAAGAAAGTGGGACAGGGAGACAGAGAGATGTCAACACTGCCAGTTTGTCCCTTGAGGAGACACAGAGACTGCAAGGATACCTCTGTTCCTGTTTGCACACATACCTTAATCATGACATGCCTGATACAAGGGCATCAGTCGGTGCCTTTCGTCCTTGGTGCAGAGCACTTTGGAAAAACTCCTGTAGTTATCATTTGAAACCAGGATTTTTAAACAATGGATGGGAAAAACAAACAAGAAGCATCAGAAAACAAACAAAAAAGCCCCTGCTCCCTGCCAAATCTGCCATGCCTGGCTAACAGCAAGGTCATTCTTTGTTTTGGTTCAGATAAATTGTGTTCTGAAAGCTATACTTTACACAGAGAGACTTCATTCAAATATGCAATTAAATATTGCTTTCCTGAACAGAAGTGGCCACATGGAGCATGATGTCAACACATCCCTGCAAGATTTCTCCAAGAGTTCAGCAGAATAATTAGCTTTGGTACCATTGCACAGTAGTTTTTATCTATCAGAGTTTTATCTTGCCTTCTCTCAGTGGTGAGTCTAAGAGAAATTCTGAACGTTTGCCTCATGGGTCTAATCATCTTATTGATGCTCAAAGCATTTAAATGTGATCTGCAACTCCTTCACTCTTTGACATTCCAGTTCTTAAAAAAAGTCAGATATTTTGGCAGGTGCTTAGCCCAGACTTGTTCTTTAGGCTATAAGGCTTTTGCCTGTCTAATTAGCTGTGGCAAAAAGCTGAGAATGTTGACAATCTGGGGATGTGAGGTAATAAAAAATAGATTATTTACCAGCAGCAAATTAAGCCCTCTAAGAACCAGTGCAATGAGTTGTGCCTCTCTGACAATTCCCTGTAGCAGATAGATACTACTGTCTCCATCTGTCTATCTTGTGCACAGTGTACCTGACGGCATGTTTCTAATCTATTTTCCCATGCAAAAGAATTGATCCACTGAAGCCTTCAGAGACTAAAGAAAGTAACCTTTCTGGTGACAGGAAGCAAAATCTGTGTGCTTCCAAAGATGATTTTCCCAGTTTCCTTTGGGGCAGTGCAAATAATTGGCCAACATCACCAACCACTGCTCGCTACTGGAGATGCGGAGAAGTTGTGCTTTCTTGTTTGGACTGGCAGATGAAGGCATGGAGGAAAAAGCAACTATGAATTATGGATGTGGCCTGGCTCTTCAGAAGGAAGCAGCTCCATTACTCACTATGCTGTCTGCTCTGCTCCGTGGCAGCTCATGCCTGGCTCTGGCTGTGAGGAAGCCAATGCTGCTGTAGGGCCAGAGGAACAAACAGCAGCCTGAACTCGAAGGAAGACAGAAAAAGCCCATATCAAACCAGTTAGGAATGGAGGTGACATGACTTCTTGTGTAGGCACATGGAGAGCAATGCAGAGAGGCATGGAGATGTTAAAGAGGATTTTTCCCTTTATTAAAATCAGCTTCAGAAGAAGGCTTATAAAACCAATGGGCTCAAACCCATGGCTCATTAGGGTAGTTACTTTTATTTCCCTCAGCCAGTTTACCCCAACTGGCTTTGCTCCTTTTTTAGACCATGCTAGTTTTCAAATTCCTCTCCCAAAATGTATTTTAAGGAATGTAGTTTTGGAATGCTATTTGGTTTACTCAAACCAGGGATTCTGGCAGCATATGCTATCCTCTCATCCATATTTCTTCAGAAATGGATTAGCCACTTTTCCCTGTATGTTTTCCCCACTTGCTAGCACAAGGCACTAGACAAACATTCAGATCCTGTAAGCAAGCCAGTGCAATAGTCTGTTGACAAAGGAATGGCAGTAAAATTTCTCTGGGTTACAATGCTCACTACTGTACTATTCCTTACTCCAGAAAACAATGTAAAGAACATCTTTGGATCTAATGTTTGGTCATGGTCTCCAGCTAATGTGCTGCAAGGAATCCCCAAAGTCCCATTCTTCATCAGTGTGCTGCTGTTGTAGGAATATTCATTTTCTTAGGTAATTTATTAATCAATATGGATGGAGTATATGATGTTGTAAAGCTCATACACATCATTCTTACAGGAATCAGAAATGACAGCAAACCTTCATCTGGAGTGGTCACACCAATGACAAAATAGCACCTGAGTAAAGGCTCTATGTATATGGGTATTTTGCTCAGTTAAGACTGCAAACTGGGTAGCATTTTCAAACATAGCAACTCCCTCATGTTTTGGCTTGTTTCATCATCTACAAAAGCTAAATATGATGTCAAAGTTTATTGAGAAGATCAGAAAGCAGTATTTATTTTATAATAGAGATGTCTGAATGAGTTGAACAGAGTGCCACAGACAAATTATAACCCCTGTCACAAATCTGTGCTAAATTCTGACAGATTTTTTTCCAAGATTTGGTCTAGAAGTTATACAGCTAAATCCTTACAGAGATGGACAAGAAAGCAAACTGCCATTTCTTCCACCTAGGTAAAAGGCTGAAAGTATCAGAGATGTCATGAGTGTGATTATTGCCCAGAGCCTGTCGGTTCAATTTGAGAGATCAAAGGCAATAGAGGAACATTCTCTAGCTCTGGGTTTGAAGCCATGTGTAAAGAATAAGGAACACATAGATATAATTTAGCATAGCAGGTTTCAGAAAAGGATTGAAAATTTCTGTGGAGCAGAACATCTACAATAATAAATAAGATGGCTCAGAAAAAGCCTGTAAGTGGACTGTGGGCACCAAGCCCACATAAATTAATGCAAGACTTTCTACTGACTTCTCTAAGCTTTGGATTGGGTGCTAATGGAAATCAATTAAGATGAAGCTTTCTTTATAGATAGGTTATCCATACCTTCCTGCTAGTAGAGGTTGCTACACCTCAAATCACTGTCCTTTAAGCAAAGGAGCTGATGAGAGACAGGTTTTGATTTGTTGAATTTTGAACAGAAAGAAACAAATTCCATTTAATAATGTGGCATTTTGTAAGATATTTGCTGAAATAAATTTCACTGAATCCACTGTCTCACTGGTGATCAGTTGGTACTAACAGTTAAAAGCACAGAAAATAAAGGCACACCCAAATTCCTATTTGATTTGCAGCTTTTCCTTCCTGAAAAGAGTAGAAAAGACTCAAAAAGATAACTTTCCAACAACACAATTAATTTGAAAGGAACTTAAGGAGCTGTCTGTGTTTCATAAGGCTTTTAAAACAGATAGTGACAATGAACTTGGCAGTTTTTTAGAAAGCTTCAGCATAGTAAAAGAAAGAAAAATAAAAGAACCCTCTTCACATATGCAGTTTAGCAAGAGAAAGAAAGTGCATTCCACTGTAGCTCTCTCTCCTTCCAATATCCGACACTGCATTACACTGCACTGAAGAAGCCACATACTGAAGCAAATTAACTGTCAAGGGGATTTTATCACTAAATAATTGAATTCAGTTTTCTAGAAGGGCCAAGGCTGGTACATTTCCCTCTGCAGCTGCAATAGTGTCTTGCTCTGTGCACTTTAACATGTTACTGCATGCTGCTGGATCACCAAACCTTGATCAGGGAGGGAAAGATTTGGGGTATGGAACAAGTTTGAAACTAAGGAAAAAAAAAAAAAAGAGAAAGGAAAGAAGTATTTTTATTCTGGCTTTATATAGTTACACTGTGCATGTTCATCTGTTCCTAATACCTGCTGAACTTATTGACTGATCTGATCCATATTCAAGAGGTGTCTGGCTACTAAATCAAGTGTACTCGATCTGCAAGTACAGAAATCTTCACCGAACAAAGAGATCTTGCTAAGGGGAAAACCACAGCATGACATACCATCTACCAGCCACAATTTGTTCATGCACAAAGAAAAGGTGGGCAGAGAGGAGAGAGGCCAAACCTAAGCTCAAAAAAACTTGAGAAGAATCTTGCATCATCCTGGACACCAGGGAAACCAACCAACAGATATAAATCTATTGAAGAGCAGGCTTCATTAGTTGCACTGCTTGTGGAGCTGCATGTTTACAATTTGAGAGGAAATGGTCTGAAACTGAAATGTCAAAGTAAAACTAAAGATGGTTTAATGCAGGGTTTATAATGGGTTCATAATAAAAATACAGCTTCTTAAAAGTTCTGGATACAATTACAACCATCACGCATTTAGTGCTAAAGTATTCACTAATCAGGATATAATAAGCAACCAGAAAACAGGGTACATCAATGTAAATTGCAGCAGAGTTGGTCAGCTTTACCTATGAGGAAGAACTCCTGTCTGGAGGAAACTACCTGGGCTGCCAGTGAAGGTGCAGCACAGATGATTCAGAAAAAAACCAGAGCCCAGTGTCTGGGATGTTACAGGCAGGGCTAAGCTGATGTTGAGGCAGAGGACTCTGCAAAACACAAGTGAGAATAATTTCATTATCAAGGCTTTTACTTCATTTAGGTGAATTTAAAAGTTTTGCCTATCTCAAATACTCTGCCTTATCATTTTACTGGATGCCTTTCCTATCTGCTTTATAAGAAGTAGTGAGTAAGAAAGTAGCTCCTGAAGAATTATTTGTGACTCAACATGATCTAAAAGATTGTCTTTATAAGTAGCTTGCACTACCACTTCTGCAGAACACTGCCTGCCTAGATAAACACCCAGATCACAGCAGGGACTTTTTATATATCAAAAAGTGACACACACTGGTGGAGGTTTTGGGTGGTGGTGCTCTGGAAGAGGCATTCAGTCCTGCTGATTTTGTGCCATATTGCCCATCACTACTCTCTTTCTTTCTCTTAAGTTTTATAGTTCCTTGGTAGCTGTGCATCTGACTGATGGCTGGCTTTGCATTTATCATGAACAGTTTTGGACAGACTCCTTCCAGCAGGCTTGTGTATTTGTGCACTGGATCCACACACACACCAATTACACTCATAATCTTACCTTCACAGTGGTGTTCTCCTGTCCATTTGCCAAGGTGGGCTGTGTCAGCACAGTATCATCAGTAGGTGTGTTGTTTCTGGTATGTGCCCTGTGGAAAGACATCACCCTTTGAATGTAAAGGAAGACAAAATCATTCAGACTAAGTTTTCAGCTAGTCTCAGATACCCACAGCAGCAGCACTCATTAATATTAAAAGTGATCACCTTTAATATATATAACACATCCTAAAAAAGATAAGACTCTTATATAATTAACATTAAAAGATAGATAGAATTGAAATGCTAATGCTTAAGCTAACAGCCAAATGATATGAACAATTTCTAGCAACTGTAAAATGTTTTCTTCTGTGTGCAGGTTTTTCAAACTAGTTCCTGTAGAGTCTCTTTCAACTGTTAGTATGGGTCAGTGCCACAGAACCAAGCAGGGCACAGATGTGTAAGGCTATTCTGACCTAGAATTCTGAATTTCTAAAGGCATATAGCTCACCACCAGTCATCTCTTCCAAACTGAACCCTTGCAACAAATTCCCCATGCAACCATCAGTGGCAGTGCAGAGGACAGTTCTCCAGATTGCAGCTGTTTTCTAGAGTTTGTGTAGTACAGATTAGAAAGCAATGCTCATGTGGAAAAGCAATCCCTCATTTCTTACCTTGGACTACTAGAGAGGGTAGAAAACACATTGTTTATAAAGGTCAAAAGGAGTGATACACCTTTGGATCCTAAGCCACAACAACAACTCACACAGAGCCTCGCCTTGGTGTGGGCATGTTTAAGTGGGTTCCCGTCCCAGTGTCTTTGAGCATCATTCTTTGATACCAAGCAAAGCAGTGAGCTCTGACTGCAGCTTCTTGGGGAATCTGAGATGAACTTGTCTGTTTGCAGCCTAGGTTGCAGTCACACTTTTCTTGTCATTGCAGTTGGCGTGATGTGCTCTGGCACATGAACATCAACAGGTGTGATGCAGCCAGAAGCCCTGTGTAGCACAGTGTGGCATGAATTAGTATCCTATTTCAGGCAGGAAAGGGATTAAGAAAGAGGCAGAAGAACAGCTGATAGTGACAGGAACTAAATTAGTCAGCAGGAGATGAAGCTGCCACCCCAAATTTTGGGAACTTTTTTCAATCTCCCACGTGCTTTGATGCAGGAGAACACCTGATGTCAGCTTTGTATGGGGCAGGGACGATTTTAAAGCACTTTTGAGCAGCACTGCTCAGCCACTGCGATGCTACAAGCAGCAAACACAATCTGTAGCATTCCCCTTCTCCCACTCCTTTTCCTCTCCCCTCTTTTGGGAAATGTTAAGTGGCAGCACTAAGAATTCCTGAGCAACTGAAGTGAAGCACTGGTTAAAGAACAGCTACAAAACCCACCGAGACTACAGCCTAAAAGCATTTTGAAAGAAAGATCCTTAATTTGAATGGAAAATGTCTCTGAATCCTTTAAGCTGCTTTGAAAATCTCAGCCTCCACGATGTGGTTTACATCTAAGATAACAGCATTATTCTGAAAATAGACAGAACACACAACCTTATCTGAAAGAAGGTGGGGTAGAAAAGGCCAGAATCCCCTTGCAGTTTGTTTGTCTGGGGTTGTTTTTCTTTTAAAGGGTCGCTTTATTTAGTGGGCAAACTGAAAATCTGAGCCTGTGCTTTCAGTATGGGAACCACTTTGGAGTAGCAGTGTCAGGCCCCAGGCAGCACCCAGATAAGCACCACAACAAAGGGGCTGTCTTCTTGGAGAACAAAGCTTGTAGCAGAGTTTTAAGCTGGGCTCAAATGAATGGTTGAGATAGTCTGAAGCACTTGCAGCTACAAAGGAGGCTCTGGATTTGGAAAGAAACTTTATCACCAGAAGATTATGTCGGTACCTAAAACAATTTGAAACAAACTAAGCACTGCGGCAGGGATTCAGGTACTTACCAAAAAATTCACATGAGTTTTTTTTATTTATACAGATGCCTGCTGTGCTGGCACTGTTTGCTACAGTGGCTATGTACTATATACTGGAACATAGCACATACACATATATATATATACACACACATACACCTATAGCTCTTTGCATTTTGGACTCTGCTTATTTACATACCTAACCATCCTGGCAACAAAACCTCTTCTTAAAATTGCACGTTTCTCAGGTAGGAATAAGTTCACTATTATTTGAATGAAAAAGGGGTAAAAAAGAAAGGTGGCCAAGTGTTATTCAGAGGGTGATGCTGAAGATGTATTGAAAAGTAATCTGGAGCGTGAAATAACCAGGGTGTTTAGTATTAAAAATGTAAGTTCCTTAGAGAGGATAAAGAACAGTAGAAAGAGAGATTTGAGCTTCACTTGTGTTGGAGGATTTATTAGTTCTTGGAAAGGAAGATTTCAGAGAAACTAGTAATGAATGAGGGAGTAATTACATACTGAGTTTGCAGAGAATAAACTAATTATAAAAATATGGTATGTTATAGGCCATCTGCCCCCCAAAAAAGAAGCAAATTGTCAAATTACTGAGCTAGAGATGACACATTATAATTATACTGTTACTATGCAAGATTTAATATAAAATCTAACAACATTTTGCAATAACAACCATTTCTCTTTCTAGTTTGAAAATGAGAGTCATTATATGCTATCATGGGATTTGACATTGCCTGTCAGTATCCCAATGTGTCAGGATAACAGCATCACCCATCTTTGTGGAATGGGAAAAAGAGCTAGTGACAAGCCCAAAGGAGGAACATTCCAGTGCTAACTCTGGAAATAAGTGAGCTTCACCACCATTCAGAGCACAAAGTAGTCAATAGCCTCAACTGAATTATTTAATTCTCTGAATAGATACATAGATATTTAGCAGAATGCATCAAGCTGAGTGAGTGTCCCAGATCATTCTGCCTTGCCTTTGGGCTTTATTTTATTAATTAAAAATAGAGATAATACTTAGACTGTGTTTCCCTTCAGTCTACTGTTCTTGGACTCCTTCCTTTGAGAATACTCATTTATAATCCAGTTTAAACTCTAGTTTAGGTACAAACACAATAAACCCTCCATTCTAGCTGGCTTAGGACTATGAGGCCCTCCTGCCAGTAAAGATGCTTGGAACCTGGAGTCCACTTTCAGCCAACAGGAGAAAGTGGTAATGGTGTACCATAGCTAGGAATTAAATGGTTTAAGATGGTGAAGGCTTCATATTATATTGAACTAGTTTTGCCTGCTACTTCCCAGTCTTTTTTCACCTTTCATTAGTCTTTATGGAGCTGTGCATAGTAATTTCATAAACTTCATAAGAGCCAGTGCCTAAGATCATCCTATATATAAGGATCAGGCCCAAGAAGTCCCTACACAATTATGGCTTCCTCTTTGCCTGGAACAGCCTAGCTCTTGATTCAGCTCTTCAGCATCAGTGACAGTGGCCAGGGGAGGCAGAAGTCAGTCTGATCTGTCAGTGACACACAGGTGAAACTCACTGACTGATACCTACATCTTTTCATGCATTATTTTTCTGCCATCTTGGAGACATCAAGCTTTGAAGCTGGGTTTGCATCAGTTCACATGCTTAATGCTTGTTAACATTAAAAGTGGTTCAGCATGTGATTAAAGTCTGTGGTTTAAGAAGTAATTACCCAGTGTTACTGCAGTCCAGTGTACTGTACTTTTCTTCCTCCAGCACTGACATGCATAGAGAATCAGTGAATCCATTCATGCTAATGTCTTCATTGCATGCTCTGTTCTTATTTGCACCCTCCAAAATTAAACATTTAAGAGGCAGTTAATGAAACCAACAGTTAGATGAGACAAATTAAATAGAATTTCTGAAGAATGTATTAAAAATTATTATTAGGATTATTATAAACCAAGTTACATTTTCTTCCTTTTATTTTGGTTCCAAAGAATTTTTTACAGGACTCTAGTATTTAACTAAATCCTGAAACAATAGCTGCATTTCCAGTACGACGAATTCAACTGGCATATTCATGGTCACATTTTCAATGACACGAAGATGTGAAGCTGCCAGTGTTTTCAAAGGGAGAAAATTTCCCAGAAGTTTAAGGTATTCTGAGTGGCTTTGCTCGTTCAGCTCATCTCCCAGGTGGGAAACTAGGTATCTGGACAGATCAAGGTAAAAAAAAAAAAACCTAACACATTTGTGCTGCGTACCCAGCTTATTCAGCTTATTAAGTTAAATTCATACACCATTCCTTCCTCACAAATAATATGTAGGTAGCCCTGTACATGCCAATGCACTGAGAGACATTCCGTTCAGGTGTTGCTGCAGGTTCCTGAGCCCCACCATCCCTGTTAGATGGAATCAGCTAGCAATTACTTTTTAAAACTGCTAAAGTTGTCCACGCAACAGTACTTTTTGGCCATCAAGTAAACAACTACATGTAGCTTTTTGGAGCTGATGTCTAGCCTATGTGGCCACTACTCTAGAACAATTTTCCCCTCGGTCTGCATGTTAGCCACAGCAGATTTTGTACACAGCATGTGTCAAAGTCTGCAATTTTGCACATGTGAATAGCAAACCAATGTCATCTACCCAATACAGCCCTAGCTGAGACTAATTGAAAAGCAAACAGACAACGAGAAAAACCCTGAAGAGAGATTTTCCCCATCTCGGTATATTAGAAGGGGATTACTACTGACAGCAACTGTGGGAGAACGCCAATATTATAAGAAGTGGAAGGAAAAAAGCAACTTGAGAGAAGAAGTAGTAAAGGACAGTGAAAGGGGAAGTGGTTTGCAGCATTCCATCAGTATGCAGCATCAGACTCTTCATTTGCAAAAGCTCTGCTGTAGACGACATTCCAGCATCGCTGAGAGCCACTTTGCTTCCAATGACTGTAGCTACTGCAGATGCAGTGTAACGACTTCTGTAGTTGTGGGAAGGTTTCTCCAAGTGAAAGTGCATGGTAAAACTTTGTTTCCCTGCTCGTTGTTCAGCAAGACAAAGTACACACAGGGTGGGATCCAGCTTTATGATTATTTTGGATGGACATGGACATGCACACCCCTGCTTGGGATGCAGCATGTGTTTAGCTTGCTTGAATTAGCTTTACCTCTCTTGTGTATCAGAAAGGCACAATAACTTAAATTGTGTTGTTAGCTCCATCTCTGAGTAACTCCCTCTGAACCAGCCAGTGAGGTACCATGATTCAGACATAACCCTTTCCTTCCTCATTACTCCAGCCCCAGTAGCAGGAGTGCAATAGCATCTCCCACTGAGCTGTATTAGCTGAAGCTTGGTAGGGAAGCAGGTTCATATGGGATCAAAGCTCTAGCCACTGCTTGTCCACCTGCTCCTGGTCAAAAAAAAAGGTCACTTAGCTGTACTTAAAAAACCCCAAACCCCTGAGTATCTAGTTAGCCTGTAGTAGCCCAGGGAATATTTTAATTTCCTTTCACAGCAATAGAGTAGATACTGCTGACCTCCAGGAAAAAAAAAAGCAATAGCAACTATATTAACACAGTTTAAAGTAATCTTGTGAAATTCCAGTAAGGCAATATAAAGGAAGGTTAAAAGTCTCCCAACAAGTTTACTCAATACAGACTCAATTACAGACCTACTAGAAATGACCAAGTCCTGAAAGCATCTCAGGTGTAAAACAGCAGAGGAAAGCAGGCAACGGATGTCACCCACTGCAGACAGACACTTGGTATCAGTACACTGCTAAGTTAGTAATAAACAGACATAATATACACCCAGACCCTGTGCTCTGTATCTTCCCTGTGTGTGGTGAATGCACTGTGGTATGAACTGAACCCAAGGTCATTGGATGTCTCTCTGCCTTTCTGCCCCAATGGGTTTAACAAGTGTTTTCTCCTGGTGTTAATCCCAAGCAACTGCTACCGGTATCACTTCAACCTTGAAATGTCTACTTAAAATGCTGCTCTTCCTCTAAGTCAAATCATTTTGATCAGATTCTGTGCTCTGCATTTCTCATCTCTCCCTAAACTGAAATGTGAAGCATTTAAAACAATAAAAATCACTGTACTGGAAAGCTGCACTGTTTATTTTTTGTACACTGCATGCAAGTGTACAGCAGACCTTTAAGAGTTCTAAATTCATTCTGACCTTCTTCATCGGTTATTTACTTTGGGCCTTGAGGAAATGCTTAGCTTAAATGGCCTTTTTCCCTTTCAGAAATCTAATCTTCCAGAAAAATTCCACTGGACAGCAGGTTTTGTAATGGAATTACTGTAGTTAATTCCTATCACAGCAGTTCCTTAATGAAAGGCTGGACCAAAGTCAACAGGTACTGTAGTCTGTAAAAGGTGCTGTAAATACGAGTGCTTTAGTTCAGAGAGGTGTGTCATCTCCCCGTCGAGATAATTAATGGTCTCTTGAGTCAGGCAATTAAAGGTTGCAATAATAATCTATAAGATGTCTCCCTTTGTTTCCCAATTAAAACTTTTCAGACTAATTAAAAACATGGTCGTGTCATGCAGTGTGGTGGTTTCCAACTGGTGCAATAAAATAATGGTTCTCAGCCAGAGAAGATAAACGCTTGGAAAAAAATTACCCATTTAGCACCATCCTATGTCAACATTGATATATGAAGTTTTGCTTCACATAGCTGAGGAAACCATCTTTTCTTTAAGGTAACCCTGCAGTAGCTTTCACAGAGCTGAGAAGCCTCCTCTTTTATTATTTTTCTTCAGGGAAACCTTTATCCATTAAAGTCCTGTACCCAGGAGCCAAGTGCTTTGGTTCCACGGAACAAATGAGCCCAAAGTAATGTCAGTTACGAAAAAAGAGAGAAAGATTAATTAAAACTTTTCAGAAATCCCTTCCATATCATTGTCTGACATGCTTGCTATCAGCAGAGCATGTCTTCCATCTGGCAGCTTGAACAATATAACATTTTTAGACTGTTCTTAAGGTAATTATGTCAAATAAACCGAACATGATAGGAAGCAATTGATATTAGTTTCAGATTAATCTCTGAACATTTTAGCACTGCAGTTCTGTCTTCAGAGACTAAAGTTGCTTTTTCTGTGTTGGTGGTCAATAGGTTTTTCACTTTCTTATTTTTTGTTGTTGTTTTTTTTTGTCCTGCTAGCTGGAATTACATAAGGACTCAGAATTACAACACAGCTGGGGCTCTCCCAGAGGAATCAACGGGGAAGGACACAACACTGTGACCTGGTCTCTGGATGGACCCCATTAACTACACCCTCAAAGACCTCCTCTAGCCTTTTCTGATAATACTGTAATCATTTTAAAACTTAAAGTCCTCATTGTCCGCTGCAGAGATCTAGGCACTTATTATTCTTGTGGAACCTCAGTGGAGTACAGCAAAATCACATCACTCAGCAGTTATACACTGGGTGACTTCTGTCTCTCTTTCTATCCCCTATCTTGCTACTTAATTAATGGTAGCTAATTACTGTAAGTAGCCTTGCATCTTTAACTAAATGGATGTGTGTAATCCTCTCTGTTCTTCTGTTTAAAAAAAAGGAAAGGAGGGGATTGGTGGTATCACACAGGTACCTTACTACAAAGATGATTTCCAGTATACTGGGGATTTGCATCAATGCTTTTATAAAAACAAACACACAAAAAGCATCAAATCTGTGTGAGATTCTCCAAGAAACTCCATTTTTGCCACAGATTAAAATAATTCAATGTAGAAAAATGCATTTGTTCTTGCTTCAGAAACATGATCTTGATAAAGGAATCTGACTAGAATTATGTAAGTGATTCTCAGTTTGGGATTTTGTGTGTGTGTGCAGCACCAAGTCTCTGAACCATTCTGAGTTAAATGGGGTTTTTTGTTACTTAGATCAGTGATAATGAAGCAAGATCAGTTACTATCTACTGCAGTGGAATGGGCAACTTCAGCCTGCACTCCTTGTATCTTAAGGCACTATGCAAACATCATACTTGCCTCTTGTAGAAAGAAGAAAATGAAGAATGCAGGACTTGACAGAAAGCAGCTAGCTGGCTTATTTGGCTAACTGATCCAAAGCATTACAGATAGGAAGGCAGGAACATATTTGTATAAAACTCTGATCCCTAATATACTGCATTCCCCTATATGCCTCCCCTTTGGCAGCATCTTGATTGTGAACTATCACCCATGGCATGATGGTAATAAATTGTCCTGGGGCCCAAGAAGTGATTCAGATGACCAGAAACTGCCCAAGTACCTCAAATGGAGTTAATCCAATGTTTGTTAAAGGGAACAGGAAATTGGTTAAAAGAGATGGAAGCATAAACTTCAAGATTCATGAATTGAATGTCTACTCAGGCAAATTTAGATGCTGCTTCTAATACACTAATGAGATCTTTGGCAAGTCCAGAATTTCTTGCTTAAAATGTAGACAACTGAGTCTGACAACTGCACTGATATTACCAGGAGTGGATCAAGCTTAAGGTCTTGAAGGATAAACAAAGCAAGTTTGTCCACTGCAGTCATCATTTACACAAACTCAGGCACACATTAGTGCAGATGTCAGTTCAGTTCCTGTTTTGAAGGTCATTGCTGTAGCCTAAAATATAGAATTTAACTACATGCTTAGAGAAACTTGAGATTCTGAATGAGAAGCTTCCTCCAAAGAAGCTGTCTTGCCCATATCTCCCCATCTCCAGATAACTGTCCCTAGTCCTAATCAGTCACTGAATCAAAAGCTTAGGAGAGGTACTGAGTATCTGAATGTTTTAATTCCTGTGCAGTTGTGATTCCTGCTTCAGCTGTATAAAAGAAAGTAAAGTTTCCTGTTTATACAACATGCATCATTCAAAGGCTCTGTGGGAGCTAAACATATGCATGAACAACTGATGAAGACAAGGGTTCATGTCAGAGCCCTTAAATTCAAATACTCTGGGACACCAGAGACATCAGAAAGAGATACGCACAATCCTTTCAAAGTCGTATGCAGCAAATCAGCCATAAAGCTGGACACAAGGCCAGGATGCTTTGTTAAGGAACATTTTCACCTTCTCTGCTTTGTTAAGGAACATTTTCACCTTCTATTAGTGCCTATTTGAGAAGCCTCAGCAAAGCTTGGTTTGGGAAGACAGAACAGCAAGCTGCCTGCACACACAACACAGACCTGCAATTCTGTGGTCAACCACAGATTTTTAAAGCACTGGCATGATAAAGAGAGAAAAGACAACAATCTCTTTTGAACACCAGAACCTTCTGGGACTTAAGGCCATAACTTTGTTTATTTCTGTCTTAAAATGTTAATTCAAATGTGCAACTAAGTAAGTGCCAAAACAACTTGTAAAACTTTTAGTAACCCCACATTGACAGAAAAGAAATATTGCTGCATGTGCTTCATTCCCTTTGATCTATGATTTATTGATGCACAGTATGAAATATTCATTAAAACAGACTGCTGTTTCCCGTTGATTTGTCATGTTTTTAATTCATATTTTAACACATTAATAAAACTGACACTATTAATTATTTTTTTAAATGCCAAATATATTTGAGATGTAAAACTGCATGGGTTATGTTTGATATTAAAGTAGCAGGAGGAATTAGTTCCAGCAAAATATGGCCTGCATGTGCTTGTAATGATATTCTCTATTCCGTCGCCCCAAACAATTCCCTAGTTCCCTTCCCTACTTTGAAACAACTTTAAATTACAAATGCAATCTCCACACAGAAGCAGTTGTAAGGTTGAGCTCATGCTGCTTTGGCATTTCATACAAATACATATGTTTGTCAGCCTTTGCTTTGGATGTAACACACAAGTATATTGGAGGGGCAGAGGAACCTGTTTTTCTGAGCTGATTACTGATGCTGCTTTTCAGCAGCGTTTTTTTTCTTAGCAACAGTTTGGTTTAACAATCCACAAGGCAGCTCTGTTCTGCCACTCCATCTGCTGTGGAGTAATAATAGGAAGGCTTATTCATTTTTAAGGGCAACATAGTCTGTCTTATAAAAAGCAGACTCATAATTACAGCTTATAACTTGGAGGAAGGCATACTGAAATGTCCCTATGAAAAATTCAAGTTCTTATGTTGGTCAGAAAAATACTCCTGAGGTACATTCTTTGTGTGCCTCAGCTGTATGGCCCAGAGAGATGCATTGGGAAATATTGCTCAAAATCAAAATGATCACCTTTTAGGATGCCTTTATAGGTGTTCCTGCTGACTGCAGGGGAGTTGGACTAGCTGGCCTCTGAGGGTCCCTTCCAGCTCCAACTATTCTATGATGCTATGACTATGCTGTCAAAATGGTGGCATTTGAGACCTGGGCAATTCTATTTATGAAGATCTTAGTTTTTGGAACAGAAACAGGTTTATTAATTTGCTTATTTAAAAAAAAGTTATAATATCAAACAAGTAAACAATTTTAAATAGCTCATCATATGTACACTCAGAAATCAGTTCTCATTTCTCAGTGAAGTTTTTCAAGAGCTTCTAGTTAGAAAAATAAGAAAATATGACTGACTCAAGACCACCCAAATGGCTCAAAAAACCAGGAAGCAGCCCCCTCCATCCTGCCTACAGCTGCCAAAATTCTGTAGTTAAAATAATTACAAGCTTTTGGGGTTTACTGGAACCAAACTTGCATGTTTCCTTTAATAATTCTGAAACATGAGACAGGCATAGCTGTGCATTACCCTGAAGTGTCAATGCTCCAGGTTGTTTTCCCTAGTTTGCCAGGGTATTTTAAAAAAGTCATGTCCAGAACAGATTAAGGATTTGGAAACTTGTCTAGGCATCACTGAAAGATCTGCATCATTAGCATCTTTTACAGATGGTAAAAAAGCAAGAAATGAAAGAGCTTGTCTGGAGATTTGAGAAAGCCCAAATCTGCTACCATGTCATATGCCTCAAACAGAGAGTTGTAAATGCAGCTTTTGCCTTGGTACCTTTGACCATTAGGTACCAACTCAGGCCTTCATGCAGACACTGAGTCCTGCATGGGAAGGAGCATCCTGCAGATCTCCTGCTGCTCCAGCTTTGGCAGAGAAAGGAAGAAGTGATAGCCACTCGTTACACACATACATTATCTCCCAGTGTCACAGCCATCTGTTTTTGCTCACATTTTTCAACCTTTTTTCTTCCTCCCTCTCTCTCTGTTTTTTTTTGGTATTGATTTGTTTTGTAATAAATCAGCATTTCACCTGACCTTTAAATTTGAAGTATCCATGGTTCAGCAGCTCCCACAGCCTTTGCCATCATGTAATTATGGAACTGTGTTTCAAATCTGTTTAGCAACCAACCTCAGGCAGGAAGTTCTGCAAATATATTGTAGCTGCTTCTTTATTAACTGTCAGCACTTCAGCTACCACAGTTTGAAAGCCACCAATACTCCAAAGAAACATTAAGAGCTGACTGAAAATAAGAAAGAGACAGTACAGCACATGGCCAGGATCCTGCAGACCATTCAGCAAGGGCATGCCTATGGGACTCCTCATGCTGCAATTCCCATCTTGTGGCACAAATTTCAGAGCCAATCCAACAAAGGGACTGCATAAACTTCATTTTCAACAAGTTAATGATACTAGAAAGCACTCACTGGTCTAGATTAAGCATCCCTTTCTCTACTGTGTTATGGAGAAGGCTTTAATACAAGTAAGATCAGACTCTGTACTGGGATGGAATAGATGCTGGGGAATTATCCTGTCAATTATGATTTTCTTCTCACTAAACCAAACACAAATGTAACAGAAAAACCCTCAAAATGTGTTTGAAGTTTATTATTTGAAATGTCATTGCAAAGGCAAAACAATCCTTAATCTAGTGAAATTGGGTTTGCAGCTGTATGCACACAATTTGTGCTATGGTGATTGATGTAAGGACACCTGAAGCCTGTTTTGAACATGTTACAGGAAACTATTGCAGCAAGAGCTAGAGGACATAAGTTATAAGTCAGTTATAAGTAGAAATAACTTCATTTCTAGTTGTGATGTAGCTGGGTTTCAGGCCTGCTCTTGTGTGCACAACCCTGGGTACCAGTGCCACTAATGCTCTGGGTGAGCCAGGAAACCCCAGCCAGGCTCCACACAGATGGGATAAGGGGCTGGCCTGAGACAACAGGTCAGCTGGAAAGGAGGTGATTGACTGAACCATCACAATTAAATTTTTAAATGATTGTTATGGGAGCTCTCTGGGAGGGAATTTTGGACAGTTGCTGAAGTTGCTCCAGGCAGCTCCTACTATATTTAGCCCAGTCTGAATGCCTAAATGTGTTAGTTAACATCCTGGGTGGAGAATCTGGCCTTGCCCTCCGGAGATTCCCCTTGGTGATTTCAGCTGCAGAAGGGATCAAATTCTGCATCACCAGGAGATCTGTAAATAGCTGAACAGTAACTGCTGCTACAGAAATGGTATGTGGGAAGTCATTCACATGTGGACAACCTATTTAATAGATGTTTTGCCTTTAGTTAAGATATACCAATAGCAATGAATTAAACATCTGCTGGAGCAGTCCCCTAAGACAGCAGGCAAGCTGAATTAAAATAATTTAGCAGCACAGTAGTTTGGAGAGTCTCACCTAAGCCAGCTGAAGACACTTCCACGAGGACACACACAACAGAGACTCCTGTCTCCACCAAGGCAGGAACCAACCATCCTTTGTGGGAGTTTGAATTCCCCATGCAGGCATTACCTTATGCAAAGATCCCCAAATTACTTCCTTTTTAACAAACACTGTCTGGGAGTGCCTCTGCAAGACCATCCAACTGCAAAAGGCAGCCCCCTTCAGATGTGCTCAACATGCTCTCCTGAAAGGACAAAGGCTTAGGGTGCTATGGTAATTCTGGTTTTAGTACCCCAAAATACTTATTTTGAAATTTGTCTAGGCAGCACAAATTACCTCATAGCACCCTGCATGTACACATCCAACAGCAGCCTTGTTGAGCACTGGACACAAACAGGGAGGTCCAGCTGACCCTAAAGAGTTACTGGGTTATCTGCTTTGTACATGCCTCAGTTTCCCTCTCTGTAAAAGGGGGTGATATACAGCACTTGGAATTTGTGGATGATTTAGGAGCTGTACATTATTATTAGTCTTCTCATCTGGTTTTGACAACCAGTAATACTAGGCCAAAAGCAAAGCAAGTTTTCATTAATGAAACATGAATCCTTCCCTAACAGAGTGGGACTGAGGAGCCTGTAGGATGTTTTGTTGTCTGATATCGTTACCCTTTATGATCTCATATTTTATGGTAGTTAATGCCATTGGAGGAAAACATGATTAGAGCAGAAAGCAGCTTCAAAGCAGCCATTGCTTAGTGTATACATCACACTTGCTGCATAGTTGGATTTTTCCTCTCTTCTAATACAATCAATCAGCACAGGTGAAGAGTTAGTTGCAAATAGAAGCACTTTATGTGAACTACTGTGTATCCTGTTTTTATCAGTGTGCTCGGAAGTGTAGTTAGAGTGGGATAAGTTATGTGGTGTGGGCTTAGGCATTAATGAATATGAGAAACTAAATTATTGAATTTTGCAATGCAAATTATTTTTTGAGCACAAATTCTTCATTTTTGAATGTTAAGGACTCATAAAAAATGTCAATGGTTTATGAATTAGGCCATTAGCATGCAATTTGTGATTCCAACAGTACCACAGCCTCATGTAATAAGGGAGTGAATAAAGAGCAGCATTCCTCTCTACACTTGCACACTAGTTTGCCAGGAATTTCTCAAGGCAAATGCAGGGAGATGTCACACGAGGGACTCATTCACTCCCTCTGGAGATGCATGGTTACACAGCAGAAGGGTCCTGTGTGTATTCCTAAGTGCAGTGCCTAGAAATGTTATGTTTTTGTGGCCCCATGCAGCCATGACAATGGGGCAACAGGCAGGGCATCTGTACACATGAAACTGGCCCAGTGCTCTCCAGTCACCTTCTTCCAGCTCATGGGTGTATATATGCACATACAAAGGTGCTACTATCTTGGTCTGTCAGCAATAGCTGTGCCTTTTGCTAGAGGTACAAATTTAACTGTCTTGTGAAATCTCCTGAGACTTAAAAAAAAATATAATATCCAGCCATGCTGGGATGAGCACTGTATCTTCTGGAATAAATACATACATCTGGATTGAAAACAAAATTTGTGCTCAGCAAGTGTATAGAGGTAGGTTACCCTGCATGGGATTAGGAGCACAAGGTAATCAAAAGGTGTCCCAGACATAAGTGTATGCTGAAACTGCCAGGAGAGCAGTGCTGTCGAGTTGGGTAATTCCCAATTCAAACAGTAGCTCACTTCTGTTCCCAGGATGGTATTTCCAAAGGTAACAAAAATGCAAAACTGTTATGGATATAAAAATTCATGCTTGCCCAGGATGAGAGCAATTTTGAAGAGAAAATGCTAAATACAAAACCATTTCTATGGCAGGTTGCATATTGCTGTTATCTAAAAGATCTCTGTTTGCAGCTGTTCAGTGTTTCAGAATGTGCTGGGATAGAAACATTCAGCAGAAACAAGAGGCAGCAGAGGAATGGGTTGAAGGGGTATGTTAAATGCTTTTGATATATAATGTACACTCTTAAAATAGTACATATGTATTATACATTATATTGTGGTGTGTGAAGCTCCATGAAGGGAAAGGCACTGCCAGTTTGAAAATGGAGTTCTGTTTAATTTGTGCCTGTGGCATCCATGATCCTCCCTTTCTCCTCTTACAAATCAGTGGCATGAAGGCTGAAACTTATTCCATTATAGAAGTTGACCTTTGATATGGTCTCTAATGAGGCAGAAGCTATCAATTCTATGGACCTCAGTAGGGGATGTGCACTTCTTACAATAAAGCAGCATTCATCACAGTGCTAGGAGCGAAAATGGATAGGGGCTGATCAGCTGGTGGCAAAACAGAGGAATGGAAAGAAACCTTTGATTCAGAATCAGAAACTACAAGGATTTTTGGCTGCCCCTGCTGCTGGCTGTGGTTAGCACTTAAGGCAGTGCATCTTTTCTGCCTGCCTATCCTAGCTGTGCAACAGAACTTGCCATGGGCCATATCCCAGAGTCTCTGACCTGGCTTTCCAAAGCTAGAGCAACTAATGTCCTGAAATTTTTTATGTCTCCTTTCTTGCAGCCGAATACACACAAATACATGTTTGTATGTACTTATCAGGCAATTAATAGACTAATGTGATGGGAGTGTTTGTAAGACTGACAGATCAAGCCAGTTTCAAATTTCAGAACAAGACTATATTAACATTTACTAACAATATAGATTGCCAATGGCTTGTTATTAGTCTTTATGAAGAATTAACATTACATATGCAAATGACTTAGCCCTTGAGAATCTTATTCTAAATAAGCTGTGAGTGTACAGCAACCATGAGGTTGGTGCAGGTAGTTAGTGCTGATTCAGAGTGGCCCAGCTAATGAGCCCTTCCCTGTCTTTCTTTTACTTATCATTCCTGTTGCTCTACTCACAGCTCATCTCTCCAAAAGGAGCTCCCATCTGCTTCTGAACATTAATATTTTGGGGGTACAGCAGGACTTGTTCTGGTTTGACCAGACATCTTGCTTGCTTGTTCTCTGTGATGCACTTTGCTGTTACACATTATTCCTGTATTTCTGCTTAGATTTGTGTTTGCTGCTCACCCTGTTCTTAGTGTTACCACATCAGGGCACACTTACACACTGTCATCAGACAGACTATTTTTGCATGCTTATGTCCAGATTAATAATATCTTGCTTAATATGATTATACTTTCTAGGTGCAACAGGCCTTTGGCTTGTAGCTTTGGCTACACTCCTTCGCATTCAGTGGAACTACTTTGTGGTCTTTACTAATGAAAGTGACATTACTGCTAAAACTGTAATTAAGGATGATGCTTTCCTCTCTGCTCTTTTTACCCTTCTGATGGGACATTTGCTGCTTGTAGAGTAGTCACAGCTTATGGCTAACCTCCTGCTCTCCACAGTTACGATGTGGTAACTGCCTGTGAGTGGTCCTTGTCCCTTTTAAAGCAAAGCTATCCTTCACCCTGCATGTTTAACTGGGCTTGCTGTTATCCTCAGATGCACAGAGCCTGGGCCAATGGCTGGAAGCTCAAGTCAGTGGGATATAAAATGTTAAAGACCAGGAGTCCTGATCGATGGCTGCTTTCTGTTACCTACCCATAACAGCACAATCCTCTTCAGAATTACAAAAGACAGTGTACCTGCCAGCACCTGTCAAATGCCATAACCAATGTCAGTATTAGAAGCACTTCAAATATTTGCTTTTGCTGCTCACCACAGTATCAGATACTAATACAGACCATATCCCTCCCTCGTGGCAGGAAGAAGGGGCCCAAGGAGACCAGGGTGTCTCAAGTGTAAATTGTTAATATTTAGCAGCTCAAAGTGCTGTCAGATTGCTTATGCCATGGGAAAAGGCAACTCTTCTCTTTTGGCCAGTTGTTGAAGCTTAAGTATTGCAAAGGTACAGAAATCACAAAAAAAATACCCTAGAGGAGACATTAAGTAGTTTTGAATTACTGAAAAATCCAAGTGAAGACTAATAATTGTCAAATATTACTGTGCCACCACCTAAGACTTTCCTGAAGTAATTAAGAAAAGCTCATAAAACAACCCCTTCCCCTGCATACAACCACATGCTGGCACAGGTCCTCTTGAGCCGTAATGCCTTGCCCACAAGAACAGTAAAACTCAGAGAATGCATCCAGTGCTGCTCCCTGAACCCTGACCAAGATCCCATTCTCCAATGGCCAACATGCCTAATGTGCTCAGGGCACTAAGACAACAGGGCCCCCCAGCTCCTGAGCTGAGGAGGAGAGAGAATCCTGTCCTATGGAAGCTTTGTTGGTCTATACCAGTCTGGGGTGGCAGTGCCAGGGAGGCTGCCCCAGGGTGGGGGCTGCCAGCAGACAGGCTGCAGAGGGGTGAGGGTGCCTGAGATGCAGCCCAAAGTGTAAGACTCTCACATGCTGAAAAACAAGAAGTTGGAGGTGTTTGCAGTGTAACTAATCACAGAGGCATAGAGTTATATTCTACCAATATTATCTCAAATTTAGGTCAGTACCAGTTTTTAAACTAATAAATAGTGAGGGAAAGGTTACTCTTTCAATAAAAGACAAAGCAATAAAATCCAGCCTATGGCCCTTACCGTGATTAATCCTGGTCTGTGGGTTGTGCTCGTGCTCTAGCTGACCATCCCATGATTGATTCAGTGCAGGTCTGTGGATTTACATGACTCCTAGAGATGTGGCAGTCGTTTTTAAGTTATCCTTGGTGCTCTGGATTTTAGTTTCATGACTGTGTTTACATAACGTGCCAATCATCTCTTATGAGGGCATGCAAACATTTTATTTCTTACTGTAATGCCACACAGGAACACTGAGCATGTTACAGTCAAATTCTTGTTTATGGCCGAAGAGGAAGCAAACCTTTCTGACTTTTTTTGTTTGTTTGTTTGTTTTTTAGCTGACCATTAGTGAGTTGCTTACAGCTGTTGTGTTTCTAATGCCAAGCCTGTGCCCCACCTCCTATCCTTGTCTGCACTCCTCCCTCCTGCACCTCCTTCTCACCGTTCCTGCTGTTGCATTGAGCCTGTTTTTCTCTCCACTGCGTCATTGTCCTGGGGTCCTAAGTATCCCCTGCTGCCTACAACACCTGCCTGTTCCTGCTAGCTGTATAAAAGTGCAGATCTCCATCACAGACAAAAGAAAGTGAACCAGAGATAGATGCCTGACCAACTAGAGGAGTTGCCAGCACAGCTAAACCAAGTAAAGCAAAGGCAGATCAAGAAGTATTCAGACAAAGCAGACCTGACATGCCTCTGTCCTGAGGCCTTGCAAACTCAGGACAAAGGTTAGGGCCTATCACCTGCAAAGGCAATACTGGATTACAGGGCTTCACAGCTACAAACGAGGAGCTAACTGCTTTTTTGTTCTGCTGTGTTTACTTATTACCGCCTGGGAAGAACCCACTTGCAAGGCTCGGTAGGATCCACGTTGTCTTGCTTTGCCCTGAGGGGGCAGCTGTAGCACCAACAAACCACGTGGAAAACTTGCACCTGACCTTGAAACACATTAGCTAGGAAACTTCTTCAAGTTCCAGCTTTTAATTTATGAGAAAAAAACATGAAATAAACAAACAAAAAAGAAAAATATCCCTCAAAATATCCAAAATATGTGCTTATAGATAAGAAATCTGAACAACTGGGCCGAAGAGCAGGAGTCCTTTCTTGGAAGGCCCACGTCTGAAAGTGCTAAGTGATTAGTCACTAAATACAGTGCAATAACTCCCTTGCTCCAAAAGCAACCATCCCAGCACCCTGGCCTTTCAAAACCACAGTCACAGAGTCTTTTACAGAAATGAATGATGGCTGCCTTGTGTAATAAAATATTCAACTCCACAACAATCCTTTACAAAGAAGAAGGTTCATGAATTTTTAAAATTATTTTGTAAATCACTCTGAGAGCTGACAGTGAAGGCTAACACCTCTGCTGGTGTGCAAGTGCCAAGTTATCCTCCTATTCAACCTGACACTGGGATTTGTGCGAACTGTTCCTCACCCATGTGTCAGAAATCTTCTCCCTTACCTGATGAAAGCATCACCCCCATGCTTTGTGTACCAAACCATCCCACACACTGAGACTTGCTCAGGCGCTCAAGGGCAATTCTGTCAAGAGGAGATGATTTGAGGGTTATCTGATAGGATGCACCTGCCTATGAAACAGGGCTGTGGGGAGCATGGGTAGCAAAGCTCAGGAGTGACTTCCTGGCAGGCAGTTTGAAGCATATTTGCTTTGCAGTACTCACAACTGCTTCTCTTTTTGGAAAGAAACTGGTGGGTGACTTAGTTTTTTGTCTATAAACATGACCAAGATTTATAGCTGTGTCCAGATCATTTTTTGTGGTATCAGAGAAATCCCCAGCACCCAGGACTAGAGCAAATTTCCCTCTGTGAGATGACAACCTCTGTAAAGCACTACAGAGTGGACTGTACCATGTGGGAGGAAGGGCAATGCTTTTCACATTCCCCTTCTTCCTTCACACTTGCAGGGAAGCAGCATTCTGGTGATGGCTATTTAACAGTGCAGCAAGAAATGAGGAGGTGCACCTCAGCAAAGCTGAAAATATTCCTGAAAGTGAGCAACAGCACCTGGAGGGTGCTGGGAAACATTCACATATCATCAACTCAGTATACATCAATACTGAAAAAAAAAATTAGTTACTACGGTTGCACCTGTGGAAGGAAAAAACCCCTTGCTTTATTGCAGGAAGAGATTTTCTGGAGTGGTCTTTTGCTTTGACTGCACTAGAAAGCAAGCTGGCTAAATTTTTATTGCATGGTGCTACTTAAGTGAGAAACTCCTCCTTCCCCATCACCTCATCATTCACGGGAAGCAACATGAGTGAGAATGGGTCAGTTGTGTATCTCTCTCCCAGGGCTGCTGCAGAAAGGGCTAACAGCCTCCTGGTCCTTGCAGCACTGCACATTCTGGGTTTAAACCCTGCTGGTGACCCAGATGGAGAAGTTGTTAGACAGTGTTCTTTAATTGGCAATTTTCTGCTCTGTTCTCTTCTGCATCTGTTATTTATGTACCACAGCTTTTCTGCATGCTGGTAGACAACAAGGAACTACAGCAGAGGTATCCCCTCATATTTAAACCATTTAGACAGACAAACCCCCCAAATTCACATACCAGAATGGTTCATTACACTCAAAGGAAATTTTGTTGCTTTACAAAACATTTCTCTGAGATGATAAAATAAGCCCACATGGCTGCTGCACAACAACTACTGAGCAACAGAGGAAGAACAAAGAATAAACCAAACAGCAAGATGCTTAGGCAAAGATGCTGACCTAATATAGCAGCTTCCAATGTGTAGAGCTGCAACCACAGCACTGCCTTGGAGTTAAGTGCCGATGAGCTTGGTGTTATGCCAACAAAATCATCAAGAAGCTGGATCTCTCCTTGCTATTAAATTGGGCAAGCAAACAAATGAAAGGAATCAAAGCAATAACAGAGGGCAGATAACCCCTGGGCTATCTCCTAAGCAGTGGCTGACAGATGTGGATTACTGAAAAAGTAAAGAGCTTGCCACTTGTATGTAATAAAGCCACAGGGATTTCAACAATACCCTTTTTGTTTTAAAGAAGAGCAAAGGCATATATTGTCCAAACCATAAAGCTTGCCACAGTGAACTGCTGTACTGTTTCTGATGCTATATAAAGACATCACAGGCTTATGGTTTTGAAAGTAGTGACAGCTATTAGATGCTGAAATGTTTCAGTGAGGCACTGCGTGGAGTAACTAAGGATCATGCAGGGAAGCATCATCTATTTGTTCCTTGACAAGAACACCTGGATGACCTCTCTGAACTGGTCAGTTGGACTTACTGGTCTGGACATTTATCACTGCTGCAGGTTGTGGTGTGGTTTTTGTGTGTTTTTTTGTTGTTTTTATTTTTTCCAGCATGCTCTGGGAAAGCAGTATTTTAGTTTCATAAAGAACTCAAGAGGTAGAAAAAAACATTGTCTTGTTTGTTTTCTGTTCCTGTGCTGACCAGGTATAATTTGTCATCTGAGGATGCAAGCTGCCATTTGAACTAGAGCTTGTCCAAATTTTGGCACAAATAGTAGTAGAGCTGTAAAAGCTCCACCTGTCACCATTTTCACTGCCTAGCCAGCTCACAATGTTAAGGAAGCATTAAAAGTCTCTGAAGAGCTCCTGCCTTTGTTGCTGTTGTAAGAGTCTTTAAGCCCTTCCCTGTCAAATTCAAACATAGACTGTACTCTTTTGAGACTGAGATATTCTTGTCTTATTTAATCTCCCATTTCAGTTTATAACTCCTATTTTTCTGTCTGTAAAAAAACCCATGATGGGTATGGAATAGCAGCATAACAGGTGACTTTTTTTGTACAGCACACGAGCAGTCGTTCGATACACACAAGTAATCGATGCAACACAGAGCAAACCTACTTGATGGACAATATGCTCCTCTGTTCATCTGTTTGCATCACATGCACCTCTAAAAGCTTCAATGAAAAACATGGGAATATCATCTTTAACTACCTGACACATCTTAAACTTCCCATATGCTACAGAGCAGATTTCTCTTTGTTCCTTCCAAGTATCATTGTTCAGCCTTTCACATCATAACCCACTGGTGTTGCTACTGGGAATTTTCAACAGGGCTGATACCCAAAGCTGTGATGCATGAAATTTCATTCTAACCCTGAAAAATCACATGATATCTAACTTAACATTTCCCTGTTGATAGTTTTGGATCTCCTGCTGCAGTGATTTTCAGGACATATTAAACTGTGGTTATACAATCTGCAGCTCCAAAGTTTTAAGGACTTTCTTTTAAATGATGTAAATCATAATTCCACAGCTATGTGGAAGATCCAACTGCATCACAACAAAGAACACACAAAAAATAGATTAAAGTCTCTAATCATTTCTAAAATATGTTTCTGTTGTATTAGTGTACCTATGGCCTAGGGAATTTCTTTGCAATTATTTGGGATAACAGCCCATCACAGACTGCCAGAATGGATCAGTCTGTCAAGGCTGACGTTGTGCCTTTGTTGGTGGCCTGCAGATGGTGTTCACCTCTGCATATTCCCTCTCCCACCATAGTTTAGTAGTATCAGTATCCAACCATTCCAAATCCAGACTAAAGCAACCTCTAAACCAAATCATAATGACATCTACAATATGGCAACATGCATTATTTCGACTCTCTCATGTATAATCTTTCTCTTTTTCTTGTATGCCTAAATGAAAACATTTCTGCTCTGGCAAATGAACAAACAGCAATTCAGTTCTCATAAAATCCAGCAGAGCAGGTTCTGCTTAATAAGAAACTGAAGACTAAGAGTTAAAGCATTACTTAGTAGAAATTGAAGAACAGTTTTCAACTCTATATATTCATTAAGATTTTTGAAAATTACATTTTTAATGTCCCTTTGATCTACTGATTTTTGAAACCAGAGACAAATACTTTGGAAGAGGCTATTTTGATACCCACAATAAAACTGTCACAGACTTCTAGCTGAATTTGGTTGCTCATCTGAATAAAGATGAAGCTCTAAATGTTTTGAGGCTCACATACTTTTGTTAACTAAAATATAGAGAAGAACAAAAAAAGATAAGAAAATAGTAAGCTATGAAATAATTCAAGTGCACAAAGAAAAATGCTTCAACATAATATATAGAGCCTCTGAAGTGAATAAGATATGCAAAGAGTGAAATAGGTAGTTGGAAAACCAGACAGTTTTCTTCATTTTAAAATAAATTTACAGCATCTATTTATAAAAATTGGGTTCTGGGGAAAGAGAGACTGAACTGAAAGACATTGACAATAAGTAACTTTAAAATATCTTAAATTATCAAATAAAGCAAATATTAAACCCACTTTAATAGACAGTGTCTCTTGTTTCCTCAAGTCATCACATGATAAATCTCAGCCCACACATCAATTTGTTAGAAGGCAAGTCAGAACAATAACAAAGACAAACAGCCATTAGTGGACAAGACAGTTTCATCAAGCAAGGTCTTACAAATAATATATTGCTGTTTGTCATCAAGACACTTTTAATACACCAGAGTCCTTTCCAAAAGCACCTATAATCAATTCCTTCTAATTTACAAACTCAGAAAGACTAGGGGAGCAATAGTAATTTCATATTTTACACACCCACAGAGGTTACGACAATTGATTCAGTTCAGCCAAGTATCGTAATGACTTTGAATGCACTTGAAAGATTTTTGCATTTGTTTTCTAAAGCTGTAAAAAAAGTAATTCAAACTCTGCCACATGGGCACAATTTGTAAAGGTTGTACATGAAAAGTATGGATTCAGTTCTGACAAAGATAGCTCTCATCTTATTATAACCCATCTGCAAGGCATGCTGGTCACTGCATTAAAACACTTGGCTTCTCTTTGTGTGTAGGTGATGCTATCTGAATAGATTTCAGAATTCCTGCAGCAGAAAGAGAAGGAATGAAAAATGGGTGACACTTAAAACCACTTCAGAACCACTATTTTTCAGTCAATTCTTTTAATCAATGCTAAAAGTAAGGATATGCAACCTCTGCCCTTAGATTAACAACCCACATAAAGGTGAAAACAATCAGAAGCCTCCACAACTGAGTGCAAGATTTCCACCCATAAACCAAGAGGAATGGATACGTGGCCTGCCTTTTGCTAACTACTCATCAAATAGCAGCCCTGCCACTTCTGCCCTCAGAACAGTAAGAAATAGCTCAATTTAAAGATCAGGTAAGTGAGTTTTGTGGGTGTTGTGGGGTTTTTTTCCTTTTTTTTTGTGGCACTTTTGGAAAAGGTTTAGTGACCAAAGTTATAGCTTTTGAGGGGTTATGAAAGGACCTCAGAGATTTCAATTGTGGTGGTTTTTTTTTCAGCATTTTAGATGAGCCTTGCCAGATCCTGGCTGACCAGACAAAGCCAGAGCAGAGCAACTCTTTCTGGTCTTAGTGACAAAGAAAAGACGTGGGCCATCAGTACTTGTTAAAGAAAGGAAAGAAAAAGACACTCAGACATCGTAACACTGCCACGAGACCTGAAACAGCCCTTTTATCATATGGATGGAATCTCCTGGGTGCCAAGTCCTACTTTAGGAACCATCTCTGAGTGTTTCTTCCCTGAGTCAGATAAATAAGATTAGTAGATCACTGCAGACGTGGACTACTTCCCACATCTGATGCTGCAAACAGCAGAAGCCTTCATAGGATCCTCCTGCCACCAGTTTCTTGTTGTGCAGTCATCCTTTTGTGGTATTTTAAGAGATGTTGTAAGCTTTACTGGGGGCAGAAGCAAGCAGAAATGCTTACTTTTATTTCAGTGCTTGATATGAGAACACTGAATGCACAGTTGAGCAAGCTCTGCTTTGTGGGCAGCCTTCCTGTTGATAGACACCATCTGTGTGTCACTGGCCATGAGGGAGAGCATTCACCTGCACTGCCCCACAAACCTGCTGATGAAGTCATAATGGACAGTACCTGAACAGTTTCATTGTAAAATGAAAAGATATAGGACCTCTATTTTCAGCTAAATTAATTCAGTGTTAGTCCACTGGTACCAAAGGAACTAAGCCCTGTATGCTGAGGAGTTGACTCATAGTTTCAAATGAAACTTTTCATCCATACGTAGACAGTTTTGGCTTAAAGATTATGTCACTGGAGAAGACACTCAGCAGTAGGAACTTGAAAATGGTAAGAGCACTGCTTTTCTAATACCCCTTGTCAGCCTGCTTTGCCTATCTGAAAAGTCTTTCAGGTAGGTCCTATTTTGATACTGAGAGATGGTGCAGCTTCTGCCAGTAAGGAACAGGATGTCACTGGAAGAGTTTGGAGCAGTAATGCTAAAAATGAATGCTACAATAAAGCTACAAGAGAAAAGAAAAGAAACTAAACCACTACGAACAATTCAAAAGCTATAGATTTATGCTTCAAAATATGTAATTTTGGGTCCAGGGAAGGATATGGCAATTCTGCATTGTGTTCAGCAGATCTGGAATTTCAAGCACAGTGTTTTGGGGTTTCAAAAGCTTGCCTGGTTAGACAGCTGATGAAGTGAGAAGCAGAAATTGCTGTTTTCCTCCAGACCAAGGGAATCAGTGTCATGGAAGATGCCGTGGTAGCAAAGAGATGGTACTGGTAAAGGTAACACACTTGAATGATTTTATGATTTATATTCTCCTCCTTATCTGTGACAATATCCATTCTCTGAAGATGAAGCAGGAATCGTACAGCTCCTGCATATATATTTATTTTCATTGTGTTCTAGCTTTCAGAACACTGCCAAGGTCTGTGAAAATAATAACCTAAGGCAGCAAGAAGAAAAAACATGGCTGCACTCCACCTGCAAGGTGCTCTCCTTGCAGCCCTATCAGGAAGCAACTGAATCCTTTCGTTGAGCAGCGAGTGCCTCATTGCTACAACCGACCACCTCTGGTGCAAGTACAGGTTCCTCATTACACTTGTGGCATATAATGTGTCATTCACTGGTTATTTGCTCTTTGACCTTATTGATATGAAATGCATCTTATACCTTTTGCAGGTTGCTAAGAATGAATGCTGAAAAGCAAAGTTGCCTGCCTGAACTCGCTGGCTAAAGAGGGAATGAAGCACCATAGTAAATCTAACACAAGCCAGGAGCTGAATTTAGAAGCCTAACTTCTTCCCACTGGAGAAGAGGTAACACCTCCTTTTTGGGGGCATGGGTTGAGCACCCATGTTAGGCACTTTAACATAAATGTAACTGGGCTCCAAGAAGTGAAGCCACTATGATGGTTAGTCCAAATCATTGGCCACTATGGTTGACACATAAGACACCATACAACCTAAGGCAGTTTGATGTCAAATTTAATTTACAACACAATTGCAAACCCATTATTAATTTTTTTGCATATGGCTAGGTTGAATATGAAAACAGTTAGAGCCTATGATTAGATACACAAGGGAGATAACTCAGTGATACCAACACCAGTCCAGTGAATAACCTGTTGTAAAGGACACCCTCCAGAAAAGTCTAGTGCTGTTCCCAGTGCAATGCTCCCCACAGCACAACACATAGGACCACATTCCCAACCAAAACTGTCAGGGCTTCTATGAGCTTGCTTTCAAACCTGGGTAAATCACTATTTTTTTCCAAAACTCCTGCAAGCACATGCATTAGTGCAAAGTCTGCCTATATGTGTCTTAGTACAGAATCCCAAGTCTAAAAATACATACTAAGAATATTGGTACTTTTCTTCCTTCTTTCCCCAAGACACACGTGATGCTCACAAGGCTGTTTTAAACTTTTCTGTCTTGGAAGCCTTTGGAAATGCTTTGATAAATGAAGAACTTTAGATATTTCTTGCAGATCATGATATACTTACTGAGTTCCAAGTCTAGCTTTAGTTCCAAAGATACTGCAGCGGTTGGAAAGTGGCAAATGATTTTTTATTAACCCATAGACAAAAATCAAATTTGTGCCTCATTCTCCATCAATCTTAGTAAGACTCTGATAACAGTGATACTGTTTTATTGGCCAGGCTAATGAACACTGAAGTAAGTTCCTTTGTCCTCAGTTGGTTAAAAAAGTTATTCATGTCCCACTCTCAGTATTTCGAAGTTAATGGTCTGATTTCTGCCACCACGCTGATTCCTGACAGAATTCCACTAATATTTTCTTTTTTTATTCTTTCTTAACAGGTATTCCTGTACATAGAACACAAATGAGCAAATTGCTGGAGTTTCACTACTGCAGCATCATTCAGCCTGCTTTTGCTAAAGCCGAGTACAGCTTGCTTGCCTGTTTTGTCATTCTACCTTCTGGAACTTGGCTAGGGGCTGGGACTTAAAAGAAACACTGACATAGAAGAGAGAAAAATCACTGTCCTCAGCCTCCTCAGATACAACATTAAACCACTGAAGGTGATCTACATGAACCTACTTTACTTCATATTAAAGGAGCAGGTGCTGGTACATCATTAGTCACTGAAATTCATTGGAAGAGCAGTAGCTTAAAGCAGAGGAAATGGTAACTTCTTAGTGACTGTGACTCGAGTCCTTCACTCAAAGGTCATTCGTTATTTACAAAGTGAAGCTCTTTCCACAAAGGCTCTGTTCATGGTTGTATATCTCAGACTGGATGGAGAGCCTCTGCTTTGCAGGGTATTTTAGAACAGGAGCTTAAATGATAATGTGTTAATTCTCCCTGAGGGCTTCCAACCAAAGATCCTGCTTCACAGAATGCTTGAAATAAGGAGGGTAGCAGTTGAAGAATGTGATGTGGAGTTTAAAACAAAAATACAAAGGATTGTACTCGCATACCCTCCAGTAACAGATAGTATGTGACAGTTTACCAGCAGATAACAACTTTCCCAAACCAGTTTCTGTATTTTTTATTATTTAAGGAAAGATTTTTCAAAACCATTATGATGTGAGATTGTAACTGACTTGCCAGTGTCAGTTTCAAATATTCAGATCTGAGCTATAAAGCTTTACAAAGCTCCCATGTTCTGCTTGGAGAGTGTTGGATACAACTTAGAGAGGCTTGTACAGAGGAGTGGTTATAAACAATGCCTGTAGCATGCTGTCCACACACAAGGAGAAGGGTGATAATTAGCAACGCTTGTCTGATGCTACCCAAACACAAGAAGGTTCTAACAAAAAAACAAGCCTAAATATAAACTCAATAAAAAAAAAAAATCAACCTAAGAAACTAGCCTTTCCTGCTTTGTTCTACTGCTTTTTGAAGATAACATTTAGTACTCAATATCTTTCACTGAGAAAATGAAACATGAGGAAAATTCAAAACACCACCAAGAGCATCCATTGGTTAATTAAAAAGAAAATTAAACAAATGTAAATATTCTTCCCTCCACACAGACCCAGTGTAACAAATACCATTTTTACCCCTAGCTTAAAATAATGACCTTAAAAATACCTGGAAGTATTGGATTTGTTTCCAGTGGAGATTCTGATGGCCATTTCTTAATACCTGCTCATTTCATTATCTCTCTCCACACCACCTCAGCGTGCTTTGAATGTCCCAAACTAATGTTCTTTAACAATTTATTATGGAAGAACATACCCACATATTCAATTACTCTCTGTAGAGAAGTGCAGGTCTCCTTACTTTTTGAACTTCTTTACTTCCTTGTAAAACAAGTTGTTGTCACTTTCATATAGAATCAGGATCTCTACAACAGAGCAAGGTAGTCACCAGAAATGTTTTTCAATAAAGGTATCTCTGCCAAGCCACAGACTAAGGAAATACAGATTTATTTTTCCCTTTTAAGCAGCCTTATACTGCAGTAACACCAATGTATCTGAACACTTGAGGGAGGAATATCTAGCACATTTCAAAGGTATTAAGGACTTGTCATTGATCTTACTTGCAGCACAGTGTATCTGAAATAACCTGACTGAGGTACAGCATCCTTGGCACTGTTCCACTGACGGCAACAAAAACTGGTGGGGTTAGACATTGCTTGTGTGTGGTCAGTTCACAACCAGACTTACTGGATCTTTGTACCAAAAGCTGCTCTGGTTTGGTGTTATCACTGCCAGCAACTCACGCTGCTGAAATAGATGCAGTGAGTAGCAGGAGACATTTCAGGATGATGGAGTTCAGTAAGAATTGGCCTAGAACAGAAAAGCATGCCAAAAGCCTGTGTTGCTCTTTCATGTGACCCTCTGTGGATAAGGCATCATAGATCATCTAACACCCAGTGGGGTCTTTTGCATTTTCTTAGCCCCTGGACTGTGGTTGCTGAGCTCAGGACCACCGAGGTACTGGTACAGAGCCAGCTGAGATGCTTGGTTGCATCAGGAAGCCATGCTCCCCCCAGGAGACCTGCTTCTGCTTCCTGAGGCTGGAACATTGACAGCAGAAGGGTTTATACAGCTTAGGGCTTTCTGTAGAGTGCTGTGTTTCTAGCATCAGGCAGTTCTTTTTCTCTGTTCAGAGCAAAGAACTGAAGACCAATATCCAAAAGAATTCCTGGTCTCACATTGTTATTTCTAATTGTTTTAGAGACAGATCCTACAAACAACCAGAGCCTTTATTGTAGTAATTTATGTGCCAGTTCTTTACCAGCACTTAAATCACCACTAACTACTTCTAACCAACCATGTTTTGCCTTGAGATGTTTAATTATTACAGGATAAATGGTAGTAGTGAGAGATTCATGGGGAAAGAGTAATTAGCAGTTCCATCTATCTCAACCAAAGAAAATATTATTATTAATTAATATCCATACAAGGAAGCAGAAGGAGTTTTTAAAAGTCTACAATAGAGAGATCCACAGGGGCAACATTTGCTCTGAGTGTCTCTTTGACAGGTACCCATTTATTATTTTAACAAGCTGAGATTGTCTGCATCTTCAATCACAGGAGGTCAATCCTTCATTCCTGTCAAATCTTTGATAACTAAAGTGTGTGTATTAATAACTAAAACCTGAAAAGAACAAGCTAAGATAGCTACAGGAGGAGGTCACATTGCTTGCAGTCAGTCCCTTCTGCATGAAGGAAAGAGCTGATCACTGCATGCCATGTGGGGGGTTGGTTTAGACATGCTTTGGCACAGTTTGGCTACCCAGTGGACCCCCTATCTCCAAGCAGCCACCTTCCCTACCAGAGCACCTTACTTCTTCGGGGGAAGTGTGAAGGGAAGGGAGAGGAATATTTAAATGCCCAAATATTACTTGGCCCATTGTAAATATGTGACATGTGTAAAATAATCATTCATCAGACACCTTAAATAACAGAATGAAAAGGACATGAAAAGTCACATGCTTTCTTGGAAGAATAGGTGAATGCTTTACCCAGATTTTTAGATTAAATTGTCTCCCAAGAGGACAATTTGAAACTGCCCCAGGACTAGAAGGGTGGTAAATAGATAGATTTTCTATGTCTGTAATGAGACATTTTCTTTCTTTTAGGAAAACAGCACATTTCCTGTCCCCTGACTGTTTTTGGAGCTAGCAGCTTTGAAAGAAAATGTTGAACTACATATGAGAAGACAGGGGTTTGTCAGGGGCAGTTTGGGATGGAACCTGAGCCTATAAGCACCTGGAGAGCTTAATGCACTCACAGGTAGCCCAGACTTGTCATACCCATCACCCACATGTTGACTTAACCACTGTGTCTAAAAAGCTCAAACTTGTTTGCCAGCAAAAGAGACCAGACCCTGGCACTTTCCACTTGTAGAACACAGCCTGAGAAGCTCACTCATGCAGATGCCCTCTCCTCTTCCCTTGGCACAAGCTTATGGTGTCAAAAATGATGTCAGCTGATCCTCTCTCAATTAATTTGATTCTCCACCTTAACTTCCAGAGATTCTCCTAAACCCTGCAGATTCTTTCTGCCATTCCCCTCTTTAGCCTTACAAGCACCACAGTTTTCCCATCCATCTAAACAAAATACAAAAGCTACTGGGTTTTCAGAACCTCCCTCTGTGGCTGCCCTCAGTGTTAGGGTGGACAAATGCAGCTCATTAACTGCAACCCTGGCACAGCTACAGCTGCTGAGGGACTGCAGAGTCCCCAGCCTTGCTGCTTTCTCAGATGCACAGGAGTAATGGTGAGTGCCAGCAGTTTGTGAGGATATAACTTCAAAATAATCTAATGTACATAACAGTAAAGCAGTAGAAGAAAGGCAGATGTCTTACATGAACTTAGTCATGAAGTCCTCTAGGCTACTTGCTTTAACTGCTGAGGAATGCAGGGTTTAAAAGTGGTGCAGGCTTCTTTATTACTCTATTAGTCATCAGTTGGACTGAGTTTAGCAGTGGATATATTAACAAAGTCAATGTTAGCAATAAAAAGCTGTAAGCCAGCTGCCAGCCATGCAGCAAAACAAACTGGATAGGTACAGATGTGGAAAATTAGAAGTGAACATTAAAAATCTTGGATGTGCCTGCACAGGTGCAGCCTTAGGTTTTGTTCTTGATGGGTCTGGTGGCAGGCAAGTCATTTTTCTGTCTGACTTAGTTTCCTCCTTTGCTCTGTAAACCAGCAGTTACAAGCTTGACCTCTTCTGCAAAGCATTAGATGAGAACCTGCTATTTTCATTGTAGTGCTAAAGAAATTGCATATATCATGACTACAGGTTTCTTTTTAATGGTATCTACCTGTGGTAAGTATTGTACAAACACATAAAAAGATACAGTCCTAAACCTGAGTTAATAAAGTGGCAACCTGATATAAAGGGAAAGCTTCTTGTTAAGCTTGCCTCAGCCTTATATGAGAAAAGAAGAAGGGTGAGTCTCAGTTCAAAGTGGGTGGACATCTTTGCATAATCACCCCTATTTCTTTAGCCAACAGACTGGATTCAGAAATCTCCTGAAAGAAAGCCTTCCACATAGAGTTTCATAAATCATTTCCACATTTCTGGATATACAGGAGTTTTAGTTAAAAAGTGAATTGGTCCTCACAGAGGCTTTCAGTGAGTGTAGCCCAACAAAGAACAGTGACTGTTCTATTGCAGAAGGAAGAAAACAATAGAAAGAAAATGCCCTTGCTCTTAAGCTGCTCAGAAGGATTTTGTGCTTCTCATACCTCTTACATTGCCTCCTCTTCTCATTTCCATATTTTTGTTTTCTCCTTCACTTCGTGGCAGCACTAGTGCTGAATTCTGATGTAGCTGTGTTCCTTCCTTTACGGATCATTTCTCTGAGCACCACACACAAGCACTCAGCTTTTCCAAACACAAATTAAGGCTGGTTACCCTAATTGCTCACAGATTTCTGAGGTGCACAGGTGAGATGGCTTTCATTACCCCACTTATGTTAAAAGAAGTAGCTAAATCTACATATTCTTTTGGTGACTGCTCAATGCACAACACTAGCACAGATGAATCCTTCTCAGAAACGATTCAGTTTGCCTGAACAAGGAGTTTCAGGGGGTGATATTACTTTTAAGTCAGAAGATGAATAAGAACCCAACTGATTGCTTTGAGAGAAATACAAGAAAAGAAAATCCAGTGACTTTTTCACCCAATTGACTGTTTTCTGGGAGTATCAAACCAGAACTTAGACACTTTTCCACAAAACAAATAAATAAATAAAGCTAAACTTGTTAGCTGTACTAAGAGACCCTGGCTTCTCTTTCAAGTAAATTGGTAGCATGGTACTAACAAAAAAAAAAAATCACCAAGCAAAATGGAAGTGCTAGCAATGCAGCAGTGCTTAAATTTTATGAGAGTTAGATTATGACTAGGTACATAAAAATGAGAGGGAAATCTGCAGTCGACAAGAGCTTGGTGCATAATTACTTTTCCTCTCTCACCAAATGGCTCCAGGTCGGAAGACTTCATTTAAACAGAAAGACAGTGACAAAAATGCTGACTTGAGGTAAATGTGTGCAACTCAATCAGATTTAACACTGCTGAAGAAATGAGAGGCTGTAGGGATGCCTTTTACAAAAAACCCCTGTTTCTCCACAGAATAATTCTGGTCAGAAGGGACTGCTGGAGGTCTCCAGGCTAACCCTCTGCTCAAAGCAGGTGGAGGTAGAGCAGGTTGCTCAGTCCAGTTTGGGATATCTCCAAGGATGAAGAGGGGACAGCCTCTCTGGACTCCTCATTGATCACCTACACTGGGAAAAAGCTCTTACATATGTCTGGGTAGCATTTCCCATGTCCACCTTGTGCTTGTTGCCTTGACCTTTTGCTGTGCACCTCTGAGAAGAGCCTGGTCCTATCTTCTCCATATCCTCCCTGTAGTCAGCTGTAGACTACAGTAAACCCCTCTCTTCTAACCTCTTCTCTGGGCTGTCGCAGCCTCTTGTACCACATGTGCAGCAGCCCCTGGCCACCTTGGTAACCCTCCACTAGGCTTGTTTCAGTTTGTCAATGTCTTTTTTGTACCCACAACAGCACACAGGGCTCCAGATGTACTCGCACTAGTGCCAAAGTGAGGGGAAGGATCACTTCCTTCGACCTGTTGGCTCCACTCCTGCAAACACAGCCCAGGATTGGCTGCCTCTGCCACAAGCATACCTCTGCCGTGTGCCCTGCTTGTCCCTTAAGTCCTCTGACAATATTGTAGCTTAATTAAAAAGAACTGCTGTTGTCAAAAAGGAAAGCAATTCCACCATCATTCCAGCTCAAATGACTGGTTCACTGCTCCCTACATCCAAGACTGGCTAGCTTTTCCCTGCACCTGAGGACTTTAAAGAGTGGCAACTACTTTACAGGGTTGTAAGGTCCATTTTGATGTTTTGTAAAATGGCTTTGTCTGAGGTACAAACTAGATTTCCTCTCCTCCCCAGTCTTTTTCATACAGAAAGGGAAGAAATATTGTAGTTTCCATGAGTCTGAAAAGAACATTATTTGAAGTTGCAAATAAACAACTCTCTTCAGTGCATATCTCAGCATAAGCAAATGCTTAAGTTTGGTCTGATTCAGCAAAGCTTTTAAGCATGTGCCTAAGTGTCATTGCCTTCAGAATCAAAGTTAAGTGTGTGCTGCTATGCTTTGCTGAATTTTGGCTTCACACTCTAAGAAAAGGATAATTTGGCTCATTATATTTTGTGAATGACACAATGCCCCTGAACATTAAAGTTTATATCTATTTGCATATATATGTGCAGCATTAGGTTTGGCTCTCAAATAACTCTGTAGAGATCAAAGTACACATAGATCCTTAGAGACTATCAGACAGCAATTACACTGCAAAATAAATTATAGGCAGTCTCCCTCTACATCTCACTAGGTCCAGCTGCACATTTTCTTGGGTTCCTCTATTGCCCTTGAACATGCCTCTGTTTCATTTGTTGCATAAAATACTGTTAGATAAGGGCTTATGAAGCAACCATTTTACTCCCTGCAGTGAAATAAAGCTCATTTCTAGCAAGAATATTTTCTGGATGTTGAAGAAGTGGAAAAAACCAAACCAGACCAACCAAAGATAAAATTATCTTGTCATGGGTTATGCCCAAGTATTTTCAAAGGTCTTGTTAGAGCTTTTAACTAACTTGCTGCAGAGGACAAACAGAAGGTGGGGGTTGGTCTCTGAACAGGGCACAGATTCCCATTTCTGGGCATTCTTCAAGTCTTTCTGCAGTTCTTGATTTCAGTGAGTGCTAATTTATTTTGAAACTCTCAGTGTTACTGCTTGAAGCAGTCCTGTCACAGACACAGCATGTACTGGGTGTACATTTCCACTCTCACTCACAGAAACTGCTTCTGACTAGAAGAGTGAGGGAGCCAGGTCAGAGCTACTCCACTGCAATGCCTAATGGAGGAAAGCCTCCGCGCCAGCTCTCGGCGCAAGGCCTCCTGCTCGGCACACTGATGGGCTCTGACACTCCTTGTCTCTGTCAATGTCAAATGGGTGTTTGTGACTTTAATGATAAATTACCAGTGTTGGCATCATGATTATATCTGACTGCACTTGGGATGGAAATTAAGAACAAACTGAAGAACCAAGATATTTAGCTTCTTTCATCTGCCTTTACAAGGTGAAAACCCAGCATTTCAGAACTCTGGCCTCAACTGATCACAATGCTTAGCAGATTTTTTTGAAATGAGTTGTTAGTCTAGGACTGTGATCCCAGAAAACTGAAGTTATTTTTTTCATCCACTGAAAAGTACTGACCAGGAAAAAAATGGCCTCCTTCTGTAGTCCTATACCTGCATTCTGGATCTAGAATAACAGGCAATGTTTTTGACCCATCTGGAAACAAAATATTGGCTTTCCCAATGTTTTGAACACTTTCCTCCAGTCACTGGGCTCACACTACAAAGGCACTGAAGATGCCAGACCTGCATCATGTCTCCTGGCCATGGGAGCTTCCAGCTGGCAGGTCAGTGCTTGTTATAGGCAGAGCAGGCAGTTCTGGAGGGCAGAACAATGTTGAGGTGGCAAAATAACCTGAGTCAATTTGCTTATTTTACCTAGCTAAGAGCTCTGGAAAGTCTGAACCCCCAGCAGAGAAGTCCAGTATAGGGCACAGAGATTAGGACACCACTGGCTTGCAGCAGAGCAGTCACTGACCCTGACTTTCTCATCCTGCAAATGGCAGCAGGAGAAGCAAACCCTGCTCTCCATCCTCAGTCTATTTACTGGTATAAGACAGGCAAACCAAGAGCCAGCCCTGCAGACTGCTTAGGTAGGCTTAAGAGACTCAGTTTCTGAAAACCAAGCACGTAATCCTCTACAACCAAGTACAAGCACTGGAAATTTGGCCAAACTAAATCACCTTTGGGTTAACATTATTTTAGCTAACAAAGTCTGGAAAGGGTTCATTGGTGATGCTACTAGCTGTCTCCAATATCTAGTCTGTTAATTTCTTAACATGTCAGCTCCTACCTAAGAAAGTTTATCATCAACTCCATTGCCTTCCAAACACTCACAAAGTTACCTCTTGAAAGTATTTCCAAACATCCATTAGAACTAAAACCAAACACACAAAACAAATCCCACTGTAGTCTGCTGGTGTCCCAACACCACTGTCTGTCTCTTCCTCCTCAGATTTTTTTCTTGCTCTCCTCTATTTCTCCCTGAAGATGCAAATCTGAAGTTCTTTGAGAACAGGAAGTTTTTTTCTCTGCTATCGTACAATGCCTTACCAAATGGTATGCTGGTGTTTGGTTAGGGCTTTAAGCTACTATAACAGTAGAAATAAATGAGGCTAAAAGTACACAGTCCAATATTTACAGCAACGATAGTTTTTGAATTCTGCACTATATCTAGATCAATAATATGCCTAAACTAAATATATGTCTAGAGAGAACCTCTGTGAGCCTACGGTATCTAGAGGTACCCAATCCTTTACTGTCGCCTCCTGAGAGTTTCAAACTTGCACAATGTGGATCCTTTTTAAGGACAAATACCAAAAGATGAACAGGAACAGGGTGATTTGTGATGAATAAATCTCAAAAAGTTCAGAACTTATGCTCCAAATGGATATGCACCACAGATTTTGAAAAGCTATCTGAAACTGAAACAAAAATCACATTTTGTAAAGCAGAGTTAGGGGGTTTAGATCTTTCTTGCCCAAGAAGAATATGGTTGTGTCATTCCATAAAAAGCCTAGAATAATTTAGATTAATGTTCATGTCTGAGGCAGAAACATTAGGTAATAGTAGGAAAATGAAGGAAGTGAATCTTGGAACCCAAAATAAGATTTCCATTTTCAGTAAAAGCTACAGATAACAGAAGGAATATTCATGTGTTATATTATTTTATTCTGTTTCCTATCTATCCCTAAAAAGGATTTTTCTTAATTTAAGAGAAAGAACAAAAGAGCTTTGGATTGAACTGCATGATCAATGAACCAGACAATCCCAAACTGCTCAAGCATATCTGACATCTGCTTGAAGAACTCGATTGCAAATAGCAGGAGAGAGTTTCCATTACAGTACACACAGAGCTGGGGCTGGAAGAAGAGCATTAGAAAGTGTTATTCCCATTTAGTAATTATGCCTTGATTGTTGTTTATATGTTTGCTCTACTGTAACTTGCTTGCCTTGGGGTGGCACTACTGCTAGAGAATACACAAATGTAATTTATTTTAAAGGGGAAATGAAAGTTTTAAGGTAGTTTAACATTTCTGTACAACTGTAATCACTGGAGATGACTGGATTGAGTCAATAAAGAGTACTAATTTCAATAGTAACTCACACCTTAACTCTCCTCACAGAAAACAACCTCCCTCCTTTCTGACACACATTGTAAATAGCCTTTACACTGTAATCAATGGAATATGGGAGAAAAAAAATCATTTTTACTCCTCAGAGGCTTCATAAGGACCAAATTGTCCCCAAGCTCACATTTACTCCTATGTAAATTGCAGTGGTTCTGTAATGAGGTGTAATCACCAACACATCATTCATGTTCTCTTGCTGTTTCTAGATTAACTACCCAGTTTCTCCACCAGTATCTGTTATCTCAGAAGAGTTAGGATGTGATGTTTTAGGCAATGTATTGATACCAGTGATCACATTAAAATGTCAATTTTACCAAGACACAACTCTGTAGAGGACAGCCAAGGGACACCGAATGATCATGCAGAGGTGGGAACGTGCTGTGACACCAGTTATTCCTAGCATTCCTCCATAAATGCAGTGGCTGAGTGGAAACTTCCCGAAGGTCTCCCCCCTCCCAGATGTTTTCATCTCTACATCTAATAAAAACCTAAGCACATGTGGGGCGGGTGGGTGTAAAAGTGGCCAGGCCTGCTGGGTAGCTGCCATTCCTCACTCTGTTTTGCTCTAGCTAATGGGCATTTGCTCACTTCCACAATGTGTTACAGCAGTCAGCATTTGGCCTCAGAGAATATTGTGTGATTAATGCATCAAAAGACTTGTCTTAAAATCCTCCTCCTCTCGCTTTCCAGCTTTTTATTCTCTCAGTTACATTTTCTCTTTGTTCCTTTCTGCAAACCCTAGTGTAAATGTTTTTTGAGTAATTAATGTGTCAAATACCAGACCTGAATTTTCATGGGCAATTAGTGGGCTGAGTAAAGCCAGCAAAACGCGTTTCAGTTTTAATAGTGAACTGTGGCTCATTTGCTGTTTTGCAGAAATATATCCTGAAATACAGAGAGCTTCACAGGCCTGTATACTTTTTATTTCTGTTTCATACACCAAAACTCGCTCTCCTTTTCTATTTTTCACCACATACAAGATGCTGCCTGTAGTCTATTACGATTTGCATATTGTCCTTCTGCCTCATCGATAATTGATCAGGTTAACATCTGCTCTTTGCCGGTGCCAGGAGAAATATGTTTGTTTCTACAGGACTGTGTAATTCCTGAGGGCCCTGCAGAATTGCACTTCCCAGAAGACTGTTGCCTTGTCACCCCTGTAGCTGCACAAGGCGCAGCAGAAAACAAACATGCCCATGTACACTGTGCGCTTCAGCATGGGCACCACCCTGAGGAGGCAACAGGAGAGCTATCAGGAGTGTGCCATGGTTTACCAGCTTACTTACACAGGTACACACTGTGGCATAGGAAGAAAAAGTGGTAAGTCTGTTGTAGACAATTATCAGGCTGCCCAGGGAAGTGTGGAATCACTGTCCCTGGAAGAGTTCAAAAAACATGTAGATATGGTGCCTGGGGCCATGGCTTAGCAGTGAGCATGGCAGTATTGGGCGGATGGCTGGACTCAATGGTCTCGGAGGTCTTTTCCAACCATAATGATTCTATGATTTTAAGTAGTCCTGAAGTTCTACTGAAAACCTGAGACATTCAGTGTAAGGAGAGAAGGTGAAGTCTTGAAAGACTGTCTACAAAGAAGAGCTAGTGTGCAGTTTTACCAATGGGACATATATTTCTAATGAAATTTAGAAGTGGGAAAACTACATTGCTTTGATATTACAGGACTATTAGAAAGACTTTTATGCTCTCTGCTGTTTCTGGGGATTTAGCTGTCTAATTCAAAAAATACCTGAGTCCAAATCAGTTCAGCTTAGAGACAAGCAGTCAAAACGATTAGCAAGGCAAGGAGATGGTTCAGTCTCAAGGACACAGCATACTAGTCTGACTAGCACAATCCATCAAAGGCTGGATGATCACAGTAATTGTACACCACAAATTTGTAAATAATCTCTTTCTCTGCATCTATGTCAATGAAGAATAATATATGAGAGAGCTCCCTTGTTAGGTTAGCTTCTAAACAGACCACCCTGACACTTAAGTGTACCAAATGCGTCTTTAGGAGATACCTAAGGAGCATCAGAGAAGGATGAGATCAAACAAAGCAGTAAGGCAGAGCCATGCCATGACCTGAAGGGCAATCTGATCTTCTCACCCAAATGAACTGCCTTTCTTGGGTACAGATAAAAAGGCTTAAGCTTCAGATAGAAAGTATAGCAACTAGGCTTTTAATGCATCTTTCTCTTTTCCTAAATATGATTTGATTTGATGGAATATGTTTTCTATCATTACAAAGACTGCCACTGTCATTGGAATCGACAATACATCTAGATAAATTCCCATTAGCACCAAAATACAAATTATCAGTGCAACACAAGTGAATGCAATAACCCATCAGTGCCATTGGACCCAAAACCACTTTAGCTCAGAGTAAGGTGGGGCTGTCGTGCAGAGTACATGGCAGGGATAGATGTGCAGATCATGCTCTGGCCATCAGTAACAGGAATGAAGATTAAAAGCACAACTACTGACTGAGGAAAGCAAAATGGTTGCTATAATTTCAGAGAATCTGTCAACTATCAGTACACAATGTCACATGGGATGACTATTTCTAAATACAATTAGTAGCTTCAGGTGAACAGTTTGAGACAAAACACAGCCCCTACACTGCTTTGAAAGCACCACGCATCCACCTTAGAGAACAAAGCCCTCCAGAGGCACCTCCACTTTGACTCACCTGACTCCATATCACTACCCCAGGGTCCTCCTATACAGGACAGTAGAAGTGGCCCCTGCTCACCAGGATGAATCTGTTGCTGCCAGGTATCCAGTGTTGCAGTGTTTTATATACAAAATGATAATAAGTTTACTTTTACAGATTTCACTTACTCCATACGTGCCAGTATAGGTGTTTCTATAGATACTCACATTGAAAACCCCAGAAATTCATCCTGCAAAGGAGAATATCTTTCTTCTCATTTCAGGTACATGATTCATAACCCATTACTTCTTCCCCAGGACATATACCGTAGGCAATAGCACCTCTAATAAGCTTAAGGGAAAACAAAATACATCAAGGGGGATCAAGCAGAGTTGCAGCAGTCAAACCCTGCACCAGACACACAGGCAGGTCCCTGCTACAAAGCCAAGAAACAGACAAAGAAAAATGAGTTGTCAAGGAGATGATTCTACTGAAGAGACTCCTCCTGGAGCTGGACATCTGGGTGCTTCACATGCCAACTTTAAATCATCAGTCAGCTGGTCAGGGGGAGGGGGCAAAACAAGAGTAAATTTTAGATTGCCAACGTTGGGACGGGTGGGCAGCTGCAGTATCACCCATGTGCTGCAGCTGCATGCTGCTGGCTCTCTGCTGTAAATGTCAGCTCAACAGTGAGGGGATGGGGCCAGACTTAACACCCTTGCAGTTAACTTGCTCTAAAAGGCTTTCCAGCTGCTTTTTGCAGATCTAAGTTTTGTTGTTACGCTGTAACTCTTGAGTGGTTAGCCATTATAACAGCAGGTCTCTCTTTTTTTTTGTTGGTTTGGCTTTTTGGAACTAAAGCTGATTTGTGCAGATGAGAGGAAAACAATAATGAAACTGATCACTGACAAATGCAGAACCATATCCTGAGATAGACATGCCTTCTAAATTAGAGCTCCAGGCCAGTTACTCAACCTGATGTCCTCCCGTTTTCCCATCTCTTCTGGGTTTGGTGTGTTTTCAGTGCAGTGCCTTTAAGGACAGTATATTTCTGGCCAGTTAACACACTCAACTCTATGTACAAACTTGCAGAGAAGCTCACTGTGAAACTGTCTTAGAAGTCCACCTTTTTCATCTACAATAGACATTTTCAGCACTTGGATACATGTAAGACTGCATGCAAGAATCTTTTGATCATTGCATGGATATCTGCAATGCATGTGTACTCTGGCACAGTACTGGAGTCCCAGCTTTAAACTCTCTAATCCAGCCCTTGGAGGAACCAGAAAACAAAGAAAAACTATACCCTTAAAACACTGAGCAAAATGAAAGTGCACAGTAGTTTCTGTTTACAAGGATCTGCAAATCCATGTAAGAATTTAAATAGCCTGATACCTGCAGGTGGGGGAAGAAAAGAAAATCTATTGCAGGGGATATCTATCTATCATGGTTAGTATTTCAGCTCTGAAAGAACTCTGAACTTCTTCCTCCAATGGCGGGGTAAGGATGTCATTCATCTTCAGTTTCAGCAATAAGCCTGAATTTGATCTCTTTTCAAGCCTTGTTCTTCACGTGCAGCATGCTCAGAGCTTGTGTTTTTCCATAGTTTACTGATGGTCTTATTATATCCTTATTCATGAGGGAAACACTTTACTCCCCTAGTATTAAAATTGTCTCCTGTGAAACGGGAAAGGTTGTGAAGTGAGGCATAATTTACAGTTTCAGAATACTGGAATAACTTTGGTTATAAATCTGCAACATTCATGAGTTTTAACCTAAGGATAGGGAGACTTACAACCAGCAAAAGAGCAAAAGCCCAGTTAACCTATTCACTTACATAAGGGAAGACTGACAAGTACACAAGAGGGAGAGCACTACTGCACATGAAATACACGTTGAAGATGAATTAATGAGAGTGGCTTAGAATGACTGTGCTTGTCTACCTCAATTTCATGCTCCACTCAAACCCAGCAATGTAAGTTTCCCACTATGTCTGTTATTTGCTGATCAGTTCAAGATTTGAACTACTGAGTATTCCTCTTTGAAAGGAAAGGTGTACACAAAACACCAGAGCCAAATATGCCCTGGTGATCTCTATGTCCTTCTAATTAATGCAAGAACAAATCTGGAGCTTTTAAGGTGGAGCTTCAAGCAAGAAACTGCCCTTTGCCTTCATTATGATTAAGTATTACAATATTTGGCATATAATCCTTAACCAATATTTCCAATAGTATCAGTGGGATCCTCTCTAGCTGCTGCTGAAATCCACATTAGAAAGACTTTGCAATCTATTCACTTTCTCTTCCAAAAAGGAGTCAGTTGCCAATGGCAGGACAGGGTGTTGAAACCACCAGTTTCTGCTCACAAGGTTATCAGCTGGCTTTTTCATGAACTTGGTTTCATATGTTTTCCTAAACTTTCATTTAATTAAAGTTTCATTTTTGTTTGAACTCAGAGCTATCAGGCTTCTGGTCAGCTCTAGAACCCTTGTAGTTATCAACACACCATCCCATTGACAAAAATCCCCTGGAAGTTACAAGACTATATTAAATACCAATATCAAACAATACCAAACTGCAGCCAGCTATAAAAAATCTCCTATACCCAAGCAGAAACAAACCCAAGACACAGACAAAGAAGTTCACACACGTAAATCAGACTTAACCCTCACTTGCACCTGCTATTAAGGCTTAAACCTAAAACTATTTGCTATTAGCATGGGTTTTGGATTAAAAATGAGCTAGCAATGGCACTAGTAACCAAGCAACAGTAATTGCTTCTCTGAGATTAAACCACAACATGACATTAAAGCTCTGCTACTGAACTTTCCTACAAAGGTGCAAAATTTTTGCAGGCAGAAGTTAATTATGTAGAAGGGCAATTTCAATTTAAGTTGCAAGCATCTCTGAGCTGTATGGAGGCAGGAAACAATAAGGTCAAGAGTTCAGACTACCTGAGTTTTAAAACTAGAGGAGGATTATTATAGCCTCCTATTTTTAATTGATGTATCCAGCCTCTCAAAATAATTTCAACTAAATCAAAATAAATGACCTCTAAATAACTGCTATTCAATAATATTATTGGACTTCACAGATTTTACCATAGCTGTACTTGTTAGAATTTCACTTTTAAAGTGCTGATACTACCATGAATAAGAACTAGAGGGCATTGTGTATCTTACAACCAATCCAGAAAGTTCAAGCTACTCTTTATGAACATTCAAACCTATTTTAAGACAACTAGCATAGCCCTTTCTGTTTACAGATATGAAATTACTCCTTTGGGCCTAATTATCTCAACTTGAGAGTAGCATCACTTAACAAAAGACATCTATCTTTTCCTTTTACACATTTAGATGCTTTCTTTCTTGATTTTTTTTTCTTTTTAAATATAAATAAAGAATTAAGGGTCCAGACAGCATCATATGCCAGAGTTATGCAGGTCAAGTGATTTTCAAGTATGAAGAATTTAAAGCCATATCTAGGTTCTAGGACATTTTTCTGAGGGTAGCTGGAAAAAGAAAAGTAACCTTTTGCAATCCACAGTATTCTTCAGTTTGATAGAGCTGGATGGACCAGAGCAAACATCACCTGGGGCATCAGCTGAGTGTAAAGAAGGTGAAAAGTAGATGAATGTGAAAAGAAGCACTTCTGACAAACACTGAAGGGGATGCAGAATCCTGGAACAGCTAAATGCCTGTCAAACTTGGAACTGCTTTGCCATGGTTTTCCTCCCTGGCCTCTAATGAGACTATTAGGTCTTTCTATGCTTATGTTCTCCATCTGAAACATGAAAATATAATTTCTCATTTCTCTCCCTTAGAGGACAGTGTGAAAATAAAGCTACAGAAATCATGGAACTCTATTACTGGAAGTCATATGAACAAACAGGTTGGACAGAAAGCTAAGACAAAGTTCAGAAGAGCTTGAGGAACAGACACATCTCAGAAACAAAGTGGTCGTTAATGGCTGGAATGCTGAGACACCACTTTGGCACTTGCAAATCCATGATACGCTAGATGCCAGGCTCAGCACAGTGAAACAGTTAGGTGTGGGCTTATACTTACTGTGCTTGTTTTATACCGATCACAGTCTGAGCAATGGACCCTAAGGCCATACCTCTGCAACAGGATGAGGTCATATTGTTCCCTGTTGAGGAAACCATGAATTTCACCCCAAGTGGCAGCTATTTTTTTCGGCCCCACCCACCTTCAATGCTGCTGAGTGCAGGAGTGGCTCCTACAGACACACTGAGTCATGCCAAGAGTCTGTTGCTTAAACAGTTTCCTCACACCAGAAGGCATAGAAGCGTTTTTGTCACTTGCACAGCAGTTGCCATTAAGAAGTCAATGTTTGCCAACATATCAACCCAGTAGGCTGCAATTGTTCCATATGCTTAGAGTATGGCATTTCTGTGGTAACCGTCAAATACCCGAATGCTAATAGTGACACTTCCCCAAATATTGTTACTTTAACTCCTTTCTCAGAGCCAAGAAGGAAATGGACTCCTCACTCAGCTCCTCCTCAACTCCCTGCTGCTTTTCAGCAAAATTCTCTTCCATTTTCTTTACAGGGTCAATGGCACAACAATTCTTACCATCTTTCATCATCGTGACAGTTCCTTTTCACGTCTTTTAAGACGACAATAAGCACTTTGCTTCTGAAGTATGGGGGAAGAAATGAAGGTGTACTCTGCCTGAGAGTCAAGTGGCAGGATACAATGAACAGATGAGACCCAGAAAACCTCCTTTGCCAGAAAAGACAGTGCATTATGTCAAAAGCAAAGCAAGCATCCAATATTTTTCAGCTGAAGGTAGAAGATTACAGTGTTTAGCTTTGTGGGGATGAAACATCTGGAACATGTATCCAATTCATGGCTCTAGATCACATATATTAAGCTTTAATACACTAATAATAGCATTCTACTATCACAGCTAATTTGAAGATCTCTCTTCTGAAAGTCTGAGTTAGAAAGAAATGTGACCAGCAATAAAAACATGTAGCTGAATGCTGTATAGCCTCATGGGCCTTTAGGGAAGGCTGAAGGAAGTCAGTCTCTCAAAGGCGTGTGCATGTCCACAGATACTTGCTTTTCAAGGGGTGGGCACTGAAATCTGAACGAGTACAAGTCCTCTGGTAATTTCCTCATCCTTAAGCTGCACAGATGTGAATTAGTCCCTTACAGGCAGTACACAGGAAGCTATGACCAGAAGCTGGACTTTTAACTTTTGCTTTCCCACTAAATGACCATCACCTTCTTACTGATACTGAACTATCAAGTTTTAATATTGTTATCTCGCATGTTGCTTTCATTATCTGTCACATTAGGTTTGTTGAGTTTTGTATTTGCTTTGCTTCCCAGAGCTAAGCTATTCAACTTAAATTTAAAGCACAGACTGCAAAAACATCACCACTGGCCTTATGGCCACTTAATGCTCTTAATTTGAGATAAGCAAATGTGTTCAAGCTAAATAAGAACCACCCCAGATTTCAGCACCAAAATTTAAAGGCAATATCTTTATTATCAAAGAAAATTAATTTCTTCCCAACCTTGCTCTTCTTCCTCTCTTTTTGTTTGACATTTCTGACTTCTCACTTATTTTTTGGAACCCAGTTTTGTCTGACACACTGCAGACAGAACACTCATCTACTTTTTTCAGCAACGTGTTAAAAATATAATAATTGTTATATATGGTTAGAGGCTTTCTGGTTAACTACCATTGTCTACTGCATTGGGGACATTTAAATGTCTTTGAAATTATGGTTACTTCATACATTCTTGATATTTATCTTAATGTCCAATTCTGCATTGACTCCTGCTCCTGGCACTGGTGATATACCTTACTGCAAAGGATTTCTTTAAGTGATAACAATGTGAAAAATAATTCCCTTGTATTAAGTTCCTTGTTTGGTTTGTTGTTTTTTAGTATCAAACCAACTGATGAAAAACCTCCTGGACTTTGGCTCTCACTTCCCTGAAGCTTGAGGTGTGCAACAGAAAATAGATTTCCCTAGTTCTGGCCAGCTGAAATAATATGTAATAGCTTGAGAGAAGGGGTACAGAAAGCTGGAAGTGTGCATCAGAAAGCAGTGCAATGGATGCCAAAACCTGGCACAAAATTTCCACCCTCTGCTTGTTTTTTGTCCTTGAGAACCTCTCTGCCTCCTTACCCGTGGCAGAAAGAGTTTCACTCTATTTTCTAAACCACTTTAAGATCTGCATAGGAAAGTTACTATTATGTAATTCCCATTCATTGAAATATAAGCAAAATCAAAACAACCATCAATGTCAGATCATAGTTTTATAGCATGACAACACAAATAATGTTTGCTCTCTCTCTAACACAAACCCATAAATCCTCAGTGGATTAACTTTTCAGAAACCCTTACCAACTGTTCCTGCCACTACAGCACAATTCAAGATCTCAAGCTGCCAAAGAGCTCTGCTGCTGTTTTCAGAACACAGCAATCAATCATGTTAAGGAAGGGAATATGAGAGAGCAGATTAAGCAGAGACAGAAATGTTAACTTTAGGAGCAAATATCTAACTTTAGGTTTTGTTAGAAAGAACCAAATATAACTCTGAAAATTATGAGAAGCTCCCTCAATTTCCCCATGCTTGTATTGAGGACCAGTTCAGCTTCAGACTGTTCAGCTCATCACACAGATGTATGCCTGTCATACAGCACAACTTGTGCTTCAAAGATGCACAAGCAGCACAAAACTTAAATGCAGCAGATGATAGCACCCCCTGCACAAGCTTCAGCTCCTGGAAAGACCAGGAGCATATATTCCTGGAAAAGCTCACATTCACAAGTGCTCTGATCCATGCTTGTCGATGCTAAATCTGAACTATCCACCTGTGATTGTGTTTGAATGAGTTAGCTAGCATGGCAGTTGTGCCACAACGAGGTCAATGTGAGCTGCAGTTCCTGCCCAGGAGCTGGATAAGTCCTCTAGGCTAGGCTGCTCATTCACACCAGTGGGAATTTCCTGGAGGAATTTCCTGCAAGATCAATCTTGTTCTGTTTTACAAATCTGCTAATTTTCCTTTGCACTGCATGATTCTATAGGTAAAGAAGGATTACAGACCCAATCTCTCTGTATGCATGTGTAAATAAGTACCTTATATTTTCTGTGCTATGCACAGAATAGATGCAGTAGATGCACACATACAAATACTAGATTGGCTTCCTAATTTTATACAGAGAAAATCTGCTTACCATAGAATCACAGAAGGGTTTGGGTTGGAAAGGACTTTAAAGGTCATCTAGACCAACCCTCCTGCAGTGAGCAGTGACACCTATGGCTAGATCAGAGCCCTGTCCAACCTGACCTGGAATGTTTCCAGGGATGAGGCTTCTACCATCTCTCTGGCGAACCTGTGCCAGTGTTTCACCACCCTCACTGTAGAAAATTTCTTCTTTATATGCATATAAAAATACACACACAGGCCTGTTATACACACACAGGCTTCTTAGAATACTAATGTAATTTAATTACTCTTAGGCAAAGATTTTCCTTTAACTGAAGGTATTTTCTTTGTGAGATATAGTTTTTTTCTTGTTTAATGCATACATGGGCTCTCTTTAGTTCCATCAAATTTTTGTTTTCCTTTTTCCCCTCAGGGGACAATGCATGAATGCTACTGTCATAAAAATTAATGGAAAGGAAAAAGAAAACAAACCAAACCTCAATCCAGCCTGGTCAGACTAATGATGTGGGTGATGTTAAATGAAACCAGAGGAGTAAACATGTGAAGGTGACTAGCATTAAGATGATATTCAGCTCCCAAGCACATGGAACAGGGCTTTCACTAGAGATTTACTGCAGATCCACTCCCAAAGCAGTGTGAGATGACACCAGAGCTTGAGGCTCACAACAGTACAGCCTGAGAGAGAGTGCTATAACTTCTAGTCTCTGTGAAAAGGGGAAATAGTATATATTTATTTGCCTTTTGGAGGGAATCACAGAGCTAAGTTCATTAAAGCCCATTAAAGACTTCAAAATTAGGAACAGACATTGTATAAAAATAAGGCCTTATAGTGTAGGCATGGAAGTATGATGAAGTGAGCAGAGGACTGAAAGCACCTTCTGAACATCTACATGTGCTGAACATCTAGGTGTGTTCAGACTGATTGTTCTGACTACATGTTTAAGTGCCCTTTCCACTCTGTAGAAAAACAAACAAAACCCACCTCAAACCCCCAGCAACAGAAAGGTAACTACAATCTCTGGATTAGAGATGTGAAAAGTACATCACATGAACTACACTTTTCAGCTCCAGGTGTCAAAAGATGGTAGTCTCTTATTTGCTCCACTTTAATATCAGGGCAATTCTGTGGATTTCAAGGGACTCACTGGTTCTGTAGGTCCCACTTCAGCAAACCACTTACACACTTACAGCTCATCCCAGTGAACTCATTGCTGCTGGGATCCCCAGACATTAAGCCACACTGCCTGGAGGCAAAGGCAATGCATAAACCTGGAGGGCTCAGTAGATCTTCCTAAGTGTTTAAGCAGAAGCATATGCTGATGCCCTCCCTGAAGACCCCAGTCCTCTCCCATATCACACCTAGTGGACATTATTCATTGCTGTTATCCCATGTCACTTCAGAATATACAAGAAATAAAACCAGCTTGCTGTAAGCAATAAACAGCCAGATAAACTTCAAGGTTATATATTGCAAGTGTATCAGGTCAAAGGAACAGCAGGGATATTATCTAGCAATCTTCATGTGTTTCCTGTTTTCAGTGTCCTAGATTTCTCACAAATTTTAGTTTCCCTATATGGCAAACATATACTTTAGCACCTGCCTGCATTGCCCTTTCTGCTCTGGGAGGGTTTGAATGCTGTGGACTGACTTAGGGACCAGCTCTGCCTTGTCATCAGGATGCAAACAGCAGGTTCAACTCTGTTTTACCGATGCATGTATCACACAGATATAACATGATGCAGAGTTGGAGCTGATGAGTAACCTTCTCATTCCAGGATGTAGCACTTCTTGTTGCTGCCAGGCACCTCTGTACTGATTTACAGTCACCCAGCTTTGATATGAGTGGAGGAGTTCTCTTTCTGAGTCTCACCAAAAGTCTAATTGTGAGCTTACAAACATACTGATCCAAGACACACACTAACGGAAGCACAGGAGAAGGCCACAGTACCTATTCACGTTACACCTCTTGCTAAGAAATAGTTTTTTAAGGCTTAAAAGCAAACAGAACCCTGTGCACTTATCAACGACCACAGAAAAACCCAGCAACATGTCTGTTCACACACACACACAGAGTTGGAGCTGTGATGCAAACAGTTGGATTTCATTTTAAACATGGAAACCATTATTGTAATTTGTAATTTTCTAGGAAAAAAAAAAAAAGGTTAGATTTTATTTTCTGATATCTGTGTGGCACAGGAAGATTTGCCAGCTCAAAAAAATGAAAAGGTTATTTCTTAGCTGGAAAACACAAAAGGGGACCAAAATCTGTTCACTGCCAAATGGCTGCTCCAGGACTGAAGTGGTTTGGATTGAAGGGTAAATAAAAGAAAATATTTTAAAAGAAAAAAAAGCCATTTTGGACAAATGGGCATAAATTATAATAAGGAATAGAACTACCAGATATATGAATGAATATGATATTTTGTGGAAAAGTCAACACAAAGCTTTTACTGTGACTCTCAAAGCTACTGCTACTCAAAGCTCCTTGCTAAGAGTGCTTTGAAGAAAACAACAAGCATGAGGGTGAGGGACTTTGAGCTGATATAGTCTATTTGTATTTCCAAAAGACATCTGACAAGGTCCCTCATCAAAGACTTTTAAAGAAACTGCTGTCATGGGATGCAAGGGAATGTTTTCTCACAGATAAAGAGGTAGTTAAAAGATAGGGGATAAAGTGGGGCAGTTTTCACAGCAGCAGGATGTCACTGGGGGATTCCCCCAGGTAGCCAAACTAAGCTTTCCAAAACTGATCTAGCAAAGGGCATGAACAGTGAGCTGACAAAGTTTTCTCAGGATACCAAGTTTTTCAAGGTAAAATCTTTCAGTAAAGTTGAAAGCCAGCTGTGAAGAGATGCAGGAGGCTCTCATGATACAGAAAGGCAAATGAATTTCAATACTGATAAACATGAAGCAATGCATATAGGAAAAACTGCTAAGTTTTACATACACAGAAAAGGGTTCTGAACTGTTTATCACTGAGAAAGAGATCTGCAAGTTATGAAAAGCTGGTTTTATGAAAGTGGCAGCCTCCTTCTCAGCTGCATCTCCCAAAGTACAACAAAACCAGAAAATTAGCCAAATGTTTTCAAAAGTACAGCTTCCACACAAGGAACAGTTACACAGAGACTCGGACAAGCCTGTGAGAGAGGTGAACAAAGGGATACCATAGAAGTGTAAAATCATAACTAGCACAGAGAAAGTGCTAGTGAAGGAAACTAACAGCTGCTTCATCTCTCTTCCACTGCCAGAGGGAGGGGGTAGCAACAACAAAAAGATAAGGCAAGTTTAAGAGAAGCAAAAGAAGGCAGAATATGTAAATATCCTAGGATGGTGACTGTTTATGAGAGTTCAAAAATCAGCTACAGAAATTCATGGAAAAAAATCCACAAGAAGATATAAACACAAATGGAAACACTGAGCCAGAAGTACCTGGGAGAATACTGTGTTTGCCTTATTTCTGACTCTTCCTCTGGGATTGAGCTTTGGTTGCTACAAGCTGCTCGACTTCTAGCTTACCCTCCTACAGCCAACTCTGCAAGGCTTCACGGGTGTATGTTTTACTGAGAACTTACAGACTAGAAAAAAGATAAAGATTTCTGGTAGCACTTTGAATTGTAGCAGGAACAAATCTGACTCTAATAGTGATGGTGTCAAGGTCTGACTCTTTCATCCTTACCCTCTACCTGTGCATCTGTTCAGTGTGCTGGTTATAGAGCTCATGGCTGCAATGGACCATCAGGTTCTCTCCTCACTTGTATAACTGAAATCAGTGGGGTTTTATGTTTGGAAGAACAGAAGGCTGAATGGGATGGTCACTGCTCCACTGAAAAATGATTTAGATAATTTATTAGTTTTAGTAGCAGTCTGATGTACAAAAACTACACAGCTTAGTTCCTTAACTTTTAGAATTGTACTGCACTGTAATGTTGAGATCAGAACATAAAAAGAACACTTAGCAGTTTAATTCACCATAAAGAAAGAACTTTATTGTCATGAAATGTTCTTATCAGAAATGTTGTTTCTTCTTCATTTAGCAAAAATAATGATACCCAAAGGGGAATGTGATGTTGGGACAATATAAGCTTCAGAGTAAAATAAATAATCCAAACCAAAAATAGTTCTTTAGACCAATAGCTCAGCTCCACATTGTAAAGATGATATTGTTAATACTAAGTTTAAGACAAAATCTGGATGATAAGCTAGTGGATCTTAAGAGATCACACAAAACCAGATAATTGACATCCAGAGGGTATCTGATTCATCTTTTTTGTGCAGTGATGCTTGGTTTCACTATTCGAAGAAAGTCTGATCAAGACAAAACAGGAATACAGAATCTAGAAGATAGGATTTGTACTTGTCTCAACTGCAATTCCTTTTCATAGATTGCCCAACACACTAACTGGACAAGTAATAGCATCAGTGTTATCCTAAGGTTCACCTTAGAGTCAAGTCTGTCTTGTATGAAGACATGGACACCAACAGAATCAACACAAATCGTGCATGTACTCAAAATCAGATTTTGATCTGAATGTCAGTATGCGCATGTCTGGATCTCTCTATTCAACTGGGATGAAAAATATTTCAGTGCTATTTTCCTGGCATGTACCTGAAAAAATGTAGTTGCTGTTATTTAAAGCTGTATCTCTCTTCATTTTTACCTCTTGAATTATCAGATGCCTGAAAATTCAGTGCTGTGCTAGTGGTTTCTTTATATTAGAGCACTGAATTTTTGCTCTTGACCAACAAACAAGTTATTCTCCACATTAAAGTATTTATTTTCAAAAGAAAGATCTTGTCTGCTTCTATTATCAGCAAATTAAGAGTAATGGCAAATGCTTAGCTTCACATGCTTATAGAAATTCATTGTTCTCCTCTTACAGCTAAGTCTTTTATTTTATAATAAACAAGGACAGTCATTGGTATTCCAGCACTGCACAGTTGCCTACCTTCTTAACTTCCACAGCATTCTTCTTAATTTATGTGAAGCCTTCTGATAATCCTTGAAGGCCAAAATTAATTGCTGTCTGTTTTTCCAAACTCTTTTAGGGTCCAGATTCGTAGCACTGTGATAAAGACTCCTTGCCCCCCTTCTTGACTGAAATATATCTGTATTAGTCTGCACGTTGACACTTAAGTAAATCATTTATATGCAAGGCTGAATACGCTAATTGTAGAATAATTTTGAGACTCTTTCTCCTCTGCAAGACAATTATTTCAGTGTGTTGAAAAATATTTTAAAACAGACTTTCACATAGAATTCATGGCCACCCTAAAACTTTTCTTTTAGAATAGCATATTTTGGCAGCTCTTGCCTGGGTAAGGACATGGGGGTTTTAGCACAAGACAAACATAATTTAACACATTCCATCCCAAATAAATGCAATTCTAGATCCAGTAAACTTATGTGGGGCAGGATTTTATCTTTTGGGTCTTCTTGGTCTTTCTAAAAACTAAACACAATTCTTTGAAATCAAGAAGGTAGAAATGTCATACCCAAGAAGCTTGAATCATCTTACAGTTGAGTTTCCCTAATTAAAAGCAATCCTCAAAGAACAAATCACCTCAGGAATAGTGGGGTCTTTTTAAAAACATTTCTTTGCAGTTTCCAGTCCCTATACCACAAACAAACCCATGGAAGTCAAAAGCATTTGGTGGAGAAATCTATAGATGCTCTAACATGCAGAAGAGGATCTGTCACGTAAAGATAAGACCCAGGACAGAGAGACATTATAAACAACAGAATGTGGACTTTGATGCTCCATTTTTGCAACAGTCAGAAGGTGCAGAGCGCAGGAGTTTATGGCATGGGACCAGGACCAGACTGATCTAAATAAGCATCTAAATGCTTATGCATTTAGAACAGGGAAGAAAAAACCCAGTAATGTCAGCAGCTAAGCTAAGAAATACTTTGTTCCTCCAAACTCTCATCACTATAGTAAGTATTCTGAACACAACACCACTTGGGGTCATAAGGAACTATAATTCAGAAAAGAAGAGAAGGAAACAGAAAATGATTCTGACTTCTGATTCTAGGCAGGTGCCATTTTTTGAAGAAGTACTGAGCTTGTTATTACATGGACATAGTCTTTTTAATTAGGTTCAGATCCCATCAGCGTTAGCAGATGCACACTACGTAGACCTTTAGAAATCTCAAGCTCTCTTCACTACATTCCAAAAAAATCAGAGAAAAAGGTCCCATCCCCACTAAGCTTCACAAAGTTCTCATTCTCTATGAGACTGAAATTTCATTGTTCTGTTTTGCAGGAGCTTACATTTTTCTGGTTTTCAGCAAGTGAAAGGCTTAGTCATCTGTCATGGCCACATTTTATTTTTATGTGTTTTTTTCCAACAGTTTTTTTTCTAAACTGCCATGCTGGTCACATTTGTTGTCCTTCACTAGATTAAAATTAGTTTGTGATCAGAAGAAAATATGCTCCCAAGGAAATTTTAGGATGCAAAGTTAATGGAGTGTCCCAAAAGCCTCCAAGTGTCCTGTGTAGTATCCATCAAGCAAACCCCATAGGTTTTGTGCAGTTTTACTTCCAGCACGATAAACAACTCCCTTGCCTCACATCGTTCTGCTTTACAGCTCTAAAACTTGTGCTGATTGTGGGTGCATTTTTCATCAGCTTCACATTGTCTTTCCAAAGTTCTTCAATCACTATTTTTTTTTCTTCTGTGCTAACCAATATGAATATTCATCTTGCTTCTCAGAGAAAGCCTTGATATCCTTGAAGGAGCAGTCCTTTCCAAGTGACACTGACAGTTATTAGAACATTAAACTGGAAACATGATCGGTTTGATCTTTGTCAACTTTGTTCTTTTCTCTGTAAGAGTCAGCTCGGACGTGCATCTCTGCATCATACTCAACACTCTCTGGTCTTACTGCTGCTACAGTACACAATCTCTGTCCTGTCAGTAAGGCAACAATAACTTGATTATATTTGTTGTCACTCATTTAATTAATATCAGGTCTTGTTTCCATCTTAAAATGTTCTCTATGCATTATTTTTCTTGATGTCAGGTCTTGTTACGAATAGGAGACACTTCTGCAGGGTTTCTTTGGGTTTCTTTTTTCTGTTTTTTTTTTTTTTTCCTTTCTGTGCCTGCAATGAAGCAGCACAGTGGAAAACTGATCTATGGCTTCTTTCCAAAACACTATCATATTACTGACAAATAATGACAATAGCTGTATGGACAGCTGAAATCTGCTCCCTATACATTGTGGTTTCAATTTTGAGAGGCACAGTGTCTGATTTATTTAAATATCTTCTAAGACTTTACAAGGTTAGAATTTTCAGAAGCAATCAGTTTGGCTTAACTGTGTCCCCATCAAACATCCTCATCAAATTCAACAGTGGTTATATCAGGTGTAAGACACAAATTAACTGTTGAAAACATTACTCACTGAAGTTACAGAGGACTGAATTTCCCCAGTACTCAAAATGATCTCAATTTCATTCTTTTCAAGATGAGAATATGATGATCTATCCATGCTGTATGGAACAAAACCATCAGCCTTACCCCTATATATCTGAATCCTGCTTCTTATAGCCAGGTCTCCATGTTCATTGAATAACCCTGCAGAAATGGATGCTCTACTTTTGCCTTCTTACTACACCTTGCAATTTTTTTCTTTCTAGGAATGCATGTAATACATGTTACATTGCTTAATTTAAGGACAATAAAATAGAAATTAGATGTCATACAGAACTATGCTAAAAAATAAAGAAGAAAAAGATGAGAGAAATTTGAAATACCTATTTGGGGTATTCTTGTTTTAACTCTATCTGGATTTAGGAAAAGCTTTTCGAAGAAGCTATGAAGTTACCTTAGAAGTCCATAAACCTTACCAGATACTTCAAATTTACCTCCAGTATTCCAAATTAAATTCAGTGAGCATTTTAACAAGTTCTTTTTTCCATACAGTTAGTCAAGCAATGATTAGAGCTAGTATTGCCTTACACTTGCTGACTTTTATTTTCACTAATCTTGAAAAGTAATGAAGATTTCCAAAACTTTGAAGAATTTAACAAAAATTCTGTTGCTATAATCATAAGGATTTCTTACTCAGGATTTAAAAAAGGTATTAAAGAAGCCAGCATCTAAAATACTTGATTTTTCCAAGGGCCTTAATAACATAATTAAAGAAAAGTCAATGCAGTAAAAGGAAGATAAAATGGAAAAGCGATGAATTTCCACAGACACGAATATTCAGTATTTACAGAAAAGAAGATAAACTGAAAAGTACATTTCTAGTAGGATGGTATTTTAGACTAGCTGTATTCAACACAAGGATCAAAACAGGCAACAAGAGTGGACAGAAGAAAAGAGATCTTAGTTTGAAACATCTTAAAACCTTTATAGGTCTGAAAACTAAAGACTGCTTTTGGATTGAAGGTGAAGTATCTAGACTTTGTCTCCTGTATCAATCACTCATTGCCCTGTGAAGTCTAAATACAGATTCCATGTGACAAATAAATTTGAGTCTGAGGGGAGTCAGGAGAAAATATGTACCAGTAATTAAGTTTTAAATGTGATGCTTATCCAGGTTCCAACGCAATGAGTGTGTGCAGGGCCGTGAGGCAGTCCCAAAACAACACATACCTTTTTTTTGCAGAAAAAGTGTTGCATAAATTTTCCTCTGATATTTGATGTCATTCTACTTATTGATTGCACACCTAGTCTCATGAGCAAGCACAAAAATTTAATCAACATACTGGACTCAGTCCCACCACCACAGACTTCAGTGGAAATTGGATCAATCCCATTATCTACCATATGACTCCACAGAGCTTCCACAGGGAGAACCTCATTTCTAACTCCAGCCCGCAGGGCCCCCGAGGCTACATTTAAAGCAGTGAGCAATGTGAATACCAACTAGCCTAAAATAGCATTAAATGTGTTTAAATAGGCCAAGATAATTTGGCCAGCTACAAAAGCATAGTCTGCCCTGAAAGCCCACCAATATTTCCTGCACGTTTGTTACAGGAAGTAGGCTCTAAAGGCCAGATGTGTTAAAAATATATGACATGGCCTGCTGCTGGCCAGGAGAACATCAACAGCAGAAAAAATCCTACTGACTTACGCAGGATGAAATTCATACCCTATTTGTCTGCCTGTCTTGTTTCATCCTGATGCCATGATTGGCATTGCTAACCAGCGTAATACATGTACTGCTGCACATAGCAGAGTGAGGTTAGATCCTCAGCTGGTGTAAGCAGTGTAATGTTCCCTGTGGCTCAACTTCCCAGGGGATTCTGGAACATAAGCCATGGTGCTGAGTTAGCTCAACACAGCAAAAATTGGGGTTGGTTTCCATCCAAAAGATGCTGTTCCAACATCAGCCAAGTGAAACCTTCCTGGACCTGGTGGGTCAATGATAACCTCACCCATGGTGAGGGTGCCAGGTAAGCTCTGTGTTGCGGTAAAATACTGCTAACAGTGTGATTTACGTTAAAAATCTAGGAAATGCTTGTGAGCAGCTAAACTGGGGTGGAGGGGGCTCCTTCTGGAGAACAAGGCTGGAAGGTGTCTGGTAGCCCTGTGGGCTTCTGGGAACAAGACCAGCTGGCAACGGTGAACAGCAGGGGAAGGCTCAGCAGCATGGCCACCCAAACCCCCAAACGTCTGGGGAGCAATGTGGTGCTTGGAAAAACCCTTGGAGGTAGAAGCAGGGGGAATGCAGTCTTTAATCCCCAGTCTGTTCAGTGACTATGCGAAGATAAAAAAGAAACGCTATTCTTTCCATAAATCCAGAAAATAAAGGCCAGATATCTGATCAGCAAGCATCATGCTGAGAGCTAAAGTACCTTGACTGATTATTAAACAAAACCAGAAAAAAAATATTTGAACAAAACCAAAATCTACTGTTCTGGGTGGCTTTCTAAGCTGTTAAGGACAGCACCACAAGAATGATTTAGAGGCCTAAGACTCACTGTCAGGTTTAGATCCTTTTGAAAATTAAGAGCTTTTAATCATTTTGTTTCTTGTTCCAGTTGTTTGTAAGGCTAAATAGGCAAATGAATCAGAAATTTCGTGTTCTGGGACTATGTGAACACACAGAAGTGAAATCTGCTCTATTTGGACCAGTTTGTCTCCAGTGTCCTTGGGAGAAAAAGGGAACAACTGTTTGGCAGCTTACAGCTCCCTGGCAACCAGATGCTCCCTGCAGAACCTCTGCTCAACACTTGTGACATCTACCACTGCTACCACCTTCTACATGGGAAAAAACAGCCGGAGGGCAATGTACCCAACATACTCATCCCAGTGACACCGGGCAGGTCTTCAGTGGTGCTGTGCTCTGCATAGAAAGCCTCCTAGCCTCAGGTACAGCATCCCAAACCCTGCATGAAGGGAAGGAGGCCATGCACAGCAGCTACTGCTCATTACTCCTGATAATAGCTAGAATTAACTGAAACATTTTTGTAATACTCTTCAGGAACCTAATTCAATCTACCAATCCCTAGAAATTAATGGTATGAACTTGCATTAAATCAGTCTGTCATTAGCTTGGCTTTCTTTATGGCAACTCATTAGGAGGTATTTCCTGCAATCTAGAAGCCAAAAGAACATCTACAGACACAAGTTAAAATATATTATGGTACATTAACTCCCCTGCAGAGCTTGCTTGTGTGTCACAGCACGTGGCAGTCACAAGGTATGAAGACAGGGTGGCAGAACGGAAACCGCCTTGGCTATAGACCTAGTCATAACTAGGATTTGCTCCATTTCAATGAATTCATTTGATACATTTGAATGATGTGGCCTTGTGTTTGCTGCTCTTGCTGATTCATGCCTCAGCTATCCCAGGGACAAGGAAGCCATCTGAAATAGGAGTCATCCAGAAAGCATGTCCTCCCTCAAAGTGCAGGTCAGTGCGATGTGAGTCCAAATATTTCTCAATATTGCAAAGAGAGGGACAGAAATCCAAGTAAACCCCTGCAGCCACTGGAAGTCCCACTGACTTCAGAGTTCTGACCTGCACTGGTGGTTAAACCAGCCTGAGGATTTGGGTACTAAAGGTCAGAGTGCCTGTTGTGTGCAAGGAAAACTGTCCTAGAGAAACAGCCCATTTTCTGTGGAGAGCTCTGCAGGGTTTTCTGAACAGCAGATCAAGCAACGATATAGAAAGCAATTGATCTTGATCAAGCTTACGTCTTGTACACATATACATACAGGTGTGTGTGTGAGAGTGTGTACATGTGTAACATTTTTTTTTCCACACAGGTGTCTGTGTTTGCACAACATTCTAGAAAAAAGAAGTTAAAAAGAATTGAGACGAAACTGATTTATAAGAACCATATAGCAGGAGATGTGCCTCTGCCTTCTATAAGGAGCACACAAAGAAGTTAAAGAATTCCACCAGCCCTTAGAAACCAGCCTACAACTCAACTAATATTGTTAAGATTTTCTTTTAAGGCTTGTATTTTTATTATTTATTATAGGCAGTGAAACTTCACTTACCCTCAAACCTTATCTGAAAAAAGCCACACTTGTTTGAAATGAGGTCATGTCCCTTGACATACATTAAGTGACGTGAAAAGCTCCCATTTATTCTAACACCCATTTATCCATGTTAATACCATTTGAATAAAGGAACTTTCACAATACATCACTTTTTTTTTTTAGCAAAACTCAAAGTTAATTAAACCAAACCCTACAATATTTATGACTTTTTTTGTAGCTCAATGTGGTTTAGAAAAGGTGATGTTAATATTGACATTAATTAACGTCAATCTTAATGTACTATTACATTAATAGGCTGGCATATCATTCAGCCTAAGGCAATGTACTGTGCTGCTCAAGCTATTTATAACAAAAAGTATTTGAAACAGCTTTGGCCCCCACCAAAAAAAATAGAATAAAATCAATTTATACTAAATGTTGTTGCAGAACCAGATTCATCACCCTAGGGATTAACAAAAAAAAAGAAAGACCAATTTAATGACAGGGTTTAGTTCATTATTTATCTTCTAGCATGTAAATTATAGATTGTCATGAATTTTTCATCCTTTTGGTGCCCACTACCTAATTCATGCGAAAAACATAAGTCTGTGTTACAAAGAGCGAGCTCCCTGGCTCTGTGTACGAGAAACATCTCCTCTGCCTTTTGACAGACGATAATCTGTCAAAATGAAAAATTAATGGAGACTCCCTTAATTCATCATCTTCTGCCTCTCTTCTATTAATGGCTTTTTTTTTTTTTTAAACTTCTGTAACTCTGCTTGCACTGGATAGAGCTAGTGCTTGGGGTGGTGAAGATAAACAGGTCAGGTGACTGCTTCAGCTTTTGCAGTGCACTATAATTCAGCTGATAGACGGATGACGTGTTATTTATTAAATGCACTGAGGAATCCTGTGGCTTCCAACACAGTCTGTAAGCATGCTGAGATAAAGCTCATACCACACCTCTTACCACTCTCAGCTTGGCCACAAAGAAAATTACTCTGCACAAATGATCATAAAGAAGTTGCATGAACTAAGTGTGTTATACTGCATACAACTCAAGCAAGCCATCCATGTGACAACCAGCAGAGAGAATAATTAGGATTTAGTCTGATTATAAAATGTATCTAAACCCAAACCAATCCCTCCCTCAAATTTACCTTTGATGAAATATTTTATGTTGCTGAAAAAACCCCACTGGTCATAGAGCACAAAACCCAGTTAACAAGTGCAGAAACGTGCCATTGTAAATAGACTTCCTCATGTTCCTAATCACTAAAATCTAAAACCAGAAGGCTGCACAAAAGGTTTCCTGTTTTTACAATGCATCTGCTTTTGCATGTCTGATGCTTTACTAGGGCTGTGACAAGATAAAGCCAAGGAAAAGCCATGGCTCATCACAAAGAGGAGATTCTGACAGCCGCATGACGTGATTGTTAAGGACAGAGGAGCTCTATGGAAATAGATCAGCCTACATGGCAAATGAGTATTTGCTAGAAATAGCAGAGGGGATTATGACAACAGAAAAGCATTTCCTTCTATAAAGTGCATGCAGTGCACATCCATACATGTTTTGAAAGAATCATTTTCTGCTATGGAAATCCTTACTCAAACATCCATTTTTAACACTACAGTAATACTGTGGGCTAACTCCAAAGACATTTCATAGAAGAAAATGCAGCCTGACTCTGTCTCAACCTGAATAGTATTTAGAATTAACTTCTAAACTAGGAACCCACAAATTCCAGAAGGAATTAAAAACCTATTACAAATTCATTTTAACCTGCAGCTAAACAGGAATGCTTTCATTGAGAACTTGCTGTCTCTCACAGAGCAGTATAAACGTTACAAACAAATTCGTTTATCACAACAGCTAGAATATGATTATGACTCCAGAGCCTGGCCAGTGTCTCGCTGATGTTAACAGAAAGATGGCCACCAACTTCATGGGCAAGCTTTGACTCACATTTTGCAATTTTCATTTAGGCAGAGCCAGCTTGAAACCAGACAGTCTTGGACTGGCATGACAGAGGCCAAATTGACAGTCCCTGTTACTGAACCACCTTTACTATAGCTACAGTCTGCATGTCTTAGGCACTTGAAAACTTAGTATCTCCTTCCCCTGTGATGGGGAGAGCAAAAATGACACTTGACCAGTTTCTCAAAAGTCTTCTTCTCTTTGTAAAATGTCTTGGTTAAATATATTGATAACTTTTGGATGCCCTCTCCATGCCCCCCAGTAAAATCCTAAACACTTGACAAACAGGGAAAGAATTTCGATCATCCCTTATGGCAACAGGAGTAACTAACCATTAGCAAACAGCTTTGCAGGTGAATTGACTGCCTCTGCACATTGGAAAATGGCAGCAAAGCCAGACTCCTTCACAGGACTGGCTGGTCAATGGATCTGGTACACGAAACTCTAGGACCAAAACTCACTAAGATCTGAAAGATGTTCTGAAGCCTTTGTGCAATGACCTGATTACCATTTGCTTAATGCACTCACATTACAGACCTCACTATTTAAAAAAACATCACTGTTCCACTTTTCTTTCCTAGACTTAAAAGAGGTCCAACAGCTATGAAGCCTGGAATACTGCAACTTGCTAAAGAGTGCACTCTCTCACTGAGGGCAAGGAGATGATATTTTTATTGCTGCTCTCCATGCTGTACTTGGCCTGGAAACCAAACACCTCTCTCCAAAACACCTTACCTGTTGTTCATCTAAAGTGGTTATTGTTTCTTAATACAGCATTACCATGCAGATAAGATTGCACCCAAGCAGTGCAGCTATTTGTCTTTAAAAGTTTCAAGATGGAGAATAATGCAAGGGGGAGCAACAGAATTGCATTGCTACCTGCCATGGGTCATTAAAGGAGCCCCCAACATCTTCTCTCATGATCAAGTATTAAATCCTTCAGATACCTAAAAATTATTATGCTGATATGGCTGTTAAGGTCAAGGTTTAAAGTATAATGTGGATCTTAGAAGAAATTCTAGTGATTGATGTAACACATCAGACACTTACCTTGAAAAAGGTATTATTCAGCTGCCTCCACCAGAAGATTAAAAGTGGAGGAAAAAGAAGTTGCAGAACTGGTTAAATGACGTGTGGTTGTTCTCAGTGGTCAATGTTGCAATGAAATTACTGTAAAAAATAGCTACTGATATTGAAACTTGCCTGCAACATCTTCTGATCTCTCTAATACATGTCCTCCAGGCAGCAGTTCTCTCCTCACCTCAGTAACCTTGTTACACCAGCTGGTTTCAAATATTAGCCATTTTCAAAATCACAGCTGAAAGATGTTTTCTGTACACTCTGCATGTGAAGTTTCTGAAACTTTTCTGACAATGAAAGGGGCTCTCTTTGCATTTGCTCAGAGCCCAAGCCACTTCCACACAAATCTTTCCTTTTCCCCCCTGAAATTCTATCTCATTATTTTTAATGGTTGGATAGGGTTTGTGACCACCTAGCTTTTACACAGCATTAAGAGAATGACAACATTGAAAAGTGGGCAGAACTCTGAAGATGACACATAAGCTATAGAAATATGGGATGAACCATGCTTTATTGAAATCTTCACTCACTACCAGCAACAGCCTGGGATTTTTCCATGGCTACTGCTTAGTAATATATATCCATTTATATCAAAGCTGGAATGGTTTATGAATAGCCTATCTTTTACTTCTTACAACAGGATTATATATGTCATATAAGCACCTTAAGCCCATTACAGAACAATGCTGTTAAAGAGATGATTTGCCCAACTTCTAGGGAGTTACAGTTCCACTGCAGGACAGAAAAGGAGAGGCTATGCTATCTCCACACTCAGTGCAGTTCTGGTGTAACCCTGAACTCAGCATAGCAACAGAAGAATCTGATCATGCCCTTCAATTCCTCCTCAGGCAACTTCATTCCCGCAGAAGCTGGGGAGACAACAGAAAGCTCTGCTCTTTGTTGCTATGTTTATGTGTAGACATAACCAACAGGAACATGAAAGCACAACAAAAAGAACCTAAACAGGGGAAAAAAAATGAACTCTTCTACTCATATGACTGGAAAAATTCAGATTCAGTTGCACAAACATAAGGGAGTGAGGGTAAAGGAACTGAAAATCAGGCCCTAGATGATGTGCTTTTCATCACATCACCTTTTCCAGATTCTGGATGAGCTTTTAAAGAATAAACTTGAAATTCAGAGGGAGAGGCTGGGGAAAAGCAAGAGCTTTGGTATCCATAGGACACCTGACTTGGGGTTACATCAGTTCCGAGTTTTGTTGCTCTAACACCATAATGTTGCCAGACAAGTTGTTTCACATTCATAATTAGTGTCCTTTACAACACTTTTGTCACAATATGAAGCTCTTATAGCCCCCTGAGGTTTGATTCATCCAGGTTATACTTGTCCATACCCTCAAGTGCTCTCACTGGAGCAATTCCTGATTTGCAGTCAAAAGGGAGAGCAGGATCAGACCTTGTCTGGATCAGTACATAACCATGTTGTGTCCACAAGGATGTGCTTATGACTGAGATTAGCTTCATTAAAACACAAACTTAGGGAAGTAAAAATATGAGGCACCTGATTTTAGAATAAATTACCTTCATGAAATTATGGTCTTTTCTTCACACTGCAATATTCACAGGAAATTAATGAGGTTGTCAGATGAATTCTATGAAGATTTATGTGCTGATTAGGTGACATGTCTTAAAACAAAATAAAATAATAAAGAACCTCTTCCATTAAAAAAAGCAGCATACTTAATTTGAATTCAATCTTTTATCAGATTACCTCTGTTTAGTGGCAAATAGTTCCTTTGTTTAAAAACCCTTCACAAAGACAAAGCCTCAGGAAAACATTCTGTAAAACTATTCTGAAAGTCAAAGTCATTTTGACAGAAATCAAACCAGAAATAATTTCTCCCTGAAGGAATCCTGCTTTATTTTAATGATGTCTGGATTGTTTCCATTTAAATAGCATAATGGGAATTAAAAAAAAAAAAAATCAACTGTCCATTTTAACACTGATCTTTCTTGTAAGCTTACTCAGTCATTTGTCATATACATTTTGCTCAAGTGGAGAAAACAAATATTAAAGGAAAACAATTTGACTAAAAACATCTTCCCTTCATTAAGGAGCTTTATGTTCTAATGTCTGAAAGTGAAAGTCTGCTTTAATGGCTGCTGGGAGATGGGGATCTCTCTGCCAGACACTTACTGAGGCATTCTTCCTGGGTAATAGAGGCTATTTATGGGGCTTTTCATGACCTTTCTTCTTGGTACTACCAACAGAGGAATACTGTAGGCATCTCTTTTGCATCCACATATCTGCTTGCTCACGGATTATTGTCTCTATTGTTTTCTTCATTTTGAAGAAAAATGTTGCATGTAATTAAAACAAGATAACAGCACAGAACTGTGTGTTCTATCACACATCTAACCAGTCCCTGCAGTCATTACACATACTAACGTACATTACACTGTGGAGACAGATATATTGAAATAAACCTCCTTGTTTTACCACCCAGTGCATTACAAAGCCTGGCCCACATTCGAAAATACTTCTGCAGTAAGAAAAGTACTTTTTAGCTTCTAATAGTACCTGTAACCCAACCTGTAACTGTTTGCCAAATTCCCCAGTCTTTCCAAGGTAAATTGAAAGCTTATTTACTTAAACTAATCCATTTAATTTTGAATTGTGAGGAATAGACATACTTGCTTTGACTCTCAACTCAGCTCCAGAAAACCCCTCCACATAAGCTCCTGATTCTGAAAACACCTCTCATCTTAGCTTTAAACAGAGCCACACTGGGTGCAACAGAAGAATAGCAAAAAAATTGCTCATTTCAGGAATTTCTCACTACCAGCAGCAGAAAAGCTCTAAAGAGCCCTATCCTTTAGCTATACAGATGCATGCTGTAGCACTAGCCAGCATACTCCTAAAGAGTCTCAAATCCTGCCTGTAAACCCAGCATCAGTCTCCTCACCTTTTTAACAGCATTCACATCATGATTTCCTTTAAAAAAAAGAAGGATTTGTGCAGTCATGTGCAGTGATTTATAAAGTAATTGCTTTTAGCTTTCAAGTTTAAGAAGAAAATGTATAAGTTGTGTTCCACTCCAAATACATTGGTATAACACCTGAAGTAGAAAAACTTTAACATTACTACTCTGTCAGAATTACAGCCAATTAACAGCCCTTCATCTAATGACAATAAATTTGGACTCAAGTAATGTATGTCTTAGCTGGACCCAGATGCCTATGGCCATGCAATTCCAAGATCAAACGAGTCAGGAGTTCGCTCTGTGTCAGCAATAAGCAGTTTAATTTGGAGCTGGTGTTTTTGTATATTAGCATAACTAAAGGTTGAAAAAACAAGCTTCTGAAGCAACACTGGTCAGTACAATCCCATTAAAGCAAAAACTGGTTAGCTAAGCTATCATATAGTGAGCAGAACTGTGGATAATTGCTACTATGTCCTATCCTACTGCCCAAGTTTCCCCTATGGTTCCAATTTGATACACATGTTGAGAGCTATATGAGATTCTGAAGAATAAATAATTCAGGAGGTTATTAAGGTTGTACAGTCCAGCATGCCAAAGTTTGGAGATAGTAGGTAGCTGGTTCCATTTCAAACCTGAGTGAAGCTGTTTGTGTATATATCCATCATGAGAAAATAGTCCTAAATTTCATGAAACAACTTATCACGGGATTCTATCAAGCAAGAAAGACTCCTCAAAAGCTGGACTCCCAGAGACCAGGGTACATAGCACAGACTTCTACCCCTGGTTGTGATATGTCTGGCAACAATAAGCAGACTGCTATCATCACAAGGGATCAAGTGCTTGAAGCGAGGAGGGTTTCGCACTCTCCCTGTTCTCTGGTTCAGTGCTTAACAGCATAATTGTCTCTGCACTTGCTTCTTCCAGCTGCCAGGGTAAGTCCTGCACAGTCCCTGCAATCTGGTGATGCAGCATGCTCAACACAGACAATTTCTGGACTGAATCCAGAGAGCTTTTATTTTATTTTCCAGTAAAGATTAGAATAACCAGATGAACATGATTAGGCTTAACACCATTGCAAGTACCTGCTGTATCCCCGCTCTGTCCTTACCAGACCCTTCAAGTCACTGCCAACAGACTTCATCCTAACTAAAGCTGCCACTGCTAGTTGCTTGTAGAGTATTGGTCAGGAGGGTTAAAGGTGTAACAGCCAAATATAAACAGGTGGACATCTCTGAAGCAACTTTTTATATATACAGAGTATCAGCTGCTGATGCCTTTCAGCTGAAGACACAGAACAAACTCTAGCCATCACACACAGCAAGGCATAGCACCTCTATGCTTGACAGTAGCACATCTCAGTCCCCTTGGAAATGCTGAATCAACCACAGAGCCCACTCCCAACAGATTATCTCTGGGCTAGAATAAAGAATGAACAATTCTGGCCCTATGGATACCTACTAGACAGACAGAAAGCATAGGTGGATTATGATGATTTTCCTTGGCTGTCCTTGCAAATTATACAGGTCTTTTAGATGGCTATGACCTCACACAGTCCCTCAAAGGCCAACAGCAGAAGGTACCTGGAGAACCAGTGACTCTATTCTAATGCATGGCCACTAAAAGCATGGTCAGGTCAAGGCTTTTCAGAAACTTGTAATGGATTTTCAAGGAGCTGGAGATGACAGATCTGTGATGTTAGAGCAAATCTCTCTTCCAATTTTTAAAGAAAGAGCAAATAAACCTTTCCAATGAAATAATTTATTTTGTTTATCACGAGGAAAAGCTAATCTCCTCCTCTCTTCAGATTTCTGTACTTACAGATGCAGCTGAACTATTTTTTTCCTGAATGTTCTCTAAAAACATTTAGCCTGAAGCAAATATTTGCATAAAAAGTTTTGGTGTGAATAATTAAAACCTGGCAAGTGAAAATGCCAATTGCTGGACTACCTTAAGAGGAAACAGTGTTACTGACTCCATCTGTAACCACCACTTGCATAACATTTTATGAAACTCTTTAGGAGAGGAAAAAGCTTGCACTTTTTCTGCTGACATACTACTAAATTTGTATATGGGAGCACCACAAACCTTCTAAGTCAGACATGTCACTAATAATAAGCAAATAAGGACCAGAAAAGATCACAGCTCTACTTCCTAAACATCATAATACAGTCGCTATACAAAATCTGTATGTAAAATGCCCCTGAGAAAAGTGAAAGTGAAGCCTGTTTTTCAGAGAGCAGGCTACAAAAAAGAAAACCAACTGAATGGAAAAACTTTAAGTCAAATTTTAAGTTAATTTTTTTTCCTTTGAGCTCTTATTCTCTTAATTGAGGATGTGACGATTTCTAAGCAAACAATCAGATGTATGTATAAGATGCATCAAAATGGTACATATATAGATAGCTTTCAATACATCAGTGGAATTTATTATAGATTGCCTCAGCTTTTTAATTAATGGACATATTTATTAAGACATATAGGAATAACTTATTTATAGGCAACATGTAAATGCATTCTTTCCACCAGATATTTAGTGGAGGAAATGAGTTAACAGAAGCTGAAGAGAAAGACAGAATAAGGGGTGGGGTTTGTAACCCAGCCCTCTCCCCAGAATGATAGGTTCTTTTTAAAGATGGGTTAGATAAATATCTTTCATGAAAAGCTTAAATGTCTTGTTGATCCTGCCTTAGGATAGGGGGAGGATTAGTCAACCCCCTTGAGGTTGTCTTTCATCAGAACTGTCTGTAATGCTACGTTTGTAAAATGCGAGGGATTATCTTGGCAGTAAGTCTGTCTCCTGTTAGAACAAGACCTTAAAGAGACAAATTAATGACTGACTAATTGGATAATACAGCAAAGAATGGGTCATGTTCTGTATTGGGGTCAAGCTCTGGTCCTGTTTGGGCTAAGCAGGTTGGCATAGCATGCCATTACAGCTGGCTGCTGGCTATACATATTGAAGAGCTGTGGCCAGCATGGTGTTTGGTAACTTGATCCTTCAAAGGTCATCTTCTAACATGATAAATGCTAGCAGTGAGGACAGGCCCTAACTGCTGTCTGGTGCACAGAACACTGTTCTGAGATAAGCACAATGAATTCCTGCATTTGTGGGTTAGAAATATCAGCTAGCTGTTTGATGTGCTGTGACAGTATGGGAGGTGACCTTTCCCCTTGCTTGCTTTTCTCATCATCTGCTCATTGATACAGCAGCATCCTCCTGCAGACTGAAAAGGAAACAGCATTTATACCATGTAACAGCAGCTGCTACAGCCTGCACTTAGAGCAAGCCACACCAGTACCCACCCTGGATGCCTCGCTGCTCATCACTAACATACCAGAGGGATGCCTTTGCTCAGCTACAGCAAGAGCCCATTTCTGTTGGCATGCCCCAGAACAGGTATGTGTCTTTGGCAAGGGTCTTCAGGCCTGACCTAGGCTAAGGAAGAGCAAAAGCCTGACTGCACACCAGGGTGTACCCTAGCTGCCACAAAGAGGGAGGGGGGACAGGTCCCTCTCAGGCAGCGTTTCACCAAGGGTGCAATTAACACCCAAATTACTTCAGGAGAACTTCTCTCATGACGTACTCAACCTTTCAAGGTTTAGTGGGAGACTGCCTTTTCTCCCTTCCAGTCTCAGTCCATCCAACTTGAGGACAGCTTGGCCTTGAGCATCCTTAACAGTTCAAATATGATTCTGCTGTCAATGTACTTTCCAGTTAGACACAGACAACAGCAAGGCATTTAACTCGCCCCCTCAAGGTCGTTTTCCAGAGTGAGACAGTCTTTTTGCAAAGATACTCATTAACATTTGACAGACTTAGCCTTATAGTTCACGTTCTGGACTGACCTCAGGAAGTGATCAAAGCGTTCCCCTATCCCTACACAGCCCTGCTGGCCTTATATACACTTAGGTAAAGACCCCAAATAATCTCTGCTGTGTCATTATTTCTTCTGTTTTCAAAAAAACCCCACAGAGCCTCAGTGAATTTTTTTATTTCTTCTAATTACTTGATTGTATTTAGCCTTTTACTGCTTTTCAATCAACTTAAAAATGAAATCCAAATGCAGGGTCCATAATTAAAAGGAAACAGTTAATCCTTTGTGACAATCCAAGCCCAAAATTATGCTTCTAAATTATTTGGACAATCATTTAAGAAAAGAAAATAGTCTCTCTCTTCCAAACCTGATTACATCAATGGTCTAAAGAAACATTTCTTCTTTAGGTCTCTGATTTCCCTGGTGGCTGCGATATAAACCCTGAACTTCTTAAATGTCACTTAATTTATATGATTTTTCTGTTTACCCTTTTAAAATGACAAGTTGTTCTCTAGTATTTATGTCTGTTTGAAAATTAGATATCATGGGCAATACAGTGCTGCAGTTGCATTTGTTAGCTTAGGCTTAGTAAGCACTTCCCATAAAAAGAGAAAATAAAAGCTGCCTATGCTTTTTCAGTCTTTCCTTTTGTTACCATGTCCACTATTATTGTTTTTTAACTGCTCTTTTCACTTTTCACATGTTGATTCTTAAAAGTATAAGAAATTTGAACTGATTATTACTTTGCCTCTAGTGCGCAACTGAGGAAGTTATATGGACCTGCTTTTAACTCTCCATTGCTGCTATGGGTTAATTAACTTCACTACAGCACACAGTCCTCAGTGAACTCTCCCCATGTGGCATCACCTTGCAGTAGGCAGTGTCTTGTGAACATTATCATCCTCCCAGAAGACCTTCTGACAGTAATGAAATTAAATTGACCTGTGTTGCATCTGGGCTCTGAATTGAGATGGCAAGATTTGTAGGTATCCATTTTGACTGGAGAAGCATCTTCCAACTCCCTAGATCATACTGAATTTTAAACAATCTCTTTTTCATGCAATAATTTTACACTCCTTCCAAAAGGCCATCCCCAGTAACTCAAGAAAGGCAAAATAAGTTTATCGCACTAACAGGCATATACGTGCTACCCCTGTGTTTATGGTTATTTTATATCAGTGAGAAAATGTGACTCAATCCTGAAAACAATCTAGCTGGCAAAATGTTTTTCAAGAATTGTAGAGAATGTCCATATTTTAGTTGAGTCTGGGAAGATTCATACTTCAATTGGGAAGAGAATTTATTACAATGAAATGTGAAAAGATCTTGTTATTCTTGCCTAAGGAGACAGGCCTTGTATTATTGCACTGTCTGCTTGCCTCTAGTAACTTCTGAGACTAACAACGTACTGTAACTAAATCTAGAGGATGATGGAGACCTTAGAGATGGGCATTCCTGAAGATTTGGAAAAGAAGGGACTATACTGACCCACAGAAAAGCTCTACTTGTATGGAAAGTTTCCCTCTGAGCTCCAGCACAGTACAAGATGCTGAAGGAGCTACACAGAAAAGCACCACAGAAATGACACATTTCACAAGTGAGGCTCTTCATAAAACTATTTTTTAGCACATCCACAGTAATGAACTAATCTTGTTTTCTTAACTGGATGATCAAGTTCAGGCTTTGCACCACAGACTTCACATATCTATTAAAGGTGCCCAAAGCCAGTGTATGTTCTTGATTTAGAGTTCCTGCTATGTTTTTACATTTGGTTATGCTTGGCTGCTACAGATTCTTTTTGAAAACAAAAGAGGCAGTTGTCTCATGTAACAACCCAAATCATCCTATGATTTTGAGCATCTTCTCTCTATTCATACACTTAAATCAGTTACCTTACTCCCTGAGATTTCCAATTACTTTTTATTGTGTTACATTTCAGTTGTAAGATCTTGGACAAAGAGCTGCCTCTTCTTTCCTTGTTCATTGAGTTCTCATTCAAAATGGGACTTCAAGGTATATTAGCAACAAAAGTTAACAGCAGACAGCCCAAACACTGTCATTGTACCTAATTTAAACACAGAAATGGTGGTCAAAACCACGAGAGGATTCTGTAGGGATCAATAATCTGTGAGAACAAGTTAATCTGTAGAACAGTGAGCTAGAAGAAATCAGGTTTGTTAAGCTGCACCTACAAATATTAACCAAAATCAAACTGTCACAGAGACTAGATAAAAACACCAGGTGTAAACTTAGGACCAGAGAGATCATGCTTGTACTTAGCATCAGAAAGATCATGCATATGCTGCTTTCTTAGCTCAGCGATCACTGCTATTGAATCTCAGGCTAAAAGAAAACAGGTTCTTCCTCATCTCTCCCTGTAATTTAAGACTTAAACAAACAGAAATTCCCTTCAGTGCCAACCCCTTAATTCTACTTGATTACCTGCTATATTAATATGATGATTTGCTCATTTGAACCCATTGATCTGTTGATTCAGTTTTAATTGCAACCTTGATTTGATCACGGTGTTGCTCCATTCTTAATTACCTCAGAGATACTACCTAAGATTGGTGCAGTTATATGCTGGTTTAATTTCATAGGTCCTAGCTTATCTTAAGGTTTTAATCCTTAAGTAGGATGCCAAACTGCAATACAGCTCATGAATGAAAAGAAAAGAATGGGAAAAAAAAGAAAGTATTTGCAAGCCACTGGTCATACTTTCAAATGAGTATCCAAGTCATTCTTATATTAATTCTGGAAACCATCAGAAGTACCTTTTATTTCATTGTTAAATAGGAGACTGAAAAGACCTATCTGAACCTCAGCATCTTTGGGAATGTGTTTGCAAATCAGACTTCCACTTTGGCATACAGAGGTAATCCCAACTTTAGGCTAAGATTTCTGAATTCCTTGAGCAGGAATCTCAAGGTTATTGTTCCTTAAGACCCCCAAATAAATACTTTTTATACTGAGTTCTTACATTACCCTCAATTAACAGGAAAAAAAAAAATTCTGCTGAAAGAAAAAGAAGAAAAAAGAGATGAAGTTTGATAGGGGACATCTCCTGAAAAAGGACCTTCAAGGTCACATCTTTTGTGTAGATGCATATGAAGAGCCAATCCCCCCAAAGGGCCTAACAGGAGTCATAATTAATTTCATTGTTTCAAACCCCAGGGCAGAAAGAAATTGAACCAAGGGTAAGAAAAGAAAGGTCAGAGATAAAGCTTTGCATAAAATGTCACACACTAGGCAGGGATAACGCTGTCTGTTTGCCCGTCTCGGGAAAAGGCAAAAATGCTCATTTTTTACCTGTTGAACATAAAAGGATGGAGAGAAGAATAGTGAGGATGAAAGCAATGGGGAAAAAAAAGGGCCTTTGAGAGATCAAGATTACATCCAGTATGCCTTTTCACCTGAGATATCTAAAAACCAGTAGTTAATAGTAAGGAGAAATCTTAGAATTCTGAGACCTACCAGCCTTCCAGGAACACTAGGCTATTTTGGGAAGGACCAAGGAATAAAGTCTTACAAATTTTAAGGCAAGAGCTACAGCACAGTTAGGTGTTCTTGTAGCTGCAGGAGGTCTAGGCACTGCACATCTCCCTTTGCACTTGCCATCGGTGAATAATTCAATGCCCTAGTTTGCCAAAAAGCCCGAGAAACTCTCAGCTCTACATGAAACAGTATATTAACATGTGGTGAAAAATGGAGTAAACCAACATTTATTTGTTTGTTCCATTAAAAATAACTCTCTGGCTTTGCCTTGGTTGTATAACTTGGCCTTTAGGGCCTAAGGTGATTACTCAATTACAAGACATAAGAGTAAGACCCAAGGTAGCAGCAGCTTATGACATGGGCTTAATAAAACTTTCCTAGCCTTTCTCTATCAGACATCTCTCTGTTCCAAGATATGCAGTGTTGCAGCAGACAGAACACAGCTCCATTTGAGCATGGCAGCACCTACATTGCTTCATGCTGTAATCCTTCAATGGCACAGTAAGTCTTGTTAACAGAGTTCATGGTACCATTAATTGAGGGGAGTGGCATTCACTGGCATCAGGGCTGAGGCTGGCTGCTTCCTTTTTGGAGATGTCTGGGCTCATTAGAAGCACAAAAGACTGTCCACACATTTTCTGTGTCAGGTCGGTCTCTTCCTCTGTCTGTACCCTGACTGGCACAATGGGGTCTCTAAGCACTGCATTACTAATAATAACAACCTCAAAGAACTTTTTCAAAGTTTAAGAGTTGAGCTTGAAAACAACTCTTAAAGATGACACCAAAAGATTACAGTCAGTGGACTACAGAATACTGCCAATTGCACTACTCAGATAAAGAAACAAGTCTCTGTGGATTTGATAGCCCAATAAATATCCATTATTGCCTGTTGCCAGGCTATGTGCCTGAAAATGAAAATGAGGATAGAACAGTTTTTAATGGGTGATAGCAAAAATAATCGAGTTTTATCTAAATCAAACTTTATTGGCCTAGATGAATTATTTCTGGCCTCCTGTAATCAAAGCTGAAAATTCACCTGTCAGGCACAGTATGGTAAAACTCATTAGAACCTCACCATGTGCTGTTATGAAATTGCTCCATATGGCAGTGCATGATTGTTTATTTACAACATTCAAATATAAGCAGCTTTCAGAAATATATTTAAAAAAATAATATTTTCGAATTCTGTTAAGGAAAATGTGTATCTGCTGGAGTTCCACACTTCTGTAGTGGAAATACTGCACTTGTACAAAGTGTTCTGCCTTGTGCAGCAGTGAAGCTATTGATCAGGCAATTGGCAATCCTCAAGTGTGAGCACTCATTAAGGCAAAGGTATATGAATCATTTTTTAATGACATCTCTTTGCTTTCAGCAGCTTAGCATGTGTCCTGGTTTCAATGGATGCACTGTAATTTAGGCAAGCTGTCTACAGACTTCAGCCATTACTCTTACCATATGTTTTCCTCAAAAATTACCATGCACTGGGGCCTGCTAGCTGCATTCATGTAGTGAGGTGCACTCTCTGCTGTATCAGCACGTTGACATTACTTGAAAAAGCAAGAGTAATGTGCTTATTATAAAGAGAAATTCCCAATTAGCAAGTTTAAGTGCATGTGTGTTAACTTGGATTAAATACATTCCAATTATGGGCAGCTCATTATTAAAACTACAGCCAGCTGTTTGCCAGGAATGTGAGATCTGGTAAACAAACCTTTCCCTATTCCCTTGCAAAAGATCCCAGTTTGTTTCTTCCTCTCAATTTGTTCCCAAACAGTAAGTATTACTACTGCAGTAAAGAGCTCTACCATCCCATCTACGTTTCAAAGCAGAACAAATGCCAGAGAGGTTGATGGGTTGGTTAAAACAAGGCAAATCAGAATTTAGTGACCAGAAGAGCCTGGGGGCTCATGCACAATTTGGGAAATAGGTTTCCAACTTCCCTTGCTGAGAACACTGAAACAGAAAAAAAATTGTACTGAAACAGGAAAGATTTCATCCTCCTAGTTCCATATATTTTAATAGCCTCAAGCCAAGTCCCTCTCTTGTTCATGTCTTGGCTAAAGTGTTACACTACTCAGATGTCCCAGTTACTGGGGGCCTTCCAGAGTAAGCCCAGATTACAGAGACACATATCATAAACAGCAACAAACAACAATGCCTATTTGGATGTCTATGCTCACATGAAGCTCAACTAAATCCAAACTTGAGTTTCTAGAATGAGAAATTCTCTCTCAGACCTAGGCCTGCAAAACCAGCCCAGCTGGGGCCACGCCAAGCTAAGCAGTCCCAAGAAGCTGCTGCTGCTTTTTCACTGGACTTTTAGGTCTGTGCTATTCTAATTACACTTGTACATTGGCAAAATCTAAAGGAGTAGATGCAATTAAACACACACACACACGAAGTTTTTACCCACAGAGCATATTTCATTCAGACACTGGTTTAAACAGACTCATTGTCAGAGGCTGCACATCCCAGCCGAGGTGCAGGCATCGGCACAGCGCTCAGGTGACCTGCAACCTTTGCACTCTTACAGAAGTCCCAGCCAAAAGCAAGGAGATGCTCCTCTATCATTCAACCATTGAATAAAATTAAGAATGCACTGCTGGGCCTCATCCTTAGCATCCAGTTATTTTGTGCCTCCCTTGTCCTATACTTGTCAAAAGAATATGTGGAGGCTATTTTGGATCTTATATTAGGAGGCAGCAACTTCAGCTGTCCCCACGTGTAAGCATTAATTTCAAGTGCTCTATTTCAATCAGTGGACAGGTTAAATAGCATGTGGGTACAGCACAGATGCAGAGTTTGTCTTGAATTACAGCAATACCAATTCCTGTTTTATCTGACAAAACTCTACAGGCAACCAGCATTTTTTCTCGACCCAACAAAAAACCAATCCTAGTTAGAGATAGCTGAAACAGAAGATACATTTGAAAGACACATCTACATCTTGTATGAATCTCTCCATGTTATTAAGGAAAACCACTTCACAAAGCCAGAAGAAAGAGGATAACAAAAGGACTATGAGGAAATACCACTCATAAACCCACAGTACTTGTAAAGCTTACAAAAAAGGTGAAAAATAGTTGTATCAAATGTGGGCCAAAGATAGAGCACTGGAGGGTTAGAGGAAAGGCAATCCTGCTGTAGGCAGTCACATACTTTCACACTGCCATCAGGAAATTCTGTTTAGCAGACAAAGAGCTTACTGGCTCAAGGGATAGTGCTATAAAGGTTTTCCGCATTGTTTGTGCATAATCTATGTATAACATTCAACTTGGGAATGAGATATGATGTAGAAAATTGCCTTTGCAGTCCTTGAAGCCAATAATTTAGTTCTGCAGCCCTAATTTATAAGGGAGAAGGGGTGGTAGTTGGAACATGAATTTGGATCACTGTCAGATTTAGGAATGAAAGTAATTAATGTTTCTGTGAAACTCCCCTGATAGTTATTTTTGGATTCAAAATCTTTAAAGAAAAGTTTTAATTTAGGGGCAGAAGCTCATTATAATCTCAAAAGAATCCTGCTGTACTAAATCATTCTGCCTCCAATTCATAGCCCCACATTCCCTCTGTACATACAGCTCCTTCACTGATAAACCACAAATTATTTCCTACCTTAACTACTGAAACTTTGATTTGCTCTGAGTTCTTCCAAACTGAGGCTGCTTGTCCTGATATTCAAGGCTCTTACTGTTACCTTAAAATGATAGTAACCATTTCTTCTGAAAATTAGCTCAATACTTTATGCCCATCTTCAAATTTCCTTACTTCTTCCAAGCAATTGAGAGAACCTGCTCTACAACACCCCTTGACTCACCAAACTGTTTATAACTGTTGTTTCCCACTCTAGAACCTCCAAGACATCAGAAGTGTCAAAAGCTTTCCAAGATGAAGACATGATCTGATTGCCATTTGTGAATTTCATCCCTCAGCTTTCTCCAGCTCCACATTTCATTGCTTTATAATTCTAGCTGACATTTTTTAACTGTGGTTTGTAAGGTGCTCCAGACTGTAAACCACTCAGCCTGCAGTTGGTGCTATTATGATGTATTAATAGTAAAGGACAATAGAACTGTACATCTCAGGAAAGGACAGGGAAGAACTTTAGTGATTTTCAGGCTATGGTGTTTGGGGGGGTGTGTGGAGGTATTTTTTTGGTGGATTCTGTTTGTTTGTTTGTTTTTGTTTTTAACTTGTTCTTCAATGCCCTCTGTGACTAAGTCCCAGATGATGCCAACTAGACAGAAGTTAGTTTTTAATCCTACTCTAGATTCCTGAATCCTTTAGCTCTGGTAGTTCTTTAGGATTTACACTTACAGCACAGAGTCTGCTAAAGCCAACTGATAGGTTCCTATTGGCAACAATAGGCACTGAAACAGGTGCTCAGACAACCAAATAGACTAGTGAGTTTAGTAAAGGTTTCATCTATTTACTTATTTTCCCTTACACAAAAATCACCTTTCATCTTTAGTTATTTACATTCTTCAAAGCAAGTACTTATGACAGACAGCTGCAAACAAAACCCAAAGGTTTTGGAGCTGAAAAGCAAGCAGCTGTACTCTGCCACATCTATTGGCATGGGGATGCATTTTCAGATTCTCAGTCAAAACTACAAGAGCTGTTCAAGGTTCACACAGGGATAACTGCCTTTTGAAAGCCTCCAAAAGGCCAGCACAAATACTAGAGCCTTATCCATGTTTTTGAGCCAAAGGACTTATTTATGTGAGCAAAGTTAAACACTGAGCAAGCCTTCAAAGGTTTGTGCACTGATATTATAACCACACACATGAGGAGAATCATTAATTGTCCTAATTCCTGGGCTATTTTAGTAAGAATCATGAAAGGGAAAATCATACATATGCTTCAGTATTGGCTTAGTCGCTCTTCAGCTGCCACTGATAATCTCCTCTGAATTAGAGATGGTAGTCAATGTTCATTACAAAGGATGGCCACACCGTTTTGATTGTTAGCCCCTGAAGAATGTATTACTTCAAAAAAATCTTATCCCTAAGATTTGGGTTTTGATAAATGACTCTTGGAGAAATGCCACTAAGCATTTCATCTGCTGCCTTCTTTTTTTTTTTTTTTTAAGAGTCCTCCCCCCCCATTTTAATAGGCTGTTATAGCCTTTAACATACCATGAAATTAAATGCCTCCATTGGGGATCCATAACTTATCATAACAATAGTATTTCTAGCACTTGTTGGAACTACAAGGAAAGTTAGAAGGTGGTGTAGTAACGAGTGTAACATTTTAAAGGACCACAGAATTGTCACTATACATTACTGAGCTCCCATAGTTAACCCATGAATTAAAAGCATATAAAAGTGGTAATAGCTGAGCTTCTAAAGAAATGATAGACACCTGGTGAAATTAGCACTTTGCTGGAATTAACCTGTGATCTGCTGGGAAGCATAAAACCCCACAAAATCTCGGAAGCATATTAATCTCATCACTGACCCTGCTTTAAGCAGGAGGTTGGACTAGATGGTCTCCTGAGGTTCCTTCCAACCCAAATTATCCTCTGATTCTAATTACTTCTACTAATTTTTGCTAGGTATCTGTAATGATAGATATATTAAGTATCTAGTGAGAACAGATCCCTTTCTTCTTGCTTGCATAACATTACAAAATCTCCAGTGCAAAATTAATTAAAAATTGAAGGCCAAATTTTGGCAGAAGTGAATTGCCTTCTAGGAACAGGAATTGACACGTGTGCCCCTTTGGGTTTGAGGAGATGCACGTGGCCTGATCTACAGAGGCATTAAGCATTTACAGCTCCCAATGAAATTTCTTTTCTTTCAAGGAATAATAGAAATTCCCCAATCAAGCAATTCTTTGAAATCTCCCAAGAATAAGGCCAAGGTGCAGATAAAAGTTTTTTAAGAGAACTCACAGCTCTGTGTGCTCAAATACCTTGCCCAGATCCAAAGCTTTGGTCAATATTCAGTCCTTCGAGACTTCAATAAAGAAATGCTCAATATAAAACCATAAAGACCTTAAAGATCATTGAGTCCAACTGCTAACCTAGCACTACCCAAGTCCACTGCTAAACACATCCCTAAGTGTCACATCTACACGTTTTTAAATGCTTCCTGGGATAGTGACTCAGCCACCTCCCTGGGGAACCTGTTCTAGAGCTTGACAACCTTTTCATGAACCATTTCTTTTGTCCTGTTGGTTTATTCTGAACTGCATCAAATCCTCCTGGAGATGTGTACACTTCTGTATCGTTCTTTAGTTTGCAAGTTCTTAAAGGAGACTGTCATTTACTATCTTTGTACCTTTGTATCTTTCTAGTTTCCACCACTATGGCCATTTCAGTTTGCTTGTTTGTACCACAAAGAGAAATTTTGTAACTCCTTGTGAGAGAGTTAGGAAGATGCCTACCCCTCGTCAATGAAAAAGAAACATTTTCACAATGACCAGAAGTTGACAGACAAGGAAACTGACAAGATGTGAGTTTAAGTCCTGCAGTAGTAAGATTACTTAAAAACCCCTAAATCATGCATAGTGCTTATTTATGTAGTTAGATTTTGATGGGGAACAGAACCATCACATAGAGCACATTCAGTAGGCCTTAAGTATCCTGGAGGGAACATGATTTATTTTGGTACAAATCTCAGAAGAGAAAAACTGAAGGTAGCCAAAAGAGAGGCCAAAAACCTTCCTAAATTGTCTAGAGCAAACCTGATGTTACCACAGGGAAAACTGAATGCCCATTAATTAGAATTGTCAAAGATCTATCAACACTACTGAAAAGAAACATTCATTTTCTTGACCTAAAATACAAACCCAGGTCCAAAGGAGTTTTTCTACAGTGGTAGAAATTCAGATTATCAGAGCCTAGCCTCTTTGCCCATTTGGACATTAGTCAGGGATTACTGGCATCTTTAGTCTAGAGCAAGGTCTTTTATACCTACTCTTGGTGCTACTCCAGGAGATCTCATATGGTTTCCACAGGCAGTGCTTGTGCCATGTGATCCAAATGAGTGTGAGCACCCTTAGATAGCTCTGCTAGTATGTTGGGCTAGCAGAGTTTAGAGTGGCAGGAGTTTGTGCTTTCAGATCTAGATTTAAATACAGAACCCAACAGATAACCTTGATGATTTGGGACTGTGAATACCCAGAGAATTGGAGACTATACCTCAAAAAGCTATTAGTTTAGGGTACTGGTGCTCCTTCCACTGAGGGCCGAAAAACTGAGAACAGGAAATCACATCTAAAATACCTGCACTGTCTACTGTGCAAGACTAACGTCTTTTTTTTGGCATCACATTAAGGTATTGTTAGCAGGGTGACAAAAATCACTTCTACTACACAGAGGCCCTTCTCCAATTTAACACCTAAATATTCAGGCCATGTAAGGAACTGCCCATCAGAGAGAACAACAAACTGATGGCACTATAAAGTGACACCTAGTGCTTTACAGTATGAAGAATAAGTAAAAGCAAAATATTAGCATGCACACTGATTAATTAAATGACAATATTGTTTCCTTGCACTCGCTCTCTAATGCTGCTGGCAGAGTACAGTTTTGGCACAGTAATTTTACAAACTTCCTTGACAGCTCATGTTAAACCAGCCTCTGTTACCTCAGACTGATAATTGGCACCTACAAAGAAAATGAAATATCTGAGAAATTCATTAAGGGTGTCAAATATCTGAGCAAACACAGTGCAATGGTTAAGTTGTCTAAATCACTGAGTTAGCCACTAAAGGGCTCTTTCCTTTTTAAATTCAAAAAAAAGTTATGAAGTCCTAACTTCATATCATACTTGTAATGCAATGCAAATGAAAATGTTACTGTAAGACAAATTCAGGTATTCTTTCCATCAGCTGATACTGGTAGCAGTTTCAATTAAGTCAATAAAGTTACAGTATTTGGCTTTAGATCTGCTGTCTTCTGTTTTCACTTTCCCCCAGGAAACAGAAAATGGAGAGAAAAATCTTGTTTCTGCAGCTATTCCTTTAATAATCTCTTACAACAGAATTATGCCAGAAAGCCTTATTTGGAAACGTTCAAGTGATCTGTCTTCACTGTATTTGTTGTTCCTGCCCCAGACTAAGCACACAGACCTTGCAGACTCATCCAATGAACTGCAGGCACCCATCTCTTTAATGTACTTTGACATTTAAATTCCCAGTGGTTGCTTTATCTATGCAGTTTAAGCTGCTTGAAAAAGCAAGAACATTGTTTAATTACAGTAAGTTGCTAAATACCTGAGCAAAGGAAGTTCTTGAGGCTATGCCAAGTATCTTGGCCTATTCCTCAAGCCAGGCCAGGCTCAGGAAAAAGTAAGAAGAAACTAATATGGAGTAATGACTCCTTTGTCAAAATTACTCTTGCTTGGCTTTTCACTGCTGACAGAAGACTAAAGAATATTTTTAACAATTTTTCTTTTTGCTAATTACACAGAATTGTAAAGAACCATTTCTGAAGCCAGCTAACGTGCACAGAGGGTACAGAGACAACTCAGCATCAGAACTGGCAATTTCATCTAAATGTGGCCTGATCACAGAAACATCTGTGTCCAGATCATCCCCTGATATTAACTGGCCACAATGACACAGTGAAATTCTGGACACAAATATGGACAAGGGAGAACAGAAGATTGTCAGTGTCTGATATTCTCAATCACATTGCAGTCGTTTATCGTAGTAAGAAACAGCAGTTCAATCAGATACTCAAATTAGCAGAATCACCACCTACCTTTATGTGCAAATGAAATAACCTGATATCTGTTCAGCTCTTCTATGACTGTATTCTTTAGTTTGTCTTACCCTCAGATGATAAAAATATTTTTTTTACTTACCAAGAAACATTTTATGAGGCTGACTTGCTTCTTTTGATGGAAGATGGATCTTTGGTGTAACAAACAATTCAGTGATGGACCACAGATGATCTTCTGCTATCACTTCTGCGCTCCACATCTCAGAAGCTTCGTGTTGTGGACCGAGGTGCTAGACCTTCAGCATAATTGACTTTAAAATGGCATTCTACCCTCTGAAAGCACAAAAGAAGAGAATTTTTACACTTTCTAATGTAGTTAACTATTTTCCAAACCTGCTTAATTGATCTGATGAAGCAGAGCAATACATTAAACCTATTATGAATATACATTATAAGGTGAAAGTTTGATTTTTCTTTTGAGATTATATAAAAAGACTTTTGAAAATATGGGTGAAGGTAAATAGTATACTTGATATAGACAACAAAGCAATTTCTATCATGATTTACGTACAATGGTCTTTCTCTCAAATTAACCATCATCAAATTTTCTCATTGATAACACAGATGTAAGATACAAACCCCACCCCTCAGCACACTGGCCAGGCTTCCACAGATTTTTGAAAATTCTCATTAAAAATTTTATTAGCTCAGGCCTCAAGATGTAGGAGACAATAATAACAAGCCTTCACTAACATCTGTAGAGCGTGGATGTCTTCTTGGGGTCTGAGAAAATCTCAAGGCACAACCACCACGAGTAATACCAAGCACCCCCACACCTGGCTCTTACAGCAGCCATTTCTTCACAGGACTAGAATAGTCTTATAGGAAACAGGCAGTGAAAGTGGCAGCTCCACAGAAGGCTGGTTAAAGGTAGAGTGAATTTATACTTTAAGGTGTTCTAGGACCTTGTAAAAGCACAGAATATATTATTTCCATATTTCAGCTTTGACCTTACTGTATAGCTTTTGCTCTATGAATAATCCCATTTCATTATTGCAAGGTTGCATTTCTGAAGGTTGGTTATAAATTATATCTATAAATAATTGCTCAAGTTACTGTTTGCCTTCCTTAGACCACCTCAATTCTAGTCCCTCACTTTTGCTATTCATCTACAAATCCAAAACGTTTACTAATGGCTACTTGAGTTTGTATCTGGTTTAGGAATTAGCCATTTCAATTTCTTACCAATTACATCAGAACTTGCAAAGATCAACTGAATCATTAAGCTGTTGTTCTGGATACCCTATTACCCTATTATATATCCCAATCTTTCTTTTCTCAGAGGACATTCTCTGACCAGCAAAGACTCAAAGGAAAAGAAAGTACGGAGCTAGGTCAGATATCTGGAATCTAATTCTTTGTCATCACATAAAAACCCCTAATCGACTCCTTTGTGACTTGCACAAATCCCATGGAGATCAATGTAAAGACTCCCATTGATTTGACAGTGTATGTTTGCCAGGCTTTTAATGTCTCTAAAGTGAAAAGTAATAGAATGCCTAATTAGAGACTTAATTAATGCCTGTATGATGCTTTCTAAAAAGAAGTTAAATTAATGCTCATGGTTTCCACAACTCTCAACATCAGCCTCCTGATTCTCTGCTGATTAAAATCTCCAGAATGTATTATATAGCTAGCATTATAGAAATCAATACATCTTTAAATAACAGAGCTTATTTATTCATTCAAGAGGGGAAAGAAAAGGATTCGCCTCCTTTCCCCACCTCGTAGGTGCTACAAGCTTACTAGAAGCAGAGGAACTGATATCTTATTTACAAAAGGCTGCACACTGTCAAGGATGCAGAGTTGACCCTGGTAATAAAGCTGCATCTTTTCTCTTACTGTAGCCTGAAACAAAGTAGCTGATTCTGACGTGGAAAAATAATTAGTAACATGGGAAGTCAAAGGAATTTTGAGATCCTGAGGAAAATGGAGTTTGAACTGTCAGGTTTACTCACTTACCCACAGGAACTACAAAGCAGAAAAGAAATAAAACCCTCTTAGAACTTAGAGCTTTCATCAACATATTCCCTCTGGCTGATTTTTTCCCCCCAAATCTCTCTTTTCCCAGTGGCTCCTATTAGAAACACAAACAGTTTGCCTCTTTGCTTTGTGACAAATGTCATGCTACTTCTTTTTGTTTCTAATACTATGAAATTATTAGTCTCTTTTTAATATGAAGATAGACTATGCAACCTGTTCAGTCAAATACACTTCACAGGAACACATGCACTGCATGGATTTTCAAAGGAAACTGGAAATATTAGTCGTTCAACTCCTGGCTATTAGGCCGAAGAGGGTTGTGCTCTTTTTGACACTCACCTCCACAGTGACCTGGCCTGCTAACAACAGTAGGAATAGATCTTTGTATAGGAGTTTAGAACAGCTATGGTTTAGCACAGAGGATCCTTACAGTTTCTCCTGTAGTCTACTGTGACCACCAGATCACGAAAAATTTATGAATAGAAATTGATTCTTCATGCTGCAATTACAAAAGACAAGGAAAATCGGCACCCAGTGCTTCTGCAGGCCACTGAGTCTTTCATTGTTCATGACTTTCTGTACCCTTTGCTCATGAATTTTTTGTACCCTCTCCAAAGGCAAGAACCCCAAGTCCAACCACCTCAAGTGCATGCATACTAATGCACAAACAGGAAGAACTGGTCTGAGAGTTATGTTATCATAGGAATCACAGAAACGTGGTGGGAAAACTTGCGTGATTGGAAGACCACAATGGATGGCTACAAACTCAGCAAGATAGGAAGAGGAGAAAAGGAGGTGGAGTTGGACTTTGTGGAAAAGAGAAAGTTGGGTTTATAGGCTTGAGCTGAGGCCCCAAAAAGTCTAGTGAATGCCTTGGGATCAGAATTAGAGGGGTTGTCACCAAAGGACATATTATGTTTGGTATCTGTTACTGACCTCCTAATCGGGATGACGAGGTTGATAAAACCTCAAGGAAGTCTTGGGCCAACAGAATCTTGTCCTCAAGGGTGACTTCAATTTCCTGGCCATTTGTTGTGAGAACAACACAGCTGTTGTTCACAGCACAGCAAGGCAGGAAAAGCTCCAGTCTTTGATACAAATTTTTCCTGATTCAAGCTACAGTGGTGGTGATGAGGGAGACGACATCTCTCTAACTGAAATATCTGCTCCTTTGGTCTGTTGCCTACATTTAACAGTCCCTGCACTCTTACCAAAATGTCCTTCTGACTGTGAATCAGAGTTTTCTCTCTCCAGCACCAGTGGAGAGTCTCCATCAATGCCTCTCTCCTAACAGTCCCTGCTCTCCCTTAAAGTAGATGCTGCTCTGCCTTAAAGGTTTCCTTTCCCTTTCTCCAAATTGTCTTCTCTTCATCTTTTTTGCACTGCTAGTTATGTGTCTGTGGCACTGCCTACATTAAGAGCATGTGCAGGGAAGCACATAGAGATCCCATACAAGAAGCTGCAGAATGTATTTTGCAAAGACAACAAACAACATTAGGTTGCTTAGTAAGAACCACTAATCTGCAACATTGCTTTGTTCTTACAGGGAAGGAAGTTGCTACAAGTCAGAGTACAGTGGAAAACACAGGAAAAACAGGACAGCTTCCTGTTTCTCTTCAGAGCAAAGTGTTTGCTAATTATTTTGTAACAACTCCCCTCCCACTTGCCCTCTTAAAAGGATTTAGGTGCCCAAATCCCATGTTAAGCAGTAGGAGTTAGAAGCCCCAGTTTCTTTGTGGATATGGAGGAGTGACTTGTAGCTGAGCTGTAATCCTATTGTCCTTCACTACAGCCTCTTCTTCCCCAGGGGATGGAAATGCTTCAGACTGCAAATTCCACTGCCCTGTGAGCCGCACCCAGCCCCTGCCAAGGTGGGCATGGAGGCTCTGAGCAATGCCAGCCTAAACATGAAGATAAGCACAGTATTGTCACACAAATCAGAAATGTATTTCTTCTCTGTTAAAACAGATATCAAGTATTATGAGTTAATATTTGGAGAATCTATTGCTGTTCCTGTGAATACGTAGGAACTCCAATTCACAGATGTGCTTTCCATTAAACACTAAGGTCAGGTTTCTTTGAGGAGAAAAAGTGAATGTGAATGCCATGCAATAGAAAGAAAAGATGCCAAAATCTCATCTACTTCAGCCAAAGAAAGTAGAACTACATGAAAAATCCTACTAGCCATAGCCTTCCACTGAAAGATGCTTTCCTCAAGTTTGCATAGAAAACCAGCACATAGGGAAATGGATAAATAGATGTAGAAAGTCTTCATCTTCACTGCCTAGTTTCCAAAAAAGTGAAGGCTTCAGCAAATGGAAGTCTACAAGAAGGATGAGAAGGAAACTTGTCATAGAGTAATTACAGATAGTCTTCCTACCAGAACAATGTTGGGAAAGTAATTACAGAGAGATTCAGGTCTTGGCAGATAGCAGAAGAGTTTTAACAGGAAAGTCATGAGGGGACTTCTAGGCACCATGATAAGCATCAATTCCTTTCATGGCTCCAGAAGTGGAAAGTGTAAATGACATTGCCTAATTACTTATTGCTATACTTAAAAAGATGATTAGAGGGAGCAGAGGGCATGGAAAGCACCAAGGCAAACCTATTCAGAGTGCAAACTCCATACTGTGTGTGGAGGAGAAATGGGGGAAACATGTTTAAGAACAAACTTATTCAAAAAGCTATTAAAACAGCCAATCACTGTTAAATTGTGTAGAGGAGGAAATATGCCCTAGAGGGAGTGCAAACCAGGAAAGATTGACTTCTTCAAATTCACAGCTGTGGTGGAGCAATCAAATACTCCACCGTCAGCTTTCCCCTCAGAGACAAGACAACCTGGGGCCACACGACCTCAACCTCTGATATGCACAAGGAAAATTTAATGAGAGATTTGCTATAGGAACTGATGTCTTGAAGTGACAAATTGCAGCTTCTCTGACCTCTCGTTAAAGGGAAGTTTCAAACTTTCATCAGCAAAACTGAGCAATCGAGACAGGCACATCAAGGAAAACTGACTCTAAGCAGAAACATTTACAGTCACTGGTAAAAGCAGCTCAATTCCACACTCTTGCTAGCCAAAAGTGAAATGGCAATGGAGGAACACAAAATATAACATAAAAATATCAAAACACAATTGAGGTGAAATCCTTGGCTGGGTAATCGATTTGCCTCCTCCAAACCCAACAGTGCTTGAGAAGAGATGCTCTGTCCATTTAGTCACTGCTAGACTCAGTCAGAACCAGAAGGTATCCAAGTGTTCCCAGTCACAAGAAATTAAATTAAACTCTTCTAAGCTTTTTCAGTTTCCAGAAAGGCTTACTTTGGATTTTGACCACAGGGTAAAGCAAATGCACGGCACAAACCAGAAAGCTTATCTTTAAGAGCTTGTATCTTTGCAATTGTCAGAATGGTAACTGCAGGAGATTGCACTACTGCAAACAAGTTAGTTAAGATTTCCAAGTGCCAAGATTTTACCCCAGATTTCCAACAACAAATCTCATACAGTTAATAGGTTTCATGCTGATTATTAAACTGAACAATACAGAATATCATGCTGTTGGCAAAAAACCATTATCATTAATAAGATTATATATTTGCCTCTAAAAAGGAAGAAACAGCTCTGGGCAATTGATCTATGCCTTCAGAAGACTAATAATGTGAAAACTGAAGGGATTTGTCCCATCAGCCTCTGTCTCAGCTCCTACTCCAGGAGAAAAAGAAAATTTCTTCCTATTAAAAAATCTGTACAGATGGAGAAAGTGTTTGCTTTTGGAAGGTTTTTTGCTAGATCAGGACATGCTACCTGAAATGCTTTATCTTACAGCCATCATCTTTGGCATTTTCAGAACAGAAGGGAACAAATAGTCAAAACCAATGATTTGGGGTCTTTTGCCTGAGGCAGGGTTTTTCTAAACAAGCTGAATATACATGTGCCAAGAATCAAGACTCTCTGGTTTGGGTACCTGAAGGCAGAGACACCTAAAATCACTAGTAATACTTAAAAAGTGTAGGCATAATTCCCAACACTCACACAATCTCTCTTTCTCAAAAAAACCCCAGCCCACACTGGCAAACTGAGAATAAATCACTCCTCACAGAAAGTCTTAAATGACAGGATTTGGCTCCAGTGCCTACAATTCTTCACTGAAATGTTACATCATGTCACTTTTTATTGCCCTGTGTGCATGCCAATGTGTACAAGATTAGTGCTGCTGCTGCAGATGAGATGAACTACTGCTGCTCCTCAGCTTGCATCCTTTTAAAAAAAATCATTGATATTATGAAATCTAATTAAGAGCAAGATTTTTTTTCATTGGAAAAGGTGAAGTAGAACTCATTAAATTGTGTACCAAAGGAGAAAAACATCTAGAAAAAGAGTTCTTCTGAGTGTCATTATAACAATAAACAAAGCTTCAAAAAGGAAAATGTTGGTAGCAGGATGATTTAAGAGATCTCACACTAAAATCCAGAAACAAAAACTTAGAGGAAAAGCAGAAGAGTTGAAAGTTCTGAGTCTCCCCCCAAACTGAGACCAACAGGGTTAACAATCAATACTCTTTAGGCCTGCTAAAGCTTCACCTTCTAGCTAAAAGAAATCCAATGGTTGCTCCTATATTTGTAAGTGGAATTTTGACAGCAAAGCAGATATATCTTCATCAGCACTTTGTGTCTGCCTGCCTCCTCACTTCAGTTCTTATTGTCATTTTGCAATATATTAATGATCCAAATCATTGAGTGATTCCAGTTAGGCTGCAAGAGGTTCTCTGAAGTAGGCAGCACTCCTTATAATGATAGATTGCAGGAATAATGGCCTCTTTACTGAAAGAAAAACATCAGAAAACTGGCTTAAAAATGGCAGAAGAGGAGGGACTGAAGATAGCAAGTGCTTTATTAGCAAGTATGGCATCAGCTATTCAGAGGGCAGCATCATTTTATATTCACTTTTGCAAGGCTACTTGTCTTTTAAAGACAGACAATGCTCATGCAGGCAACAAAGCATCAGATACCTTGGAAAGTAAAGCATAAGAAAAGATTATCAAGCAAGAAATGGGCATATATAATCTCTTAAAAGTCAACTCTTGGAGTTTTTCCTCACACCAAAAAAATAGATGGTATTTGTTTCATTGCAACTCCAAAGAGCTAAATTCCAGGCGTCCTGGAGGCTAGAAAAAAATTGTACAGGTACTGAAGTGATTTCTTAAGCATGGCCTGGACTTCAGCAACCACTTTCTCTACTTTCTAGAACTGAGGCTATAAATGGAAAAAAGTTCTTCCATCCAGAGGAGTAATGCCCACCAAGTTCACAGCAGCTGGCAGTGAGAATACCTTTCACTGACACCGTCACACAGACTGAAGAGCTCTAGTGGCACTTTCATACATCAGCTTTCGCCCCAGGATACCACTGCTACTTTACAATTCTAACTATCCAAGCTGCCAAATGGTTGGGCTTTGGTGTCTTGGAGCCAAATGTGTGGCTGGAGCTGGAAAACATAGGCCTTTAATGCACCTGACTCATCAGGCTCCATACATATCACTGACAGAAGAACACAAGAAATTGCAAAAAAATTTGAAGATTGTGGTGGTGTCTACCTCTGTTCTGACCCAAATGCATGAGTAAGATGACAGAAAGGTTCTCATTCACCTCTTTGATGAGGTCCCTCAAGTTCAAGTGGGTTAGTATCTTGCCTGGATTAGGCACATCTTGCCCAAGTCTGGAACTCACAGTTTTAAAAGGAAATAGCTTGATGCTTGGGTCCATGAAAACAAATAGTGCTTTTCTCCCCTCCTCTCCTATTCTCCCTCCATTTTATTTCCTTGGACTGGCTGCAGAGCTGATTGAATCTTATCCCTTTCAACAGCCCTGAGAAGCTCTCTAATTAGCTTTCTGCTACTCCAATTAGTAAATGCAACACAGTGGCCATTATTATATTTCCAGGTGCTCTACAGATTTTCTGACAATAAACTAGACTGATGAAAACCATGAATGCACAAACAATCTGTAAAGTTTAATGCTTCCATTTGTTAGGCTCTCTGAATAAGAAAAAATGCCATTAATATGGATAAGTCCTTCAACTTTCCACATTAATAGCTGGTCTTAATTCACAGGTGCCTTTTTAATCTCTCCTGAATTCCTCTAGAACCTAATGAATACATGTAGTAATAACAGCAATTCAGAATTTAATCCTGATTCTAGTCTGTCTTAAATTAGACCTTAGTCATTAAGAGATTACAGGATAGTGAATGATAGTTAATCAATGTGTTTAATTTGGCCCCATTATTTATTTGATACAGTTTCTCACATAGTGGCTATAAATCTTTTTTCCACTAGGCTTGGCCACCAGAAGTAATGTTGAAATATTGAGTAAAAAAATATTAGATTTGATGATCCTTTTAAATGCAGGTTAAACTATAATTAATCTCTCTGTGTGTGCTCATACCTTTCAGACCAATACATATATGCATATATGTAACTCATACATAGCCAAACACTTCAGGTAAGAATGACTGTGCTTTACTTTTTGTCTCTGTTAACTCTTAGCACTATCAGTCCAGATTTCCCAGCACTTACCACAGCATTAGCCCTAAGCATCAGGAAATCACATTTCTTGGTGCCAAGGGTTTAAAAAGATTCTAATTCAGCTATTAAACTGGAGGCAGCATGTGCCAGCCCCAAAGCACATTCACCCATTAATTCTGTCCCCTGGAAAAAAAAGACTACCTCTTGCACCAGTCTGATAAAAAGAGGAAACACACTGATTATGTCTGTGGCAGCTATTCTTGACCCAACCAACGGTGACAGTCATCAAACCGCAGTACCTAGAGCGCTGCGAGCTGCGTGAGCTAACCCAAGACATCATTAATTCTAAACACCAGAGCTTTCCTCCAGATACTGGAGTTCAGAGAAGCTTAAAACCAAATCCCTTTGGTGAGTTGAAATTCTGTATGCTGTTCATATTAACTTCACCAACAGTATTTAGGACTTATTTCTCTAGCTGGACAGGACAAGTGCAAGAACCAAAGGGCAAGTGTCTTTCACTGAATTGCTCTTGATTGGACTTTGGGTTCAATTAATAATGTTAGATGGACAGAAACCAAACTGATTGAGAGACTAGGTGGCTTTAAAAAAATGTAAATAAAAAAAAATCCCTTTCTTAACAAGATGGACGGGAATAAGTAGCTGTGAATGCTGTGGACTGGGTGGCTTGTCCGGCCAGGATCTGAATGCATACCCATGTTCAGCACAGGAAAAAAGTAGGTGAAAAAACCAACATAGTAGTAAAAGATCCCTTGCTACCTAATCCTGTCAAGTCTCTGGGAGATCAAGTATCTGTAGGGGTACTGGGACCTGTATTTCTGGGAAGCTACTGCATGAAATAAAATCAAGGAGCTGTCCCACGGGATTATTGTAAATTAAGTTTACATTGTAGTTAATAAAGGACTCGATCCCTGAAAGAGCTAATGTACTTTACACAGTTGTGTGCACAGGGCAGTATTACTCTTTGCTGGGAGATGATAGCTTACGACATTGTCATCAAGCTGCAAATGACACCCAAATAAAACTTCCCCTCCTCCTATTTAAGCCTGGGAGCAGGTGAACAATCAAATGATATCTCAGAAAGTATTTAGATTGGAATACCATGGAAGTGCATTATACATTTTTCTCCCAGTCTATGTCTCTAGAGGTAGCTACCAAACAAGTTAAATGTCAGTAGCTGAGTCCTGCTACATTAAAGAAGACCACAAAATATGTTCAGGAGTAATTTCACATCCTCATCCTCCTTTCAGGCATAAAGAAAGTAACCAGATCTTCAGCAGAGCTCAGTATATTTAGTTTGACAGACCATCCTGAAACACTGGCAATCAATATGAGCTAAACAACATTAAAGTCCTCGAGTGACATTGCAGACCATCCAGGGTCTACTGAGCACCCATTGGTTTCATCTCTTTTTAGTTCAACAAATACACCACGAACTCTCCCAAAAATTTGGCTGTTTGGGCTGGGAATAGAACCAAGGATTTAGTACAGAAACATATTGGCCAAACTCCTTTTTGAAAACCTGTGACCAATAATCACTGGTATGCTGCTTTCCCAAAAAGTTTTAGGGTATTCCTTTCCAGTAGCAAGTGTTTAGGTTTGAATAGTCTTGAAACGCTATTCACATTTAAGTTGATTTTACTAAGTGGAAGAACTTGTGTTGCCTTAGCAATATAATTTCATGCTGTGTTATTATTACAATTTCTGTAGTCTTATTTATTTCTTCACAGCAGCAGAGCTAAGAAATTTTTGCTTACTCACTCTCCTTTTAAGAAATTTTACTAGTTAATAAATAAAGCTCAGCCTTGTTCCAGAGGTCCGTCCCTCAATAGTTACTATTCTCTTTCTGACTCAAAGAGCAGCCGCAATGAAAACAATGCCCTCTCGTTCCTCCTAGCACTTAAAAAGGTTTATAGATCTCCAGCCTCCTACAACTCAGCAGAAAACTGCTTGCACTTGACACTCTTCAGAAATCAGCATTGTTTCCATCCTCACTAAAACTGTCAGCCACACAAGGTCAGGAAATGAGAAGAGTTGATGTCACCTGAATCATTACTACTACTTGCTTAGACCTCTCACCACATTCCTGTCTTCCAGAGAAAGCTGGTATACCCAAGAGTAAAAGTCTTTGAAGTCTTTTAAAACTGTCATAAAGCAGTATCTGGAAACTGTTTGGAGAAGTACAAAGAACTCAAACCCTTCAAAATCATAAACTCATGAATACTTTCTTACCACAGTTGTCAAACTGTGATAAGGTTTTGCAGAGGGCTCATGAATATAAGCACCTCTGCAATAGCCTCTAATAGGTATTTTTATTTTTTAGGTATGATTTTACAAGGCTAGCAATAATGAATTCTTTCAAACTAACCTGATTCCCTCTACTAGTCATACCAATTAAAAATCATCATGTAAGACAGCTCAGAAGAAAGAGTTTGCTCTCTGAATACTGTGGGATATGCTCTTAAAAATAATGTCCACAGAATAAGAGAAAAATAATTGCACCATATGCCTTAGTGACAGAAACATCGTTTCTGTTCTGTTTTAAAAATCATAAAAGCTATGCATTACAGAATACAAAAAAACCCCCTCCTTTTAGTAAACTGAGGTACTTTTCCCAAGGCCTGTAGGTACTTGAGACAACCTCATGCACAGTAATAATAGTTTCAAGACAATAAGGCAGTTGTAATTAAACAAATACTTGCACACTCCATACCACTGTACATCAGAAACTATATAAAAATCAGTTATAGGTCATATCCATAACACTATACACACATATATATATATCTCATGGGTGTTTATATCACACATCCCCTTCCCATCAGCAGCAGCATTATTCACCTTAAATCCTAAGCTTATCCTCACTATCAGTAAGTCTTCATGGCCACTGGTTATCTCTCTAACACAAGATTATTGCTTTCCATTTCACAGCTAGCTGTGCTCTGGCTGCTGGGTGTGTTTGTCTGCTGGGTGCCCACCTTACGGCTAACATGGTAACAGTGACTACAAATCAAAGCGGTGGGCTGGTCCAGCTGGTGTAGACCAGTGTGGCTCCAGCAACCTTGGCACAGCCTAAATGGTCTTTTGCAGACAGAGGTGAGCTCCTTGTGCCTGAGCAGCAAACTGGCTGGCTGTAAGCCAGCTCTAGACAGGGAGCTATTTGGCTGTAGGAATATGGTGCCAAGCCTAAGCTTACAGAGATGAGGCTATTGGTTGGATTTAGTGTCATGCTAAGCATGCTGACACGCAGAACTTGTACCAAACATCTGGTCTGATCTGGCATCCCTGAAATCTACAGAACTCTTTCTGTTAACATTACTTTTGCCAAATCAAATCTATATTGGGTCATATCCTCTCTTCATTCAAGTCAATGGGAGTGAGTTTTTGAACTGGTTTCAGCTGCATAGGTTTGAAAAACAATCTGTTTTCTTCAGTCAGCCACACTGCTCCCTTCCCTGCTCTAAGCAAGCTACAATACACATTCACCCTTTTGTTAATGATAATGCTAAAAAAAATCAATGGCTCAATTAACAATCAGGAATGGAGCTTCCAGGCAACAAGCACCATGATCAATAACTTATGTTCAGTGAAATTAAAGGTACTTGTTAAGTCAAGTGTTAAAAGCTGCACACACTTAATATGGGAATATCAGTCACGAACAGTTTGGCAGTTTAACTGGAGAAAATCAGAAAGTACAAAGTTCCCATACTATGTTCCACACCAATGAGTAACTAATGAAGCATAAATATTCACACAAATTCATTTATGTAATAAATTCTCAAATTCCCCAATACACAGCAGTAGTGCTGAGTCGACACAAGCCTTCACCTTTGCTATGAGTTACACTTCTGTAATACGAATCCAAAATGAAGTTGGGAAAACCAAATTCATAGCTTGCATGGTAGATCCCAGTGGTCTGAGGTAACATCAGTGCCTAATGGCCTCACTGCTGTGAAGGACAGAACTTTCCAGAGACATAAAGGGACGTGCTACGATTTTTTCCAGCAAATCTTTCTGAGGTCACCAAAACATTCTCAAATGAAATAAAGTGCATTCATCTCATGGGACAAGGGAAAGCAAGGGTTCACACGGCATAGGATAAGAGACATGAAAATATCGGAGTCCTCTGGAAGAGCTACGAGCATGCATTGTGATATCAAAATCAAGAAACTGGTACAGATATAATCTGACGTATCCTGCTTCTATATTCCTACCACATTTTGTAAGATGGTGGTTAAAGGGAAGATTTTTCAAAGGCATAAAGGACAGTGAGATGCTCAAGTCTCAGTGGAAGCCTGGGTAAATCAGATGTCTCATTCTCATTTGTGCAATCTAAAACCTCCCGCTTAACTTTCCTACATCTGCTCTCAATAGAGCTTTTCTGTGAGAAGAGAACATTTAGAGCAATGTCAAAACTGACTCCTACATCAAGCTTGTGACAAAATTCATCTCATGGTCAATAGCCTTGTTTTTAGAGCTCCACTGATAACAGAGATGATTTAGCAGCATACTCCTACTCTGGGAATAGCCAAATTGAAGGTTGCTCTTCCGATTATACTGCACTGCTTCTACTCAAAGTAGGGAATATTCACAGGATAATTCATGCTTCTTCAAAACTTTAAAAAAATAAATAAATGAAGAGAAATTGCTGCATGCCACATTTTGCATATCAAGGACTCTCTCTTCCTGCAGTTTGGTACATATACCATACCTTCTTCCAAATAGCACAGGAGCCTTGTAAGGCCTGAGTTCCTTAGGCAGTAATAGAGAATACAGGGGTGGGGTGGAGAGGGGTGTGATGACTCTTCATCTAATGTGCTGCCCCTCTCTTCAGTGTATTATGATTATATCCTGAGCATTGCTGACTACACTTTGATGGGTATCTAATCAACAAAAATCAATCATCTGAAATTGCACAGACAGTATTTCATCTCAATCAAAAATCCTCTTCCTTCAGAGCTCCATCAATCTCTTCATCATTGTTTAACTCAAAAAGAAACTTCTGTTGTAAAAGACACCAGACTTTGGTTTTAAGTTATAATTAAGGCTGTGTGGTGTTCACTTCAAGGAAGCAACTAAGGCTGAAGTATTTGGTTTTCCAGCACTATTTTCCCATGCAGAATTAGCTCAATGCACCTTGGGTGCACATGGGAGGATAAGCAACTGATAAATGTGAGTAACTCTACTAGCTAACGGAAGACAACCTTACCCTTTCATCTCACAAGGGAGCACATTCTCAGCCCTCAAGACCAACCTGTTCATCTCGAGTGCATCAGAAGCCCAGTCCCAGCTGTTGCCAGGTGGGGTTAGGAGGCATACCCATGGTAGGCATAGACAGGAGTAGAAAGCTTCCTCTCCGTGAGCTGCAGAACATTTTTAGGGTTGGGAGCAAAGTCTCCTGCTTCAGAAAGCACAGCTTTTTCCTATCTCCCTCCCCAGCAGGCTCTTACAGCCTAGTCTCAACACCCCCTAAACTTCTGCCTCCATGTCTACAGAAGGAACACTTTGATTCCCTATTGCACACTCTTGCTATGGCCATTTTCCTCCAAATCCCATTGTCTCTATTCTCTCCCTTCACCTTCCTTACCAGAATCAGGCATATTGCAGAGGACATTTCCCAGTATGGATGTAAAACTACAAACAGAGTGAAAAAAGCACAACTGGGCACTTAGGAATACATTTATGCTGACTGGTGTGGTGTTGGTGCCTGTCCTGCAGGGAAGAGTGAGACTGCTTTCTTTCAGGAGACCTGGCATGCTTGAATAGAGAAAATGTTTGGAAAGCAGATACAAAAAGACCCAGAAAACAGCATAGCTAGGGCAGTAGTAAAGACAGAGAGCAGCAGGAAACATGCCAAAAGCAGGGGGCAAAAGCTCAGTTCACGGCCATTGTAATCCTGCACAAATCCATGCTTCTGCCTAGTGGCAGGGCAGGCTGCACTGCGGCCTCTCATAACAGCTACCCTCTCTTATAATCACATCTAAATTGTCCACTATGTCACAAGAATTTATCCAGACAAAAGAACTACCTCCAAAAACCAGGATCCCCTAAATGACCTAGCTGAGAGAAGTATGGTTTTTTATTCTTCTACCACATACTAATACCCACAGAAATGCTGCCTGCTGTGAAGTTTTACTAGAGTATGGGCTATCACCCACAGGACCAGTTCTGACTGCAGCAACTCTGGAAAGGTAGTGTATCACACAGAAGGGAAAAGCAGCCTTGTGATATAAAGCCAGCAGCAAGTTCAGCTGTTGTTTGCACTGGGAACAGCACTGATGCTTCCTCTCATGCCTCTTCTGCTGACAAAGAAATGGGACTGCAGCTGCAGTTATTACCTGTCCTCCCTGTTTTTAGAAGCATGTGACAATATCTGAGCTGCAGGCTTTCCACACTAAATATTTAAAACAAAGCTGAACTATTGAACAAAACCAAAAATACTACGAAAGAAATGAAGCCTAACTGACAGTAACAGGATCTAACAGTATCCTCTTAAGGTCCTTAACTCCTTCACTGCAATTTCCTTTTGAATGTGAAACCACTAAGGGGATGTTAGTGATTAATACATGTAATGGAGAGTTCCAAAGGACAAAAGAAAAAAAGTTTTCAAGGATCACTGCTGTTTCGGGAAATGGAGAAGTGCCTCAAGTGAATCAGAGTTTACACTTGTTGATTTGCTCAAATTACAACTACTCTGCAGAAATTAATCTAACCAAGTTCTATATCCAAGGCTACATAGGTTAGGTCACAATCATTATGACAATCCTTTCTAAGCTTAGAACTTACCAAACCCAAGACAGGGCTTAGGAACACTTGGGAGCAAATAACAGACAGACTATGTTAAACCATCATGATCAACAAAGTTAGGCTAGGCACAGCCTATATTTATGCATCAAGGTAATGACAGGGTCTGTGCTTCAGAGCTATAGCAGACATGGTAACTTTGACAGTATGCTTCCCACTCAGCATTTATTTGTGTAAATAATACCTGCACCAAACCAGTAAATCTCTCAAATGAACACTTTTATGGAGGCAAGCAAGAGGCCACTTCCTACTCAGGTCATTTTCATCTCCTCCTAATTGTACTTTGGAAAGATTTCTCACTATTTTTACTACTTAGCTTATAAGTTCTTGGGAAACTGTGGTTCTCTTCTCCTCCTATCTATATGGCCCTAGACTGCAGGAATGTTATTCAGATGTTTTAGGTATTCATATCCATTGCTTCTACCAGGAAACATGAAAGAAAAGTGGCAGATGAAACTTGGGCAGTACTAAACCTTTCCATGGTCTTTTGTATTGCCTGTCTTTCAAACAGCAAACAGCAGAGGTAATTCCAGTTTTCAAAATCACAGCTGCTTTTTGGGCTTGTCAACACAAGATGGCATATACTTTACACACATCTGACAAGCATGATGGATACTGAAAAGCAAATAGGAGTTTTTGTAATACTATTAGTTTCATGCTGCTCCCTTACAAAACAGTCTTACTGGTATTGTACTAGTGGTGCTCTGTTAGAAAGTGGGAAACCAGATTAACAAAATGCATTTAAAAATCCAGGTAAGTCCTAAACTCCAACGAGTCTGGTTCTGGCAGAGTCTTTTCCAACTCCTTTGCAGGACAGCCCCAAGCAGTTGGCATAACAACCTCCTTCCCGTACCTGGAGAGTGAACAAACACCATTCCTGCCAAATCCCTAATGTCACAAAAACAAATCAGGATGTCAGTGCAGGAAATTGGGACCCAAGTGCAGGAGCCATAAATCTGTCCCATCCTGATTGAATGAGTTGTGCCCTGAAGGACTGCAGAGTGCTGAATGGCTTTCCCTTGTCAACCAGGCGATGCAGTCTGAGTGGGAGCAGAGTTATAGAGAGAGGTAGAGGTGAGCCCTGTTAGGGGTCCAGCGGAGAAATGAGTCGAAAACTCTGAGTCTGGACCACACTACCTGAGGAGAGAAACCAAGCAGTTGGGCAGGCTGGTATATAATTCAATTTGACATACTTCAGATGTTCTGGGTCTGTTTTAAACACTTAAGGATGCAAACATTCAATGGAAAGGAGAATAATTTCCTCTCACTGGCAGACTTAAGCAGAACTGGCTAAACAGAGAAGTCTCCAGGAAGATGATGTGGAATGAAGCTGTGAGTTAAAACAACAGCTACATTTTTTACTGTAGACAAAGTATTGTTTATTTTAAGCTACTGTTTAGTAACTGATGGCTCACAGAATGACAAAACTGCTTAATAAGAAAGAGCTTCCAGGATATCTCCTGAAATATTTAGTGAGGAATGCATGTTGAGTGTGGATATCTGTTCAGGCGTGGGTAGTCAGAGCTGATCATTTATTTATTTAGAGAGAGGAGTGAAAAAAGCAATTTGGATGTGTAGGAGAAAATGAGACTTAGGCTTGAAAACTCTTGAATCACTTTTGAAGATGAGACTTAAGTATCTATGTCACATAAGCAAAGACAGACATACGTGTGCAGACCTGGCATTTCTCAAGCTGTTGCCAACTGCCTGCACGAACACTTCCAGTGTCTTTCAGGGCAAAGTCAGACATCTTGTTTTAAATTTCATTCTTAAGTGCCTCAATCTAACAGTCTGACAATTTTTTCTGGTGGCATAATTAATAGGGATCATAACAAACAGCAGGAAGCTGCAACATCTGAAACAAATGCATCTGTTCCCAATCTGAGGGATAGTACTCTCATGTGATATTATTAGGTTGAAAAACTGATCCTGCATTCATACTTCATGTAGACTACAAATTTTGGGGTTGATATTTTCTGCTTTTTGCAGCCTGTCTGAGTGATTCTGGGCTATTTGGATTAATTTTCTTCCACAAAACCACAGAAGAATAATCCATGAGATGCCCTTTTTACAAGTGTAAGAAGGTTACTGATTTCCTCTGAAAGCTTCTGTAAGTTTACCTATGTCCACTGGAGCATATAGACAATCTTCACCTGTTTTCACAACAGGCTAAAAGGTATGCACTGTCAACTCAGAATACAATTGAGATTCTCTCCAGGTAGAGTAGAGGCTGTTTTTTTTCTGGTCTCAGGAAACACCAAAGCCTCAGTCTGCTCAGCGTTAAGAGACTGGAGAGAGCCACACACATTGCACTGTTGCAGTGGTTCCCACCCAGCCTCTGCAGGCACACATGCTCGCACCAGAGGGCTGACTCCCTTCCCTGCCCCCAGTGCACACCAGGACATCCCACTGCACAGTGCTGGTTCTGGAACAATACCTGACTGCTGGCAAGCTGTGTTCTGCTCTGGAGTCAGCTGCACAGAGCAGGTACAGCACTGGGCACCTCCCCATGTGTCTGGGAAGTGCAGTACGTGACGTTCAGCACGAGGAAAGGAGAGAAAGATAAAGGGGGGTTTTCAGAAACAATTTGGAGCATTAAGTAAAACACCTGCTGTGGAGAATAAATTACAACTTGGCACCCTTTGGGCTCCCTGGAGTTGAATTTCTTCATTTCTGGAGAGCTAAGTGATTTTGAAGTTAGCTCTCTTGGAAATGAAGTTGATGAAATAGTCAGATCAGTTAGCCAAGCAATATAAAGGGTATCTCAGAGCCCTCAACTCCAAACAAAGCAATGTCTTAAAGATCTGAAGGTTAGTGCTCCTCAGGATTTCTAGTCTGCCAGACTGTTCACCTGAGAAAGAAGTTTCTTGGGCTTTCTGAGTGATGTTGTAGAACTGAACAGCACAGGAACCTGAGACCTTGTTGTCTAAGAAGCACTGAGACATTTGTATGACAAGTTCAAGATGCTTACATTTGGAGATGAATTGAATAAACAAAAATATTTAACAGTTACATGACACTTTGCAAGCATTCCTTAGCTCCTATACTCTTGTTAGTCTCTTATGAACACCAATTCTCTCTTTTGTACTGAACACATACACTGCAGAGTCCCAGCTGAAGCCACTAACAACAGATCTGCTATTACTGCCTATTTTAGTATTTGCATGAACGGGATGCATGATAATGCTTTGCTATCAGCACCTTGTGAAGACTGTACAAATTCTTTTCCTAGGTTAAAAAAAATAGTCTTGGATCATTCAGCATTAACAAGATCAATTTACTCAACACAAGCCAATTACTGGGCATAATAGCAACATTTCTGCAATCAATCCAGTGCTTCAGTTCTGCTCCTATCTCAGGGAATGCCACCTCCTCCACAAACACGACTACTGTGGTGAAATGAAAATTTGGAAAGCATGTTTTGAAAGGAGAACATGCAGTTGCCTTCCCTTGTTCAAGGAAACCAAAGTCTTGTGAAGTCCCTGCCTTCCTGTGAAGGTGAGGCTGGGATGAAAGTGCAATGGAGCTGAGCACTAGAGCATTTGGAAAAGATGATGATCCCTACTTTAGCTGCTTTTCTGGTTTTACCCTCTTCTCTGCTCTTCTCCTCCAATCAAAGATGTGGAAAGTTATTTCAGATATGTATTTCTACTTATTTTGTTATCAAAAAGACACTGAATGCTGTGAATTGTTTACACTCATACATTTTTAATATGACATGTATGCAATTTTTTTGTTTTGAACAGTGGAACTGAAAAAAAGATCTGAAAGGATGAGTGTGCATGCAAGAGAAAAAGAGCAGAGAGACAGGAAGGTCCCTCAAGTCCAAAGGACTATTCCACTGAGCAAAGAGGTATTATCTTTGAAAAGCTGGCCTTACACCAAGACATTTTTGTGCCACTTTGGCAGCATAAAGCATTCTTAACACAAAGAATTGGACCCTTGGGAATATATCTACAGAAATGGTGCTGATAATTGACATAACAATGTCTGAAAATCTCCAGCTTTACTCTCAGTAAGGAGCTGGATTAAAAGGAGATCTGAATGCACCAAACTATAGCTTTTTTTCTTACCCTGGTAATGACATTATGGGGAAGGGAGAACATGTGACAAGAAGTCATGACAAGCACTGAGATATCAAAGCAGAAAAAAAGCCAGTCTGCTTTCCCATGTCCAAGTTTAAATCACAGCATCACATTTGGATTTGCCATTTGTTGCTCTTTGGCACTGGCACTGTAGTACTGCTCAGGCACTTGGTGTGATATCAAGGGTGCACAGAAAGGCCAGTCCCTTTCCATTCCCACTCTAGCTACAGCTCTAGCCTTTCCCTTTCCAAAGAGACTAAAGGCCACAGTGCTCTGCCTACAGAGGTTTCTCTGCTTTCAGCAGCATAACACATGAAAGTCATCTCTAACTCCTAAGAGACTGTTCTCTGGTTATGGACTCTGAAGAATGGTGGACAAAGAGCATGAGAGAGACAAAAGGAGAGTTTGTAATACCAGTAAAATGGTTAATAAGCACCAGGATATTTTTTGTATTCTTTTCTTTAAATAGAACTATAAAAACTTCCAGGAAAATCAACCAAGGTATTTCACAGCCTTTAGAAAACTGCATTTCCTCAGTTTTGGTCTTGTTTCTTCTTTTGTTTGTTTGTTTGTTTTTTAAATCCCACGTGTTCTACAAGGTCTTTTTTCCTCTCCTTTAATTCACCAGTAGCTCAGAATAAATCTCTTGCCTTCAATTAGTTCCAGGACTGAACACACTGATACAGCAGTTTGTTTTGCATTCATTAAAAAAAAAAAAAAAAGAGTAAAAAAAGTTGGATTAAAGGATTCTGCCCAGACTTTTAGAAGCCTCATTCACAGCAAGTACCCAGTGAATCCAAAGTGCTTTTCTGCCTCAGCTAACCTCTATTAGGTACTGCTTGATTCTGATAGAAATATATGACAAAGAGAGAAAGCTGGAAGGTTAAAGTATGTTCACCACAGCCTGCATACAGGTTACTTGATCCTAACAATCTCTCTTAGCTTAGTTACTGTCATATGCTTTCTTTCCCAGGCGCAGCCTTTGCCATGTAGATGTTTTCTTTCTCCTAGAAAGGTGTAAGGGCTTGTGTGTATTTGTGGGGTGGGATGGGGCAGTTACAACGTGTGTGCCTCATTCCCAAGGATGTTCTCTTTTAGAGTTCTGAGGCAGAGCTTTTGGATTTTAAAATAACCTTTACTGTTAACTTTTTGGAGATGTGAAGGAAACATTTCAATCTCTTCACCTTCCTCTACCTAAAACGTCTCCAGGTTATTTCTCCTGCATAAGAGAAAAAAACCAAATTTTCCCTGAACCTTTCCAGAGTACTTCACTCAGAAAAGCAAATATCAGATCAAAAGGTACTTCTGTTTATTAGTTCAATCTCCTTCATTAGATTCCCTCTATCATGTGCTTTCCCACACAAACTGTGATAAAAAAAAAAAATCTGCTAAAATCCAGTGACAGCTGCAGCCGAGATAGACTCTGCCTTAATCCGATTAGCTGCCGCCTCCCTGTTCACACCAGCTTCTGGAAGCAGTTACCATATTACACTACAATCTGCTGATTTCATCTGCACTGGCATCAGGCAGCGTTCAAAGGAAGTCTGGCCTCATAATAACAGGCTTTGGAGCTGGGAATCTCCTCTACACACATACGCACAAGCTGCTGTCTCTCAGCTTGTAAAATCCTCTCTGATCCAGGAACTCAGCTCTGAGTGAATAGGGCATTCCCACAAACAGCCACCTTACACTTGTATTACCCAAAATAGTGACTGCTCAAGCTTGTCTTGCTTCATCTCTTGCACTGTGATGCTTAAACATGCTGAGATGCTAAAAGAAAACTCATCTTTGCTCAGTCTACTGGCTCATACAAAAAAATGAAACATGCCTCTTCAGACTGGAGAAAAATAATGCAGCTTATGCTTGAGAGCTTGTTCTCCTCTGCTCGGCCCCTTGCTCGTGGGAGCTTGCACTGGTTGCCACACCTAGCAGTCGAAAGGGAAGCATGGTATGGTCCCTCTCTGCATGCAGAGAGCCAGCAGGTTTTCAACTCTTTCACACCAAGTCACAACTGGATTTTGGGGGAAGAGGTCTTAAAATAGTTGAGAAGAGGGCCTGAAGTGACTTTGACTCTATGTAGACTAGGTGACATGTCAAGATATCTAAACTTAGACAGAAATAACAGATTTAAGGTGGCTCTTCGGAGAAATTCTGGTCTTCTGACCATAATAATTTTTTCCTTCTGGCCTTTAGCTAAAAGTCACAAAGGTAGCCCCCCAAAAAAACAAGGCTGCTGAATTTCCTTTCACTTCCCACCAAAACTGCAAGCCATGCCTTTTTCTTATTGCTCACAAAAGGGAAAGAATATGGCAGAGCACCTGAATGGCCTAACAGATTTCTTCACCCTGTACATGCCCCTGATCTCTGAGCAAGTAGTTTTCCTTCTAAATATAAAGAGCATTCCACCAACAGTGGGCATGTGCAAAAGTAATTTTGCCAGCAATTCCGACATTACAGCATTTGCCTTTAATCTGTTTGGGTTATTTAACCAAAAAAACGCAACCAACAAACCCAAAGCTATTTAATGTTCTGAACTACAGGCTTATGGCTTTGGTAGTTTGGGTTTAAATTTTTCCCAAACTGTCAAATGAAAAGCTCCATTGCAGATGTTCCATAATGTTTAATTACAAGGCAAGTAGCACTGTGATGTAGCTAACTGTCATTACGATGTACTGTCTATGGGCAATACCTCAGTTCTTTACAGCTGGACACCCAATCACCCCAGGAATTTAGGTATGCAATGAAGAAACCATTTAAAATTTCAGTTGCAGAAGAAGAATAAGCATTAGAGCAAGAAGGAACAACTGTACTCAGAGGAACATTTAACTTTAACGATTTCCTTTTCACCTTTTTCCTTTCCTTCCAAAGCAGACCACAGCTCTAAAGAGATTACAACCTCAAAATTCAGGTCCAAGTATTATATACTATCAAACAGGATGGTTTAACACTGTCAGCATTTCTCTTGTCCTAGTTTTTTGCAGATGCAGAATTTCAGTACAATAGATAACAACCATTTTAGTCATGATAGAAAGGCAAACTGTAACAGAAAATGGCCCTACCAAAGTTTTACCAACTTGGTCCTAGCTGTTAGTTTCAAAGCCTTACAATAAATATACAATGAGGCTGAAATATTTTGCCTTATACACAGCAGTAGGTAGGAAAATGCATATAAAGTACAAATATAATACACTAAAAAAACCCCACTTTTGACTAACACAGAATAAACTTGAGACTGAGAATTCAGAACAGAAAAACAAATAGAAAATTGCTATTACGTGAACTCATGCTCCTGGAAAAGGACAAGAGTCTTTATCAGCTTGATTTTGGCTCAGAATCTGAATAGTCATTGAAACACCACTAAATCTGTACTGGAGCTACTGTGATGGGCAAAAGTAGAAAACTGGATACTTATTCCCCAAAGACACATGGAAAACAAATGAGAGAAACTCAGAAATAAAGAGCTGTGATTACAAAATTAGGCAAGAAAATGAAATGTTGCTCTGACAAAGGAAGATTTCAAAAACCTTTGTTATTTTTTTAATTCTATAAAACAAATTTCTATTTGAGAAATGAGATTCTCTGAGTAATCCAAACTCTTTCACTGTAGCAATGATTATTATCCTATTTAAATAAAAGACCTGTGTTTCTGTAGTAATTATCGTACCATATCCCTAATTAATTATTACTCAAAATATCTGTTAAAATTCTTGCCAGCCATTTAAAAACAGGCACAAATTATTCCCTTTGATCAGACTTGCATTGCTAAAGGCACATTAAAAATACAGAGAGAGTCTGGAAAAGCCTTACAAAATTGTCCATAAAGCCAGAATTATGTTAACTACTGCAGCAGCCCTTACTCTGCATATTCAGAATCTGATTGCATGTGAAGACAATTGCTCTCTTTGGACAAGAGGTCAATCCACATCCCCAACATTAAATTGTACACAGTTTAAAGGAAAACAATTGCTCTCTAATTTGAATACATCATGAAAGAAAATAAGGACAAAGAAACCCAGAAGACTTTTGTGAGCTTCGAATCATGTTACAGTTGAACAGACAATACTAACTGTACAGATTTTGAAAGGCTTAATACAACCTCTGGATGTTTAGCACACTGCCAAGCAGTTAATGAAGAGAAAAACCTGGCCAGGGAACATGATGCTAAGCTCTTGGTCCTATGAAAACTCTGTGGATCTTTAATTCCCATGAACAGAGAATCTCATCTGTTAATGATTCCTGTGAAAGACCCATGACAGTGAAGATAAGACACGTTTCACAATTCAAATGTGATGCTTTTGGATTCAGTCTTCAAACCTCTGATGTTTCTTTCAACTAAACCTTCCCCAGAGTTGCAGCTTCTATGTCTAAGTCCTCATTTCATATCAGGATGCTCTCTGTACATGTTTTCATTAGAGCTTTGAAACCAGTTTTAAAGAGTACTAAAAATCAGATGTAATTGGCACTGTATAAGAACTCAGTATCAACAACCTCTGACCAAGACAACACCCTTTTTATACATTTATTTTGCCCATTTCCAGATGGTCACAGGTAAGTTATTTAATAACTTCATGTAATCTCTTAAGTAAGCAGGAGTAGACCAAATTTAGACATGCTAAAGATGTATTGATATTACAGAGCAGCTACATCTACCCAGGCCAAACTCATTTCAGTTCAATACTTAAGAGAGAAGCTGAGGCACTGGAAGTGCTTTCCTGCCCCTAAAGTACAAAGAGTACTGAGCCATGATGATATCCCTCAGTCACTTGTTAGACCTTGAGACTTAAAAAAAAACAACCCAAACCTAATGAAAATAGGATTTATGAAAAATTCCAGTGAGATTCAGTACAAGCAAGGAATTACTTTCCTGTAGTTTATTAGGCCAACTACTGAACTCAGCAGGAAGAGCTCTGCTTTGTATCTAGTTCAACAAAACAAAGCAAGGACACCTCTGAGGCTGTCTAGAGGTCCTGTTTAATTATGTAGGTATTTCAGGCTCTATGACTAGCTCTGTACTTGCACTGCACAGCATGGCTGCCATGGACAGATCCTCATTTTAAACCCAAGAAGGAGATGACAACACACACAAAAATTTCCAATAATCAGCTGCTGAAAGAGTGTTTGAGAGCCTGAACTGTTAAAATAACTTAGTACCAACTTTAGAAGGAATATTTTCCTCTAACATTTCCTCATATGTTGCACTGATGTAGTCATAAGGTATCTCTCAATATAGTCATGCACATGAATCAATCTAGAAGCATGTAGGACTACTCTAAAAAAAAAAAATCCAACAAGAAATCCCACTCCAAACCTAACACAAATTAAGGGGCTTCTCCCTCTGCTTACTCCCCCCCACCCAGTATGTAATGCTTGATGCTAATGGGAGTTTTGTGCACTTCAAGAAAAGCATAAAAAGTTATTCCCATATGCTGCATTTGCCACAGGGAATTTGTTACATTCACTGATGTTAAATTAGGCCATTGTGTATACACTTCAGAAACAGAGTCAGGCCATAAAAACTCCTACATGTTATTACTTGAGCATTCATTCCTCAGATTGTCTCTTTGCTGATATTAAAATCTGAATGTTGTTCATCAGAGAGAGACTGATAATAAAGAAGTGATTGACAAACTTATTACTTGGCTTTAAAAATAAGTTCTTCCAATTCAAAATTCTTCTCAAGTCCATGGAGACATGGCTTGTTCTTTGTACCAGAAGGCTGTAATTGGAAAAAAATATACACAGAGGGAAAAATAGGCTTGGTTTGTGTTTAAGCTGTGTAACTAGCTAGATCCATGGTTCTTAGTTGAAAGCATCTCACACGCTTGCAGAGGGCAGTGTGAGCTAGGCGTGGGACTGAGGGGACTCTACTGCTCCTTGCTCTTTTCCTTACTTCACTACCAGTCTGTCATGTTGGAACAAGCAGTGTCACCCTGTGGCACTTTCTTCAGAGCTGCCATTATAGTAAAGTCAGATGTGTACAGTAGCACCATGGGATATTCCTTACTGGTTATCCAGGCAATCCTCTGGGGCCCATAACCCCATGTGCCTTAATAAGACTTGCAGCCAACGGCAGGGACCTGATTACACATCCATTTAAACCCATGATGAATCCAAGATGTTGACAAAGGCAATGATCCCACTCTTCCCTCCCAGTCTTCTGCTTTCTTCTGTCCCTTCTTTACTGCTAGCAGATGGAGAGCTGGATGAGCTCCTTTGTCCCACCTGAGCTTATAATGAGTGAATGCTAGTGATGGCAAGAAGGACTAAGTATGAAGACATGATGGGACCAGCCTTTGACAGCAGCAGAGGTTCACACCAGATTAATGTGACTCTAACCATGCCTCTGGGGACACTTCATACTATAACTAAGATGATCTTGCAGCTGGCTGCCACTGAAAGGGACTTGTTTGCAGCCTTAAGGCCTCTCCAGGTCACACTTTCTCTACTTTGGATGAGGACCGGACCCTGCAGGCAGAAAACTATTCCCTACTTCTAGTATATTAATTCTGTGACTTATTTAGCTCTACAAGCCATTTTACTGCAAGGTCAGACAAGCAACAGCACTGTCACCAAGGAAGCAGCAGCAGTAGAGAAGGAACTGCTTGAGCTGTAATGTCAGCCATGCCTTGTTTGAAGAAGCCACCCCATAGCTCTGACTGCAGAGGTGTAAATAATCCTTCAGAGCCAAGGGCCTAATTAAAGACTGCTTTTTGATTCATTAGTCTCTAAATTAAAGTCAGACTCGATCCTTTTTTTTTTTACTTTCAAGGAACTTTTTGCCTTAGTTACCAAACAACAAACATACCAAATTTCAAGTACACAGACTAAACATCAGCTGCTCTTTCTCTTAAGCACCAGCCTCTGTTGCAACACGGTCAGTGAGATCATCCAAACAGAGGATGCAGAGTCCTGTTTGGCAAAATCCACAGCCTGAAAGTGAAGCATGTACATGAATGTTTGCAAAAGCACAGGCAAAGTCTTTGAGTCTCCTGACCTTGGCATATTTTGCTGAAATTTGCCTCATAATAACTGCAGACACTTGAAAGCAAAGCCAGATGAAAACAAAACCTTCTTATTAGGAGTTGTGCTATGGGATAATGCCAGCTGGTTTAGTGAGCTTGGCTCTATGTTTTCATTCAAAATAATTGAACAAATAATCTTCCTGAAGTCTCTTCTCCACCTCCCATTTTCTTTTAATCCTGGGCCAAGCCAAAATCCCCTGTGAGCCTTGTGCTGCTAACCTTCAATTTCTGTCAGTATGGTTTACCATGAGTCTGAAATCCTCAATCATGAACTTACACACCGTTACCTGAAGCAGCTGCTTTTTTTCTAGTTGACCTTTTAAACGACCAAAGCTCCTTTATTCAGTCAGGGTCATCTTTCCTCTGCTTTCCCTTCCCTTATCCCTTTTTATCCCTCATCCAATTACTCACAGGTGAGTTTAAAAACATGTTAAATATATTTATTTGGCTTACTCTCTTGGACACCTCTGTCCTAAATAAACAGGAACTTTTTTCTTATTTAAGATAAACCATTGCCTTTCTGTTTCTATTTATCTACTTCTCTGACTGCTTTTTATTTTCATTTTGTATTCTGATTCACATTTTGGTACCTGGTTGCTTAGCAAAAACTGAATCCATCTTTCTTCCTGTTTGCTCAGGATTCTGAGGGAGTGTTGCCAATGGCTTTTGAACAGCGTCAAGTCACATAAACAAAACTACAAAGGACCTTAAATTTCCTCAGAGTGCATGAATATAAAAGCTATTTCTAGGAGAGTCAGAGGCTGTAACAATGTAATGCTCTTTAGGACTCCAAAATCATAGCTACATCTCAGCAGCATACTTCAGATTTTATTCATCTGAAGAAGAGTCAGGCTAGTGCAATGGTACAAGGTAGCTTTTTGTCACTTACAGGCTGTGGTGTGAACTGGCTTTCTGACAATTTGACTACTACTAGTTTCCTTCAGAGTAGATTTTCTTTTTGGCTAGAAAATCAGTGCAGATGAGACTTTCCTTCACCAGAGGTTAAACTAAAAATACCTATTTTGAAAGATGCAGGCAGAGCTTGTTTCCTGTATTATTCAGAAAGGGACAATAGTAGTCAGTGCTTTACTTGAACTCTTGCTCAACCTCTGACTTGTCTTTAGAGGGTTACTCACAATAATAAACAAATCCACTGTCTTGGAATTCAGGTGCACAGTCAAGGTATTTTCAGATAGTTCAATGACATTCAAAATAAGATGAAAAATATACATATTGATTTCCTGTTTTGGCAGCATTAAGATTTATTTACTCTTGATTTTGCAGTGACCTCCAGTTTGTCTTGGTCAATACATACCTCTAGGGTTGATAAACCTTAATATTCACCTCCATGAGAGTCAGTATCCACTTTATAATATAGAAGTTATCCCATGGGACAAATACTAATATTGTCGAATAGATTCAGTCACTCACCTCTTTCTTCTCTTAATGTGAAAAAGAACTGAGCTTGAATACTTGGGAAAATTGAGAGGAAGGGGAAAAAAAAGGTAATATATTCTGACAAACTAAGGAACGTGCAAAATGTACCATTGACCTTTATTTAAAAGGACCCTGGACAAAATAATGATCTAGATTTGTGGATTAGAGAAAAGTCAGGCTGGTTTTTACAGGATAACCTCAAATTTGTCCTTGTGGAAGACCTGCAACTAAAATTTCAAGGTATAACTTAACTTATTTATTTTTAAACTGACTTCTTGTGATGCTCTCCCCAAAAGACACTAATAGCTGGAATGGGATGTTGACTTCCTGGTACTAGTATTAACCTCTGACTGATCATGTAGCTCTCAAAACCTGATTCTAACAATTGTGAATTGCAACTACCGGTGCATGCCAGGGATCTTCCTACAGACACAACTACTGTCCAGATTAAAATGTGCAGAGTTTATCATTACATTTCTCTTTTAACTACTTGGGTTGGTTGCTTTATCACTGAGGCTACCACTTAGCCCTTCTAGTCTGTGCTCATTCAAAACTGCTAACACTTCTCCTAAGTTATAATAGCTGTAAGTCAGACAGTGAAGTAAATCTGATCTTAAAACTACTTGATTCTATTTAAAGCTATTCACTAAACTTTAACACTTATATTGATTCTTTAGAGTAACAAGAAAAATAATCAAACCTGAACAGCAGTTTAATAATAAGTGCCACTGCACATGGCTGAAGAAAATTCTTGCTGCATAAAATTGCCTTATTGCCAAAAGCTGTGGTTCTGCCCTACTGCCATCAGGGCAGTAAGCTGACTGAAAGCTCTTCCAAAACTATCCTTGCAATTAGGAACCTTCTACTAATCTCCATTTTAAAATTGCTGACATCCAGTCCAGATTTATTTATTCTTGTACCACCATTATTAGGAGCAAATTCTTTCCTGGAGTAGACTCTGGACTGTTTTGTATGTTATTGCCCTCATATCCTTACCTTATACCACATACACTTTTCTAGTCTCCCTTATAAAGAGGAAGAAGCCATCCTCTCTGTTGTAGCAACACCATGTGCACCTGCTCTAGTTTCTGCCTTTTATTAGGGGGCACAGATCATCAGAGTTACAGGGAGCATTCCTGCTGAGATGACAACTGTACCTTCCCCAGACATATTAGGAATACACAGCCTGATGCAGCCAGGGGTCTCACAGCTGTTCCACCACTGTCATGGACTAGCAACTCCATGTTGGATTCTCCTCCATGTCATCAGTTTTTATCACAAGGCTTCAAAGAGTACAGGTTAATTTTTTTCCCTCTGCCACTGACCAGACTCAAAGGCACACTCAAGGGGGTATCTAAACTCCTAACAGAAACTTGCCATCTATCCTACTTCCTTCCTAACCAAGCACACTGGTGCTCCTGTCTGCATTGGCCTGCTATATAGTGTTGCTGATGTTGCTGCTACTTCTCATTTGAAAACCAGGCCCTTTTAGCTGCTTTAATTCTGTGCTGTTGGCTTCAGCTTTTTACATACATTAATTTTACAGAAATGATAGAATCTTCTCAAAGAAGATATATTATATTGTACAATAAAACAAAACCTGAGAAGCATTATTATTTCTCATTTTCCATGGAGAGACCAGCATGTGTGTGCCTCTCAACATAGACTCTAATTGTGTTACTCTGGAAATTCACCAAGTTATAACACAACTAAGAATCTTCCCCAAAAATGGGCTTGTCTCTCAAATACCCAGTACCTCAAGAACAGGTGATACCTGGTGATTTGAGTTCTTTTTTGAGACCTAAGAAATTGAAGTTCAAGGTTTCATATTGAAGCAGAGTGGGAACCTTTGTAAATCATGACAATTTTCACAGGATAAGATACTGTTTCTTACCCAGATCCAGATTCATTTATGTATATTTTTTTGGCACAAGAATACAGGAGTCTAAAGAAACACTTGTACTGTTATTTTTGTGATGTGTATTTCTGAGCACAAGCTGTGACATTAATCAAATATATGTCTCTCTGCATTAACTGATCAGGAAATTCTTCTGGAAACACTGCTTTCCCAAATCTGAGGACTGGGGGCTAGAACCAACCTGAAACACCCGCTTAGAATTTGTTCTGCTCTTATGCTTGAGTGAGTATAATTCTAAGTATTTACAGTATTTGCTACATAAGTGATATTGTACTCAGAATCACTCCTAAATTCTGCAGCCTAGATTTGTTCTAGCAATTTATGGTACTCCAGTATACCCACTGAAATATTTCAGATGGAAAATCAATAGTAGATACCCTTAGAAACTATGATAATTTTCTGGGAAGAGATTGAGAAGTGTCACAGTAGTAAAAGAATCTCACCAGGAGTAGCTCTCAATCCCTCTTCATTAGAAAGAAATCAGGAGGAGAAAGAGTGGTACCTGATGTAAGATAGATGAGCTAATGTAAGGAAATATGTTTCTTTAACTTTAGTTGCTTAGAAAACTGGAACCCAATTTTGGTTTACTTCATTGATGTTAAAAGTAACTCACAGAGGAATCTGAGAAGAGAGTGCTTTGTTCCCAAGTTGCAGAAAGCAGCTCCATCTAATAAATATGTTGGCACAAAACCATAGCAAGTAGAAGAAAATCCAATTAAAAGTTAATCAAGAGTTATTTGTTATTTAATGTGTTCATAAAACTGGCCTGCTGAGCCATAGCTGACATAATCCACCCTTAAGAAGGTTTAATATGGCACTAACCTCTGCTCTGTGGGGCTGGGGGAACAGGGCAAGCAAGGGGTACAGATTCTACAACAACACGCGCTGCAGCAAAAGGAGAAAGGTTCCAGCTCTTCATTTAGTAAAGCAGTTCCAGAGGTCATAACATCCCATCCCAACAACAGCACTTGCAAATGCCTAAGAGTTGCTCTGTGCAATCACTTCACAGCTAAGGACTCCAGCAGGGTGTCCTGGGATCTGCTCCTTCCCTGCCTGGCAGAGGGTTGGGAGATTTCACTCTTACAGCAAATTCCAACATCCTATGGATTCAGGGAGAGAAATACACTAGTCTGTAAGGCATGGCACTACAGTCAGCTCTGGCTGCAGCACAACCCACAGGCAGGGCAAGGACCACTGCTTTTTTAAGGAAAAGCAAGAAGTCTGCTTTTACACAACGGGTCCAAGCCTTTGGTAAGTGAAGGCACAAAGGTGACCTTCAAGACTCTAAATGATTTTTGATTTATCTCCTGGAGGCACAACACCAAGCAGATTTCAATGCCTACATTTTCTTTAGAGGCTTTTCTAGTTTTAAGATACTAAATAAGAAAAGAAAGTAGCTATCATTAAAAAACCAAGCAAACAAAAAAAGCTCCCAAACATCCTCAGGAACAAATCTGAAAGAAAAGTGTTGGGATTTATCTAGAGCCATGCCCGGTAGACCATGCTCAGCTCATGCTGGCATAATCTCTGCTGCTGAATTATAAACCTCTCAGAAACCAAGGCTATAATTACAGCTGGGTGGCACTTGAACTTTCCATGGCCAAACATTTCACAGGACATAATTTCTGCATGAGATTTCATGGCATGTTGTAAAGGTTTAAACTTCTTCCATCAGCCTGGAATTTTGTTACCCTCTTTTGCCAAGACTTAAATGAATAATTATTGGTAAGTAACGATAAAAATGAATTACTTTCATTTCTAACAGTGGAATCAGTAAGATTGCTCACACTATATTCTCAGTACTGAAGCAAAGGATAGAGAAAAGTGGCCAGCAGGGTTATCTGCAATGTTTTGTTACAGTGAGTGATAGCTAGTGGTTTAGAGGAGAGGGCATTTCATATCTTCTTTTACTTTCAATCACATCTTTTCATTAGCGATGACTGAACCTCAAAACCACCTGGAGATGGTGCAGATGAGCACTTATAAGCTTGGATGGTTATCTGGAGCTTATCTGAACAACTTTTATCAGCAAAATTGCAATGGGAATTTCACAGAAACAGTTTTTCTGGCTCTTCCTTTTTTGTGATTAGGTACTGAAGGAGCTTGTCTGCTGCTGCATTCAAGACCTGCCCTGCTGTCTTGCTCCAGACAGAATGTGAACCAAGTCAGATTATTTCATCTGGTTTCCCAAGTGTCTTACTGGCAGCAAAATTTGCACTGTGAGAAGATGACAATAAATAAAGCTGTTCTTAGTATCTAGGCAAAACCAAGAAAGATAGTAAAGCCCACAAACTATACTCAATTGTTTCTATCTCCCTTCCCTTCCCCATGTGTACCACAAAATTAAGAAAAGGTAAATTCAGATCAGGCACAGAAAACAGCTTCTAAGATTTCCTTTCCTGTGGCTCTGCCCTCCAAAAACATCTGAATCCATTTGCAGGTGTTGGCAGCTGGCACAGGTTTCTCTGAGGAAGGAAGAGGCTGAGGGACTGCAGTTCTCTCCCAGCAAGCAGGTTCCTGCCACTCACAGTCCTTTCTCAGAGCACCTACTGCAGGTTCTGCTGATGCATGATCCCCTTAGTCCCTCTTGTAAAGTCAACACAAACTGGATCATGCCTTTGACAAATAATGGCAATAAAATTATTTTCTTAAATATTTTTAACAGGTTTGGGTCACCTACTATATTCAGAAACGGAACACTTTGCATTACTTCCACCCTTTCATCCTTCCTTATTTTCTTTTTGGTTTTGTTGTGGGTTGGTAGGTATTTTCTGAGGAAACACATCAATTAACAGGTATTGCCAAAGGCAGAATTTTTGCTCAACAGCTGTTTTTTCATTATAAAGGAAGCAGCAGAATACATTACAGAATCTCTCACTATATGCTGGAGTTGGATAACTGAGACCAAAAAGAAGTTCCAAGAGCAATCAGCTCATTTTGTAAAAGTTCTTTTCCCTTTACATTGATTTTTCTACTCTGAAATGTGAAATATAGTTCAAAATATCCCATGTGGCATGTCAACTTCATTTACCCACTGCATTTCTAATATGTTTTCTCCATACTCTTCTATCCCATCACAGCAATTGCTGTATGCCACAGCATGCTATCATGTTTTATGCAGAATTTCACAGTGAATTCAATGGTGACTAATGCCTAAAAAGATCTGCCACAACATGGCCCTACCTCTCATCATAAAAGCATATACCCAGGATTTTAGATCTACTCCTTAAAGAGGAACACTTCTCTAATTTCTATCATCCATTTACAAGTATGGGGGGGAGGGTGGTCCACACCAAAAATCTCACTTCCAACCAAACATTCAAATCCAGATCTGAATTTGGATCTAGGACTTACAACAACTTGCTTTGAAACTGTTCAGAACCAGTATGCTGCATTCACTCATATATCCACAGTGCAGAATCTGTACCTAGGGTGGAGCAACAGTTTGCCCAGCAGTCCTCAGAAGCTCACTCAGGAAAGTTCCCAATATGAAACAATGTCAGTCTCTCTAGGATTTTGGATGACAAATTTTACTTCAGTGTGAAAAGTTATATTACTCCCCTATGTAAAAGCAGAAGCTGACAATCTGTTGCTCATCAGTTAGCTGCTGGTTCTATCCACATTCAGCTAAAAACTGAGCAATCCTAATTAAAGCCCATTGACACTACCCATCCAATCTAAGACACTGCAAACAACATAACCCCAGTTTACCAAAATATTAAAGTTATTAAGAGAACAAACATTTTCACAGTTTGTTAATCACATCCACCAAGATTTGCAGCAGAGTTTTGCAATGCAATAAATATTCAGGAGTTGGGAACTGGCCACACTACCAGCTTTGCAAACAGACTGTACTTTAGAAAAGTCTTTTAGAAGGGCCTGGAGATGACTGTCTTTCCTTCACTGGCTGTGGAGGGAGTACAAACAATTAGCTTAGCTGGGGATGGACAGTCCTTAAATGTTTCCAAACAGGAATTTACCAATTTAGATACAAGGTTGATTGTTTCTTGGTGCTAGTTTCAATCACATAATTATTTTTCATTCTAATTGCACAAAATTGTTGCTTCAGACAAAAAATGTCAACTGCTATTGTGATATTCCCTAATTTTTGCCTCTTACCTCATATTAGCTAAAGACCTCTTAACAAAAGGGAGAATGATGATTTAGACTTTTACTCTGCATGCAGTACTATTTTAAAAAGTAAAATATTGATGAATTTAAATAGTCTCAACATGTTCACAGCAGTCAACCTCTCCTCAGAGTTATGTGAACACTGAGTACATATCTTTCTATATTGAATTCTAATCCGAGGGTCAGATCTGGCTCCTGTCTAGTCTATTTTTCACTTTGCTTTGACAAAACAAAGTTAGTACTAGATTATTTTCTCCATTTCTGTTTTGGGTGTGTGGGGGCAGGGAAAAGCAAAACTTACAGGCTACTCATACATTTTTATTGCTTTCAGATCACAGAAAATAACAGCTCTCCAAATAGTTCACTTTGTTGGCAGGTAAATTGCATTATTAGAATGACACCTTTGGGTGATGAACCTGAAAGGTCAGGAAAGGGCTGGTGTTCTGGACATCAGAGAGGGAAAATGATTAAGAGTAACTGTAGCAAAAAAGAAAGGAGGCACTGTCTGTATTCCCCGAAAAGTGGAAGTAGATTACAGGGTAGAGAGCTGCCACTGGCATGTGAAGATGCAGCAAAAGGAAGATGGCAAGAAAGGACAACTGGGAAAGAATGAGCTAGAGTATTACTCTAGGAGGGAGAAATAATTTTGTCAAAGAGATGGAAGATTGAAAAACACAGAACTGAACAAATATGTAGGCAGCACAAGGATGGGATCCACTTCTAATTTGGGCTGTATTCAACAAAAGGGGAATTTACTGACATTCTCACATGCAGTTGGGTCATAAACAAGGAATTACTATGTCAAACACATTCATGCATTCTTAAACTGCTCTTTAGACTGGTTCAAAAGGACCTTCTAGTGGCAAAAGTCACAAGGTACCCACGACTAACGTTCCCATACACAGATGAAAACATCATGCCTTGTTAACTGCATTCATACCTGCTGTCTCCCCGTGTGATATCAGTGCCTGAACTCCACAGAGTTGGATGGGAGCAAGATCAGGTCTGCTGTCTGTCACATCAGTAATTGCTACATGCATTAAAAATTAACAATCTAATTTGAGGGAGTGGCTTATGATCTGAAAGCTTTATTGGGTTAAAGGCAACACTTCCATCTAGAAACATGGTCTATCTGTTGCTAAATCCACTGTTTCCCATTGCTACTAAAGTATCTCTCTCCCCTATTTACAATATATCATCTACAAAGTCCCTGATCCAATGATATACTCTTAGAATTAAAAGTTTAGACTGACATTTTGTTTGAGATAATACAGAGTTTTCTATTCCCATCAGTAGAAATTCATGCCCTGTCAACACAAAATTGACTGTTAATGTACTCAAATAATTTAGTTGGGAGAAAAGACAACTAATGCAATTATCCCTGAATGGTTTTGATATTAATGTCTCCAGAGTGTACTAAGACCCTCAAAAAGCCAATTGTAGCTTCTCAGAAATAAACCTTTAACTCTATGCACCCTTCTGTAAGAAAGAAAACCTACCTGGGAGCTTAAAAAGAGAGAAGCAGTCAAATTTTTATCCAAAATGCTAGCGAGGAGCTCAGTTTATATAGATTATTATTCTCTCCTTGCTTCTGAGACTCAGCAATGCATTCAGAGGTAACAAAATGCACTGATGTTTTGCAAGACACTTTACAGTTTTGCAATCATGCCACTCACAAACCTAGATTACCACTCTCTAGTTCATATTCCAAAATCAAAATCAATATAATAATGACCTAAAAGTTTTTTAATCTCTTTGTCTTGAGGGTTTTTACACTCTGTGTTAAAAATAGGATCTTGGGATTAGATCAGAAGGTGAAGTGAAAAAGAAGACAAATTCTTTCTTATGTTGCTAAACCATACCTTTAATCATATATTTTACATACCTGTATGCATGTACACATGCTTGCACATGCACTTATACAGTATTAGCAGATACACACAGGTACTTCTACTTAATTTGCAGTAGGCAAAATAAGGCATATCCAGGCTTTGTGCAGGTGGTTCGATTGAATCAGCTGCTAAAACTCACAGCCAGTTCCCAAACTGTCTACTTAACACTGCCTCCAACAAGCCCTGCTGTCCCACCGTGCCATGCCATCTGTGCTTGCTTAGCATGCAGCTTTTTCTCCTCCTTTTTCCCATGTTTAAATTCTACCCCAAAGCCCAGATTTGCTGGCCCTTCTCCCAGGGTAGTATCTTATTACTGTGGCAGCACACAAGGACAGGATAAAGGTATGTCACCCTCATACCCAAAATATGATTTCTGTAATGACTCTATTTCTTCAGACAAATCCTCATTCCTAGCTGTTCTGCTAGATTTCAGGATTACTGTTTTAAGTTGCAGCATATTAAACTGTCACTTAAAAAAAGCCTACAAAAAAATGAAACAGCTGAAATTGATGAGCAGTAATAATAGAGCTGATCACTAGGAAGATTAAAAAAGTCTGTGGGAACTCTGGGATGTAAGGAGTACACCCTCACAATTTTGCATGCTCAATTCCCAGTGCCATAGATGAGGAGAGAGGACTCCCAGGGTATGAGCAGCTCTTGAATTAAAGGAGCTGAAGAGGTGAGGAGTTCATCTGCTTTACACAGTCTGTATCATAAGCTACTGGGAGTGTTGACTATGGAGTTTTTATCACACCAGCAATATAGGCTCAACTTCTCACAACCTAACATGTCAAAGGATGTTATTGCTTTGCTTCCCAAAGGAGAGACACATACATTCATACACAGCCTTTATGCTTCTGTCTCAAAGAATTTTGAACACACTGCCTGATTTCAACCAAACTTGATAGAGATCTTAGTGTTTCATGGACACAGAACTCAGAGTAGAGAATGGAGGCCCAGCAGGGAGAAGGGCTGCAGAATCTGTCCACACTTCACTAGGCTCCAGAAAAACCTGCACATGCAGCTTCAGTGCTCACCCAAAATCACAACTTAGCCCCAAAGCAGAATTCCATAGGAAGAAGTGTTCAGTGCACAGTGTAGCTAGAGGCTGTGGACCATTGGGGAAAAAGTGGCACCAAAGCTCAAGTCTGGCTTCTGAATTTCCCAGAGTACCTGATTTAGGAATAAGGACAGATCCTTATGATCCAAAAGGATGGAAGTTCAAATTCAATCAACTTATTCCAATGTCATTTTCCTTTGTATGCAATGAATAGTGTGCCCTCTTGAAAAAAGGGTTTAGTTGGCCACAGATAGTAAGAAAATGGCACCTCTGATTCAATTGTGGGTTCTTCTTTCCCTTACATTTTCTGACTTTTCCAGCAGTAATAATATTACCTTAATAACTAAATGCCATATAATAACTCATAACTTGATAACGAAACTTTATAATTCTATAGACCATACAGAGAGGTACATACAGACCATTACACCCCAACCTGCAAGAAAGGGATAATAATGTTCATTTTCTCCTGTTTTCTGTCTCTCCTCTGTTTAGACTGTGAACTTTCAAGATAAGACTTGTTTCTTTCTGATGGTGGAAGGAACTAGACAAAGATTATACTGTTACAATTAATATCCTTTAAATGCTTTAGGTTGAAGATACATTTTAAAAGTGGAGCTGTACTAAATTGAATTTCTTAGGTTTCTAAAACTGTGCTGGACACCTTGTGAGAACAGCTTTATCTAGGAGACAAGTCATTTCTACTTTTGGTCTTGAGTAAAATCTAGATGTGCCAGGTTTATAATCTCTACAGGATCCCATGTGTTATTTATAACCTCTGGAAAAGATCAAGGAGCATTGAAAAGTTAGAAGTATTTTCACAAACTCAATTTCCACACTGTCACTTCTCATAACCTACACAAACCTCTTCAAATCCTTTCCATCTCCATTTTCCCTGTTACAGGAGCTAAAATTTATTGATAATCCAATGACTTTGATTTGGGCAAACTTAAATAAAGGCAGTAGAAGGTTAAAAGGGACTGTCATGTCTCAGAGCAAAAATCAAAAGGACACTAACTGAAGTTTCAAACATGCACTCAACAGGTGCTCCAGCTGAGTTGGTGCTGGACACTAATGCCAAATGGACATAAGGTGACATGTAAAGACTGAGTACAATGCAGCAGAGGAAGCCACAGATCTGAAATCTATCTGTAGTACAAAGGAAAGAAGAGGAAAAAAGCCATGTACAGCTGAAAAACTCACTGCATTTAGCAGCAAGATATCCTGACTTGGCAGGATATCAAAAATACAAGTAATATTCATTCTGTGCAGTGCCTTAACATCATCTGTGCTATGGTTAACTTTATCTTACTTAGCTACTAAGAGAATGCATTAAAGTCTGATGGCATTTCCATGTAACTCATGCATGCTTGACTTCAACAATATGATGGTTAAGTTACCCTTCTGTAATGCTACTTGTGGCATTTTGTGCCCAAAAACGATTCTTTGGAACTGCTCAGCTGAACCCCCCAGGACAGTTGTTCTGCCTGAGACTTTTGCTACATTAGGAAGGACAGCAGATATCCCTACTAGAAGAGGTCAGCGTTTGCTTTGTTCCAAGTTCCAATAAAAGTCAGGTCTATGAAGAATGAGGTATTGAAAGCAGATTTTAAATCTAATTGAGCATAAAAGGTTTGCCAATTTTCGAGACTGAGCTGAATCATATAAAATTCAACACCCACTAAATATTATTTCTCTTGACAGGCTGCAGGAGAGACTTTTAATGATTTTACTTCTTAAACTGAGCCAGCAGATACCCAGAAAAGATCAGTATAATTGCTATTTCTAATTTCACAGATTTTAAATTATTTCAAGTATTAAAGTGTCTCTCGTGTTGCCAACCAGAGGATACAAGGCACTGGAAAGTTAAAAACAAGCTCTCCTTTGTGTAGACAGGTCCTGATTCTCTGCTACTTTGCTCCTGATTCTGGGGTACTGAAGGGTGAAAAGGGTGCTTTAAAATAATTTTTCCTGTGTGTCAAACTTTTATATAGAAAGCAAAAAATAGTGCATAAAAGGAAATATTTGTGCAGCTGAGAGTATTTTCTCTCACAGATTTATGGAAAAAAAACCAAGAGAAGCTCTTTGAAAAGCAGATTATTTCAATTCCACACAAACACTTCATCTCAGAGACTGTGGAGCTTCTGACTTGTAAGGTGCCTGCCAACACCTTGCCTTTCACCTGCCAGGCTGCTGTTGTACATCTCAGTTCACATAGATGCACAGCTCTTGTCAGATTCACTGAGGCCAGTTACTAAATACTAGTCACCTAAAGATAAGAATCTGGAGATTTTCAGATTCATCACTGCTATCTAAAGGTTGGCAGAAGGGAAGTTGGTAAGGATTGTGAAAGTTTCTGTCCACGGGTATTAAGGCTTTAAAAATGCCTAGTTCCATGGCAGCCAGCTTTGTGGCTTGCTGAGGATGGCCCGAGGCAGCAAAGGATACATTTAGTCCTTGTCAATAATCTGAGGCTTTTTGGAAAGCCTGGAGCCAGAGATGCTGAATTCCCTTAGAACACGACTTGAAGTCCACCAGGAAATTGTGCTAGTTATACCATTTGTGTGAAGGTAGGTTTCAGATAACTGGGAAGTCTAAGAATCAAGATGTTCTGATTTTTGGGTCACTTCTGCTTCCAACAATGCATCAGCTTGATAATATTAATATTTAATAAGCAATATTCTGATTCTGGACAGAGTGAAAATGGGAAGTATTCTGAATTTCTTATGCCTATTGTACATGGAAAATATATTAGAACTCATCTTTTTGCTTATGGCTGAGGAATTGTATACTCTTCTCAGCACTCGGTATTTCACTTAGCAAAGGACAGCACTTTATAACTATTAAATGCACTGCCTTAGGGATGTGGTAACCCATTGACTTGACAAGTCTTTTAAAAAATGCTATAGTCAAACAGCAAGGCAGGATACATAGGATTTATCTGATAAGCTGAAAAGTCCCTAATGACCCCAAACACTTCAGGCAACACCAAGTATAAAAGTCATTTTGATGAACCTGCAAATCACATATAAATCAGGAGAGAATTTTTGTGTCCAAATATTTTTAAAGGCATATATTTCCACTGAGTCTTCTTTTTTGCCCTCTACAATTCCCTTGACATGAAAATATAAGAAGTCATTGTGTTAACTGATCTGAATTAAACATTTTTTCACTGTGGCTCCCTACCTCCTTTTTCATGGCTTCAATGGGAAAATGGCAGCCTTCACTCATTTTCCTTTCCTGGGCCTTACAACACGGCACGTTTTTGTGGGATAACTTTCATTTACAAAGGGGTTGGCAAAAATGATGTGTTCCCAGAGGACCATGTCAATGTTATGCTTGTACTGGGGATAATTCTAGCTCTATGCTACATGCACAGAGAAGTGACAGGAGTAAGCAACACACTCTGTTCGGGGTGCTGGTGACTGCCAGTCTGCTATTCCAACAATATTCTGTAATTAATGTTGAGTGAGCAATAAAGAAAGACCCAAGAGAAAGGCAAATCTGCTTGTTTTCTTTTCATTATGGATGACTATGCAATAGAAAACCAGGAATATTCTGACAGTGCAGCTAAGATCTGGAAACTGTACATCTGTTTTGATCATTTGGATCCCAGCATTCATAAAGATGAGCAGTTTATTATGCTCAGTGCCATTTGTCAATACATCTTTCCCTATTTGTCCCTGCTGAGATTATGGCTGCTACAAAGTTAACAGCTGGCACTAGCATTGACAGCCCAGGGCCAATTTATGGAACTCAGCTGGTAAAATACTGACCACTTCTGACACAAAAGAATGTCACTTTCCAAGCCATCCAACTCACTGCCCTTCTGTTGCCTCCTTTCCTCCTTTTGGCAAGAGCTATGGGCAGCGTATGCTGTTTGCCAGAGCTCTGAACTCCAGCAAACCAGCAACGCTTCCATCCCTCCCACGAGTTTAGAGGCTTTTTGCCACTCACTCCCTAGCTTTCCTTCTGGCAGATGGTCTGCTGCATCTCAGCTGAATTTTGTGCCCTGACCACACTATACCAGCACTGAAACTGCCCACTTAAAATGCACGTATCAGTACAGAAGGTCAGTTTGTCTTGAGGTGCTGGGAATGAACATTCTCCCTGTCCTCTGCCCTCCTCCTCCCTCCCCAAATTACATATTAAGTTCTAGACTCTTCCTGGTAAAAGAACCTGTTTTACAATTGCAAAAGGAAAATTTTGCTTAAGAATACAGGGGTTTTTTATTGGCCCAGGAAGCTAAAAAAAATTAACAGGCTTTCTCTTTTTTTCCCCCACCATTCCCATGGGTGGAATAACACTGAGTACAACTAAGACTTTGTATTATGGATGAAAGGATTCTCCTCCCTGCATCTGTTGCCAAACCAACAGACCTAGAGACATCTCATGCTCCCCTTTGACTGACTGGGGTGAAGCTGCATAGACTTATTGCCATACATGTTACAATGAGCACCACTGAGCCGGGCCTGCAACTGAGCTGTCACCAAGAGAACGATTTGTTTTTTCAGGGCTTTACAGGCCTGTACACTGTTGGGATTTTTAAGGTGGCATATACCTGAGGAGCCCACAGTTGTGTCTATTCTGGGCCTTCTACTCTTCCTGTGTAAAACAGCAACAAAAGTCACCTGCTATGCTCCACTTTTCATGTTGTACATCTCAGTTTGTTTTGCCCATCAACATCTTGTGTTATTAGATCTTCAGCAGATCATTTGTTGGCATTCAAAACCAAACGATTCACCAAATGCCACTGGCTGACACAGTTTATAACATAGTATTTTCAGTCCCCTGCATTCCATCTGGAGCCGTGTGTTATAAACTAATCTGATCTCAGGATTAGTCAGAGTCTAGAATTGCCCAGATAATCTCAGAGCTCTTTTATTAGGTGAAATCTTGGTCTGAGTGAAGTAAACCAGAACAGTTATTAAATACTTATGGACCTCATGCCTTGCACGGTGTTATTTCATCTCTCTTTAGGATGCAGTGTTACTTGTTCTTAAAATATCACTGCCAAGGCAAAGGAAGGACAAAATTAAGTAAAAAAAGGCTTCAAGTGTTGTCTGCTGTGTTGTCTACTAGAGTCAACAGTATCTCCTTAAAAGAAGGAAGAGAGCTAACCAGCTAATACTTGAGAATAAGGAATCTCTAGCTGTCAATAACACATCTGAAATCAAACAGAAAAGTGTTAAAACAGCTATATAGCTATTACCAGCATATGCTACTTTGGCTGGCTGTTGAGCATGTCCATCGTGCTCCATACACACACGAATTCACAAATCAAGCTCTTGGGCCATTTTTTCCAGTGCTTTCTCCATAGTGCACTATATACCTTCGAGTAGACAGAGCACAGAGACATAACTCCCCCCATACAAAAATGATTTATACTTGCACTTCACTGCAGTAGATAAAAAAAACTTTCTGTAAGGCAACAGAAAATCACGTTGTTGCTGCGTAGCATGTTTCTGGTAGTCATTACTCACGGGGAAGGAAAGTGCTCTTACAAGGCTGCTGGGACCTGAATGCCCTGCTTGTTCCTGGAGGACTGCATTTCTGTAAAGAATTTTCAATAGAATCATGCTTGTGACAGCTTTGTATTGCAGCTTTTGGGAAGGTTTCACAAGCTCAACTGTTCAATAAATAATCCTTTGGAGCCACAACAGTGTTCAGAAAAGCTTTACAAGTTGGCAACTGGAATGCTGTGCAGCCATTCTGGATAGATTTTAGAAGCTGCAGATCTTGCCAGGGCAGACAAGAAACTGTAATTTCACTGGGAAACAGTTATAGAGATAAGATGTAAATTTCCCTAAACCACTACTTTTTAATGTGATTAAATCTATCAAATGTTTCAAGGTGGTGGGATGTGCAAGTAAGGCCTTCTGTGTATGAGAATACAGACTGTACTTACAATTACAATCTACAAATAATACTTCACAGAACTGCATTGCAGGCAGCCTGCAGGAACGTTGTTTACATGGATTGTTCCACTTCTGTTGTTAACTGAACACTGTATCACTAAGGAAGAATTATTTAATTTGCTCAAGTGAGGTACAGAACAAACAAGGAGATCTCACTACCCTCCCAGAGAAGAAAATCAAGAGCTAAACCCAGGCTAATTTGCCTCACTAATAGTCTGTATTTTCACCTCAAGCCTCTACAGAAGCTGAAGGCACTCTGGAGGCACCTTGAGGGATAGCACAGAGGTAGGAGGTCCGGGCAGTGCTGTGACACCAGTTCCACATCAGCTTTATTCCTATGGTAGGTAACCCGTCTACAGAGGGGGCAAGAGAGACATGCAGGCTCTGTGCTCTGTGATGCTGCTCAATGTACACAGAATCACAGAACGTTAGGAGTTGGAAGGGACCTCGAAAGATCATCTAGTCCAACCCCCCTGCCACAGCAGGATTCCCTAGACCAGGTCACACAGAAGTGCATATTGACAGGTTTTGAATATCTCCAGAGAAGGAGAATCCACAACTTCTCTGGGCAGTCTGTCCCAGCCTGCACTAGCAGCGGTTGCACTGGACAGCAAAGGAAAAACCAGCAATACTAGACTAATAATCACCAACCCAGACTAAAAGTTTCAAACAATCTCCAACAAGCATCTGTAAATCACAGTTTAAGTCTCCAATTAAATGCTCTTAAAGCTTATTTTACACAGATACTGTTGCTGCAGCCGAAATCTGTGAAACTTCTGAGAAGCTGAGCCTGTTTAAGCCTTAAAATTGACTTCCAAAACTGAACAATCCAATCACAAACAAATGTTTATGCAAATTTCAGATGAAATATGACAGCCTTGCTTTTTAGGCTTCATGGAAAGATCAGTCCACCAGTGATAATTAGCTTAGGTTAATTCCACTAGCACTTAGATTGCAAGAAAAAGCAAAACAGTAATTAAAAGATGAAACTGGATATAGGCAACAGCAATTCAGCCTTCCTGAATGCCTTCTAAAGATGAGAAGAAATTAATGAGTTAATCTCCACGAAAACAAAAGATACCTTCATTAATGTTCACTTCAGTAGTCACTATGTGACACTACTGCTGCATATGAATGACTGAATAAAGCTGCTACTACAGCAGGACTAGATTCTGCCCCTGTAAACAAATTTTAACCTCAAGTCTGGAGGTTTACTATTTTATATCTTTCACTATTTATTATTGTACAGGTGACAAAGAGTAAACATGTCTGACAATTTTTATTCAAATACTTTAAAAACTTAGAAAGGAAAATGTTCAAACCCTCCTCTCCTCACCATTGCTATATCTGTCCCCTTCATTTGGCTTACGAACTGTCAGCATAAGGTTTGTCTATGCAAATGTTTAGTGGCATGCAGCTGCACCACAGGTAGCTACAGAAACAAACAGGTAGAGTGCTTTTCACAGCAGCATTGCTGAAGTTATTGTGATAGAAATATAGCAACATAAGAATTCAGGCCCAGAACCCAAACAGTCTGTTCCCTCATTACAATTATTATTCACATGAACAGTCTTAGAGACAGTAAGGAAATTTCCCCAGTAGTCAGCACCGTGGGTGTGATCAGGTGCCTTTGGAAGGCTACGTGGAAGTAGCAGGCATTGAGCAAAGGGCCACCAAAGATGGCCATTTTCTAGTGCAAGTGCTAAACAATCCACTTCTGCCTTCTCTAGCAAATACTTAGCAGATATGTACATGTGAAGGATGACACTGTACATACAATTTTGCTGTTGGGAAGAGAGAACAAAGCATTTGTGACAGATGGTTGCTGTGCTGCTTAATGCAACACTGGGAGACACTTAGTTACACACACTTAAGATACAGCGATGGAAACAGCATATGGACCTGAATAGAAGCAGCATTAAGCTTAAAACTTGGAAGTTTCTCCTTTGAAATGCTCTTGTTTTACCAGAGACATTTACTAAAGGCAGAAATGATGCTTGTACTGAGCCCTAGAAAAGGATTCAGTAATTTAGGGGAAAAAAAAGGGACCCTGACACATACTTTTAAGACGAAAGTGTGCAGCCAGCCTGCAGATTTTTCATGCTGCTCTACACTCCTGATACATCTCCTGAGCTATTTTTTAAATGTATGTACATCTTAAGGTCTAAGATCTAACATGAATAATAACTGAAATGATACATAATTAAACATTTTGCACATCAACGTGTGATATTGATGGTTTAAATTTTTCATGACTAATATGTTCAGTTAGGCTTGAGCCAAGCTACTGAGTTATTTCTCCTTCACCTCCACTGCCCTAAATCTGAGTATGTTGGTATAGCTTTCACCACAAGTTGAAAAGATGATTTTAAATCTACTTCCTGGAAAGGTAGTTAAATAATTATCATCATGCTAAAAAAAGGAACATTCAGACAATAAAAGGATAAGGAAAAAGTGTGCCTTGTACTCAGTTTTCAACAATATGAATGCTAGTGATGGAGCTCTTAATTTTCAGCACTTGTAGCCCAAGGCATCATCCCCCAGAGCCCCTGGACCCATATCCCTTATGTCATAAAACATGGTGCCCTTCTGTAATGCCAGCATTTATCTGAACTCATTTAATGCACTCAGGTTAGTCATGTCAAGTTCAAGGCCTCCAGGTTGAATAAATCAGTGGTTCAGAGTGTTCCCTCCGTATTGCTCTGCTGGCTGATACTAGTTACTAGATAGAGAATGGCTCCTTAGGCTCAGTGAGTGAGATCTTTATTTTTAGTGTTGAGGAGGAGAGGGTCTGTCCTTCCTGATGACTCATGTCTGGAGGTTGTTACATTTGCAACCTGTCAGGGGATGTGCTACACATGAAGAGTAGGGGAAAAGTCCAGAGAGAGCAGAACTTGTCTTAGGTGACTCAGTTTTTTCAGTTCTACTCAATGAAACTCTTGCATTTCCTTCTCTCTTTTTTCCTCTCCTGCTGCATTTTCCATTACCTTTAAACTTGGAGTGTATTTTGAGGTAGCACTATGAAATACCTTTTGACCTGCTGTTTATTATACTTCAGTGTATCCAAAGGACTCCTCTTTAGTTCACAGATGGCAATCTTTTTCTTTTTGAATTTCTCAGTTTCCTCCTAAAAAAGTGTCAGCCCCCCAAACATACACAAGAGCTCCTCTTATCATCCTTTAAAGTAGGGTAAGATGTACAGTATAGGCTCATCTATTACCTCTGCTACAGTACAGAAGACACTGAAGACCAAATCACATCACTTGCATCTCTACAATCCTCTTCAGAAGCACTAGCATAAGGCAGACTTGTGAAATAATGCTATACCCTGAGAGAGCTAATAAAGCAAGGAAAACCATGAAGAATACTAACATCATAGTTCTGGAAATGTTTATATTCAAGACTGGTATTCATACTTAAACTAGTAATCCCAGGATTTTCAAAGCCATTTGAAGGAAGGAGGTAACTAATTCCTTTTGACAGTAGGATTGAGGAACCTAGTCCCTTGGTTGATGGTTTTACTTGAGGTGTCACCTGAAACACCTACAGCTGCACTCTGGTAAACAAGGAAAGCCACATCTCACAGCCACCCTTAGCACTAATCAGGGAGATATGTATATTCCAAGGGGATTAACTGGTCTGTGATCTGTTGCCAAAGCTGGTGTCATACGCTAGCATACTGTGCTGAGTATGCTGTCAATTGGTGACCATAAATATATGTTGTAATAAGGGAGATACAGTCAGTTATACAGCTGGGATAGCAACAGAAGGGCACATTCACTGAAAAAAATCAATTTTAATTAGGAAGACAATTATATTTTCTCCCAAAGGTTGCCAAAGTCTCAAGATTTATCTTTAAGGTGATGGAGGCGTAATCTTTTGCCGTTCTACATCTACTGGGTGGCAATGAACTGTGGAATTGAACTTCGGGTCCAAGGGAAGACCATAAAGTCCCTCACAGTCTTACAACCCAACAGCAATAAAAATCACTAGCACATCATTAGCCTGCCCCCTGCAACAGCAGCTTATGACTATATCCTTTGATTTCTCCAAGCAAAGGTTTATTCAGCTGATTCTCAAACGATGTAGCAGTGATTGGATCTACACTGCTCTTTTCATTCCTGTTTATAGGAATAAATATTGGTACAAAGCTGTACCAGTAAGTTCTGGATCATCATCTGGTACACTCTTATCTTTAACCTTTTGTCTGCTAGTCTTTACACTGTAAGCTTACCAGGACAGATCTGTCTCTTTCTTTTTGTGTGTGTTTGTGAAGAACACTATATCCCTGGTGCAAGACACTTTTCTTTTGCTAAGGCCACTCTACCTAATAAGGGAACAAACAGAAATTCCAGGCAAAGTACTGAAAAAACAATTAGCCAGAGACTCATCAGTCTCCTTTGAACACCACCATTTGTAATAAAAAAAGATGAGCACAGGATCTTCCAAAGCACTACTGGAAACAAACCTGTCAAACTGTTGCCAACATTCACATCTTCCTCTTTTCTCTACAATGGATTTCTATTACAAACTTCAAACATAACTCTGCTCTGAAAACACCCCATTGATGTCACAATGTCTTCAGCACATAAAACAAGTGCAGGGTACATAAGAGAGAGGCACAGCATGGCTCTGGAGTTTTGCATATTCTTGCAGCAGTGTTCTACTTTTTGAGATGTTGGAATTGCCAGCAAGTGGCCCAAACCTGCAGGACCTTTCAGGGTGATCAATCTGCAATTTTTACAAGTCTTATTTCTTCTCTGAAATATATCCTGTTACGTATTACCATGGTGATACTGCTGTGGGGTTTGTTTCAAATTGTAGTCAAATCAAAGGAGAATGTTTCTGAAACAATAAAATATTCCTTTGGCTGCATAAGACCACAGCAATTTTAAGGCGTTCAGTGCATACTATTCTGTTTACTTTTCTCCCAACACTGTGAACACTTTTCTGTCCAGCTGTCACAAATCTGATCCTGAAATGTGCAAACTCTTATAATTTCAGGAGTGCTAAAAACTCCTTACTTCCACTGTCACAACTAGAGTGGCTCAGCAGCCCCGAGTTTGTGATTTGTGCTTATCCAATGTAAAGGTCCAACGCTCAACAGCATTACTGTGTAAGGCCTTTGACTAGTTTCAAACCTAAAAGTCTTCCAATAAGCACAATGCAGCCATTTGCATAAATGGAGAACATAGAAATATTGATCAAATACATACAAGGAATTAGTATTAGTCTGAGTTTTAACAAGCTACAAAATAAAGCTCAGGACTAAGCCTGAAAATACATTAAGTTTTGTTTCTGTCTATATTGGTGATCTTGGAGTGGTCAAAGAGGCGTGAAAGAAAGGGATGTAAACCCGTGGAGGGAACTCAGACTTCAGAAGGACTTTTAGAGATTAATTTCAGTTGTAAATAAGAAACATGCTTATTCTTTTCTGCAAAACACTAGAAAAAGCTTTAAGTAGTGTTTTATTATTATAAATGCCAGAAAGGTTTCTGATTAAATGTGATTGCATCCAGGGATGTTTTTATTATGTGATTTCAACAAACAAATTTGAGAGTAAAATTAAATTTAATTTCAGGAAGCAAAGTGAGAGGGAAAATTTAATAGGAACATATTGTTCCAGGCATGCTCTATGCCAGCCTGCAGACCTTGAGCAAAGCCAGCCATCTGAGAGCAGCAGGGGAGAGAATGAGAGAGACAGAGGGAGGTAAAGAATGAGAAGGAGGGGGAGGAGAACACACAGAAAGAGACAGATGAGAGGAAAGTTCCTGTCAGACTTCTCCGTGATGAGAGAGAAAGCTGAGCACTGTGGGAGTAAGAGGTATGAGGGAGCCTCTGAACTGACTGTGTAGAAAATAAAAAAAAAAACCCAACAATATATACAGCAGAAGTCCAAGATGCTACCCAACTTTCACAAAGTCAATGGAAAGACTCCTCTAATTTCTCTGGTGGCATTGCCTCAAGCCATCAGTAAATAAAAACTACTCTCCATCCCTTTTTTCTCCCAGCTTGACAATAGGAAGGGGCTGTTGAACACAGAATGACTCAGTCTGATCCTTGCTAATCCAAGTCATCAGATAAGAGAGACTCCCCTGAAACTAATCAGAGGTTGCTTTTAACCACATGGGTACTCCCCATGCCATGCTGGCACATCCCAACTGAGCAATGAAAGGCAAGGCAGCAGGACAAGAACAGACTTAACTTGCTCTAGATTTCAAGGCCTTTGAATGAAGCAATCTTTCTCAAGACCTTTTGAGCAAGTTCTAGGGAAAAGAAGGAATAAAATTTCCCCTAAGCCCTGTTAGGGGAGACACCAGCTTGTAAAAAGAGCTTCAGCACATCAGCTAACAATCTTGTTGCTGGTTTTCAGTCCTCCTTCCTTCCAGCTCCTGTCTTCTGCTCATTTTGTTTACTGGGCCAGATTGTAAGATCCCTGGAACAAAACCTGTGGCACTGCATTTTCAAATGTGCCATATGCACGTTTGGTTTTGACAACAAAGTTAATGAGAACATCAAGGAGAAAGGCTTCACCCTAATGATTCCTGAAACTTAGCTGAAATCACTGGGATACAGAATGTTCTGTCTGATGTGCAGATAAAGGATGGGAATTAATTTTCCCAGGTATACACTGGCTGAGCACTCCTCCTGTAAATATCAGTTAGTATAACAATATAGAAATTGAATTCCTAAGCATGAGAAGGGGCTCTGTGCTTGATGGAGCTAGTTTGTGTCTATACAACTTGTGCAGAGCTAGCTTGGAACAGACAGTTTGGAGGCAGGATCTCTTCACATCAAATCTCTGCTCTCACAACATCTCTATATGCGAACTTAGGCAGACAATTTAAATCTAAGATCTGTTGCTTCTACTCAGACCTTTGTTTATTATTCCAATTGCCCAAATCAAATGCTTATCAAGGTTACAGAGCCCTCTCTTTCCCAGAAATTGCTTTGGTAAAAGACTTGCACTAAAATCTAACTTATCTGCAGGATGGTGAAAGATCAACCAACATTTGTAACAAAAGCAGAGGATCTATACATAATATAACCCTTCAAATTTGTATTTAGTTAAGTAGCAGACAAGTTCAGGCAACTTTAGAGTCTTTTGAAAACCCCTGCTTTAAACAAGGCAACTTTTAATGCAGAACTGCTTTTCTATTAACATGTTCTCAGTTGCTACATGGTTATCCTATGATGTACAATGATTTATGAACACAGATAGGATTAACTCTGACCTTGTGAAAACCAGCAACTTCCCTATTCCTTTTCTCCTCACCTGAATAACTTACTGGACCCCTTAAACAAATTAAAAAAATAAGTAAGAGTGACTGGAAACACTGCTGGACTATTTAAGTAAGCCACAGAGAACTACACTGGATAATTTATTCTTGTGAGAAACATAATGATCACCCAACAAGTCTGGTTAGGAAGGTGGTTTATCAGGCCACCTTGATATACTAGGGCAAAAAAATACACAGAACACCTACTGATGATGGATTGCAGGATATATTAATACAGAAAAGGATTGAGATTTACTTTCAGTAGTAGATTAAGGTGCTCCAATGCAGCCAAGTCTAGTTCTTTTAAAACAACAGGGACTGAGTTTCTTCTAGATAAGGACTTAATTTTTATTGAAAACCTACCACCTTCAAACTGCTCGAAAGTTGAAGCACTATAAAACTGTCAAATAACACCATTATTAAAAGCTTTATTTGACAAATCTTCCACTGCTGGGATAACTTGTGTGTTTGCCTTCTCTCTCACATGAAATAAAATCATTCACTTATGCAAACTGCTGACAGGAACGGAAACAAATGGGGTTTTCAGCACAGGGTGAAACACACTATCCCCTTTCTGCAGCTTAATGGAAACCAAAGTTATTCATAAATCATAAGGCACTCAGACTGGTGAGCTGCTCTACTGCTTGTTGCACAATGCTTTGGGAGATGTTTGGGATGGGCTCCCAAGAATCTCTGTGTGGTGTTCTGGAGTAGCTCATAATTATTCAGGGGCAGACTACAGGTAGAAAACATCTGCCTGAATCTGTTCAAGGGGAAGAAAAGTGACTGAACCATGTCTGACAACCAAATCTAGGATTTATTTTAACATCTTTAAACCAAAAAGGGGTTAGTAGCTCTACTAGGTAGTCTGATAGCCTGTGACCAGTGACCTTTTGCCAGCACTTGCTAGATATTCATAGATAGGCCAACAAGGACCTTTACAATTTTCTAGTCTGACCTCCAAATTAACATTAGTTTGTGTGAGCTTTCTGTTCCAAGCATCACCTTAGAGCACGCTGGTATCAGCAGCTGATCCATAAACACCTATCCTAATAAAAATGATTTTTAAAATTACAATAAGTTTGAAGCACCAGCTGAAATCAAGCCCCATGTGGTAGTTCATACTGCAGGTATACCACTGTCTCTCAAATGGTGCCCAAGTTACAGTCAAAAAGACACAGTAAACTGGAGGTGGAAGGGAAGGAAATCTGGGGTGCAAAGGGCTGAAATAACTAGTCAATGGCAAGGACAACAAATCCAAGAGATCACAGATGTCCTGAGTTCCACCACCATCTACAAATCATCTTGTTTCACAAATCATTGAGGAAGTTGATTAAATTAATAGACTTTCAAGACGACATTGAATTTATTGGCATAATAGTCTCTAAACATCACTTAGGAGTGAATATTTTGCCTCAAATTGCTATTAATTTTATGCCTTTTCTGGAATGATTATAAGCCTGCTTACTTTTCAGTTGGAAGCTTTTCTTGACTCCTTTATTCCCTTGCCACATTTTCCTCTCAAGAATACTTGGAGGCCCTAAAATATTACTTGTTTATTGCTACTTCCCTAGTTTCACCTTTCATTGCAAGCCTGAAAGGACTTAGTTTTCCTATAAGTCAGCCAGCCTTCTCTGAAGAACACCAAAAGCACTGTCCTCTATCCTGTCAGTAATCCAAATTCTGGCATGCTCAAGAACCCTCATCTGGTGGGTGATCTTATTTTGTGGTTTTGGTCCAATTTTTAAATACAGGTGTGTGTACTAAAGAGAGGGAAAGAGAAGAAAGGAAGGAATGAAAAATATATTCAAACACTAAACTTCATTATTTTAACAGACCTTTTCAACCTGAAGCATCAGATGAAAATAAACAATGATGATGGAGGATTGTGTGCAATAAAATGTTATTCACAGAAAGCCTTACTGCAGCAACTGAATATTTAATTCTTTCATTTATTCCAGACCCATGACCCCCAAACTACAGGTAGCACTTTAGGTACTTGTTTTTCTACTCTGTGTTGACTTTAACTGAGCTCATCCAGAAGGCTAATGCTCTTCTCTCTCTTGCATGTGTGCCTACACTGGAGTAAGTGTAAACAGAAAACCTCCTCCTTCCAGCCCCGGGAACAACCAAATGGACCTCAGCAGGGACTGCAGCTTTTGCTCCAGGGTCCATGGGTAAGACCGTTCTCCTCAGGCTGACTGGCTATTGTCTATAAGGAGGCCATAGGGAAGATGCTAGTCTGTTCTGGAGGAGCATAAAGAGTGTGGCCGGGAGCCCTACCATCAGCTACTTCAGTGATTCTGCCTGTGGTACTCCATTGCTTATTACTGGTACACTCAAGCTTGCACAGAATATGGATTTTCTTAGTGTGATAACAGAGATGGAGTGGTAATAGGTGCTGGGAAAAGGAGATGAGAAAATGTTAGAGTAGTGGCACTTTCAAGCAGCACAAACCTAGCACAATTTACTATGGTGCTTTGTGACGACTGACTGAGAATTCTTACTCGGGTAAAATATCAAATAAAAAGAAAAGCATCTAATAGCTACAACATTTCTGGAATCTCTGTGCCAGATTTTGTCAGGTGTTGAATAACTTCAATTGGAAAAACAGATAAGATGGTTTACAGGTAATCAGCATTGCCAAAAACATGGATTACGCTTGTGAAAATACTGTAGCACAATGTTGAAATTCCCGAGAAACGTTTGTTTCACTAATATTAGAACTGGTACCTGTAGAAACAGAGGGAATATTGTTAAATATGTGCAGAGCTGTATATTTGAAAAAGTTAAAAAATAATCATTGTACAGTGTAAAATGAATGGATCCTTTTCTGCTGGACTAGCACTCAGTACAGTATCTGAATACCTTTGAAGATATGCTCAACTTCCATTGCAACCTCACAGCCCTCTGTGGTCCTTCAGCTATAGCAGAACCTTGCACAGGATGCAAGTGTAATTGGAAATGAATATTTTAGCACTAATAGCACAAATGATAGCTTGAGAAACAATTCTGAAATGATGGTTTCTCACCTCAGTAGGTCTGACAAAATGCATACCTCTGGTCATGCTAAAAGTATATTTTCACTTCTGCTGCTTAGCTGGGGAGACATCTGTCCCCAGTTGAAAGCTGCACACGCTTCCCAGCAATCAAACCCAACATTCTGTGATTCTGTGAAAGGTCGATACCTGTATACCAAAGTGAGAGTTCTGAACCTTGGTGGGAGAGAGTTAAGCTTTACATAAAGAGAGTCTGCAAAGCCATCCTTCTCATGTTACCACTCTTTTACAAAGAGAGGCAAGGTGGAAAATACCCCTTAGCACACTACAGTTTTTTTGGTCCTGACTACAGCACAGCTGTATTGAACCATGTTCCTTCATCCAGGCTTTGGTCTAGTACAGAATACGTAATGCCAGCACAAAGGAACAGGAAGCACAGCAGATACTGGTATTTCCTTTTTCTTTTCAGCACAGAAAGAAAGGACCATCTACATCTCAAAGAGCTAATAGTACAGACTTACATTACTGTGTCATGATTTCACCATTGTGAGCACACAGGAAGGCCACCCTACACAGTAAATGACAGAAGGATTAACATGGTACCATTTCAGAGTGATTTTCACCTGTAAAATAGCTTTACAGATGCTCCCATTGTATTTACACTGACTGAGCATCACAGACATCTTGGGGAATTCCAACAGGTTCTGCATTTTATAAGTTAGTTTTTATCATTAGGAAAGCACCAAAATATAATCTTTCTCCCTTGAATCCCAGACTGCTTCACCAGTCAGGATTTTATTCTATTATTTCCCTGTCCTCTGGATAATGCAATGATTCAACACGTTCCTACATGAGGTAATGACTGTTTGGTTCTCCTGCTAGTAGTAACATTGGGAGCTCCACTGGAGGAAGGCACTTATGGTTGCTCACATTTTAAGCACCATGTCATCTACACTTCCAGCAGGCTGAACGGATGCCATCCTGCCAGCACTAATCTTCACAGGAGACCCGGTCACTGCTAGTGCTGCTGGAACTGCCAGGATGGTAACAATGATGACAGTTTTAAGGACATGTACAAAACTTTACCAGCTAGACAAGGCTTTACTGAAGATTTTCCTGTGTCCCCCTATGTTGACTTTGGGAGAGAATGTTAACTGTTCATCTTCAGTGCTGTGCATGAGTATTTGAACCTAAGAACACTCCTGCCTCCGCGCTTGGGCTGCTAAGCCATCAGCTTTTACCACAGAACAAAGGAAATGAGTACAACGGAGACACTCAGCAGGTCAGCGACATCTTTGAAGACAGACATTAATCAGCATATAATTACTTGTGTAGCATGCCTTTCTTCACCATTAATGATTTAACATGATGATTTACCAAGGCACTGAGAAAATACCTGGATGGAGGAAGAAAAAGTACAGAAATATAGCCTGTGGTATTCCCTGCCGGAGAATGAATCTACCCATGCAGGAGTGTCAATCTGATAATGAAAGATAAAATGTATGGTGAGCCCAAGAGGGCACTTTACATATTGCTATGAATAATGCTGCTGCTCTCTCTACCCATTAGACTGGATCAGCTTCTTGCAGAAAAAAAAAAAAAGGTGACTCCATTTCATTCACAGAAATTGCTATACGCTCAAGATACCATTTCCAATTAGAAATTTCTTCTCTAGACTTCTGATAGTGAAAAAGAATTGAAATCAAATCAAATCCAGGAGAAAATGAGACCTCAGTATTCCAAGAAAGTTTCTTCTTTTAATGTTAACATCAGAACCCTAATTATTGCCCTTCCTAGCAATCACACTGTTGTTAGTTTGGCTGAAAAATCAAGACTAGCATTAATTTAAGAGATCTGATGAAATAAATTTCCCTTTTAAACAGATACTTTTTATCTATTGATGCTATCTTAACCCATAACAGTGGTTTTCAAGTGGTTTACTCTTGGGCATCTGAGGATTATTTGCATGGGATCCATAAAAGGAAACCAAGAAGCTCAAGCCTACTATCAGTAGGCTTAAATTTCCTCACAGGGATTTGGATCTCCAAAGTTTTTATAACCCATAATCAAAATTGTTTGACAAAACTTTGATCTAGGAAAGTTTCACGTCCTAAATACATTGGTAAATGTGCTGGTTAATTAACAGTGGGATAGAATTTGTTGTCTTCTGGGAGAAAGGCATCTGAACTATCAATTAGCATCCTGAAATACTGTGGAAAGACTTTAAAAAAATCATTTAACAAAAGCTGTGAGACAAAAAGAAAAATTTCAATGTGCATCACTTGGATTAAGGCAAAATTCTAAATCTGTGAAAATTTGCCTGTCATTTCACATTATAATCATATTGAAAATAAAAATGCTCAATGACAGTTTGGGAATTTTTTTGTCACAAGCACCCATGACACTCCTCCTTTCCCCTTTCCAAAAGGCAGAACAGGAGTAGCAATAACAATGCTCAATAACATTTTTGAGTGAAGCAGAATTCACTTATTTTTTTATTTGTATGGAATCAAATATAACTATACTAGCCACAAACTCTGTGCTCCCATAATCCACATCAAAATTCTATTTCATTTTGGAATTGAACACAAAACTTTTGTGACTCATGTACTCAAAATACTTCTAAAGCAGTACAAAACAAAAAACCCTAAACAACTCCCCAAGACCTCTACCACCCAAAACCATCTTCACACTTAGGCTCAAGGGTAACCATATAGGCATCTGAGAACGTGGTTCTCCTTTCTATAAAATGCTAATCTTTAACATCCTACTGAAGCAGTGGATTGCACTAGTGGATAGGCACTATTTCTAAGCTCCTTTGTTTGCAAATTTGCATTCTGCATGTTTATGGATTAACAACCACAAAATTCTAAAGTAAATGGGGCAGAATTGTTTTTAATGAACTAAGCTGTTGTAACATCCTCCTGTAGGTGGGCACAAAACACTGTAGGAATTAATGGATCCAAAAATTGTGAGCATGAGGCAGTAGGTGTTTCATACCATCTCAATTATCCATGGTCCGGTTTCTGATCAGTGGAGTGGTACAAATTGTGCGTGGGTTATTTTCTTCAAAGCCAATTAGCTTTTCATTCCTACCAGTAGAATTATTCTAAGTACTTGGTACTGTGTTTATTGAATCCAGTATGAAATCACTAATCAACACATGCAAATTGGGACTAATAGACTTGATGCAGAAAAGCCTATAAAGTTGCACTACCTCATCAGGACCAAGGCTATGAAGTAGAAGGTAGCCATAGTTCATCTGCAATAGCCACAAACTGCAGTATCAGAAACATCAGGCCGAAGACTAACAGGTAGCCAGAAGTGTAACAGCTCAAATCAGGACATTTAGCTAGACAATGCTGAGCAGAAAGTATCCTTAATGAATCCAGCCAGACAGTATCCAAGAAGTGCCTTCCTCCTAAACCTGTCCTTTCAGCAATTTAGTCTTGGTGTAGAAAAATGGGGCCTTTTTCTGTGGACCGAGATTCTTTCTAGAGAAGCTGATATGAAACAAAAGGTGTCTCCTCTTCCACTCACGTATGCAACAGAACACAAGGAATGCACTAAACGTAAGCACTGTGGGACTCCAAAAGCTGCCTGGACATTGATGCTGAAAACTACCTCATGCTCTGCCTGTAGTCAACACAAGCTGCACATGATCAGCTCTTCAAACTCTACACAAATGTGGACACAGTTCCACAATTTGGTTTTGGACACTGTAACTCTCTCCCAGAGATATAAAGAAACCAACTGCTTATGAAAACAGACCACAGGCTTTCCTGAAAAGCCTAGGTGTTGCTGGTTTCAGTTTTCCCTGCTCCCTCAGACTAGGGTTTAGGCAACATAAAAGCAAGCAGAATTCTCACCTGTGTGAAAGTTTGTACTGATCCTCGCTATGCTTTCACGGATAATTGTGAAGCTCAATGCAGTCAAAGTCCGTCAAACTGGGCTAATAAATAAGAAACAGACATGACTGGGGAGAGGTGTTGGGTTCATGGGCTTCTCTGGCAAGAGGGAGTTGGTGAGTTTAGCTTTAGGTAAGAAGCTATAGCACTGAAAGTCACACCCCACCACCCGAGAATGCTTGAACTACAAGTGCATTTGACAGTTAACTCTGGAAAAGACATGATATAGTGAATAAAAGCACCTGGCCAATACATGGCCCCCAGTGGCCTCTTCCTCTGTAAGAATTTTGTCTCAGAGATATGGAGAGGGAGAGAAAAATGGATATAAAACTGCTGACACTTCAGAGATATTTCTAACTTATGAAATACTGAAGCTCCTTTCTGCTAATATACTCTTCAGTGGTTAACATTAGATCCACCTGGGACAATGGACAAAAAAGAATTAGCATAGCTGCTTTTTATTCCATTCACACAATCTGTTTCCATTTTAAAAGCAATTTTGTAAATTTCTCACACTCCTCTTATTTAATCAATTGTGATGTAGAATATTAATTTCTAAATTGCATGAATCTTAAGCATTTGAATACCCCTGTGGTCCTAAACCCTCTACATCAGTCTCGTGCATTTATCTTTGTTAGCAAGTGACATAGCGCTTAAAGAGTACAGTTAAAGACTAGAAAGATCACAGCTGCTGTCGTATTAATATTTAGAGAGCAGATTTAATAAATACCATATCTCACTATGTTATTATCTGCATTAGTGCTATCAGGTTTTAAGGGAATTCAGGAGATGGTTTCTTATCCATCAGGTTGTCAGAAGCAGACAAGAGGAAAATCAAATGTTCATTTACTCACATCTGGTGTTCCACAGGGATCCGTGTTTAGACCTCTACTGTGTTTATCTGTATAAATGGTTTCTATCTATCATCTAAATCAGAAAAGTTTATGTGTAAAGCAAACACCATCAGATAAATATCCTTATCCACTAACTCTGTATAAAAGTACAAACCAAATATACACAGCATATTGTAATTTCTGCAATTTACTGAGGTTATAAAACTCTCTTCCCTCCTTCTTCCACTTTTATTTTTGCTTGAGGTTTGTAACTTGATTTGCAACCAATTATTACTTTCCCCTTTTCCTCGTCCCTTTTATCATTACACAGATACATAGCTTCTGTTTCTCTTGTACCATATCAAGAAGCTGGAAAATCAGTTTTAAAAAGTGTTATAAGTAGGTAACACTGAATATAACATGAAAGAAAAGCAGATGTACCCCTGGAAATGAAATATTCAAACTAAGAGGTATAGTGCATCTTACTTCAGGGAACCTGCTCAGGAGGACAGAGGTACTGTGGCAGCAGCAGTGGTATTATGCAGAGCTTCTTGCTAATACTGCCATTATTATTCTCCTCTCTTTATCTGATCTTTTTATGATGGCAGCTTTCTTCCCCAAGGAGGTCAGTAGAATTTTATATGGGAAGAAGGCAGCAGAAACCGACCATAAGCAGGTGGATCTTTGATATCAACAGCCAATTTGCCTTGCAGTTTCTTGTTTGCTTTTGGTTTGTGTTTTGTATTGTTTGTGTTTTTTGTTAACATGTTTGTTAAATTGTTTTACTTTTATGCAAATCTCAGAAATTAAGACATAAATATTGAGACCATGACCATCTGCAATTTCACATCAGTTATCTGGTACTGTTGCTACTCTCTCTCAGGCAGCAGCTAAATGCAGTACATACAAAAGATATATTCAACTGCAATGACACTTGTGTGAAGGGCATTTAGGTACCATACTGTTTCAAAATACCTCCCTGTACCAAAATGAGCCTTGCCCAGCATTTATACTAAACCAATTCTGTTAGCAAAGTGACTTCTATTTATCCTCTGTCCTCCACTAGAGCTCTTTAACCAAGCCAAATAATTATATGTAAAGCAGGGCTATTCTGTTTCCAAAAAGACCCACCCAAACCCTTCAGACTGCTCTATTTCTCTCTGCCCTCTGATTTCTATGTGTTAGACTCATTCCATGAGCTGCATTAATACAAGCACCTTGGATTTGGCTTTAACCAGCACAACAGACACTAAACCAGCTCCCTAATAGGATTTTCCTGCTGATTGTATCATATCAGTTAAAACAATAAATGCATGATTCATTGTTTTCTAAAATCCTGGCAGCACAGTCATACACCTGTTTTAACTTTCTGTTATTAACAGTAGTGCTATTTTGAATGTCTCATCTGCCTTAAACAGAATTTATCTTCTCCAATAAAATGCATAACACTAATAAGCAGTCTGTGACTTTCCTTGAATCTTGTTTTAAGAAAGATGTAGCTTCAAATAATTAAAAAGCAGTAAATTTGAAGATATTTATAGATAAGAATTCCACATCTGCTTTGAATGATTCTGTGCAAATCAGAGTAGCTCCTCAAAACACTGGAGTTATTCTTCCTCTTTCCAAAATGATGCATAAAATCATTTGACCATCTATGGGCAAAGACTTCACTTCACATGCTGTCAGTAACATTTTGCTACACATACTTTTGATTACTATCCTATTGCAAAGTATCACAAAATGAACAAACAAGATATAGCACATGTTCATTAACATGCATAGGATGCATAAAGAGAAAATTATGTTAATAAGCCTTTCTCTCTGCAATAAGAAAGAGAAGATGGAGAAGAAAGTTTTCTTTCAGGAGGAAGATGTGAAGATGGATTAAAAAAATTGGCACATTTAGACTGGCAGCTATTACCTCTACCAAAGTGAAAGGTGAAGACCTCATACAGGGGAAACACAGTGTGTATCTCAAATCTGTGCTAAAGACCTACATAATATTTTGGAAAAAGATAGACTCCTACTTGCTTGTGCTCCAAGAGGGCCTTAAGATACAAAGATGTATTTTACAAACATGCCTTACGTGGTTTCTTGGCCAGGCTAACGTGCCAAACAAAGAAGTGATATGCATTGGCCTAGGCTTGCATTCCCACAACTTTACATGCACAGCTAAAGCCAAATGAATACAGTTATCTGAGGGGAAAGACATGAACTGTTCAATAATTATGATAACTCTGGTTTTATTTCATCATCATACCAGTCACGCAGTTTAAAACAATTTTAAAAATTGAATTTTGAGCTTCATTTACCTTCAAACCCCACTTCTGTGAAGTAAAGCAAGGCTACTATCTCCTTTACTGTGGATGAAACAGAGGTTCAGAGATGTAAAGGACCTGACCAACAGTCAGAGCAAAATTAAGTGCAGAACTGGTTTCCAGAACTAATAACTGGACTTGACTGTCCTATTTTACCCCAATTCCTTTTGCTCTCTATTGCAAGAAAGCTCCAGTGAGCTTTCCACTGAAGTTGCACACCATGCTACCTATTGTACCTGGGACTGGGGGACTTTCAAGTAACAGGAACACTCCAAAAAGCATGAAGGCTTATGAAAGCTTTTCTACTATACACACACACAAACAACACATGAACTAGGTCATTCTAAATAATCAGAATGCTCAAAAGCAGTATCTTCCCAACAGACTATTTTGCCAGCTGAGATTTTGCCTAGTGCAAAGATACACTGCAGATTTCATACACTCTTTTTCTCTCTGACAGCGCTGGATAAACCTGCATGCTGGAAAGTGTTTTAAAGAAACATGCAGATGGCTGGTTAACTGTCAAGTCTCGGGAATTACCCAACTTGATAAAACCCCAGTTTGTGCATATTCCAGGTGAGAATAGGAAGCATAAAAAATACTCTGTGCACATTAGTTTTTTGCTACAAATTAAACAAATCTGATGCCATCACACTGTTTTGCTTTAAGCAGTGGGTCATCTGCGTGTGGCACGGATGTCCTTTCTGCAAGCATTTCTACTCGTATTTAACACACTTTCCACAGGTAAGGGACTCTCTCTGACTCCATACCTCATTAGGGGCTGAGCATAAATGGTGTTTAAACTCCAAATCCCCAGTTTTGATGTTCTGTATGTGCACTAAACACAGGTTCTTTTTTTTGCTTAGGTGCATCAAATAACCATCAAGTGAAATCTGGAGCACCAATGTTTTTAAAGTTCATTGAATTCTGCTGTGTGTTGAGATGAAGATGCAGAAGTTGAAGCAGCCCTCGGAAAGTAAGGAAGAGCTCGGGCAGAAAGAACCCAGTGCCTCACTCTGCCATACTTGGATAGCACTAGGAAACTACTGTGTCATACATCTTGCAGCTGGCCATAACCTCCATAATCAGCAGGAAATCAAAAGAAATCAAGGCAAGCTCATGAAAAAACGAGAATAGCTGGAGGATGGTACAACCAACTAGTGCATGTTGTAGTGCAACAAAGGCTTGGACACTCACTGCTAAAAGACACAAAAGTTTAAGCAGAAACACTTCTGTAACACTCATCTAGACTACAATAAGGAAAATGGGCCTGAACTTTCTCATTTACAACATGCCTTCTGCAAAAAGTTATATGAAATGCTGTGTTGGCCTTTCCAATCAATGCCATCAACAATTTCAAGGACTCTACAACAATGTTTGAAATAAATATGCATAAAACATTTAATGTAAAGTATCTGATATCAAAAATTAAGATGAAATTACAGTTAACATAAAAAGTAATACAAAATTTTGAAATGGAGCTCCAGAAAACTGATAAAGAACATATTGTAGTAAAATATATACAGATTTATAATGTTATTTAAAAGCTGAGCACAGTAATGACTACATTCACAAATGGTTAGGTTTTATGCTATATATTTGATTGAACCTGTATTTAGTGAGGTGTGGATCATTGTTTTACATACGTGGTAAATTTTACTTATATTTGGAGTTGACATCACATTTTTAGGACATCAAATGTATTTTACTACTGGTTTTCATGTTATGAAAACCCACTAAACTTCACAGCTCACACAGTAGGTGTGGGATTAATCCTGTATTCAGATATATCTGGTACAACGTCATGTAACACAAGCCTTTTCAAGGAACCATTTCCAGTGTAAAGAATTCAAATTTGCTCTTCATTTCACTTCATGCACTTAAACAAGCACACTGAGGTCGATCTGCTTCATATATGCAAAACATATTTTTAAGTCAGTAGCAGTCTGCAGAATAGAAGACAGCTAGTATTCACCCTGGTGTTCTACGTTAGGTGTTCGGATCAGCTTGTAAGCAATAGGCACACAGAGGTGAAGCATGAACAACTTTGCTGAGGGTGCAAACCAATTCCTCTAATATTTGCCTTCCTAGACTACAAAGAAGTAGATTTGGATATCTGCCACTTAATCAATAGATGGTGCAAAATTTTCTGCAGTGAGAGTTGGGTTACACTGATTTCGAGTGCCTCTGAAGCTTCCCCTGCAGTGCCCTGAGCATCTCGGAGCACCAGTGGTGATAGCTCATCTGGAATACTCAGCAACAACACAGCAAAACAGAGTTTCATTTCCCATACCCTGGTTCACATGGGATCTGTCTCTAAAAGCAATTCTGCCAACACCAGGGAGGAGCTGCAGGAGTCAGAAATGACAACTTTTATACTGCTTCATTACAGACCCTACTTAATTTCACACAAGGGGAAACCAATATGAGATGTTGATCCTAAGGGAAGAAGCGCATTCAGGGGATCTTTTTCCAGGGACATTTAATCCACCTCTCTTTGAGAGCTTTTAAATAAAGTTTTCTTCAGAGGCATATCAAATCATACATCAAGGAGGCAAACTGGCTTTGCAGCCTTGCAGTAATCAAAAGAAAGACTTGATGGTGAGCACTCTCTCTCATGCACTGATAAATTGGTTTCTCTCCTGCTTTCATTACGCAGTATTGGAGTTGTGTTCATTGAAGTTAATGGGAGTATTTCCATGGACTTTGGTGTGTAGTGGGTCATATAATAAGTTCCTCCATATGAGGGCCAGAGCAGCAGTTACTCATTTTAAGCACTATTTTAAGATTTGATGGATGACTTAGCTCTGTTTTCCCAGTTTTCCAAGGACCCAAGGTAAAAACAAAGCTAAATACAAAACACTTCATGGCATCCTCCTTTTATTTCTTGGTTGGTTGTGTTGTTGTTGGGGGAAAAAAATGAGCATTCTGTACAGCCAATAAATCACTTTGTCACCTTAATCTTTTATTGATCTCAATAAAAATTGTATTTTGTTTCTTAACAAAAATTCACCGAGAAGGACACCACATCCAGGGATGTGTATAATGTAGGAAGTGCTCATCATTTAACATTCTTATTTATGGGACAAGATATGGATTTTTGTGGAAAAATCGTCAACTGTTTTTGTAAGGTGATGCATCATATTTTTAAAGATGTGCTTGACTAAAAGGCAGGCTGTTTACCAACTACACTAAGAAGCCATATCTTATACTGAGGTTTTATAAAATGAGATTATAAAAAACCACTTCTTCTGAAGCAGCAGAGGTAAGGGAGCACTGTACTTACCCCCACTAAGTCTGTTCTGTCACTTCAGTTTAGTATATCACAGTAATTTAATTTTGTTCCAGATGATCATGTTGGGAAATCTCAGGAGAAGTGGTTTTCAAGGGAGCACTACACTTCCCCATGAAGATCAGTTTGAAACCATGCACTCATGGAACACACAAGAAACCTAAAACCTTCACTCTTTCCCAAGTTGACACTTGCTTTCTGATCGCTCCTGGAAAATAAAAACCATACTTGAGCAACGCTGAACTACTGCCAGAAGCACACCGGCAAAGCAGGATTGCCCTGCCTCTAGCTTGGCACAGGATGCACTCAGGAAGAGGCGGAAAAGGAGACCAGAAACTCTTTTGCACAAGCGTATGCCAAGTTACTGAATACAGATATTATGAGCCACACCAATAAGCACCTGACATTTCCCTACATCTCACATAGATGAATTGCAATCAAGCCCAATTATTCTTCACCACAATTTTTGAAGACTTCTCGGGCCCTTCTCCTTTCCACACAGTGTAGCACAGTCTTTACTGAAGACTTATTAAAAGCTTTAGAGCACCATAACTCTGTTTTCAACCCGAGTTGCATAAAATTCACGTGTGCTTAAAACAATTGCTTAATAAAGTTTCCCATTTCCACCATACAATAATGTTAAATGACAGCCAGAATCCTTTCCATTTCATTTTACATAACCTACAGGACTACACTCAAAACTGGCTCCATTTGCATGGTTAGCAATTTATCCAGGCTATCTTCCTGCCAAGAAAGGGAAAGCATAGAGAAAAAGCCTCTGCAATTCCTCTTTGCAATGGAATTTTAAAAAGCAGTCTGCAAAGTCACCAGGACTTCTGGGCCTAAACTTTCTACCCATCAAATACAAGTCCCAGTCTGTACCAAGTGTCCCCTCATTCTCTTAGTGAAGGAAACTGTTTAGCCAGGTAAGCACGTCCTTAACATCAAAGACTCATTGCTCACAAAATTATTATCTCAACCATCTCTCATGTGAGATAGTTCATTCTACACAGCAGTAGTCACTCCTTTGATTTTCTCCAATTCTAGTATGTGCTGGTTGGAAGTGTTTCAAATCCAATATTCTGAACAGACCACAGCAAGAGGCTTTCTCAGCATATACTGTCTGTGAAAGACTACCCCATATATGGGATAATTTTTTTCACGTTAACATTAGTCAGCTTTATAACAGTCATTAACAAAATCAACCTTAAGTTAAAGCAAAGACTTTCTATTTCATCAGACTCTTGAAATTCTTCAGGCATTCATCTAGATTCAGAGATGAATATAGAGATTCCTCATGTTTTCCTTTCTCTACTATCCAATCTTCTCCTCTTCATAGTCTGAGTACATATATTTTTAGACTTAAAGAAAAAGAAAGTTCCATCACTTCCCACAATAAACAAGAAGGCACTTATTCCTTGCTCATTCCTGTAAGAAGTGAAGCTGAAGAAACACTTTCTCTGTTCTTCATTTGTTTTCCAGGGTCAGAAATTCAAGGCACATTGCACAGGCTTCTTATACCATAGCTAGAGGTCAAATCTCGTAATACATGACTTGTCAGTATCTTTTAGCACAATTGATAGTGGTGTGCTGCTGACTCTTGCATTCCAGAGCAAGAAGAAAATGTCCAGAGCAACTGAGGTTATATGATAGATTTCATAAAATATCACCCAGTCTCAGGAAGAAAGATGGTGTTGGAGGCTAAGAAAAAGGGCTGCACATCAACCTTACAAAATGCCAGAGTTTTGATTGATGTTCTAAACTGGTCATTAACAGTAGTGACTCCTGCCATCCACAAAAGCCTCTACCTAGCTCAGTAGGACCTCACGTACGCAGCAGAGGATTTTACAGGTAGACATCACCACCCCAGATCCACACAGAAAGAAATAGAAAAGCATTGCTTCTTCACTATCTGTTGTAAATATGTACAATATATAAAGGTGAAATTATGTCCCCATTGGAATACACAGAGTGATTCTATTGACTTCTACAGACCCACAACTGTAGAAAATGCAATTTATGAGGTGGGAGAAGGACGAGTGTGCATGAATTAGTCTCATTGTTAATAAATAAAAGGGACCGATACCACCTCTGATTATGGAAAATCAGCTTCCAGCAACTTGCAAGGGATCTACTCTCTATTAACACTGTGCACAAAAGTGTTTCCAGCAGATCTCACTAAAAAGAAGGCAAATGTAATCAGCAGATGAGGCTACAATTAGAAACAACGACTGGGGAGGGTATCCAAGCTCTAGTGCTAGGAAAAATGACAGCCATTATTTCTTATTTTGAACTCAGTTTCAATTAGCTAATGATAACAAAATCTTTTAAGGATTCTGCAGGCTTAGGAAGGACATATGAATACCCAATAACAGGTGTTCTTCCATTAACTGCTCCATCTATTTCCCTAGCAATCTGTGATGTAAATAAATCACAAACTCACACACTGCAACAAGATTCTTCCTCTCCTCTGCTTTTTTTCCAGTTCTATTCAGGTTAGAGCAGTAGGGAGGATGGTAAATAGTCACCAGGAAAAGGTGAAGCTGCATGCATGCAAAATCAACCCATTTTCTTCTGAAAAAAGTTTTAAATTTATGAGCAAAATAGTAAGTAAATTGCACATTAATAGGGAAGATCAGACACTTCTCTTTACACCATTAAAATCCTGGATTGCCTGCATTTGCATCATGACAGCACAATATTGATTAACAGGAAAGGAGACAAGATCAGTCAGCCCACACCGAAAAGTCAGCAGGGAATGTTCTTCAATGCACCCTGCTTAGATTCAAACCAAACAATCTTTTTGGGTACAAACCAAAGCCCACTATGATATTTGATTACATATCAGTATTAGCATTTCCTTTGTCCACATCCCTGGAAATTTTAGGAGAGAAGGCTGATTTTCAGTACCGCAACTTTCCTTTCATTACAATTCCCATTTAACACTACTTTTGAAGAAATTACTTTTTTAGTCTTCCATTATTCTTCAAGGACTCTAACTCTTCTTACAGATTATGTTATCAAATTTTATCACAGATATATCATGCCCTGCCAGCTTAAGTAGCTAAAAGAAGGAAACCTTACTTGACATGCTGATATTTTTACAGTTAATAATTAAAAAAAAAAATTAAAAACTTCAGAGACAGAACAGAGACCAGTTTTCCATTACATATACAGTAGATAAAGATTATAAAGAAAAAGATGTTAAAATGTTCCTACATTTATATTTGAAAAGGAAAGACATACAGAATCCTTCCTAAATCCACAAAAAGATCTATTACAACTCTTATCAGCTGATTTTAGAGCAGGCTGCAACAAACTAAATTTGAAGTAGGAGTGCTAGGAAATTTTGCATTGGTGTTTCAGGGTGCCTCTTGACTTCCTAGAGAGAATAATGACTGCTGAAGCATTAAGTACCCAGGTCAGATGATGGCAAGGCTGGGAATGGCAAGACATCATGCAAGAGGAAGTGCTATGGACTTCAGCAGCAGATGTTTGCACTTTGCAGAGAAAGAGAGGTGTAAAATGCAGTATTTTATCAAAAATTTGACTGTGTGAAATAGGCCTACACATGTAACACTTTCATCACATGGAAACTTCCTGGAAAGCAATTTGAGAAAGATCTAAAGCTGACTCTGCTTCTATCTCCCAAGCCGGACTGAAAAGTTTAAGTGACTTTCGATAATATTAAAAAGTAGTGTCGGGGGAAATCCTATAGCAACTCAGATCTCTGTCAATCAGTCAAGAAACTCTAACTAGACAGCAGAAACTGTTATAACATCAAACTATAAAAGTGACAAGGCCTGAAAAGCATCTGTGGTGCCACCTGATTACTGTGAATATCTGCGAGCTCCACTTTTACCAAAATGATGGGTATGACCCTTGTAAAGATCTAGCCTTATGTGGTCCTTTGTGCTCTGACAAAAATTTTATCCCAAAGAAATTGCTTTTTTATGGCCTTCCAACACAAGAAACATACAATATACATATAATGCCTTTTTAACAGAACATAATTAAAAAGCAATCACACTTTTGTCATGGCTGACAATTAGCAGTCTTCCTCCCTCAGAGATATAAGACAGCTATGACATTATCAAAATCTTAAGCCCACTGAAGGAGTATTAGATCTCTGCAGAAAAAACAGGTTGAGAGAAATCCTAGCTCCACTGAAAATGATGGCAAAGCTCCCATTTTCCCAGCTCTAATTAGCTATGGTTAAATCACAGTGAACATATAGTGTACTGGGCTAGAGCTGATGAAAGAAGGAAAGCAGACCGTAATGTTCAATGACCTCTCCTGAGTAGTCACTCTGAAGCAAGAAGTTCAGAATAATTTTTTGAGGCAGCAATCCTCAGTTTTCCATCATCTTCTCCAGGAAGAGTGTTGGCTTCAATCCCCAGTTCAGAATGACAGAATCACAGTAATGAGAGGAAAACAGTACACAGTTGGGCAACACATCACAGGTGCTTATGGAACAGTTTCTGGTGTGTCTACTTTTTAATCTCTATTATTGTTGTGCATTTATTTCCTTCTATGACTGCTAATACCAAAGAAGCATTTATTGTTCTTTTGCTGCATTTCATATTATTCTATTCTCAATTAAAACACACAACTTTCCTTTTTCAAGTTAATCAGGAAGAGCTAATGGAAGCTGAAGTCTACAGCTTATTCAACATATCATATGTTATTCAACATATACTGAAAGATCCCATGTGAACCTTGCCAGTGTTTCCTCCAGACAGGTAACCAGCTGTCACACAGCAGCCAGTGGTTGTATGGGAAAAACATATCTAAGAATACAGCTTGGCATTGTCACATTAAACACCTTCACATTAAATGAATATTGACATGAAGCCACTACTGGACAGGAAGGAAGCAGAATGAAAACCAGTAATGGCTGTCAGGATATCAAAGAACAGTATAGCAAAAGTGGTGAGACTTCTGGTATTTTTCTTTTGTGCTATATCTTCCTGCTCTTCAGTTTTAAAAGTCTGTAGCAGGTTTACATTGTAATGGTTAACTTTCCACATCCTCAGAACACCAAACTCAGGAGAGTTCCCATCTGTAACAGAGACTTCTGCTACTCTTTGCAGCCTGCAAGAAAAACATGCTATCTCCATCCATCATTTTTTGGATACAGATGCATGCTGAGAAAATTTGACTTTCCATCTCTCTGTTCTTAAATACATCAGCTAGTTAGCACAGCTCACTCTTTTACTCAGTTTCAGGTCTAATAATTCTGGCACAGGGAGAGAAATAGATGGGGCTCAGCTAGACCTACTAAAAAGTCTACTGTCTCGACTGTGCATGTGGGAAAGGAACGATCTGGCCACTAGGATCAGACTGCACATGCAGCATCACAGAAATCTGGGGGAATGCCACTTCGTGGCAATGTGTGTGCCCAGTTCTCAAATATTCTGTTCTGTGTTGTCCAAGCAGATTTGGGTGGTTGCCAAAAGATGAGAGGCACAAATTTTGGAGAGAAGCCAAAAGACAAGAGGCAATTGACCTAGCACTTTTCTGTTCTTTCCTGGGAATTGCAAAGCTACAACATGCCACAATTGCTTACAAATGTTAGGATTGTTTTCTCTACCTGCGCATTGTGTAAAAAGACTAATGTGCTTTGACCTGCAATTTGCAAGGGGGTTACAACTACCATGGGAAAAGCAAAACATAGTGCATAGGTTCAGAAGTGCTCAGGTGGAAGAAATGGAAACAGCTGAATTTTATTGCTCCCTGCAAGAGAAGTGATGCTCTTAAATCTTTACTTGTACACAGACCCAACCAAGGCTAACGGTATCAGAAAGATCGTGGGCTGATTTATGCACAGTGCTGCACAAGCCCCTCAGAGCCAGGCAGTCTGGCCTCTGCTTCCAAAAGAGACTGTGTTTGTGTGGCACCTGGAGGCCTGCAGGTTTTCTGTAAGCAGGCTCTTGAGTCCTGCCACAAATGGACATGGAAAACAGGGGTGCCCAAAACCCCCGGTTTTGGGATGTGTCACCTGGCAGTGGACTTAAGGACAGCTCAAGCTGTCAGTAAACGTAAGATGTGCAGAGCACTGCACTGTTCACCTGAGTTAACACTGACTCAGGATAAGCATCCTCCTAGCTGCACAGACACAATGCTTCTCCCCAGATATTTACCTTCAAGGTAAATTACCTTACATTAATTTCATTCTGCCCTCAATTGCACAAATATACAGGTGGGCCTTCACTGCTATTTGTCCCACCACTGTGCTCCGGAACTGCTCCCTTGGGAAGCGGCACTTGGCGATGGCCCCTTGAGCCAAGAGGGAGCTCCGACACACAGCCTTCAGTGGCAAGGATATGTATCTGGCACACAGAGCTAACAGCGATCACGAGGCTTTCTCAAACCATTTGATTTTGTTGCCCTTTTCTAAAATGCAAATTAAAAAAATTATGAAACAGTAGACAATCAAACCTGAATTTTTAATAGCAAACAATCACTGAACCTTTGCACGTGAGCACGAAGGACTAAATAATCCCATTCTTTCTCACTGCACAGACCCAGGAGGATTTCTTTCTCTATATTGCTTTTATAACTGCTATCTATCTTAGTCTGGTCTTGTTGATATATTTTAAGGCTTTTAATTTGGAGGCTGTTATTTGCTCAGATGTTATCTTCAGCATATTAAGTACAGTAAGCTTTCTTCAAGTCATACACTGGGCATCTGAGCTGGGGCAGAATTTCTTACTTAAACACCCATGTACAATGGCAGAATAAATAAAGAAAGAACACCTTCAAGGCCTCCAAGCACCTAGTAACAAAATCACTCTCTAACCTTACAATAATACTCTGCTTACAGTCCTCCCAAAATGCAAGTCATTTGCCGGATCCCAAATGATATTTGGTTGATGGATTGCTGGTGATTTCTACATCAGAGCACCTTGGAGCCCTAGTGCTAAACCCCTGACAGCGTTAGCATAAAAGATTTACATTTATGTTATGAGGGCCACACAAGAATAATAATTTTAAAATACATTGCCTTGGCTGCCGGTGCACCATGGGAAATCTAACAGCAGCAGGCAGCATGCCTGCGCTGTAATTACAAAATGGCAGCACGGGAGAGGCTTTGGAGACAAGGAACTAGAGACTGCAGCCATCTGCATGCCTTGGCGAATTGAAATTACAGTAATATATGAAGACATTACCTGAAAAGCCCAGCACCATTTAAATGATTTACTATTACGCCCCAGCAAGCTTTAATTTAAGGATAAAGTCATTCAGCAAGCTAATCTGATATAGGAGGCATTATTTCACACGGTTAAGTTAATTTACACTAGCTGATTGTTGTTGTTGCAGTTGGCATTATTATCTGCACAAACAGCCGATCGGCCCTGACAGAAGCAATATACTGTTTAATACAGCGTCTTAATTCAGCAGGCTAGCTATCTGTGATAAAGGTTTGTTTATAAGCAATAATGGGGAGGAAAGTCATTTTGAGGCTAAGCTGATAACACTGATGAGAACTATTTTTTTTTTTGGGGGGTAAGAAAACAAGCAGGAACTATCTCCTCATTTGTCTGCCTGTCTAATAACACTAACATCCCGACAGATTTCTCTTCCATTGGCTTTGCTTTCCCACCCTAACTACAAGGTAGATCTTTGGCACCACTTCCCGCATATATTTCCTTTGAAAAACAGCCATCACCACCACAGCACTGAGAGCTCCTCTTCCCCAGTGAAATACAGGTTTCAGGAAGATCTCCACAGCTAAACTCTCTGATGTGAGCTGGTTTAAAAAGCTCCTACTGTATCACAGGAAAGCTAAACTACGCGTGACACATTGGGTAGTGTTGGTTGGCTTTGCTCCAACAGCTAATGGTGAGATGCACTGTGGTACTCCTAGCAGAATAAGATAATTCTATGTTATAAGAATAATTTGATAGCGAGAGATGCCAGAAGAGGCAGAGACAGCCAGTGCCTGGGCCAGGGCTGGCTGTGTGCCACCTTTTCGGCAAGGCTTGGATCAAGTTGGCCTCATTCCTCTAGGTATAAGATTGCCCACAGGTAAAACTGAGGGAGAGGCAGAGAACAGTGGCAGCTGTAAGCATGTTTATTCATTAAGAACTCTAAAACTCTTTAGCAAGACACATTAGCATTGCTTTTTTGCCATAGAAAACCAAACAACAAATAAAGACTTGTAAGAGAGGTAGCTTTCTCTTCCCTGTATGCACAAGCCCCCCCTGCTCCTGCCCGACTTACAAATACCAAGTTGCCAAAGGGAATTCCTTAACTCTGCTCTCCTCCTCCATGTAACAATTAGAGCTCCAGAACATGCTTCTCAAAATTGACCCTCTTCTCCAAAAATCAATGAAAATCTTTCTCTGTTCAGAATGAATACAATTCAACTGCAACCACAAAACCAAAAACCAGCCAACCCCAACTCACCCTGAACTTGCAAGCAGACTTTCTTCATACTTCGGCAGAAATATGATGTAATATTCTGTAATACTGGTTCAGAAGCAGTAACAAGAAGAGGATGTTCAGAGAGTCCAGCAGGAAATGTATCTTACACCAAAATTGTCAGAAGTAGTTAAAGGGCTGAGTACCTGTTTAGATATTAAACTCCATGGACTTTAACAGAAGTCAGAATCTTAAATAGCTCTAAAGGCCAATCAATGTCTTCAGATGTTTCTGGAAAGCATCTTTTTCACAACAGAGCTTAAGCATGAGTACATTGGAGTTTTGGGGTTCCAGTGCAGAACCAGCTTCAAGAAAGGGATTATGAGGCATAAAAGAGGGAGAACACAACATGCCTAGGTTTTGTGCTTTTCCCTTGAACAGCATAAATACAGTCATACACAGAAAATAAAGAGGAAGATTGCAAATTAATTTGAAATTATTTGGATGAGTTAGGTTTATGGTCTGATAACTGAATTATGCAGTGTATGGGAATGTAAGGTAATGAGACTAAGAGCCGAAACACAATCAGATATTGAGAACAAAAGGAAAGAAATGCATTTTCACAGATCAGGAGGTGGATTTGGGGCAAATTCAAGGTAAAATGATAAACCAGATGAAACATTGTAAAAAAAGATATAAAGCAATCCAGTAGAATACAGACTGAATATCCACAAGTAACTCACATACATGTTTTCTTAATTACGACACTCCTTGCATGGAAAACTTTCCTCCTATGGTAACTGCTAATTTAAAACAGGGACTGATTTTATGAATCACTGAAAGTCTATCACAAAAAGATGGCTCCAGAATTGCAGAATTTGAGATCTCATTTCCAAACTATCACTGGTCAGCATCTAGCAATTTCACTTGACTGTGACTGGTAAAGTCAGTCACTTGCTATCATTATTCTCTCTAACTTGAATGGTACTGGTAGTCCATCAGGGATTCATTTTGTCCACACGAAGGATTAATCTGGCAAAACTTTTTGAGGTTCTTGAATATCTCATGCAATTTATATTTAGATATTAAAAGACAAATACAGAGAGAGTATGTGGAGGAACTATATATATACACACACAGAAAATTTGGAATATTTCTCATTTCGTACCATTCTATGATCAGCAAAGTATGACATTAAACTATTTTATTCTACCTAATACATTTATTAGCATTTATTAACTAGAGGAAAATACTGATTGATTTTGCCTCCTGGACATCTATACCTCCCAGCCATGTTTAACTGCCTAGGTAATTGATGAAAAATGTAACAGACAATGCATGGAATATGGAATTGATAGTTGACTTCCTCATGCTTGATCCTTCCTTTAGTGAGAACCATCAACCCAGGCCCTGCTCCCTTCCCTTCCTTTCTGGAAACCCCTCTTATGACTCAGTGGTAATAGACACTACAAGTAGCGACATTGCATCTAATAGACATCTGCACAGGAAATTAATTTATTGCCAATTAAAATAGCATTGGATAGTGAGAAGCAAAGACAGAAAATAAAAAAACCCAAACCTTCCCTCACCTCCATCCCAGCCTTTTCTTGAGACTTAACTTCACTTTTTCATCCTGGACTCCTCCAAGCAGTGCAGAGGGATGGGCACTGGTGGCAGTGGTCAGGCCTCCGCAGCTCCTCTCTGCTGCTCTTCCTCCTCCTCACACTCCTCCCGTGCCCTGCCATGGCCTGCTAAGGAATCTCTGTCCTTCCTCCTGCTCTCACCCTGCTCCCAGGGCTGGCTCCAACACTCTTCTCCTCACTCCTCACTGCCTGGGCAAGGTTTATAACAACCTCAAACACCTTCTCCCAGAGACACCACCAGCCTGCCTGGCTGAGGGGCGCTTGGCTGTGCCCTGTGCTGAGGCGGCCGGAACCGGCTGGAACCGGCTGTGCCCAGCACGGGGCAGCACCAGCCGCCCCTCACAGAGGCCCCGTGCACACACCCCCAGTGCTGGGGGCACATCACCTTCAAGAAACAGAGTTTGCCTTGACTCTCTTTTGTTTGTTTCTTCTTTTTGTCAGTATTTTTATTGTTAACATTATTGTTTCAAACACTATTTGCACATCTTACACCATCTAACCTTCATTATATTTACATAATTGCTCCAAAACGATTTTTAAGGAAAAAAATCACTGAGAGGGAAATAAAATTAAATGCTATATTATTGGATTAAGACGTTCCTAGTCATATACAAGCTCTTATTAAAAAGTTGCAAATTACATGCATAATTCTCTATAAATCATGCAGGACATTTAGCTGTGTTACTTTTATGAAAAAGACGACAGAGAAACCCTGAGACAAACTGCCTGGGAGTGTGAGGGGAATGAACAAAAGGTTATGACTCATATTCATTTCAGAAAACAGATGAATGTTAGACTAAAATTAACTATACTGGATATCTTTCACTTTTTTTATAACAAAAAGGCAGCATTCCTATTAAAAGTGTACAAACAAATGTTGTTTCCTAAGGAAGCCTAGGCAAGATAAAAATATTTCTACTGTGCAAGATAGCGAGGTGGTGCTTAGGCCACCTCACTATCTCACTGTTGAGAAGGTGCAAGGTGCTATAAAGGCTTACACTAAAGTAACAGAGGAACTACAGCTGAAGCAGCCTAACAAGGGCTTAACAAAAGCTAACCAGGAACACAAAATATCATGAGGCTTTCCCATGGGATTGCAGTGGATTTGGGAGCAGCACTTCTCAGCCCTGCACACCAGCTTCCATTGCCTGCAAACAGCCTCAGCCAATGGCAGCTCATCAGAACAGTCCTAAGGGTACTGAGGCCACCCTCCATCAACGTATCACTGGGCAGACATTTATCAGCTCTCCAGAACTCAAGATGAACCTTAGAGCTCAATGTATCAGTTTCACACAGACATACCACACTAAGCCTCACGTTCTCCACCTTAGGATCATGGGTAAATTAGTACTAAAGAGTTATCCAAGGGTTTTACAAGCAGAAAACTAACACAACTTAAATTTAAGCACTCGGTAAGAAGACAAATTGGATTTTGGGAGGTGATTTCTGCAAACACTACCTAAAGACTCCAGTCCAGCAGAGAAATGCCAGTTAGGTAGCAAAGCACCTAGGCAGTACAGAGCAGTATGGTTGTATGAGCTAAGTTCTATCAGTGAAAAGAGGAGTTCAGTACATATGCTCCTGAACCTGCACCTCAGCCAATTCCTAGGGGGTTTAATTCAGAATAATTCCAATGCAGCAGCGTTTCTGAAGATTCCACAGAGAATCATCAGTAAGAATTTTCAGCTACTGTCATTCCTGCCACCATTCAGGAAAGACTTCTAAGGCAAAATTTTGTGAAATAATTGAAAATTATAAGTTTCCAGGTTAAACGCTTAAAAGCCCTAATTTTTATTAACTTTTTTTGCATTGCTAATATGTCACATGCACACACACACAAAATCCCACCATCTCTGGGTGGTTAAGAATGAGATAGGGTTTGCAGGTGGTATTACTTCTAGATCAACTGAAATAACAAGGAAAGAACAGACAAGCTGTCAGGTGCACAGGCAAGTCACATCAGTTAGCCCAATAAAACACACTGCCTCTCCCTACAAACTTCATCTCAACTTAGATTCTCAAACTTCCATGTTTACAAGTGCAATACTCTAACACATAAAAACCATCATTGCTTGGGTGAGTCAGGTAAGAACCTTACCAACAAAATGACTTAATCATTAAACAATATAACATTTGAAATTGGATTCTGGTATTATATGTTCTTCAAGGCCTCTCCTACTATGTCACCAAGTAATGAATTTTAATTGGAAATATGCATCAACATCCCTAACTTGGGCACACTATGGTGTGATTTTGTTCTCACATTTTTGTGTAACAGTGAAACATCTTCAAAGTAAACAAATATTTATAAAGAACAGAATTATTGTTTTTGTTGCTGTTCAACAGTCAATATACATTTGACATATCCAATATGAGATACAAATTGTCTTGCCTTGCTCCTACATTTTACATAAATTTAAATTATTTAACACATTATTTAGCACATGGGTATAAATATTTGGAGTAAATCATGTATACTGTGAAGGTCCTCTTCATATTCAACTTTGTTGTCTTTCTGTATTCTAAACCACATGCATCAAATCTTCCCTCCTTCTCTTACATTTAATATGCAGCTCTGAAACTGCAGTTATACATCATTTTCATTTGTTGAGGAGTGATATATAATCTGAACTGAAATGAAATAATGTCATCCTATGTTTAGTATTTATTGATACAAATTTAACCTGCTTGTATTTCAACCTCCAATCTTCCCCTGAAAAATCTGTATTTAATTATGCATTCCACCTCTCTATTGACCTTTGAAAATACCTCTCATGGCTACCAATCAGAAATTATATAAATTAGAAATACTTCTGAATCCTTTTGCAGTATTTGTCATTCCATTCCCCAAATTAGTCAGTGCCATAATTTCATTCTCAAAATCTGTTTCTCTAATACTAAAACCTCAAAACCCCAAGTCCTTCAAGTTCTGCAGAATTTCAACTAATCATTAACATATTACTTTCCATTTAGCAAAGAGGAAATAGTTGAATACAAGAGCAGCCCACAGTTGTTACACAACGGCTGAGAACGAGGAATATTTTGGGCATAGCATTCTTTCTAGTGTCCAGTAAGCTTGTTCTTAGACAGAAGGAAGTACCTCTGTACTTTTCTGTGTTATATTATGACTTCTTAGAAACATTTATTATTTGATGAAAGAACCAACTGAAAGAGAAACACAGAAGAAAATGTGGGTAAAAACCGAGCGACATACAACCCCTCCCCAAATCATTTATATGCTCTTACAAGACACATAAAAAACTGAGCTGCCAAGGAACTTCTTATAACTTCAATAACTTCTTATAACTTCAGTCATCTTAATGACTCTTTGCTGGACTTTCTGCAGTAGCTCCATATTCATATCGCACTAAGGAACCCAGAACTGAAACCAGTACTCCAGGTGTGGCTTCACTGGTGCCAAGTAGATGAGAAAGACCTGTTAGCAATACTTTGTCTAATGCATCCCAGTATACCATTTGCCTTCTTTGCAGCAAGGGTGATACTTACTCTTTACACTTTCAGTTTGTACATTAGCTGCCATTTTAGACAGCTTTAATAGTCTCCCATGTATCACTTATGCCGAACTTCAGCTCAGTCCAAGACCTTGTGATGTTACTGAAGTCTTTATTTTTGTGCACATATATGTCCGTACACCTAGCACAGCCCTAATCCTGAATAAAGATTTCATACTGTATATTCTCCTCACTGGACTCCCAGTTGGTTTGGACAGCTATGATTACTGGAATAAATCATGTTATGAAACAGCACCTTTTATCTGACAGCAACCAAACTTTCCTCCAGGACTTTGAGGATGATGTCTTTCGCTGCACATACAAATCTGCTCGTGACACCACTGAGGTCCTCAGAGGCAGAAGCTGTCAATATCAGGTGAACATATCTAATGCACTTAGTAGCAGCAAAGTAGTTAATTAATATTGGTAATATATTGAATATACTATTCCATTGGCTAATAATAAATCTAGGAGAGAAGAAAAGCACAGAAGTTGTGTAGGTAAAAGTTTTGATTAGATTTATCTTTTGAGACAGTTCGATTAGGCAGATTAAGTTTCTGTGCATCTCTCCAAAGACCACAGTAATAACTGGTGTCATGACTTTCAAAATCCTTTGAACTACAGAAGGGAATCAAACATGGTTGTCTTTTTATCCCAGCTTTTACTCTTTAGAATTCTAAAAGCTTGCTTTGCTCATCTGTCAAAGGGATGGCATTAAGGGGATCACTGTTGACAAGTGATAGTACAAATTATGCAACACAAATGACATTTCACTACCTCTCCTCTGATATGCAATTCCCACTCTCAATCATTCCCTATTCTATGAAAATATTAAACCACAGATCCAACTGCAGAAAAAGTGAGTGTAGGTGTCTCCTGATAGCTTGCTGCTGAACAAAAATATGTTCTGAAGCCCACACCTATAATTATGTTTTGGAAAGTGAGTTCCACACAAAGTCCCCAAGTTTCTGTGGGGATTTTCAAATATAGGCAATATAGACTTCATCACAGTCTGCTATACAGTCTTTTCTAAGTAGGTAGACCTCACTATGTGTAGAGATCTAAAGAGGACTCTGAGAAATCAGGTCACAGCGACAGCATTCAAAATGCCAGGAGTATGTCTGAAGTGGTGGTGGCAAGAAAAGCAATTCCAACAGGTAGGACACAGCCACAATCAGACGATGTAAGATGATCTTACACACATTGGCTGCATTGTGCTAGCTAGAAAAAGATAAGGTTTTGAGTTTTAGTGCTGCACTCATCACTAGAGGGAGACAATTTTGCCCTTGAACATTACAAATTGGACTAACTGCTGAAAGTAGACTTTTTGGACTTCCTCAGACAAGGAAGATGGGAGGTGGTATTTTTACAGTGGATGAGATTATTCCCTTCCCATCAATATTTGGGAATGTTCTTGTAAACAGAAGTAATTGAGAGAGTTTCCTGAAGAGATTGCATGGGCACCATTATTGATGCTGTTACCATGGAAGTCTTTGTAGGTATACTCTGCAACCACGAGTTTTGTTTATACTCAGTCAACAGTACAGAGGAGGTCCCTTTTCGACAGCTTCTGTTGTGGAATAAAAAGCTTGACTGAAAACACGGTGTGAGTATTGCAGAAGTGTAAAATTGCCTAATTTTGGCACGTGACCTCAAGACACTGTCAAAGTGCAGAAATATTGAAATGAACAAGAGAGTTATAACCTACATGAGAGAAATAGAAATGGGATTAGAAACAGAAGTTTTGCCACAAGGCTGTATTTAGACTGCAAAAGGAAAACAAAAGAACAAATAAAATTGTATTAATCTATTTTTGCCCAAAGCTTGAAAAAGCTCTTGTGTCAAAACTCATCTCTCTAAGTTACACTTGGTATTCCCATTATATATTATATTAACTGCTTTTTATTAGCAATCTTATTACTGTTGATGTGCACAAGAACAAAAGCCGTTTACAAACGAACAGAATTGGACTGCAAGGAGTAGAAACCATACGAATTGTTACAAGTTATTTACTGGCTTAGTGTAAATCTGCATATAGATTGAGGAAGTCAGTTGTAAAGCACCTTCAGGTATGCCTCGAAAGATATGATTATGAAGGTACTTGGAAGCCTTGTACGCACACAATGGGCTACTACAAATGGAAGGAAACAGTTCAATTTGTCAAACGTGCTTAGGCATCTCTCTTTATTTGGGAATTATTGTATGGTATGTCTTGGAAGAAAAGGAAATATAGACCTTGGCTTATTGCTAAAAAGTAAGCCACTGGGGTTCTTTGTAAAGTAGGATTATACTGAGTTTAGTGATAAAAATCCTGTATTCTAATGCGATTTAGGGGACACAACTCCCTATGCGAGTTTTCTTAACCTTGATCACTTTTCAAAGCTGATTTTAGTTCTGCTGAGTGAACTATCCAAGAATCAGTCAGATTATGAGGATAAAACTAAATTAGAGGGAAAGACAGACGTGTTAAGAGCATTAGAATATAAAATCTGCAGTGTAACTCACAGTTCAGCTGAATGCTACCCCTTCAAAAAACTGATAAAGTCCCTAGGGATGCCTTTTTTACCTGCTTGTGGAAACCACAGCTACAGCACAGGAAATAAAAAGTTTTCCATTAGTGTATGGCACAGTCAATTCTTAGACATGTTTCATTTTATATTTGTTTGTCTGAGTTTGCAACAAAAAGAGAATAGTTGAAGGTAAGTTAAAATTTATCTGAAACCACGGCCCTAATGTATGTTTTAATCCAAGCAAAGCCTGAGCACTAGCATAACAAAACCTGGACCATGACTTCTGAAAATGATATCGTTGTAGAAAGAGTGATTCTTTCTAATTGTGCAAAAATTGCTTAACTAAGACAGAAGTGGTATATGAAAGAGGACAGTCTACCTCAACACATTTAATTTTTGCTATCTACTGTATGATCTGCATGAGGCCACTTCTCTTAACTGTTTGCACCTGTAATTGGGAAGACAGTATTTCTTAGGGTGATATACTAAAATAAGCCCTGATCATTGAATCTTCTTATTGTTCATGGGAGTTCTACTGTATCACACATAATGTAATCTCTAGCTATATTAATTAATGTAATTTTGGAGTGGTGTCTCCATATTGCTCCTCTGCTCTCTCCTCACCCCGTACCTCACGTCATTTTGTCACCATGTTCAGCATGGATAAAATCATCCTGTAGAATATAGTGTCTGACAAAATCAACCTTATATCTCTTGGACTGCCCTTTAGCTGGGGCAGCTAGACCACATGGGAATTATTCCTCACCATAGCTCTCATTAAGGATTCTGAATCCTCTACAAGTCCATAGGCATCTGAACTTACAAAAGTCAATAAACCTCTGAAAGAAACTTAAGCTGTGATATGAGTATTTAATCCTTTGTTTCTCCTAGAATCTTTACACAAAGCACTCAGCAGTTGAATTCTGATAAAACAAAAAGGTAAACTATAAGTGACTATTCAGGTTTTTACATTAAGGTTGTCTCAGTACTTTTAATATAAAAATCAGTCTATGAGGGGCTTGTTACTCAGACATGAAAAGGTTTTCATGGACTTGACTTGGCTAGCAAGGTCTCTAGCACCTTGTAAAACCTCATTTTTGGCCAGGTTTCATATAGAAAGATATCTTCTTAGTGCAAAGAGTACCCTATTCATACTGCATTTGCATGAGAGTATGTCTACCAGTTAATTTCAACTGGGTTAGACAAGAAGTGCAAGGAGAATGATTTTCCTCTGTGTTCTGTGGGTACAGGCTGTTAGGTAAAAAAGTCCACACCAAAACACAGACCGAAGCTACAGTACAAAAGTTAATTCATTAGTAAACCAAACAGAACACACTGACCCACTGAAATTCACATCCTATCAACAGTATTCTCAAACACAAAATGCACAAATTTATACCAGCTCACTTGATTCAGATAAACTTGCCTGTATATGAAAATCCCCAAAAAGCTGTAATTTTGGGGAGATTATATCAGAGTGTGTTTTGACTGCCTGGTGATAACTACATAAACTTGTTATGCCATGTAGATAACAATTAGTAGAGAACTGAAATACATCTCCCCACCCAAATTTTAATCTCTCTCAGATATTTGTATTCTGCTCTTTTCTGATGAATTAAAATTTTGGCAAAGTGTATTGCCCTAAAAAAACCAGAAATTTTTCTTCAGAGAATTTTGATATTTTGTTTTTAAATTATTTTTTAATGAACTGTTGCCATTGACATGTGAAAGAAACCAAAATGAAATGGTGTAGAACTTTCACTAAAGGTATTTAGAGAAAAAAAAAAAAAGATAGTTGGAGAACAACAAATAAGTTTGGGCAAAAGAGAGAAGAAAGCAGATTAATTTTAGTACTGTCTTAGATCACATGCAATAAAAAGTGAAGCATCATCCTGCAACAGTTAGCCTAAAAATATTAGGCCATTAAATTATTGTTTCATCCTGGCTCTCCTGTTGTCCTCTGACTGTCCAACTATGTTAAATAAAATACTTCAAAGAAAAGAGTCTCAAGTGTTCAACAGCTGATTTTGCTCCCAGAGGTGCTGAACTGGCAAAAGTGGAAACATGTGGAGCAAATATAATTAGCCAGAAAAGGAAGAAGGACTACTAGAGCATTTTAAAGCCAGAAAATAAAACAGTAACAAACAGAACTGGAAGCTGAAGGTGAGCATGAGCTAGGCTTAATTAGAAAGGCAAAGGAATGGCAGGGATAACAAATCTACAGATGCCTAATGTGTCTAATTTATGCAGATAAAATTATACACCTATGCATAAGAGGAAATAAAACCTTTCTTCTGCCAGTGGTTGTGAATAAGGCTCCAAGTCCTTCAGAACTGGGTCTCTGAGGTAACAAGAGCTGGGTAAGTAGTTCTGCATAGCACATTCACAGGACTCTCACAGGGCAAGGTGGTGTAAGCTTGGGTTGCCCGGGCACTGTCTCCTCCAAGTTCCATACTCATATACACTTTCACAAACAAAACCAACTCCATGTTACTGACAATATTAAATCATGCCTTTCTTGCTCAATAAAAAGTCACCCCTGCCCCTCAACTGCACAAAAAACCTCAACCAAAACCTAGACCAGATTTAATAATTCATGAAAATCCTGCTAGAGAAAACATCAGCACATCCATCTGGGCCAAGAGCGCTGCCCTGCAGCAAACACCAGAAGCTTTAGTTGGGACTGGGGACACGCGGACCCACCCCTAGTGAGGCACTTTTGGGATATCAGAAACTCAGCTAAGGGCAGAAATGTATTATTTCAGACTCCATATTTCACTGGATACAGATAAGACCATTACAGATTTCTGCTGCAAAACACTGTTGACACAGCATCACAGGCTGTTTCCTGTATCTCATTTATCATACATGTCCACATATTATGATAACTGGGTTGTATAATATCTCATGCAGGCCAATGTGAAAATCACTTCTGCTAAATAGAAAGTACTTATTTTGATTTGGCAGAGATTTGGTTTGTCAAAACTCATGTAGTAGTTAGGAAACTAACAACTGTTCAATTGGGGAGCATAAGCAGCATTAAACTGCCATAAGAGAAGAGAAAGAACAATGGATATGACCTCATCTGTTTGATTATTAATGGTCTTTCATCTAATTCACAAGGTCTAACCTTGTATGATGCAGATGTAGAGTACAAATGTACCTTTCTATCTCACAGCCACTAATTAGCTATACTATATATAACACTATTTTTGCTCTAGTTAAGCAATGGGACACACAGAAATTGGCAGTCAAAAACCTTTTATAAAAGGGTTTTATTTTATAAAATACCATAAGCTTAGACAGACTGAGAATAATTGTGAAAATTATTGAATATAATTATACAATTTAATCTATAGCTATATATACATATGCTGCAAGTTTCTTTGAAGGCTTTGTTTCTTTTCCTGAGACTTCAGAGACATATCAATCAAAGGTAGGAAATAGCCCTGTATTCTGTTAGGTCAGTTACAGAAGCCATTCAGACTGCACAGTAACAGTGGCATTGCACTCTGCATTTCAGAGAATACACCACCTCTTCTAAAGAGTTAAGTTAAAGAGATTTCAGAGATGAAAATAGTGAAGCACTGCCTCACTTGATACTTCTAACCCACATCAGAGGTAAAACAGAGCAGAACCTGAACCTACTCCCTCTATAATTCATATAAAAAAACCACACAGATAGATTGACTTGTAGATGCAAATACGGACAAACTGTGCTTCAGCTGAGCTACAGTTACATGCACAGCAAGAAGTCAAAGAGAAGGGTGGTAGTTCTTCCCTCTGCCCCAGATTTTGTTGCATCAGACTTCAGATGTCTTTCACAGCTTTTGTCTTGGGAAGTTTTGTAAAGCAAAAACCCACACTTGCTCAGTTGATCGTTTTTATTCCTGTACTACTTGAATTACCATAACAGCACAGCAGACATGCTGGACTCAGGCCAACAAGCTCAATTTTGGTGGCTTCTATAACTTGTTGGCATATCAGCAGAAACAATAACAAATAATCTTAAAACATCAATAGATCAATACTTTGATATTCAGCAAAACCAAACTTCCCTTTCTCTTCCAGCTCTGTTGGCTAGCATGCTCAGGCTTCTCCCTGACCAGAAATCCACAGATTTCTCCTGTTCTGAAGTCTGATTTTTGCTCAGAGACACAAGAACCTCAGATTACAGATGCAAGTCATTGAATCACAGCGCAAATTATTTCGCTCTTATCCTTCCAGACATGCTCTTTCCTCCTGCTCCTTCTCAGCCTAGTTCACTCCAATCTTAATGAACAAGTCATCAGTCCACTTGTCATGTGCTCATTCGTGAGGGTGCTGCTTTTCCAGTGAAGAGAACAATCATCTCTTCCTTTTGGAAGGCCCACTAAAAAAACCTATGAGTTGCCAATGCAAACCAACTAGCATTCACCAAGGAAGAGTGAGAATAAGGAACATGTATGTAAGTACCACAGATCAGCAGAGGCTTGGCATCCCTTCTACTTCTGAAATAAACACCCTGCACCTGTTCCTCACAAAAAAAAAGAATGTCTGTAGATTTGTTTTCTTTTACTCATCTGTTCACATACTCCATGATCCATGACACAGAGCATGTCTTAAGATCATGCAATGTACCTTCATATGACTTGTTGCCATGCAATAGTTCTAACTGCAGTCTTCTCAGATGCTAGTATTCTTTGATGCTTTAGCTACCAAGTTGTATTTTGCTTGCACTTCACAAAAAACCATACCACAGGAACAGAGGAAAGGTTGGCAGAGTAAAAGGAAGGTGGTCAGAGACTCAGGAAAATGTTTGCTTCTGAGACAGCTTACAGAGACATTTACAGTAAGAAGCAGCATCAGGAAGGTCATCAGAATATACCTAAATATCTTGTAGCATTATAAAAAAGAAAACAAAACAAACCACAGGAGCAAAACACTGATGCTTAATCAACAATCTTTTGTTCATAGTTCTCCAAGTTGGATCTAATGTTTTAATCAAAAGAATTTAACTAAACCAACCCCCCAGGCTAAATGAAACCCACAACAAAAAAAACCCAACACACCAAAAAAACCCACCCAACAAACAAAAAATCTTAAGAAAAGGAAAGTTTAATTTCATGTTCACAGACTGCTTAATCACAATGTTGCTCATTGTCAGAAAGGCCCTACTTACTATGGTGCAACTTTACAAATACCAGCCCTTCAAACCTGGGTATTTCATAGCAATCTGCTGTGGTATCCTGGCTCACCATTAAACCCTCCAACACATTTTAAAGGCTCAGATCAATGTTCTCTCTGTGTGTGGTGGGTGTTTTCTTTTTCCTTTCAAGGTCTTTGCTCAAGTGTCAGTACAGCACACTGCTGCTCAGACATTTATTTGTGCTTATTATCTTATGCTATTATTTTTTGCCAGCAAGCCTGACAATTATGCATTTGCAGATGTAGTAGATCAAAATCCCCTGAACACTCTGGTGTTTGCTCTGGGCTTATTACTCCCTGATACTTTTGCTATCTGTAGAATTTGCTTGTTTACCATTGCTATCTCTATTTAGATCATTTATATAGATGAGAAACAGTGTGAAGTTGTACTGCTGACTCCTGGGAGGTCTCATTTGTTATCTTGTCCCAAATGAACAGCAGCTCCTTTGACTACTGTTTGCTATTTTAAGCCAGAACTCCACTCACACCTGTGTTCTCACTTGCATTTCACATAGGTTTGAGTTTAAAAAAGATTAAGCAATGCTGGCTCCAAATTCAAAGGGGAAAAATGTTTTCAGAGGAAAGATAAATGTTAAATTCTATGCCAACGATAGGGAGAAGCATTTGGCTTCTAGAACCCTGAAACAGAGTGATTATATATGCCAGCAAAGTAGGGGGATAAAATGAAGAAAAACATGGTCAGCTTGGGAATTTTGCCATGGCAACTTCTCTTGCACACCTTAGTCCACCTCAACAGACAGAAAAGTGATCAGGTAAAGCAGGAAAGTAATGTCACTGCGAGTCCAGATACAGTTCCAGGGAAGTGTGGCTGAGTTGCCTTTTATGTTTCAACATCTTTTTTACAGCTTGTCTTTGTTTCTCTTTAAAGGAAGCAGATGAGTGCACAGAAGAGCTAATAAAGCTAGCTTCCTATAGATTTCTATTCTGTGATTGGATTTTACTGAAATTTTATACAGTGTAAACTCTGAAACTTTGATGGAAATCTTGCTATGAGAAAAAGGATAGGAGAATGGGAACTAATTCATAATTCTAGGTGCCATTTTCAATAAGTGAATGTTTAAACTTAATTCTCCTTCAAACTTGGCTAAAAGAGTCTGATGCACTCAGAATGGAGCTTGCTCATCATAACAGATAAAAATCATGACCAGGTAAGACACAAGATTCTTTGAAATAAAAATAATTAACCAGCAATGCCACAGAGCACTATGAAATCAAACCCACCCATTTTAAAATCTACACCTGAAAACCCAAAAGCTACAGTCTGGAGGCAAGGCTCTTGACATTTTCTCCTGATGTGTTAAATTCTACCCAACACTCTACTGATGTTAAACTGGAATGTATAATCTTATGTAAGTCAGACTTGTAGGAATTCTGTTCACCTTGTCCTTAATCCAGATAACTACATCAGCTTGAGTATTATTCTCAAATTATTTTTCTAGTTTGGAACACCAGATCAACCTATTTACCTTATATTTAGTAGAGTCAACTATAGAGCTGTGGTGTTTTGTTTTGATAGCAAAGTTTCTAACACTGAGTTTGCCTCTTCTGAATTTAGTTCTACCCAGCTTCAGGGGACTGGAAATACGAACACTGACAACAGGACTGGACTCACTGGTATGCTTTATTGAAACTGCTTCAGTGAAATTAGTGAGGTAACTAAGAACTCTACTCCTTTGACTGCTACAAGACATTCAGGTGTGGGGCTAGCTGGCAAGCACACTGGTCTCCAAACAGCTGAATCAAAGAAAGGACATTCCCCACAACTGGCATTGAGTGTTTTCTAGTCACATCTCCAAGAGTCTGTGCCAAAGAGGCAGATCCTGGTTTATATGGCCCTCTGTTACGACTGTGAATGTGGAGAAACATTACCTCCAGAAATTGTCACGAGTGAAATCATGAAAAAACCTGGCACAAAAAGCTTAAAAGAAAGCCTTGATATCCAACTGGGCCCTCCACCTTCAGTCCCAATAAGCACCCTTAAATATATTACCTTGACCTACTGTCACAAGAACTCCTTCTGCCGTTGTGGAAAGATCAAAAGATCCTTATTTGTGGTGACTCTGTGATAAAGTATAAATCACACCACTAGCACAAATACTACAGTGAATTTTCTGTATCCAAAAATTGGCTTCTCTCCCTTTATGCAGCTCTTCTTTACTCAGCCTTTGTGTATTTCATATCAAGAACTATCTTAACCCTTTGTATTTTTATGGAGCAACAAAACATTGCAAAAAGAATCACAAACACTTAAAACATTCTCTTTCTCTTCTGCACTTTTGCTTAATCATTACTGAAGACCTACACAAAGTTTTCTTCTGTCAGTGCCAGACTTCTCAGAAAGTATTTCAGCATCCTAAACAACAAGGATATTGCTTGCAAACCCCTGATAAGTAGATGGTAAGAGTTCTCAAGACATTCTTAAAGCACGCTGAATAGTCTTAGGAGACTGAATACCTCCTGCACACCAGAAGCACTGTGAATACTACAAAATGGTAAACAGTGTTTGGGATACACTAAACATAAACTTTCAGCCCTCAGGCCATGAGGTGCTGCTTATGGATGCTTCCCAACTTTGTTACTGTTTAGAGAGCTTCAGCCCAGCATTAACATACACCCAGATGTAGTCCCCTTTACAGACTAGTTTTGGTGCAGTCACACTTTATGACAAGGATTACCCTAGCATTTCAGCACTTGAAACCAAAAGTGGAAAATACAATGGGGTCTCCCTGAAGGGCAGCAATTGTCCTCAGGCTAGGGGTCTCTATGGTCAAGACATCATTTTTTTTTTCCCTTCAGACATTTTGTTGTGGATTAAACAGGCATGTGGGATACATTGGCAGGCTACAAAGCTTTCACTGGAACAAGGAGAAGAGATTCTGCTTCAAAACTTCTCACAGCAAGGTTGAACGCTCCAAGCTGACTGCAGTACTTTCTGTGCATATCATGGCTGACTTGAAATCATTACTGAAAGCCATGCCACTACTATTGACTTTGCAATAACTCCATGTCTCAGCATTGGTACAATGGCAGCCTGGATCGACAAATAGCAGCTAAAACTGGCTCTGGGCTTCTGTGTCTATTGGTCTTTGTTAATTGCATTTCTACTTTCTTTATCACATTTGCTTCTAAACACTCAGCAGCGCAGAGGATGCTGACAAGGCAAGTAAGTTTTGTCCTAAGTTCATGCACAAACCTCTGCAAATAAGACTCCAGGCTAGATGCCACATTATGTAGCTACTCTTACAATGGCAGCAGAGAAACAAAGCAGTGCAACTCTTGGCAATGATCCTAAGTACCTAAGAAAGAGAGACAACAAATGCCTCCAGGGACACACTGATATACAGAGTTAACTAGCACTTGAAAAGCCGAACACTTGTGTTCCTCCCACTGCTGGAAGCAGTGCTATGTTGACTCACAGCATATTACTCTGTCACAAAGGGACTCATCTCCCCTAATCTTAAGTGCTCACAAAGTAGATGTTGACATTTCAGTTAGTTATCCGTGTATAACTAGTGGAAGGCAACTGACACTTCTGCTACAGCATGGATCATCTTGTCCAAAAAGGGATGTCTAAAATAGGTCAGGGGAATCACAGCCTAGAAACAGTGTTTTTTCTCCATTTTCTGTGAAGGACTGTGGATGAGAAAATGCCTTAAGAGCTGTAAGGGCTTTTCAAACAATGAAGTAGAAAATGGAAACTAGTAATGTCAAGCCTGTTTAAGCTGAAAATTAAATTAGATTATTTTCCATATGTTGTAGGGTTTGGAACAGCAAAATCCTAATGTTACCTCTGTTCACCATTCTGAAACTTCTTTGTGACATACAAACACATCCGCCTAGAGCACACCTGTCACAGAGCAGAGAATAGCCTCTCCCATCTTCACATTATCTCTCAGAGAAAAAAACCCCAGAACCAAACTTCAGGTCTTGCTTCTTTTTCATACTCCTGTTCATGCACAGCTACAGTAACTACCCACATCTAAAAGAGTATGAGGAAACTGCTCTTACAGATCACAGGGCCTGACTGCCAAGAACAGGGTAAATCTGTGACTACTCTGAGGTGGATACATGCTTCTATTTCTCAGCATTCGAACTAAAGCTAAAAATGTTTCACAAAAATACAGCTTCCCCTCTTCAGCAGAAATTCAGTTTGAAACTCCTCTGCTGTACCCTTTGTGCAGTTGTTCCTACCTATGCTAATCAAAAATGTCAGCTTCTCAACTGCAGAGCCGTGTGTGAATACCTGAGCTGGCAAAGGCAGGGGCCTTCAGGATCCAAGGAGCATTTGAAATTGTATTTCAATATATATTGTCTCTTCCAAATTGGAGCAAATCTGCTTATACTGAAAAGTGCATTACTTCCTAACTACTCTGACACCTGAACAGCTATTCAACAAAGTCTGCTAAGGTAAAAATTCTAAGCTATGTCTCATATCATCAAGAGTCTTCCTGAGTAGGTAGAAGATGAGTTATTGTTTGATCTTATCAGTTTAAGAAAATAAGGGGAAGAATGGTATTTCTAATAGCTCAGCAGGTCCCAGCACCACTGTGGAATACTCTATCTAGGATTAATTCAGATGCTATAAAATCCTCAAAATGTTCTGCTCTTCCCTCTCAAAAATCAAAGTGCACAGTTTTGTGGTGGAGGAGGAGGATTATTACTATTTTGGTGGAGTTTTCTGTCTTTTGGAGAAGAGTTGCCTATAAAAGCAGTATTTTGTGAGATACACATTTTGCAAGTGGATAAGGAAAAAGCAGGCTACAAAAGAATCAATGCTTTTGTTTAAACAAGGAACACTACAGTGTCTGGGCACCTTCAACATGAAATGGTGCCATTACACACAAACTCAATTAGACTGTGGACCTCTGTCTCTCTTAGACCTGTCAACCATACAACAGAAGAATAATGTCCATAGGCACGTGACACTACAAGGACAGCAGTACTTGTACTGAGTTACATTATGTGCAGTGATATGTAGGCTTTTATAAAGCTTTGTTTTAGAGAGGGAAAACTGACCATCCACTCGTCACGCCTCTTGTTTCATCCAGATGTCCTTTTACTCCTGACTTGAGTGCTCAGAAGACTAAGTAGGATGGCACAGGCAGAAAGACAAAAGGTTCAGGATGCATCATGTGGCTACAGTTCACTGCTGGAATTGTGCCATTTTCATAGTCCTAGTCTAGAGCAAAACACACCTCTAAAAGCATTAGCCTAAATCAATGAGTTGAACCTAAGTTGTTCTTCCTCATATTTGTGAAACAGGAAAAGTACCTTAGCTGAGCTGCTGTGAAAGAACCAGCAAGGATTTGAGCACATAGTGAGTAAGAGGAATGATAAGGACAGATACTCCTTACTGCCTGAGGTAATGTAGTGGTTACAGCCTGCCTTAGTTCCCAAAACAGGATCATGGCTCAGCCAAGTTAGAGCTGTAATATTAATCAAAGCGTTCTGCTCAGGCTCTCACTTGTTAAGCTTCAGGTTAAATCTAAAGGAGACAAACATTTTAACAGAGAAATGAAGCACATCGACATGGTTCATGGGTTTATCCCACTCTTTCTTTACTACAACCGGCCCTTTTTTTCTGCCAGCACACTTGTCTTTGATTATATACCTATGTCAAGGCTTTTTGAAGACCTTCCACTCAGCACAGGTCTGCCTTGAGCACTGTACAACCAGTGCAGCCCTAATCAAGTCCGTGAACAGCCTTTTTGAGGGGCTAGTTGCTCCCTGGCTTATCAGTTTCATAAGAATGGCATAAAAGTTAATGTTTAGTCTCTTAATAAAGCTGTCAGGGGTAAACATCACTTTACCACTTCCTTCTTAAGGACACTAGACACTCTGAGGAAGAGATATAGATCTAAAAAGTCAGCTCCTAAACTACTCTCCATCTTCCAAAAGGATAAGTCTTCTTCAAAGGGTTCTGACAATACGACTTCTGTTGGGAGTTGGGGCCGGAGGGGAGGGAAGGAAGGGGAGAACAAACCACCTCCCCAAACCAAACCAGCCTTCATTCCTGACCTCAGGCACTGATGATACAAGACTCTGTATCGCTTTGAAGCACTTTCCTTTCCTACCTGGCATTCTCTGTTCCAAACCATGGCTGATATTCGTTGCTTCAGAGAAAGGGAGAAAACAAACAGGATATACATATAGCCAAGCACACACTGGAGGAAATAAAATCCTTCTAATGCCTGTAGGAGACTACGGTACAAGTAACCAAGTACAGAATATCAGCCTGAGTTTCAATGGCTCTGTATTTTGTATAATATCATACCAGTGAAAAATAAGCTTATAACATTCCCACTATTTTGATCAGAAGCAAATGTTCACAGTTGCAAGGCATTAGCCTTTATTTTTGCATGAGATGTTAGGAAATTTGAGATCTAGTTTAGCATGTTTCCTTTTCAAACTGGGATCAATTCTTCCTTCCTGCAATGACTTCTAAAGCTCCAGCTTTTTGTGAGTCACCTCTGAAGCAGTCAGCTGTCTGGCTCTGCTACTCATTCACTAAACCATGAAGTTCTTTTGTGCGAATGCACAAATTGCATTTCCAACAATGCGCCAAAGACTGACAAACAGATGCATACACAACAGATAACAGTTTCAGGGCTATCAGGAAAAGTGCACAGCACTTTCTGTCTGCACACATTAACATCCAAGTCATCTAAGCACTTCTTCTGAGCCTCTGAGTCATCTCGATTGCTATGGATTAGCATCTCTCAGGAGATTCAGGATGGCATTCCCATTATCCACTTAGCTACATGCTTTTACTATACCATCTCCTTTACTTAAGCTGATACTACCAGCTGCCATTACTTCTGTGTTATGAATACTGGAGTTGATAGACATCAACCTGACATTCTTGCTACTTCCAGGGGTTGTGAAGTCAGGAAGTGCTGCAGCATGTAGCTGTGAGCTTATAAAACAACCTGAAATGGCAAAAACTTAAGCTTTGAAATCAGCTAGCTATGATTTTTATTTCTGTGTTAGTAGTAGGAAAACAATACTTCTTTCAGAACTGGTATGTCAAAATTCTCCCTCACAAAAGAAATGCTGCAGAATGGGAGAACCAGCCTTTTTCTTCTTGCTCCAGCATTTGCTTCAGTTCACTGGATGACAGGACTCATTTTCCACAGCTTTCCCCATCCATACACCGAATATGTCACAAATGGTGTGACAAGGTTACAACATGAGTCACAACAGTGGTTTGCATCCAAACAAAAGGCAAGTGCAATATCTACATTAACATAATCTGTTCCATTAGAGCCAGTCAGATCAAATGATAAACATAATACACAGAGTTAAAGAACATGAGCCACAGTGCAAGACATTCTGCATTCAGTTTTATAAAGTTATCCCTGTTTCAAGAAAACTTAGCCTCATTTTAAAATGACCTGCTCAGTGACACTACCCCATTAGGTTTTCCATAAAAATCACCTTATTGCCTTCCAGTGCTGCTCTCTGCTTTATGTCATAACTCCTAGACTGGATATCACTCATGAAAAGACAAGGTTATTCACTGTTTCAAAATTGTCTTTATATCTGTTAATATTACCTCCATGGAAAATTTGGCAGATTTGGTAAAGTCATCATCATATGCATCAGCATGACCTAAGGAGCTACTGAGAACAGATGAACTGTTGCAGGCAGTGTTTAAAAAGACAGAAAGATAATAACCTGAAGAACTTTAAATTATGAGAAAAAAGGCCTATAAATAGGAGAAGGGCATGCAATACCAGCAGACTCAACAAAATCCAATTTTTGGAAACAAAACAGTAGCTAGGAGAGTACGAGGTACTGGGGGAGACCTAGGAGATGAGGACATGGAAGGAGAGGTACAGATCCAAACTGAGGTGAAGATACTGTAAAGATCAATGAAAATGTAGGAACAATTATGGTGAGGCTGAGCCAAGACTGTACAAAATCCTGGATATGAATTAAGTATTCACTGAAATGGAGGAAGAATTTAATCTTGAGGGAAAGTACCCCTGCCTCTTCCTTCCCTGTGCCTTTTATTGCCAAGCACGGTACGATTTATGATGGAGTGTTCCCTTGTGCAGATGGGATCAGCTGCCCCAGCTATGTCCCCTCCCAACTTCTTGTGCACCCCTAGCCCACTTGCTGGTGGGACAGTGTGAGAAACAGAGAAGTCTTGATGGTTTAAAAGCTCTGTTCAGCAATAACTAAAACAAAGGTGTTACCAACACTGTTTTCATCAAATATTCAAAATACAGCACCTCAGAAGCTACTAAGAAAATTAACTCTACCCGAGCCAAGACTCATACAAATGTCTCTGCAGAACGGCAGTGTACACGTTGACCCAAAACCATCTAAATAAGAAACTGGCACACTAAGGACTATGAGTATTTCCTTCCTCTGTTTTACATATTCAGTAAGGAGAGGTTGCAATCCCTCTTGTCCTCAGTGGTTTTCTTTGAAACCACAGACACTGACGTCAGCAAGAGCAGAAGTTGAGTACTCTACAGGATGGTTCCCAGGCTCTGTGTGTGTGTGTTTCTCTGTCTGTAGAATTATTATTCATTTAAAAGTCTGTCCTCCTTTGGAGTGAAAAAAATATTTCGTTTCTCTGGCTTATGACAGTCTTTGTAAAGAGCAGTGCTGTATTGATTCTTTCTCCAGCATGTACACAAACTCATTTATAATGTTATGACCTGAACTGTAGAGCACAAATTTAAAATGACCTGTACATATTACTTGGTAACATTTGGATTGCAAGTTAAATACTCCCTGATTAAACATGAATGCTTTTCCCTGGGAGTACAAGATATCTTATCAGAAAAGCCTTCTTATCAAATTCACCATCCTGGAGGCAGACACATTCTCTTGCAGTGCTGGGAGTTTATAATGATAAAATTAACAATGTTGTATTTCCCAGTGAAGTCAGCAGTAGTGCACTGCATCCTACCATTAATCGTTAGAGCCAGTTCTCATAACAGAGCCACTCGCTGGCCCTCAGGCACCTGCATCACTCCCCAAGCAATTCCAGTCCCCAGCAATAACTTATCGCAGAAGCCAGGGATCAAGATTAAAAACCCGGTGAATAATGGGAGACTGTGTGCACCTCTATTCCTCTGGTAGATACAAGCAAGCTAATAACCTCCTTAAAGGGGAAGCAAATCATTCCATATTTTTCACTTTATAGACAAGCCAGAAAAGACCTGTATCTATGCCTCAGTAAAATTTATTGTATTGTTTAGGTTACTTGTTTCTGTCTTGTGCAAGGCATCAGCATGCATAAAACATTCAGGGTGGGGGCTTCTCTGTACACCACTATTCCAAGCACACTACAATCTGCTTACAACCTAAAAACTGCAGGGGAAGAAAAGTCTGATTTAAATCAGAAAATCAGAAATACTACCCATTTGCAAAAGTATTTGGCCAAGCAACATAATCAGAGGCCAGAATTCCACCTGGTAAAAAACCGCTTGAATTGACATTTGTGCCACTGAGGTGATAAAAGAGCCCTTGAGAATGTATTGCAGCCACAGCCTCTCCCCCCCCTCTCCTTCCCAGTCACAGGGCACAGTACTAAACTACTGACTGTTTTGCTGGTGCTCGAACTCCGTGCAATTCTCTAGCAAAGAGCCTGCTGCAATCGATGCAGCCCACAACTTGCTAAACATACAAGAGAGGAAGGCAGGGCTGGAACTAGAAAAGTAGTATGTTAAAGAAAGCTTGATGGGAACCTAACTTCAACATGCATGCTGGGAAAAATGCATGTGTATGTACCTTTACATATAGGTACAGTTTATATAGAAAGGTTTTTCTTATGCAATTCAACATTAGATATCGCTCCACTTTCCAGTCCACATGCAGAGTTACCCCAGCTATTCCTACTTCCACCTACAGAGTATGTGCAACTTTAAAATTATTATTATTATTATTAAGCTATTTACAAATTACTCTGGAAGAATATTTGCAGTCCTACAGTAATTGGTTCTACTTCATGACATAAGGTAATTGGAGACTATTTTGGACTCAGATATCTGTTGTGATGTGTCCAAAACATGTAGTAAACAAAAAGTATGATGTGAATGTTGAATACCCATAATGTTCTGATCACAATCAATTTATAGACAGTTATTTCCACCCAAAACCACCTGATCTACTGGATGGTGTCCCTGTCAGGCAGGGGGGGTTGGAACTAGATGATCTTTAAGGTCCCTTCCAACCCTGATGATTCTATGATTCTGTGATCATGCCATTTATTTTTTTCACCTTCAGTTAGTGCCCAGGGTGGGGAAAACCTGAAACTGAACTGAGTAATACTGCTGAAGGATTCTTCCTGATTATCTCTGTCAACCATTCATTTTCCACAAAAAAATTAGTCCTTCCCGATTGGATTTTTTGATAAAAGAATTAAGAATTATAGTATTAGGTATCAAGTTTCAGCAAAATATCTCTACTTGAGCATACCTTGGGATCCTGTGATTCTTATTAAGATTGCAGAAGTCTGCTATAGGAAGCAGAATAGAGAATACTGCTAGTCATACAATGACTGAATTTTAAAACATGATACCCCTGAATGTGTGTCATTCACTTTACAAATGTCAGAACTGGTGGCAACTGAAGCCTTTAGAGATACAATGCTATTAGCAGCTTCTCCACATGTTCTTGAAGGAGGGAAGATCAATGAGAGAATGCTTCCAAAGCTGGGTACTATTGATGTACTACTGATGGAGCAGCAGAGCAGCAGAGGTATTTTTGTTATGTCTCAAGGAAGGAAGGCAACAATCTGATAAAAATGCTTCTTCAGGATTATGCCTCAGAGTCTGCAGGTGGATGAAGAAAGCAGCATAACATGTTTTATACAAGTTTGTGAGTTCAATTGGTAGCAAAGGCTTTTATTTAACAAAAAGAATTGGCTTTCTAACCATGCACCTGGGGGTCATAGAGGTTTGTAAATCAGAGCTTTACATCTTGCCAATTAATTCAGGAAGGACATAACCATGCAGTAGAATACGTTTTCCACTCCTGAGCTGATCTTTACCAACAGAATACTGGTAACCTGGGTGCCAGAAAGTCCTGCACCATTCATTTCAACATCTGTCTTTCTCACTACTATAGTTGACCTCTGCCTATTCATCAGCTTGAAAAACTGTCCTTTGGCCGACTTCAATAATAATAAATAATCAATAGACCTTTCCCAGTCTTTCTATCAGTTCCTTGTTCACTAGCAGTGAGGATTAAGCCAGAGAGAGCTCAGTGGTATTCAGTGAAAGAGTAAAAGATGGCAAAACCAAACTAAAATACAAGATAACCTATTGAAACATGAGAAAAAGCTTTTTTTCCTCGGATGTGAATGAACACTGGAACATGTTGCCTAGAGGGGCTGCAAATTTTCCATTCTTGAAGATGCTCAACACTCATTTGGACATTGCCCTAAACAAACTGCCCTATTTGACCCTGCTTTGAGCAGAAGGGTTGGATTAGATAATCTCCAGATGTGCTTACCAACCTCAATCATTCTGTCATTTTTTGATTCTATAAAAAGATTATATTAGTTGACACCTTGTGACTCATTCGGGTCCAGGGTCTCTGCAGATGTAAGAAATACCTGTGATTATAGACAAACTGTACAAACATATGTTCCCTCAAACATTCCTCCTCAGCAAGTGGCAGCCAACTTTCAACACACACTCCTCCTTGGATATCGAAATGGGCCAGCACAGTTTCAAAGAGCTACATCTGTGATCCTTGTTGTACAAGGTGCTGAAGGCTAACACTGCTCAGACAAGTCTTCTCCACAGGAAATGGGCATGTAGGAGAGTGGACAAGAGAGCAGTCTGAGCCAGGAAACAGTAATGACCTGTTTACAACATATGGCTTATTAAGAGGTTAATCACGTTTTCAGTGAGGAAAAGTTTCACAAAAGATGGCTGTGGATGCTGTTCTGGAGAAAGTTCAGTCTCTCTTGGTCACAGAATGGATAAATTAGGGAATTTCAGAAACAGTGATGTTAAGAAAATGAAGCTAATGTAATGACATGAAGGAAGCATCTGCTAGTTCTAAGACTGGAAGAACTTAAGTTTTGATTTACGAAAACAATAGAGAATACACCAAGGTTGGTGGCCATTCCGAAAACATACAAGATGTTTAGCTTTAGGTAAATGATCAGCCTTTAAGATACTGTTAACTGTCTTCTCAGAAAGAGGCTCTAAATCAGTATTGCAGCTAGAGATTGAGGAAAAAAACAAACAGTGGAAACGAGATGAAGTTCTACTAGCAGAGACAGTCAAGACTTCCAACACTTCTGAAACTCAAAGGAGAAGAGGCATAAGCAGGCTGACCACGTGTTCTGTGTCAGGGGGAGTGCTGAATGTGAAGTAATTGTACAGTCAGTGACTACCCTTGCAAAGGATGTAATATTGGAGAGAAAAGATTTTTAATCCCACAGCTCTCAGCCCAACACAATTCACTCTTACTCCCTCTGTTCTGTAAGAATAGCAATTACCTAAGACTGGGTAGCAGAAGACTGTATTTATGAGCTAAAACTTATAATGACTGTCAGAAGTTTTAATTGGGTTATTTTTTCTGCAAATTGGTCTAAACATACCAAAGAGTCTTTAGAATTCTTGTAGTATTGCTCATACAGCTTTAAATACAACAAAAATAAAAGGATGAAGTAAAATAAACTGAAATAAAGTAATACTTTGTTATTTTTCATTAGGAAGCAAAAAGTTGGAATTATTCTACTAGGTTTGACTGATATGTAAAAAAAATTAACCCACCACTATAAAAACGAAAGCAAAGGTTCAATCTTGAAAATGCTTGTGCACATGAAAAAGTCTGAAGTAAAATTATTCACGCTTTGGACTTCATGCACAAGTGACAGGATGCAAAAAATCAAGTTATCATTTCGTATTGAATTTTACAGTTATGTTGTCTAGTTAAGCTTCCTAAAATTCCTGCTGATTGTAATGAGGAGTTTACAGGAGATGATGATCAGTTCACGATCATACCTTTCAATTCCTGCCTGGTTTGGGTACAGAATACATCGCACATTTATGAGATTGCCCTCACCTTATACAGCAAATACTGCATTGTATTTATATACAATCAAACCCAAGACATTTATCATTTAGTTGCTAAATATTGTATTTTTTCCTTAACTGTTACTTTAGAATTCTCTCATCTACTAATGCATTCCTTGAAATTGTGCTTAGATTAAAAACACCTCCAAAGGAAATAGAACAAGGCATTTCGATAGCTCCACAGTTTTTGTAACAGTCCCTACACAATGCATATACAAGATCAAGCTGTTGGACACAAGCAAGGAGAGGTTTGTGAAGGCCTTCTACTGTGTGAGTGATCCTTATGACAGCAAAACCACAGACAGCAGTGCAACTACTCCTTAGCCTTGGACAAAAATATTTCTCCTCTACCAAAAGTGCTCAGGTACGCAGTGTGAGTCAACTCTTTTCCATTTTCAGGTGGCTTAGTTTTCCACAATCTCTCTTCAGTGTAGAATGTAATATGACTTTTGAGAGAATAGGGATATGGGATTCTTTTAGTGTGTTATTAAGCCATGAAGACTCAAACATTTTGCTGAGTTAAGGTGATTCACTACGTTACTCTGCCTAAGCTCAATATCTATTTTGCTGTTGCCTGTTTTAATCTTAGTTGCAAGTTAAGCTGACATTGCTGAAGCTTTTTTCTAAGGGTTTCCAACATATAAACTAAATTGCAGTACCTTGTAAAGGGGATTTTGTCTGGTCAGCAGATGACTAGCAATTGATTAAGCTTCAGTAACTTGTCTGTGGATATGAATTCTTAAAGACACTGATCTGCAAAATCAGAAGCCCAGTGATAGATTACATTGGTAGAATATTCCAGTAGGGTACTCTTCAAATTAGTGGATGCTGTGTGGATGAGACAGAAGGGCTGCTCTAGCACTCTGTTCATGTAGCCCAACAACTTTATTTTCTTTAATATTCCACCCTTTGAAAGAGTGGAAACATGCCCCTCTACTAATCCAATTTTTAAAGGTCTGCAATCTGCAAAAAGGCAACCTCTTTTAGCACAGCACTTTTTACATTAACGTGTAATAAAAATAATGGCAAAATATACTCCAATGCAGCTTAAGGAAATGAGGAAGAAGAAATGAGTTTACCGAACCCCCCCACAACGTGATGGCTGAAGAAAGTCAATAGCAGAGTAAGTTATTCTATGAATTGCTTTATACAGCTCAGTATGTGTGTTTCAATTCAATGTTTCAAAAAGCAAAGCCTATTTCAGAGTTGAGCCAATTCAGAATGTAAATTCAAACTCCATGCTTTCAAAATTATTATCTTTATGAATATATCCTGGAGTATTTTGGTTTTGTTTTCTCTTCTGAGCAGCAAACTTTGACACAAACAGCTTGTGGATCAATAAGCAACTTGTTTTGTGGTCTCCATGCACATCGATTCACAAACCATTTGTCTCCTTGTAAACACCATAATAAAACAATTATCACTTAATAATGCACCATTACATCATTAGTAGCCAATCAGAACGCTGAGGAGCCAGATTTTTCTTGTCCCTGTATATCATCTGTATATTGTAGTTCATTCAATTTCAGAATAAATCAATATATATTTCTTTTCATGGCCTGGGTGTTTTGTAAATTCTCCCTAAACAAGCAAAGGTCCACTTGAGAAAACCAGGTAACTCTGGATTTTAATAACCTGGAAATAAATGAAAGCAAGCAGATTTTAAAGGAAAGTTTGTATGAGGGATTTAGCATACAGTGTCTATTACTGATAGTCTCATTTCAGACAAACATGCTCTTGGTCTAGAATATACTTATTCATTCTGCTTGTTATAGTACCCTACAGTATACTCTGTTGACAGTAAAGGTACTCATTTGGTCATTTTTAGAGCATATTGTCAGATATCAGTGAAACATCTCCAAAAAGGACCTTCTGAGGTCATTAAATCAAGCCTCCTGTAGGATGCCTCTCAGAATATTTGTTAAACAGAGTAGACCCTATATTAACAAATTAAACCCCACAAAATATACACTTGCAAGTCTCTCCTCCTTTATCTCAAGATGGTGGAAATGGAAATCCATCTCTCCTATATCACCTCTGTTCTGTTTATCCATGGCTTTTGAAAAGCATTTACTACTGCCTCCCCTAGTCCTTCAGAAAAGGGCTGCAGTGGGCAGGTAGATAAATGGAAAAAGGTTATAACAGGAACTCCCTGACACATAAAGGGCAATAAAGGTCAACAAGCAGGAGTTAGCCTTAGAGTTACAAAAGCTGTGTCTTTTTATACAGACATATAATGGATCATCCCCTGTAATTTTTAGATGGTGCTGGAATCACGTTACCACAATTTTTTTGACTGGTACTTATACTGCTACACAAAGGTTTGGACAAAAAAGTGTATCCTGGGAAGGCAGGTTAAGTCACCTTGTCATTTAACAGAGTACCTAGGGTATTGGAATAAACATTTTTTTTCCTGTATTCTAATTTGATTATACCTTTAGCAGTACTTTATATGTGTTTTAGAACTAATTCTTTCTGTTAGTGTGATGGTCTATTAGTGTTTTCTGCCTATTTAGAAGGAATTAACTTAATTTCAGTGACCAAACTCACAGCTATTTTTGTCAATATTCCCTGCAGTTGCCTCCTCCTCTAGTGATGCAGACTGAAAGCTGCAGGGTACACTGCACAACCGCTCTTCTGAATGCAATTCCTTCCCAAGACAAATGAAGCCTTCTCACAGCCTTGGTATGACAAAAACCTACTCTTGCTGCTTCTATCCACTGAATTGCACTGCCTGCTTCCGCTGCTGGTGAGATGATATTTCTGTTTCCACCTCACACCACAGAAATCACCGTTTAACTTCTCACAGAGAAAAATATGTGGTCAGAAGAAGAATGAAGGGCACTGACTACAGATTCTCTCCCCAAACTCTGATACAAAACCTGCATACTCAGTCTTCAAGATAACTACTTGCCAGGTACCCTCACGTCCAAGGTGACAGAGCAGTTTAGTTGATGCTAACAGCGTGATGGATGAGAATATTGCTAAAGAATAATGGTCCCTGGAGGCTACGTAAATGCTACAGCAAAACCACCCCAGACTTTGGTGTCTTGCATGACCACACAGCAATCTGTTGTAATTATGACCTTTCTATTATGCCTAATGACATTTAAAGCCTACTTCTTCCATTAGACAGCTGTTTCTGTAGTACTGGGAGGTGATCTGAGGTCCACATCTCCATGAACATGCAGGATGTTAGAGAAGAAAGAACCTGGCCTGGGTTCAGCACTATAATGTGCTGCATTCAACTAACAACGTTACTACTGACTTCTGCTCCAGTTCTGTTTTTCTTGTAATAGTGGAACACCCATCTCTGGTTTCTGCTAGCTCCAACTAGTGAAGAGAAGGCCCATGGCACCAGGGAGGGTGGTGTTTGGGTTGTGTTTTGGGGTTTGTTTTTTTTTTGTCTTTTCCTTAAATTCCCAGGGAGATTACTTTCTTTTCCAAAGTTAGTGAGCTCCAGTTCTTTGAGGGCAGGCATAAAGGAGCTCCTCACCATTGCGGCTGAGGCAGAGCCAGAGCTTCCCATATTTTCTGTAACATTTACTTGGATTGTAATTACTGTAATTTTTACAAGTTAATAAATACTGTTTTTCTAAACTGTAGTATCTGCTGATCCTTGTATGCCTATTTAATTGTACAAGCTTTTAAAATCCTATATCACATTGAGGAAAGGCTGTGCATGTAAAGCCGTAATTAACAGCACATAACACTTAGGCTCAAAGGATGACATTAAACTCAGACTTTGAAATACCATACAGAAACGTGTTTGTATAGCAACTGACAACCAAATGATATGAGTTACAGAACCACAACAGCAGCATTTCAGATGTAACTATGTGACAATGTCCTTTTATGTCCCCAACATTGTATTTTTATCTTTTTGGACAACTGAATGATTATTATTTTGTTTGGCAGCATGGTAGACTTCTGCAAGTCTTCAACAAAATATCCTCCCTAAATACATATCCATGAGTGTTAAATTTGGCTGGCCTGGAACAGATGGCATCTGTTTCAGCTTTGATTTTTTCCTTGCAGTTTCTCTTCCTCTCCACATCAAACATTGTTTTCTATCTTCACATTTCATTTTTACCAATGCCAGTACCAACCCAATTAAAATCTCTTCTAAGATATTACAGGGGGAGACATTAAGAGGATCTCTGGTTTTACAGCAGTTCTGCAAATCCAGTCCAAAGGACTAGTCTTAGATTCATAAATACTTGGAATTACCTAATGTATCTTGCCATATGTCATCTTGACTCAGCCATGGAATAAACCTCCCAATTCCCCCCAAAGACATTTCTAAAAAAGAAATTTTACAGATGACTTCAAAGATCTCTGTAGGAACTATATGAAGCTTCTCTATGTCAGTAAGGGAAAGCAATTTATCAAGATGATGGTTTTAAAGCAGAAATAATGATTCTAGGTTGCTGTTTGAGTTGACTATTTTGGCAGGACAAGGAGTTAGCCTAAGCCTGGCCCTAGATGAAAGCCAGGCATAACACAGAACAGCAGACTGCAAGAATGAGTTATTTTTAGGGAGGTGATGAACTTGCCTTAATTTCCTTAATGTCTGGGATTCCTCTGATTTATGATTTATTTAGTTTGGGTATTTTTTTATTTCCCTCCCCACCTCTCCTTTATTGAGGAAGGAGCTTACTGGCAAATCTGCATACCTTTAAAAGGGAGAGGGAGAGCTCTTTATGGCTTGCTTTCTCTCATGCGATCAAACCTAATTTCCTTCGCAATTTGCTGAGCCACTATCTCCGGTAATTGCAACTAGAGTGTCAAAACTGTTGGCATCTTGAAATAATGGAATACTACCCAGTATCAATCTCATTTCACAATTCTGACAGAAAGCATGATTCCCCTTTGTGTGTCCCATTTGCAGTAACAAACTACACGATTTCCATTCTCACTAATAATTTCGACACACACAGTTGGCTGACCAACATTTCAGATCTATTCTTTTATTCTTACATTGTTATAAATGTTCTTTTGTATCTGAAGAAGTACTTAATGCCTCCAATGCTTTCATTTTACTTTTAAAGCAAAAGACCAGAAAGGAGTTTATGTCCTTAACCTGGATCAATATATAAAATAATTGCTGAAACCTTGTGGAATCATCTTATTTTGGGTAAAAACCAAATGAGACAAGTTGAGAAGAACAAATTATTTCATTTTTACTCATAACTGGTATTAAATTACACTTGCTTCTTGTAGCTGACAAATCCTACCATGACTGCAAATATCTCAGATTTCTATTCTGCACACTGAAAATATCTTTTCAATCTTTTCACATACAACCTCAGCCATCCATTTTTGAGATATATCCCTACTGCCCACAAGCCAAAAAATTTTGGCCTTTTCCAAATGAACTTCACTGTTTCTAATGACTGGGAAAGTTCAGATCATATCAAGAATACTGTAGAGAAAGGCTACAGCTATAAATTTAAAGCCATTTTTAACTTTTCTCAGTGGATTTGTCTTTCCCTTGTCTCCCCCTTCCAGCCCTCTGACCATCTTGGAGCCTCACCTCTGGGCTTGATCAAGTTTATCAGCACCTTGTGCTGGGGGAGGGCTCCAAAGCTGGACACAGTATCACAAGTCTGAGTTACAAAGTGCCAAGGAAAGGGAAACGTTTGCATCTAAGTCTGCCTCCTCCCACCTACATGATCTAGGCTACCCCCATCTGCTAGAGAACAGAACACTATGGTCTCACAGAGATGGTAAGAGTGTTTTAAGATTTTGTTTTCAGAGCAATCTATGTATTCCAAGTGGCCCAGCACTGCTGCTCCTCCCCTCCCAATTTCAAAAAAAGGGGGGCAATAAATAAATAAATAAATCAGAACAATCTTGTCTTTTCTTTAGATATGTTTTCACCCTTGTGCATAAGATACACCTCATTTTGGGGTGAGCCTGCCTGGACTTCAGGCACTAGCACCACTTCATGCCCCAATACCTAGCAAGTCCTTGAAGCTGATGTCTTCCACTTAGGTAGGTGTTTGTCTATGACAGATAAACTGTAATCTGAAGAAGCAGATGACCAGTGATCTTCAATCACTACTCATTTGTGATGGCAATTTTTATTTTGACTGACCAAATTTTGGTTTTAATAGATGAATATATCCAGACAGCCCACATTGTGTATAATTGGGGAAGACAGCTTGAATGACCTATGTTAGCATTAAGACTGCTTCCTCCTGAAAGGAATCTGTTTCTACTATATTTTGTTACAATAACTGCCACAATATTCTCCTAAACCTGCTTTTGGAAGATTTACAGGCAACCATCCCCCACTCCTGACTGAGCTGAAAACATTTGTGTGATTAAACCCACCTAATCAGGTTGCTACTATGACTTAGATGACCTTGTCTGCTCTTCTTAGAGATGTCATGGCTAGTGTAGCATGCTCCACAGAAAGAGCTGAGACAAAAATCAGACCCTGCAGCACATTTTGAATAGTCATATAGTAGCTTATGCATTAGAGTTCAATTTGATAGACCTTTCAGGTGGCAAATGCTCACCAGTGTTACAAAAAGTTGTGTACACCCCCACATCAGAAAATAGAGTAAATACAGAATAGCTCACTACTTTCAATGCTAATGACTGCAGAAATTCAACATGAATAGTTTTGGCACCAGTTTTGCTCCTTCTCTGAGCACAAAACACTGCTAAATGGTGATTGCCAAGCTATATTTTTCATTATCTTCAATAAACAAAACTATTCTTCTCCAAATGACAAGCTTCAGAGAATTTAATGAGACTTGCATATAACCACAGTTTTCTGTTTCCTATTTGGTCAGGAAATCTCCACTACCTCTGCTGAACACAGCTGGAACACTCTTGTCCCTTTTTCATATCATATAGATTGAATCCCCAAACAACATAGATCAGCACCTCTAAGGAAGAAAGCTGCACAATATGTACCCACTTCAAGTTGCCCTTGATGTGCCACTGCATAAGTTCAAGGTCTTCCTCAGAAGAGCAAGATTTTTCATCCTGTCCTTGTATGTCACGTGCTGCAGCTTCCTGACTAGCTTGGTAGCCCTCAGCTGGACTCACTCCAGTTTGCCAATGCCTGTCTAGTAGCCTAAACTGCACACAAGCCTCTGGGTGAGTGCCCAGCATAGAGAAAAGAGCACTTCCCTTAGCCTGCTGGCTACACTCCTGCTAACACAACCTGGCACATCATTGTCACTGCTGGTATCTTCTGTGACTTGGTTTCAGGTCTGGTAAGATGCAGTGTGGTAATATGTGGGATTAAGTTTGAATTCCAAGCAATGCTACGCAGTCAGGATTGCTCACATGCCCATTCTCCATTAGATAAGATCCCACAGTAATACATTTCAAACTCTCCTGCCCCAGGCAGTAAGGATTTTAGCCCAAGCTCAGTTTCACTGGAGCTTACCCCAGCTCTTAAGTTTTACATCACAATGTTTGAGAGGTGTCCTGCAGACCGGGAATGCTTTAGTGTACCACAGGTTAAGAAGTACAGCTGCAGTACACCTTTGATTTGGTTGTCCTTCCCTCTATGTATGCACATGGGCCAAGCAGCAAGATGACATTTTACTGGAGACACTAGAAGCAAACACTTAAGATCTGCTTCATCTCTACTACAGACACAGGCACCTCAGGGAAAGCATTTTATTTCCCTGTGCTCAGTTCTCCAACTGTAGAATAAATATAAGAGTATCTGTGGTGGGTTTAAGGGCTCCTCCCAACCCCCACGCACGGCAGTTAAAGGAGAGACTGGATTGGAAGTCAAAAACTAAAAACTGCTTTAATAATAATAACAGATATAAATGAAACAAATATAAACATGTACAGGACCCAAGATACTGAACCGTCCCGATGACAGCTCCCAGTGGAATCACCACAAGCAGTCCAAAGCAGTGAGAGAGCACATGTAGCTTCCAGCACAGGCAGACAGCATGCAGCTCAGCAAGGGTCACAGCAGAAAGAGCAGAGAGGAGGCTTCCTCGTGGCTACGAGTTAAAACAAAAGTCCCCAGCAAACCCCTGGCTTCCGCCCCCCCCGGGGGGGGGCGTTTTTTTGCAGTGTCCTTGATTCAGGAATCTCAGGTTTCTTAAAGGGACAGTCCAGGCAAGGTGTGTGTGGGGAAAACTAATAATGGTATTATGTATGTGGTGGTGGAATATCTTTTAGAAAATACAGTTACTGAACAGAATTAATTCTGTTCTAATCCAAACCATAACAATATCACCTCTCCTAATTTTTGTCTCATGTATTTCAATTATGAAATTCACTGTCTTGGAATTATTCTGTGACTTTACAAGGCATAAAGGAACACAAGAATTAGAACAATAATTACTCAAGGTAAACAATGCAAAGAAAAAAAATTAGTCCCAGACTGCCAGTGGGTAGATACCACATTGTGCTGGCCACTGTTTTGATTAGGCAGCATGCGTAGCTCCTTTTGATGAATCCTCACAACAGAAATGCATACTTTTCCCTCTGTATCCACTGCCACATGTGCCATTTTGGTGGCATGTGACTTCTCAGAAAGCACAGGTTCATCTGTAATTCTACCTGGCAAATTTCAGTGTGCAAAGTGAAACGGTATTTAACCTTAAAGTTCTCTTCACAACAAGTTTCTACTCTTCAAATTACAGGAACAAGACACGATTAAGAATGCAAACCTCACTGCATATCACCTCCTGTCCTATTATAATACAACTAGGTATTTGAAATACATTTCTTATAATAATGTTTAATATTTTTATATATATAGGCAAGTGTGTTTTGTGCAGACTAATCTTTTAAAGAATCTTGAAAAACATCTTCCTAAAAATATTCACCTTTTTAACTGGAGAAAGAGAGAAGTCTACCAAAAATGTATGAAAAACAAATGTCCAAAACATATGTTCAACAAAAACACCAGGTAAGAACTTTGGTCATATTTCACCACAGTCATCCCAAATCATAGCCTTGTAAATACACCATATGGCATCAGACTGACATACCTGCTGCATCATCTGTGCTTTTGAACCATGGCTGAGTCTTTGGAGTTTGCCAGCTCCTGTGTAAACTTGTGTGGGACATGGACAGTTCACTCCATCTTTGTCTGTCTCGGTTTTCTCACCTGAAAGAGAAACATGAAAAGGCTTCCTCAGCAGAAGTAGCTAAACACTGCAGTTCAGCAATACAAGAACAACAGATGCAGAAAACCAGCAAATGAACTTGATGATCCTATTCATTTATTGGAAATAACAAAACAGTTTATCCAACCATCAAAACTGTTGCTATTGAGTGTAAATTCAATAGTTATCTTAGCAGTTATGACACTACACAGAACAAAATCTGTATCTCTTAAAATTAAAAAGTTAATTTGTTTTTTTATTTGTACTTAAAACATTTTTGTTCCTACTACAGAGGAAGATGACTTAACAAGTGTGTTCATTTCACAGCAGAATTATTTTTAGAAGCATGAGACATTTGTCAATATATTGTCTTGTAGTTTCAACCTCATTCAAAGTGATGGCCTTAAGGGAGAAACAATCTTAGATAATTAGGGCAAAGCATTCTAGGGAACTTCTGGAGTAAACACTTAATGCCCAGTGGTGTACCAAGTGCATCTGCTGCCACTGGAGTCTCCCAACTTGAACATTTCAACATAACGTATGCTAGAAATACAGTTCTAATATATCTATATAAAATAAAATACATTGGAATTGTAAAGGTAAACGTGCAACTATGAAAAACATGGTCTAACTGTAATGGCATGACTATGGGAAAATGAACATGAAAAGATATTTCAAAGAGCTCTGTGCACTACTGGCCAAAAAGTATTATCTACCCTGCTTACTAGGTGCTGGATAGAGAAGTCAGTGGACTTAGAGCCAAGACACCTAATGAGACAATTATGCCTTCACAGGGTCCTAGTCTTTAATCTCATTGAATGAATGGTGGAGACACATTTTGTGCTGTAAGAGAGTGAAATGTTCTCTTCTGCCTTCCCTTCTTTCTTGCATGACAGCACCATCTGTTTATAAATACATCACTGGAATGACAGTGCTGTGATGATGTACTAATATAATACATCATCAAAGTGCCATCAGTGATGATCTAATGATGTATTAGAAAGCTGTTTATCAAAACCCTGTTGCTTTGATGATGTATAGGTGCAATACATCACTGGAATGTCTTGCACCGGTGGCACTGTACTGATATAGACCTTGTGGGGAAAAATGGGTCCCGTTAGGACTCAAAAAGAGAATGAAATGCAGATAGATAAAAAGAGAAAAATGAAGGAAATAGACATGTAAATGAACTGTATTCAGAGGAAGATTCAAAGGTGAGGAGGAAGGGACATAGGTTTCAGAAAACTGAGTTTCTAGTGAAATTGGATTCACCAGCTTGAGAGAGAAATTTGGTCACATTACAAGTGGACCAGAATGAAAAAGAATACAACAAAAGATCGAGTTTGTGTATAATAACTGTTTCACAGATCTAAATTCCCCATTTTCTTCCACCTTTTCCTCTAATTCACTTTTGCAAGTGGGCTTAGAAAACAAACAAGTGGTTTTAGGCTATGAGGTAGAATAACAGTAAACTACCAAGAAACCCCCAGATGCCTCACAAAGCTAGTTTTAGGACACTTCATTTCAAAGACCGTGCATAATTGTTTGGTTTTTGTTAGTGGTGTTGTACTCCCTCTCTCCCTCCTTCTTCAAAAAANAAAAAAAAAAAAAGATGGTCCTGCACTTCTAACTGCTTTGTTCACATGACACAGGGTTGTTGCCCCACAACTTTGACTGCTCAGTTGTTTTTGAGACAACTCAAATCAGACAGGGCTCTTCAATGCTGTCTGAGGAAAAAAGGAAGACAGAAGCATGAAAAAAAAAAATCTAACAGCTGTTCCAGCTAAAAAGTTCCCTCACCTTTGCACTTAAACAGTGCAAGTTCTTGGTTTGGTTGGTTTCTAGGTTTTTTTTGTTGGTTGCTTTTTTGGGGGGGGGAGAGGAGGGTTTTTTCCCTTTGTTTTGGGGTTGTTTTGTTTTTTCTTTGCTCATTGGTACAGAAGACAGGCACAGAAGAACCATGGGCCATTTCTGTGCTGGGCTTCTACAAAGCTTAAGACCAATTGTGTGTATGCAAATCTCACAGCATGTTGTACATTCAGTATGTTCCTAGGAAAATAATATATATGTTAAAAATTAAGAACCAGTCTATATTTTGAAAGTGACTAACTAACTACCTTATTGTCTTTTTACAGTTCCTCACCAGGAGGCTACCAGACTTCTGAGCCCCTGAGAAACAGGCTAGAGGTACACAGCTGTCAGAAATCAGTTCAGTAAGTATACTAACTCAGAACCACCACCATTTTCTCATGTTAAACAAGAGCAAATAAGATTTGCAACAGATCTTGTCATTTCCTTTTCCTGAACTGCCTTGCAAAAAAGCCTTTGCTGACTTTGTCACTCAAAATTACCTGTTCTTTCTTTCAGCAAATTATTCTCTCTCTCCAGACTGCTTACTTAGAAAGTGCAAGTACAGTACACAATCCTCTCTGCAATTATTTGAATAGAATATATCATTTAGCATGTGCATATTTGAAGTACTCTGCATGTCAGCAAAGTACATAGATCATGCAGTCAGGAAAAGAAAGAACAAAAATGTCATGTCTTATGTATTCAACACACAGTTGGTGACCGAGTACACAACACTAACTTACTCGCAGGTCATTCTGTATCAGCAAAGATTTATTGTTCCAGGCTCAAGCTTGCCACAGTGACTGCTTTCAGGCATTTCAGAGAGTCTGATTTTTCAGAGGCAAAGTCAGTTCCCTTCCACAATTGAGGGCCTGACGATTTGGACATCAGAAGCAGAAAGTTGAATATAAAAACTCAGGCTTTGCTGCTTGGAGAAACTTTAAAGAATTATAGTATCTTGCCTGGAGGAAACGTAAGTTTCCCAAATGAATGACATACTGCCTTTTCCTGTCAGTGCCATCTACTGTAACAGGATCTAGTACCTTACCTTTCAAGTGCTGAAACTGAAGTCATGTATTAACCCAATGGTAAATATTTGAAGTAATCAGTACATAGCTAGTTACCAAGCCTAGGCCTTAAGACTTATTTCTACCATGCTATGCCTAACCACAAATTCTGAATATTGTACAGCCCAAAGGTTTTAGTATGGTCACCATGATCAGAATTGTATGATGTATTTTAACGGTCCCTCTGGATAGCCACAGTATTAGCAAGGCCCCAGATGCTTCTTGAAATCAGACCCATGCCACTGTTGCCTTAAACCCATGAAGAAGTCAATATCCTAGCAATCAGTTTACAGGGAATGCTGTTCTGAAAGGATAGGAGGAGAGCAAGCCCTGGCAGGACTATGACCAGCCACCACTGCACTCTTGAAGCCAGGAGCCAAACCAACAGTGCTGCACAACAAGTGAAACTATGAGTGTCAACCAGGATTTTTACAGGTGCAGCAACATTTTTGACCATCTAATTACATGTAAAGATCTGCCTAATATTGTGAAGTTCAAATTCTGATTGTTCCAAACCAGCCAGAAACCCTGGAAAAGTTGGAAGTGTTATATAGCAAAATAAGAGAGATTTCTGGAATACCAGCAAGCGTCCTTCCTTAACAAAGTAATGAGAGAACCACTGCTCCAGCAGCTTGAGCTACCTGACCATTAAAATAAGTCATGCTTAGTTAGAGAGCCTAACTTTTTGCTGTTAATTTCCAGGAGACCAGAATTTAAAGAAAGAATGAGGTTTTAGTTAAAAAAAAAAGGCAAATAGCCAAGCTGAAGGCAACACTTGTAGACTAGCTTTGTAAGCTTTTTTACCCCTTCCAGAAGAACCCAGAGGCATACGACAAGTTCACATACATCCAAATCAATGATTTACCACCTCATTTCATTTTTAATTTAATGGTTCTGTTCATTCATAAAATAGAAATACTACAAGGTGAAACATGGACTGAAATTTAAACACCTCATTAGAGTTACATATTATTTTGTCTACCAAATCTATTGCTTTGTCAATGAAACATGGTGGTTTATGTGAGATCTCTACCAGGCTGTTGCTTTACAGTTATTTGTTTGGGTTTGATTTTACTGTGCAGTTCCCTGCTCTACATGTATATAATTTGGTTTCCGTGTAGCACACTCAATGATATTATAATGATTTGTAAGGTATTTGTATTGATTTCACTTTACAAAAAGCCAAAATGAAATGAATCATAACAAAAAGAGACCAGATGCAATCTTTAGAGTTTTCTCCATAGAAAAACTTATTGAAAAGATATACAATCCAGAGAAACACTTCAGTTTTCACATTTCAGTTTTGTCTGGGAAAATTTGATTGCTGAAAATATTTGATCAATACTTGTCACTTCTGATTTGTCATTTCTCAATAGCTGTGGATAAAATTCATTGTAATACAGAACTGAAAACTACCAAGATAATTAAGTGGATGCATCTAATCCATAAATGTACTATAAGTAAAATGAATTTTTTGGTTTCTAACCCTTTGCAGATAGAAATTGCATTATTAAAGCAAATCTGAATCTAACGGATGAAGAAAGCAAGTTGACTTCTATCAAATTAGACCTGCAATGTTCTCATCACTTTCTTCCAAATTTGTCAGCAACTTCCCATTCAACCCAAATGCCTGGCTGAACAGGAAAGGTCATGCCAACCTGGAGTTTTACATACAGGGTAAAAACACGATGAAATGAGTCATTAAACCTCCACTAAATAATAAGCTTTCTAATAACTCTGCTAAGTAATCATCTAGGTTGCATAGCTCTGTGAACTGGCAAAAGGATTAGAGCGGTGGGGCAGATGCAAACACTGCAGAGACAGAAAGCATTAAATCATTGTACCTCAGCAAAATCTCTTCTTACAGAAAAACAAAAAAGGTGAAAAGCCTACACCAAGCACTCAGGTGCTGCCCTTCCGTTTCACAAAGCAAAGTTCAGGAATTCACTGGGGGCTTCAACATAGCTCTGCCAAATTACACAGAATGACAATGTCCCGAGTAGGAAGGGACCCAGAAGGATCAAGTCCAACTCCTGCTGATGCACAGGACAACCCCAAAGTCACACTACATGTCTAATGCTTCTTGAATTCCAAGAGAGTAAATTACCCCCATTGTCTGTCGGCATTTCCCCCTCAGTTAAGGTCAGCTATTGTCATACAGTTTGCTTCTTTTCAACCGAATTTGCAAAGGGTGCAGAGGAACAACCGCGTTAAACCATGTTAGCACACATGCTGGGAGAGAGTACATTGCAACAAGGTAACGTGAAGGATGTTTAGTACCAAGAAATGACAGAATAAATTTTCCCAGGATTTATATTGCCATGATGCAAGCCCCAAAATAAGGCAAATTAATCAATTGAAATAGATGTTTATAAGTTCACAAAAGTTTAAAGTCCTGCCAGAGATTAAACCAGATCTATTTTCCATTCATGCCCTTCTCCCTTAAATTCCTGTGCTCTCAGGTTGCTCTCTCGGTATTTTCCAAGCCCCTCTCTCTCAGGGGGCAATGGCATCTCAGACCAGACAGAGCTGCCTCTCCTGTACCAAGCTTATAAACGAGAGCCAGTATGAGGAACGGGAGCTGCGGTCCTTTGTCACTGTTCTTTCCCTGTCCTCCACCTCCATGCTTGCCCTGTCCTTATGCAAAAGGCTTCAAGAATAGCAAGAGTTTAAACCTAAATAGGAGCTGGACTCGATGATCCTTGTGGGTCCCTTTCAGCTCAGGACATTCTGTTATCCTGTAACCCTCACCATCAGCAAAAGAGAGACCATTAAAAACAATTACAATGCCACCTATAGAACACAGCCCCACTACCCTCCATAAAGATGCAGAGAACTGAATAAGAAGCAAGGGACATTTATTTAAAATAATGTTCAGACTGTATTTCCAAAGCTCAAATTTCCCTTCAATTTGTTTAATGGAGATTTGCCACCTTTTCAACAATTCTCTCTAGGTCACCAGGAAATGGAAATATCAGAAGTTGAAACCCCAAAATAGGTTTAACTAGTTAGGACTGTGCAATAGCAAGATCATGTTCAATTTGTTTTGCAAGGAGCATTTATTTTACTGAAAAATAATATGGCAAGATTACATTTGCAACTATAATAAAAGCAATAATAATGCTGACAAGTTCCTGCTGTTTCACTTTTCACAAACTGGGATCTGCTTTAGCCTATCAAAATAAGATTACATTCTACTTTGAGGCTTTTTTGTAAAAGCAATACAATTAACTGCTAAATCAATAAATGAGAAGTGATCAACTTCTTTTCTTTTTAATACAAAAACCAATGTAAGCCACTCTTACTGTCATGTGCTATGGAACAACACTTCAGTGCATAAAAATCAACATAAATCTAAAGTTTTCAAGTGCTTTACAAATTAATCCATATATTTATGTAGTATGAGTAATTTTCACTGAAAATATATTTAACAGAAACCAATACAGCTCTCTGACATAACAGTGTATTACACCTGTAAATTGAAGTACCTTCTATACTATATAATTTAATAACAACAAACAGTTTTATGCAAGCTCATATTTTACCCTTAATATGATCTATCACAAACAAACATCGATCTGTCCAGAACAGCACTGGGTACTAACATGGATAGTACTAAACACATGTTTAGAATCTGCTTTACAGAACAGAAATTCAGCCCTGCACACAGTGGATATATCATTCTCCTATTCAACCTCTGTATCTTACTGCAGCCCTGCTCATTGTTTGGGGGGTTCAGATGTCCTTTGGGTTAGCCATCTACTGAAATTCTTTGCTAACTGACTTTCCATACTGCTGGAAACATTGCAGCTAGAAAAATGCTGCAGCTGAAGTCATTAGACAAAGCAAAACCAGAACAAATTAATATTCACTTCTCACAGATTAAAAAAATGAAGCCTTGATAGGTCTCAAAGTTCTGATGCACTGATACAGTGAGTAGCACAACTTCGGACCTGCACTTCTACACCTGTGGCGAGATGCCATTAGTCACCAAGGGCAGGGAGCCATTTGATGTCTGCCTTTCCTACCTCTGGTGTAGGTGTGTGCAAATGCTGATCAAAGACAAAGAAACTTGGAGAGAGACTCTTAAATGACCCAGCCCTCACCCTCAAATTTACAACATTAACCAGTGACACCTCTTCCTCCTCTAAGTTTGAGATTCTCTCTAACGTTTTCTAAACCAACCTTAGATTTCATCCTTTCATTCTTGATTTATGGTTTCAAAATTGCTAACCTAAGTAATGAAGCAGTGCAATAATAATAAAGAAGTTATTCTTGCCAGAGCAAACATCTAAGCCTAATTGTTGATATTAGCTTTTAGTGACATCAAAATGAATTTCTGATTTCTAACAGCAATCTAGCATGTGAGTGGCTGGGACAATTTATCATGGAAGAAGGAAAAATGGTACATCCTGTCACATCACGTATCACAGAAGTATCAAAATTGCTATGGAAACTGTGCACTTTTTATAGAGTAGGCACATAAAATTCACATAATATGTCAGAGTATAAGTTATTACTGTCCTGAGGCTGTAATAAGATCTACGCCCTTATTAGTGAAAAGATTTGACAGATTTTGTTTATAATGAATACTTGTAGCCAATGAGTTTGAGTCAAAGTCACCCTATTTTGACCCATCCACTTGCTTTTAGGTTTCTGTCCCCCTTAGATACAGAAAGAGTGCAGACTAATATAATTTCCAGTGGTTATTAGATTCCATTATAGTCACTTGTGATACGAAAAGGAAATTGGCTGTATCCAGGTATGATATTCAAAATGATCAGGAGGAAATACATATTCTTAATTTTTTTATTGTATTATAGACCTATTCTTAGCATTTATCAGTTTTGTTTACAATTTGTTATTGAAGACACAAAACAGGAAAAAATTAGGATTCACTTGATAAGACTGCAAATAGAAAAATCTGGGATTTAACACAAAATGGTTTAAAGTATTTCCTGTGAATAGTCTAAACGTTGCAGCCCTTTGCCACCCTGATCTGTGTGTGACACGTTTCTCATTGATTGACAGCATCTCTGATGGGTTAGGTTGGAGAAAAATGAGCTTGTTTAGGAGAGCAGAAGATACTACAATTAGGTTTTGCAGTCCAGCGATACAGTGACTGGTAAAAGAAAGCAAAGTGGAGAAAAATGGTTGTACATGGAACACTCTAGGGTGTAAGGGTACATTTATCACCTTGTTTGATATGACACGCTGGATGAATGTTGATGAAGATTGTCAGCATCAATGTCAGCGAAAGCAATTCCACAAGTAAAAGATTTTGCATTAGAAGACTCTCCACTAGGAGGAAATTCACATGATTGCTTTATAAATAAACAACCTACAAAATGGAGCAAAGCAGATAACTGTTGATTAAAGATCTTGTTTTATTTTGTTCTAAATGTGGACTCCTGTTTAGGAAAGCCGACATGCCTGTGGTAAGCATACAGCAATCAGACCCAAACCTTTGACAGTAATAGGGGCATTATAAAAGCCACTGTAAAAAGAGTACACTACAGCCACAATCAAGCATAATCTCAGAAGCGGGCAGAGGGCTGTGCTATATGCAAACACATACACTGCACTGTTTTACAGCACTCCATGACTATTGAACCACACCGTATCAACCAAAACCAGTGCGAGTTCATATACAGCACCTTGAAACAAACTGAGGAACAACTCCTGGAAATTAGAATTGCTGCAATCATTAACTCCTACAAACAACCCTTCACCATCTATTAAAACAACAACAAAAAGTAATGCTTAGGAATTAAAAAAAACTAAACCAAAATAAAACCAAAAATCCCCACAAGGTAGTGCAGCATCAGGACCTACCTGATGTACTCCGAAACCTCTCCAGTAGGAACCCCAAAGTTCTGAAGGTACTATAGAGTGAAGGTGGACCCATCCAACCCCAGCCATGCATTTGTTGAGCAAAGCTCCATTACACACTCATCTTTTAACAGGAACTACAGGGAATCATTTTCTGTGCTTTGTGCACAGGAAATGCTATGTCTTTACTTCTTCATTAAAGGCTAAACCTACAGCCACCTCCCCTGTAAAGCATGGAAAGATTGTCGCTCAGCTGCAAGGGGCTCCACAACACGACAGTGAAATGAAACATTCAGAAGCTGTTTCTTCCCAAGTTATGTTGTGATTATATGAAGGGCTTAGCTATCCCCCAAGCAGCAAGGCTCTCCTCCACTGCTCCACACCTCTCTGAGCAGCTGCTGCAGTTGATCCCTCCACTGCTTTAGGCATTTCCTATGAGTTCCAGGAAGACCTGGGCACAGAGTGGGGTGATGTGTCTGCTCACATTGTACCACAATCTCTTGCTTTCAGAACTTGGAGTTTTTCCTCAAACCTGCAACTGCACACTTGAAGGGACAACTGCTGAGCAAGTATAAGTGCAGCAATGAGGAAGGATTGATTTGTTTTGACCATGTAATCATTAAAGCTTCCATTGGGTGAGGATATCATGTGCACCCATACAGGGACGAAAACACAGATTTCATTTCTGGACAAACTTTTGCCATTAAACTCTGCAAACTTATCCTATTTTTCCATTAGCCATGGAAAAACAAACTTTTGAGAAAAATTGCTTCACTGAAATCTCATTGTAAGGATTTTAATTTTTATGAATGTCATATCTGAATGTATCTATACCCTCTATTAAATGCACTGCTTAGACTTTTCAACATATTTAAGGAAATTTAATGAGTTTAATAAAGTTAAAGGGATGTTATGTCTGTTCACTCTGTAAGGATTGTTTATTTCAGGAAATAAACCATTCTGAAATGAGTAATATGACTTTTAGAGTTATGACTATCTCATTCAATTAGTTTCTGTAATTATTGTCATTCCACATGGTATATGCAGTACTAAAGGAGAAAATACATTTTCAGGAATTACAGTGTAGGTGTACAACTGTTACTGCTAATGAGCCATAAACTTTAGGCTCCTGCTCTGTAAATTCATGCTAGTATAATGTAATTTGACAAAATAAGTCGACAGTTACAGTTGGACAAATAATCTTATATTTTCATATTTTCTCTGAGATTGTTATCTTCTAGCCCATTTCATACAACTTATTTTTCCCTCTATATTTGAGAACATCATCCTACTTTAAAAGAAAGTTGCAATAAACTCCTTTGAGAACTGAACAATACTGAGCTCTCACTGCTCTCTTATGTGTTCCCTGAAATACAGACAGGGAATTTGTAAGACCTTTCCACCTCCAACTTGTTTTGTCTTATCTAGATTTCAAAGAGATATTAAAGAACAAATTAAATGTAATCCTAGATTTTCACAACTCATGGACTTCGACTTTGTTTACACTAGCAAGTAGGAGCAGATCTATGACTGAAGCAGTTAGTGCTGAAACCCAAACGTGTGTAAACCCCCAAACTAGCTTTAGTCTAGTCCCATGGACTGTGATGCATTACACATGCTCCTGGAGAATAACTTCCAGTAAAGTTTCATTTATAAGGTGTCCAAATCACATTGTTCATGAGTGCTCCAAAGTAAAGCTCACTAAGGGGAAAAATTGAGAGACTTCATAAGCACACTCCAGTCTGAACTAAACAGTAGCCTAGCTGCAGCCTCAGTGGGCCACCTCAAATGCTTTATGACCAAAGAAATGAAAAGATTTTGAATCACTCTTTTAAAATGCCTGAGAATAAGCAACATGTTTTGGTGCCTTAGCTTCAACTCCTGCAGTATGAAAGTCACCATGCTCAGAACATGACATCTTCAGGGAGGCGAAAGAAGAAAGAGCTGAGTAAATGTAGTTACAGGGAGGAAAAAGTGTCACTGGAAAGCTAATAATTCTGATGAATGATTTTCCACTTGAGTTCATGTCACCCAGTGCCTTGCAGTTGGGAATGCTCCCCACTTCATAAGATAAACCACATTTTCCTGATAGAGCCTCTTGGACTCATACTACGCATGCCTGTCGGACTGTGGATGGGGAAGGTCTCACCAAGAAAGAAGCAAAACCAGATTGCAAGTATCATTGTTTGCATTCTGCTCACAAAGTAGGTAAATAATAACAACAAATGTTCTTCATACAGCAGAAGTCTGGAATTATCTGGCACCTCCAAAACCTGGCACCGAACAGCCAGACTCAATATGTTGATGAATGTGTGCCTGCTGCACTGTGAATAGGTGTTGTTCTGTTATGCACAGATCATGATAAAATATTCATCATCTGAAAAAAATATGACAAGAATCAGGCTGCTGTCATATCACTCAAAGGAAAAACTTTGATGAGTAGTTTCTTTCCTTCAAGTTCAGGAAATCACTGTTGACAGTTTAAAATTAGTATAGAACAACAACCATATTCTCTATTTTGATATATGAATCCAAGCTACATTTTTTCAGTGCTATACACCCTTGTGTAGAGCACACCTGAGGCTCAAACTCAATAGAAGACTATTTTAACTGGATCTTTTACCTGTAAATATTACAGCAACAAGAGACATGGTTAGCAGTGCAACTGCCACATCCTGTCCACATTCCAGTTCCCCTGAAAAGCTCACTGCTGCTCATAGTTGGTTCCTCACCATAAATTATTTTCTCTCTGCTCAGGTTGTGACAAAGCAGAATACAGGTCACTTTTCCAACATGGGAAATGCACTTTGCATATACCTAAGTAACTGATGGCACACTCCCTAGCAGCAATATTACAGAACAGGGCAGGACAGGCAAACAAAGACTCAAATGTGACAATCTAAATAAACTGATTTAGAAGGACCCATCTCACACTCTGAAGCAGACCCAGCATTTGGGGATGCAATCTCAATTACCCTTGCTATACAATCAAAAATGTGAGCATGGAAAAGACAAAAATAAATTACCTGCCACTTTTGAAAAACTTAGTCCTAATGTGCATATTTAAATATTTCTGTGAGACCTTCACTTATTTGAATCCACTTGCTCTCCTGGCTTTCACAGATATGGTTACATTGGTATCAGAAGGTACCAGGCTGACTGGGATCAGGAAAATGCACTGTCAGCATCAAATAATTTACATGGCTACACCTTTTGTGGCTCCTCAGGGTTTCAGTAACTTAGAGTTTGGGCTTTGTTTAAATTGAATGATTGACAGAGTAAGATTAAATTTCTGGGCTTTCAGAATTTATTAAAGAAGAGAATGTAGGTTGAAACATTTTTACCTTTATCATGGTCTATATGGATTATTCCATTAAAATAGGTATCTTTCTCCAGGTGTTGAACTGTTTTAAAATCACACCTTTTTAATGTAGCCATTACTGTCTTTAAGGCTATTGTTAAGTCATTCAGTGGCTTTAGCAGGAAGGACATAAAACCAAGCTGCAGCTTCAGATACTGTGTCTAAAGCAAAAATGACCTTGCATTTCCCAGATTTATTCAAAAGTATCATGTCAATCAAGAAGGTTCAAACAAGCATATGGGAGGTGATGGAATAGGAAAGGGTGTGACAGGCATTTCTGGTACGATTTTTAAGCTACCCTGTTATCATCAGAAAAATGAACAAACCCCAGCCTCTCAGCCCTCAGAACAGAGCTGATAAAAGCAGATTTGATTTATGATTATATGATTAGCAGCTGCTGAAGCCTCATGTTGATTTCCATCCTATTCACATGAAGCAGAGACTATTCAGTCTATTTGCATGTCTGGAGGATCTGGGCTTTAGCCCTCTTGTAGATACAACCTAATTCCTTTTTTCTACCCTCCACAACTAATTGCTATAACAGTATTGGTAACCCTGTGCACATAGGACAAAATTATAGTGCCTAATTTCTTCTTCACAATGCAGTGGTACAAACTGAACGCTTTTCATCAATTCCCTACACAGCCATTGTTCAGCAGAGGCCAAACTATTTCAGAGCTGTTTAGCCAGTTGCCATTAAAAAGTTTAACATCAAAGTTAGCCAGAGATCACACCAGGAAAGAGAATAAACAGCAAAAACTCCAGTGAATCCTCATTCTGATTGCTTTAATTACTTTAATAATATCTTAACATGTAATCTCAGAGTTAGCTTACTGAGAGGCAATAATGCAAACAGTACACTGTACTCCTTTCCTGCTTTGCACATCAAACATGCTTATTCTGACTAAAAAATATGGGAGCCAGAGAATTAGTATTATTTGTGCTCTCCCAGTTATGTTCCAACCATAACAAGCATGCAGTAAGCCCACAGCCAACAACTTTCAGGCTACAAATTAGTCTAAATTATCCTTCTTCATCAATACCACTGTTTCCACTGAGATGTATTTATTGGCTTGCATGGTGTATAATTTATGTTCCAGACAAGTCTCCTTCAGAATTTCTACCACATTTTTAAAGGATCTGTTCATTTTAAGCTTTGCCTTCTGAGGAATTAATTGCTATGCCATAAGCTACACACAAATTATATCTCAATTGTTGCCTAACTTTAAAACAACCAAAACCCTAATCAAAGCAGAGGCAAACTAGTCAACATTTCCTGGGTGCTAATGAACCACATGCACTCTTTCTCGAAGTCCTTTCCTATTTTCTTGCTGCAAGCTATCAGAGATAACAAATGACACATTTAGAGGATGATTGAGCACTCTACAAATGTTAACAATGGAAGAGCACAGAGTTGCTCAGCACAGCTGGGATTGTAATTGAGATGCATTGGAAAGCTTCTTGGCATTCAGTAGCCCTCATACTTTCACAGGAGGACCACATTTAGCAAATACTGTTGAAACAAGCACAAGAGCTTTGTTCAGGAGTTTTTCTCCCTATTTCAACTATGACACAGCCATAAAACCACAGAACAAGACAGTTCTCTCAATGCTCTTCTATTAATCATACTGCAGTAAACTCTAGGAGTCCTAACATGAGGATCAGGGCTCAATGACAACACAGAAAGACCAAAGACCTGTAGTCTATCAGCCTATCTCTTCTTCCCTCCTCCCCACCAGTTTCCACTAGGACCACAAGGCTGGCAAGTGTTGCCCAAAGTATCTAGAGATGCCAAGAAAAGTTTGTAAAACCTCTCAGGGGAGCAACCAGTTGAGATCTTGTATAGACGCAATCTCCCACTCCCCTCATCTCTCCCTCTCTTTTCAGATACCTCTGGAGTAAATAAAATTCCTTTTGACACTGGCAGGTCACATCTGCCCCTGCTTTCCATGCATCCCACTTAAGGGCCACCAGAGGCCCAAGCAGAAAAAGTATGACCCAGCATGCCAGAACATGGGAGGAGAGAGCTTTGGGATCTTCACTTACACACATCTTGTAACCCCTGACACGCCAGATATGATGGAGGAAGGAAGAATGGCAGATGTTCTTCTAAACCACAGGCTGAAGTGGCAGCTGCTGAGGGGCTCTGCTACACCCCAGGGGAAAAGACTTTTTTTCTAAGCCTCTTCCCTCCTTTTCTTTCACACCCCACTTCAGGAAAAAATGTGAGCACTGGTGGAAAGTAAGCTTGCAGGGAAGTAAAAGAAGTGAGGATTTGACATGCTGTACCTATAACACAGGGCAAAAAATCCCAGTTTGTAATCTGTCCTTTCATTAAACTATAATTCAGTAAATCAATTAAACTATAATTCAGTAAATAGCATAATTGAAAATGCACCAGAACTGCTTTTCAGTGCACAGCTGCTATTCTTTATGGATTCACATCTGAAACGCCACAATTTGCATTAAACAGAGCAAAAATTTGAGTTCCCCTCTCTGACATGTCACAAATCCTCAAACATAATCACTTTTGTTATTTGCTGAAGATGAGTTTTCATTCACTTTGGCAGTAGACAAACTGCAGAGAGGGCAGTGAATTAATGTAAATGGATGGATCACATTCTGTGTGCCTGAAGGACTGAGCTCTTAAACCCAAATTCACTTTCCTCTAACAAAGCTTATTTATGATTTTTTTCCCATAAGAACATGCCCCCTCCAATCCTACCACTTCACACTTTATCTTCTTACATCATAGGAGGTCTCTTACAAGTTTTACACTGAATCTCTACTGCATATTCTTACAGAATAATGAACGTTGCATGTTAAATACAAGCATCTCAACAAACAGAAGCTCTTGTCAGCTGAAGCTGCATCTACACATAAACATATCCACAAAGGAATTTTGTAGCATATGGGAATGTAGATTAAAAACAAATAGATTTTAAAAATGGTCCCAGTGAATCATAAGTGAGAGTGAAAATGCTCGAGTCCTACTTCAGCCATAGCTGGCTTTGGAGAGAGTTAGGAGTGAGCCTAGGTACAACTGTAGGCCAGAGACCTGTGCTGGTTCAGACTTTAATGCATACTCAGGCAGTTCCAGGCAGCAGTATGCCAATACACAGAATTATCAGCACATCAAAGGCATTATATTTATCAAACCCTGCCACAGCACATTTACTAGCTGCATGATGGATGTTGTTGCAGCAAGCAAGGAACACTTTGATGTACATGGCCTTCTTTGATTAATGAGGGCTCTTGCTGAGAAGCTGCATATGGAGTAAATTACTCTCTTCAAAAATGGCTGATTTGCACTATTGTACTAATTATGTCACAAGCTCAGAGCCAGTTCCAGACTCAGTCACCCAAAATAAAGAAATAAAGATTCACATATACAGGTCACACTTTTGTCACACACATGCATCAGCTCAAAATCCTAATTAAATTAGAGTTTCTTTCCCTCTGCAGAGAGTACTGGTAAGTACTTTTCCCCTCTACTGAAAGTTTCTAAGTTCTAGTATCTAGCAAGGAATTGGTTTCTCTGAAATGAATGCAATTTTTTGTAAATTCTTTTGTGTGTTAAGAACAACATAAGAGCTCTGGCATTTTAATTCTTCACACACAAAAAGGCACAGGGAACTACCACGTACAAAGTGTGCCTCTTAAAAGCATTTTCTAGGTTAATTCTACCAGCTAGAAAAACACTACAAAACTGAAGTTACTCCATTAGCTTCAATTCTCTAAGCATGTGGTGCCTTAAGCAATTTAGCCACTTAGCTGTAACAACAACAACAAACGGATTTCTTTTAGAGCATTAAAGCAGCACTACTTTCTTATCATTTTGAACAGTAAATATTTTATCATGTTAATTATTTTTTCAGACTCAAAAATGTCATTACAGACAGGAGGAAGAGTACTTTGCCTAGGACCACATGGACTGCACAGACCAAACTGATTTTTGTCACTGGACGTATGAGGGAAGAGGAAAGGAGCACAGAAGCAGTGTTCCTGCCTGTGGGGTGACACTCCACTGAGCACAAAATGATTTCTTCAGTGCACTTTTTGTTAGGAAGTGCAGATCTAATCCAACTTTGGTTCCATAATTCAACACTTTTACACAACACGTTTGCTACAGTTGCATGGCAGCATACTTACACTGAAAGAAGAGAACAAGCAGTAGCCTGCATTAACCCCATGGCTTAGGCAACAAAATATTACAAGACACTCTGTCACGTCACACATCAAGCTGAAGTTTAAAAAGCCTTCTCAGATTTGGATGTGTAACATTTAGGTGAGTGAATTTTTATTGTTAGCTGAACCAAAAGCTTTGCATCTGACACATATTTGGTTTCACCTTTCTGTAGCACCTGTGAAGTTTCCATGGACTCTAGGCAGTCAGCTCACAGAGACCTGAACTGTAGTCACCCGGTGCAATGCGTTTAAATTATAGTTTCCTGTGCAAAGCCAAATGTTTAGGATCATGAGTACATCTGCATATCATCTGGGTGCCTATTCTGAGAGAAGGCAGCCACGGTGCCATTCTTCTCTAGAGATTTCTGCATTGCTGCAGGGAAGAGAAAGAAAACAGATTTCACAAAAAGTTTGGCTCCCATACCAAAACCAACATTGCTTTCAAACTTCTTTCACAGCAGTCTTTCACTGAAAGCAAGTTCTCCACGTGTATAAAATGCTACTAAGTTTCCTGAAAACATAATCCAGAATATTTGTGCTGTCAAAAAAACCCATCCAAACTTAGGTGTTTCCAAATTGCTTAGAAACACATTGCAACTTTCAGAGCTTCTCTGCAAAGACATCTCTTGCCATGGAACAAGCTGGAGAAGTTTTTTTCCAAAGCCATACTGGATTTGATAATAATATCCACAAGAGGAAATTATGAGGGGAAGGAGTTGAAGAAGGACATTCAGGTATTTGACAGGTCTCCCTGGACACGTTTCTGAAAGGTTAGTAGCTTGTGCTGGGAAATTGGCACTCACAGTGAAATATAGTGCTGTCACTGGACAGCCCACAAGGAGTTCTGTGAACTTGCTCAAAATTTCTGTAAAATGTCACCTACCAGCACCAAAATAATTCTAGGCCTATTTACAAACATACTGAGCAGGTGGAGCCATACCACATGTTGCATTAGAACAGGACTGAATGGTCTGCCTAGAATTCCTAGCTGAACAGCAAACAGTGTAGTACTCTCTGATGTTATTGCTACAGAAGGAAAACAGTAAAAACAATGACTATACATTAAGCAACACTGCTCTTAGCTCTCTTTATGGGGCAGTTTCACCACTTGCCTTTTCTAGACCTCCTAAATCTGTTCAAATTTAGAACATTATTTTTGAAATGTATTTAAAACATTAGCAATAAACTAACACTTATAGGACATATTTTATGTTATCCACCAATGTAAACAACAACTAGTGAGGTAGCTGAAGTCTTTCAGGCTTCTTTGGAATACCCTGAGCTTTCTCCTCCATGTGTTAGTACAGCTCCCCAGAGCAGCCGAGACAACTCGGGCTCCTACTTCTAGGAAAGCTCAGTACAGAGCCTGACTGTTGCAAGTTCCTTGAGATGAAGAGTAACTATATTAATTAAGAACAGCCATATTACAACACAGTTTTACGAATGGTTTAGAAAAGCATTTGGAACCCTTAGAGGTTTGGGTTTTGTCCAGAAACTGGATAAAAAGCAGCACAAGTACTCTCAATATGCCATTATTACAAGACCTTTACTTCTGGACAGTCATACTGAGAATTTCTCTAACAAGTTGTTTAAGCAGACTGAAAGGTTATATTAAAATCTTGCTTAAATTTCAAAAGATGATGAGAATGGTTCTTATTCACCATAACCAATATCTGCATCCTCAATTTTCTCTGATGTCCTTCTAGCCTTAGAGGCTATAAGCAATGCAGACCTTGTCTGCTATAGATGACATTATTTTCCCCAAGAATTTTCCAGACAAAATGTTTTTGTTTGTAATTCTGCCAAAGTTCAATATTTCATCTAGTTCTAATTCTTAAGCCAAAAATGTTTGCCCATGAAAACTTTCCTTTTACTTTATACAATAAAACTAGATGGTGCCAATCCTTTTGCTGTTTCCCAAGAATTTCTACCATTAATTTCCAACATTTGATAATAAAGTATGAAATTTGTTTCCAAAGCAAGATGGGAAAGAGAGGTATGTTCTCAGACTTCAATATATTCTGTAAAGAAATGTCCCATTTCCAGCCTTATTCTTGTATTATAAACATTTTTAAGTAAAATGAATGGAACTACGAACACCACAATTTGTGTCAGAAGACAGCTATGACTTGCACTGGGCCTGTGAACTCAAGGAAATACAAAATGAGATAGACAAAATGATCCAAACCTGACCTCACAATTAGTCATAAACTGCTGGATCAGCTCCCTCCAAAGTCACTCATTTGGCTTCAAGGCATTTTAAGACTTGAATTTTCATTTTAATATAAGCCTTTGATGTTGGAATTGTTACTGTGTAGGTGGAGAATAGCAAGTGTTGAATTTAAGAAGCAAAAAATAAATGCAAGTTGGGTGACTGCAAGCTGGTAAGTCTAACAATGGAACAAGTTCTGAAGGGAGAAAACTTAATGCTAACAGTTTAGAGGATGCTCCCTAAATATACTGGGGCAAGAAAACTGTCAATAAGGTGAAGAAAAAAATTGACACCTGAAGGTACTTACAGGAGGACAAGAAGGTAGAAAATTCACAAATTTAGGCCCATGATTAAAAAGGGTTTTTACTGATTAGAATTGCAATGGCATAAACCAGCTTCCAATTAACAGAAACCAAAAAGCACTAACAAAACCTGCAAAATTACTGTTAATATGGTGTACACCGAGGAGCAACTCTGGGACTGCACCAGCTACAACAGCAGAGGACCAGAATCAAGAATTCAGAAGCCATCTTCCAGTCACATTCCACATTATCATCTGCAATCTAACTCAAACACACAGAATCATTAAGGTTGGTAGAAACCTCTAAGAGCACCAAGCCCAACCATCAACCCATCACCACCATGCCACTATACCACGTCCCTAAGTACCACATTTGTATGCTTTTTGAACCCCTTCAGGGATGGCAACTCCACCACTGCCCTGGGCAGCCAGTGCCAATGCCTAACTACTCCTTCAATGAAGGAATTTTTCCTAATATCCAAACTAAACCTCCCAGTTACACAATTCATGGTTGTGGCAACCTACCTGGGCAGGTAAGGATAAAATTCTGCCTCTCATCAGGACTGTAATTATTTTTGAGGACAAAATGTTATTATGTAGATGTAATACATACTCATAGCAGTTCTGGTGAGTAACAGATAGGACATCTCATGTAGATGTCTATGTTATAGAAGACAATGTTTAGCAATCATAATCTCAATTTTCAGGCATCTGGTCTTACATAAAATAAAGGGGAGGTATGTAGAAAGTATTAAGAGGTGGGAAAACAGGCATCACATCCAATGATCTTTTGGCATACTAGAGCTAAACCATCAAATCCCAGCACCTAACCTAGAGAGCAAGTGTTTCCTCCTGGACTTCCTAACGAAACTGTGCTTATGCTGTGGCTGCAGAGCTGGAATCAAAACAAGCAGGCAAGCAGCCCACCAGCCAAAGCAGGACAAAATGCAAGTCTGCTCTTTGCATTATCCCACTGATAGTGTGGCCAAGTGCAGCAGTGTATCTGTAACGCAACCACCACTTTTTCCAGGAAAACTGACCATTATCTGGCTCTGACCATGACAAATGAATAAGAGAGAGTAACAGCTTGACTAATTAACATCTTTTCCAAATATTCTCATCTTCTGTGACGTTATTCTGTCAGGAGAGTCTCAGCAGCACCGTGCATCTCCCACAGTTTAATTTGCTTCTATGAGGAGGGGAAGGTGGCTCCTGCTTCAGCTCTCGAGACTTAGCCTAGCCAAGACCTGGGCTTCATTCCAGTACTGCAAGAAAGTTAATAAGGCCATTTACAGTTTACAAACTACTTCCACTTGCATTGACCATTGTAAGCCTCTTGCAAAGCTGTCATGAGGTTTTTGTAGGTGAAACCCTAAGAGTTTTGGTTAAGGCTTGCTGTCAGAAAACTGCCTGAAATGAATTCAAATCACCAAGCTTCCTTACTGAAGGTCAAACACAACATTTGCAGCTGGAATTGCCAACACAACAGCAACATGAGGGGAAAAAAAATAATCATCTGAGAGAAAGACATTGGCTACTTTGTTAGCACTAAACATTCTGTGATTTTACCATCAGCTGGGGAAGAAGAGCAGCAATGTCAGGCACAGCTGTGGGAGGCAGCAAGGAGAGCCACAAGCTGCCTGGCAGAAGGGTGAAACTGCAAAACCTTGTACATTAAAAAAAGCAGTTAGCCCAAGTGCCTGAATTTGCTTTAAAGGCTGAGGGGAGATTCAGCCTGTGCCAATGCTCCAGGAGGAGTCAGACCTGACCATGTCCTTCCTGCTTTCCATGCCCCACAATGGGCAGGTCATCTCAAGGGAAATATCCCCATCTGGCAGGATGAAGAGGTGCCCCTAACAGCTGCTGGCTGGCAGGCACCCACTGTGTACCTCTGTGACCACCATCTAACAGCCCCCACCATGCCTTCACAGAACAAGAAAGTGAAAACTCCCATGTTGCTCCCTTGCACCACAGCATGTGACTGTGGGCATCCTGCATCTTACGTGGACTCCTGATCACAGAGGTATCACAGAATCACGGGGGTTGGAAGGGACCTCGAAAGATCACCTAGCACAACCCCCCTGCCAGAGCAGGATTCTTCCCTAACCTGATAAATCAAGATGTCCTAGATGAAGTGCTCATGGCTGAACTTGAGATGATGGCATAACACCATCTTTCCTGGCTTATCCCATGAAATGCTGCTCTGGCACTGAGGCGACTCCCAGAAGGCTCCAATTGTGTCATTTCTTGTTTTCATTCACACTGCTGTTCAGAGAAAGTTTCAGCACTCAGAAGTTTAGTGTAAGGAGGTGTCTCTAAGCAAGCTTCAGCTCATGGAGGGTGTGTCAGGAGCTGGGAGTGAATGGTAACCCTAGTGCCAGCCACACCCTCCTCAACAGGCTGCAACCCCATAGACTTTGCCTGTGTGTGTCCTGCTACCAGCAGGAACCGTCAACAGCCCCACACACAAGGTGGTAACCTAGGCCCACAGTCTGTCTGCAGAAGGAGTCCTGCAGGAGCAGTAAGAATGGAAGTGTGGAGAGGAGCAGCAGCAGTGTATGCCCCATAGCCACAGCTACCCCACACCATCGTTCAGGCCAAGCTGGATGGGGGTGAACGTTGCTGGGGCTCCTCGTTCCAGGGGCAAAGGGTGGTTTGGGTCAAGTGAGGCTATTGAGGGCCATTCAGACCCATCAGAGCCCTCAGGGCAGGCAGCTCATAGCTCTGACAGCATTCAACTGCAGTATGATAGCTCATTAAAAAAATACCACATCTACTAGAACATATCACCTTCCATTGTTTCTTAAATAATTCATCTTTGGGGCTCAGCTCTGGCCAAAGGCCCAGATTCAGGACATTCTTCCCTTTTTTTGTACTCCAAATAATACACTTATAAACAAAAGCGTTAAGAGATCCATGACCAATTTTGTCAACTCAGAAGTTCAACCCTAGTGAATACATTTTTGAACATCTTTCTAGAAGTGATACATCCTGAGCAGTTATCTGAATTTGTATTAAAAAACAAGACTCATTTGCAGTCTGCCAAGCTTCAAATCTTACAACCCTCCCAGATGTGTTGAAAAAGTAGAGCCCAGTCAGTACCTGTATATGCGGGAGGGTGCTGACTCAGCAAGTTGCTCACACTCCCACAAGTGAGTAAGACTAAACAGATTGGCCCCTGGGACCAGAATCAATCTGTTAACCAGTATGATCTGGAGACCGTGGGTGCCCTCTCATGTTTTCCACAAATTGTATTGTTTCTTGCTGAAAGCAAAATCCTTAAGGTCTGACTATCTCAGGATCACATCAGCATTTCCCATACTATGTTGCTGTCTGATGAGAAACTAAAAATACTGCAATGAAACCAGACACTACCTCATGAGGGGATAAAAAAGAAAATTGATCAAAGGCAAAAATAAGAAGAAATGTATTTTAGCAGAAAATTTTCTAGTAGTGAAAAAACCCTAGAATCTTATTATATTAAATGATACAAGGAGCAGTTGCACAGGTACCAGTGATTATATCGAAGATTCCATGTGCTACAGAGAAATTCTCAGGTAATACCTGAAATGTGTACCCATAGAAGGATGAAAGCTAACTGGAAGCTAGCTCATAAAACTTATAAGTACTGAATAATTCAGCGGGCAAACCTACACACATAGATCAAGGTAGTTGCTAACTACTCCACAAGACAAGAGGCTTCTGTTCAGAATGCAAGATTTAAAGTGATTAGAAAAAAGATGGAGAGAAGAAATAGTGTCAAAAGCTAAAGTCAGGCTTATAGTTTTGAACTTGAAAAGTCTATAGAAAAATTCCTGAAAAGTCATACACGAATGATACTAGCTCCTTGACCTGGAAGGAAGGATGCCAGCTGATTGTGATGATGACGACCCTGAGCATAAACATTTAAGATTCCCAAAATAATAGCAAATGCCACAAAATGCACAAAGTGAGCATTTTTGATAAGGAAGTACCTACAGACCTCAAACAGGAAATAGCTACTTAGAAATAGCCAACTGCAACAACTAAATCCCTCATGCTTTTCAGGTACCTCCCAGAATAACCTTTCAACTAAAACAGCCCCGCCCCTTGCTGATAAACACTAGTGCCCCCTGCCCTCCTTTATGAAAAAAACCTAACCTTGATACCCTATTAGATATGTTTTGGAAGCAAATTACTGAATGTTTGAGGTCACATATCCTCCCCTTTATCCATTTCAGAAGTGCCTCTGATTATTAGCAATCCTGTGACACCAGTAGTAAAACATTAAAAGGGAAGATTAACACCACCTGTTTCCACAACTTTCAGACTCCCCAGTATGTGACTGCATTTTATTTTTGCAGTTAATATCACAGCATGTATTTCTTTAAAAGAATGACCTCAATGTCCTCTTTGCTGGGAAGGCAAAAAGTATTTGAATTGAGGAAAGGAAATGCAATAAAAAAAAGGAGGGAGGGACTGAGTCTCAAGTCCACAGAAACCATGTTAACTGGGAATTTTGAAGGATTATAGCTTAAACAGATGGAAGATTAGGCCTACCCCATTCCCAAGGCAGTACACATACATCCAACTTCAAAGAGTAGTTCAAAATTTATTACAACACTAACAAGAACAGAATTAGCTATCATTATTCCTGGAAATAATAAGGGTTGATCCAATGCTATTAGAAGGCAAACCTCAGATTTGGAAAAAAGAAGATAATTCTGTTGGAACCTGGCAGATTGCTCAACCAGCAATCCTTGGCTTTTGTTGGTGATACTCAGTGGCCTCAAGATTTTCTAGGAAAACGTCTGCTTCTGTCTTTTCTCTCTATAGTTCCTGCCTAGTGTCTTCATGCATAAAATCTAAAAACCAGGAGAGAACCTTTTACTTGTTAAAGTAGCCACAGGTTGTCCTGAAACAAGGGAGCCTTTCTGTAGTACTGCATTTGTTTTATTTTAATAGGAACCAGAGCCTAAATATCACATTTGGCTACATTGCCCTTTTGCAAATAAACCCTGAAGGAATAGGAGGAACAGATAGTGTAGTTAAGGGCTCCACTATGCCTGCAGTAAGACCAATCTATGCATCTTACTGAACTGTGCCATTTAGCAAAGGGCAGAGGAAGAGGCAAGAAAAAACCCCATGCTACATCCAAGCATACTTAATTTAAAATAATAATAAAAAATATGAAATAAGAAAACTAAGACATACAACTAGCTATTTTCTACTTCTCTCTGCTTTATTTTTAGTACCCCTTTAGCCATTGAGTGGTCTGTCAGCTTAGTTGTTCAACTCCATTTTAAATCTCATGAATAAAATACAAATCATGTTCAAGGGATATTTCATGAAATAAAAAATAGACCTTATCTATTAAATTCCATAATCCTCTCCACCTCACAAGTGTCCTGCAGCTTGAAAGCATTTCTGCCTATCTCACCAGGCTCACCCCTCTTCAGATCACGTGCTGTAGCTTCTTACAGCCGAGTGTGGGTTACTCCTATTGGAGGCAATTTATTCTAGGAAGCATTACAGGCTTGACTCCCATACCTTCATTGTTCTAAAGAACATCACAGCATCACTATCCCTACTGAAGAAAATGAAACTATCAAAAACTTACAACTAAAAGGACCTACTGAGGTTCAAACCACATGATGTGAAGAGCAGCCCTGCTGGAGCAAGGTGCTCAGCTGTATCCCTGTGCATGAAACACATCAGTAAACAATGCTGTCTCTAGAATTTTAGATAGTAACAGAATTAGAGGAAAAAGAAAAGTCCAGGGGGGCAAAGGAAAACTTCATTCCTGCTTTTATCTCTCTATGTCAAACACCCAAGTTTTTATAAGAAAGAAAATACTTCAGAAGTTTCTGAGAAAATAAAACAGTAACTGCTTACAAAAAATATATAGCCCTGTGTTTAGAATTAGAGCCTGAAACCACAAGTCTCACACCTCCCTTTGTTGTGACACACACTCTCCAAACCCTCTCTTTAGCATAGCTCAGCCTTTGAAAGCCATGTAAAAAGCCCAGTTATTAAGCCTACCATTTCAGATTAAACTTCCCAGGGAGCTTTGTTTTACTTTTATAGCCAATACTGTGAAATAGCTTAACTTGGTGATATAATTTTCCTCAGAATTTTGCAGAATTCTGATATCTTTGGGGCACTGATTCTGTGGCCCAGCTTCCATTTTCAGCAGTTACAATAAAGATTCTTTTTAAAAAAGTGGTAATTGGCATGTGCTTTTTCCTGCTTTTGGAGCTTCAGCTGATGCCAGCTGCATGACTTTAAAGATGCAATACCCTCCACTGCAGAACACAACTCCTGTCTTACACCAGGGTAAATTAGGTCAACCACCTCCTATAATATAGTTCTAATTAATCATGACTCTCTAACACAGGAAATTAAAAGGACTCTGAGGACTATGGGCCCTTGGCTTTTGGCTCTGTTCCCCTTGTCTCTATAACCAGTGCAGGGTGAAGGGGCTGCTGTGAAGCAGCATATTCCTGTCTTACGGACCTAGGTGATGGGNAATGCTGAACTGTAAGAAGTCCTTCTGCTTCCCAGGAGAGAGGCAATTTTTAAAGCTTTGAGTTGGTTTCTCAGACTGCAGATGGGTCAGTGTAGTGAAAATAAAATGATTACACTGTGTGTAATCGTGTGCTTTTTCCCAACTAAAGCCTCTGTCCTCTATTTTAAGAGGTCTCATGTGTCTCTTCGCTGTCACTTCTGATAAGTGTACAACTATTCTGAGGACATTGTACTCCTGTATCTCCCTCCATCAGATCTGGCTCTGCTGGTTTTTTTCCTTCCTTCTTTGCACAAGTTACCTTAGGTGCCAGGAGAGTTCCCTCACAGAATTTATTGTAGCGATCTTAATTAAATTAATATTCCTGAGTACAAGGCTGCTGGGATCTGAGCCTGGTATGAGGTTCATCGACTTTCACTTAGAGGGTAAAGTTTCCAGTTTTCACTCTCACGAGGCAATATGAAAAATTTATGACAGAAGCAGGAGAACTCTTGCTAGAGGCAATGACATCCCTGTGCAATTAAAACACTTTCAAGTGTCTTTTTTTCCTCCCTTCTCCTTCCACTCATCTCAGAAAACAATACAGAGCAACTTTATTCTGCACCACACATTTTTAACTTAAAGATCTGTAAGCAGTTGACAAATTATAACCTGATCATAAAAAATTTCTTACCATTTGAAATGTAACATATTGTACAAGGTTATGGCCAGATGGTAAGGAGAGGTTTCATTTTTTTTTGAGAAAACCAGTTCTACAGCTTTCAAACAGCAGAAGAAATTCCTTCCATAAACAGCAAGAGAGACCCTGTCTTGTACTCCTAGGAGATCACAGCAGGTTTACTGAACCCCTTAAAGAGCAGACTCAATATGAGGGCTCCCTAGTTTTATTTTACTTCTGCTGGGAGGTGATTCCTGGCACAATCCTGAGAGCCAGGCTGTGGCATTTAACCACACCACACAGTGTCATCCTGCTGCAATCTGTGCACGAGCAATACCCCTTTTAAAGAACCAAACATTCAAAGCAGCAGGGAGGGCTCATGTCTGTCCCGATTGCCCCATGCCCTTGGACAAGCCACACAGTCCTTGGAGAGCTATGCTTTTGATGCTAAGCAGCCCCAGGATGGGATGTCTTTGAAGAGGACTTCTTTTTTACTTTCTCATTTTGCACAGCTGTAAAAGTGAGAGCTTTGGGGCAGTCAGCCTCTTTGTAAACTAACATTCAGCTACTGCTGTGGCTGCAAACTATGGGGAATAAAGAAACTATAAATACTCAACAGCCAACATCATGCAATGGTCCTTTCCTACTTCACCAGAGGATATAAGTTTTTGCAGAGCACACTGCAGTAACCAGAGCTAAATGTTACTTGCAAAAAATGGAGAATACTCTTTCAATGACCATGTATAATTCCGCTTAACAGCACGTGCCCTGAGAGAAGAATTTACTTTAATATCCCATGCTTAACTCTGAACATGCTAATCTTTATTATCTGTGAATAGTTAACATAGCTACAATGCAGTCATCTTTCAAAGAAAATGTCATTTATTATTCCTGAAATCAGTAAATAATGAAAAAAGAAAGCTATAATCTTAAGCTCAGTTCAGACTTTAGACCTCAGTGGTGTAAACAATGCAAATACTATAGATGCCCACCTGCTGATGTAAGAAGCAGAGCAGTATCCCGTTAAATGCTGCCTTACTCTGCTCATAAAGTCAGGAATATAAATAGGCCTTCAATTATAGTTGCAGAATATTGCACATAGTGAAAGATTATGAGTCTGAATTCACTCTAAGGTAAATCTATGGATTTATCTTTAGAAAGCCTTAAAAACCCACCTTTTTCTGTCCTCATACTGACTTTGTTTCTGCCCTGTCACCACTTCTCTCCTCCTCCCTCTCAATATAAATTTAGTCTCTCTTCTGACCATGTTTCTGCATTGGGACAATGCATACTGCCATCTCAGAGACCCTAAGGAATAACAACTCCCACCTCCATCCTCAGCCACACACCCCAGGGACACGTCCTGTGACACAGCAGAGCTCCTCTGGTCTCCAAAGAGAGCTAAGCAACAGCCAAGTTTCACTTCGCAAAGCAGCAAGAGTGACGATGCGCTGCCTGTGCCCCAACCTGTAGCTGTGGGCTCAGGCCACCATGCTCTTCATCAGGTCAACAAACCAGCACTGATACCTCCTCTAACTCTCATTTAAAGGCCTTTAACTTTATGGGCAAAAAAGGGTTTGTGTACCTCCTGAAATCAGGCAGCAAAGATCTTTGGTGTACACTAAACAGCACTGCAAAGGCAAGATGTTGTTTATCACACTAACCAGAAATGTCTCTCTCTTCTCTTTTGCTGCTGCAGTTGACTGGCATCCATCTGTTACCTCTCAGCATACATTTTGATCATTTGGTCTTGTAACACTGAAGGACTTCTATAATTTTCACTACCACAGAGGCCCCTTTCTCATTCCAGACTGTAGTCTTAAGGCTCAACTAGCCTGTAAACAGCAAAGCACAACAACCACCAGAATTTACTTACCTTGGAGGCACTTCCTCAGCGTTTGCAGCCGACATATGAGAACAGCTCAGCACCACTGCTAACACTTATCACTTCCTAGAGTAGAAGCTCCTCCGCCAAGAGAATTATTCCTGATTGACTGCAGCTGCACTGGCTAATGCAGGGCTTCAGGTGTGTAAGCCTGTCAGGTGTAACTCTTAAGGGAGAGGCTTAAGAGGGCATGTAGAGGGTATGTTGCTCTTCAGGTCAGAGCTAGATGAGAACTAGGTGTGGCTGTTCATCAGCAGAGATGACTTGTGAAAGAAATTTGGGCTGGTCTCCAGGTTAAAACCCAAGAGCACATAGGAACAACTGGATCCCCTCTTAAGAAATGATATTTCTGAGCCTGTACTTAAGGCAGGAAGAGGGTGAGCTCAAACATGCATCCTAGCTTTGGGGAGAAGGAAGGGAGCACAGCTTTCTGGGTGCAATTTTAACAGCTAAACAACTCAGCCAGCAAATTTGTGAAAAAGAGGAGAGCAAGCAAGGTACTACCACAGGTCCAGCCTCTGAATACAACAGATCCCACCTCATGTTCTCACAGCATGATCATGTCAGTCAGAGCTTTAGCTTAAATGTATGCACAAAAAGTAATGTTTGATGTTTTAATGTGGTCACTCAAGGAATACAGATATTCCATTGCTGTATGTGTAAATGTGCTAAACTCTTCAATTCATACAAAAAGTCTGTGCAATGTACAATTTCTAAAACCCTGTAAAGGTAAAATTTCTTAGTGCACAAAGAAAGGGTAGAGATCCAAGTAAGCTGAAATGTCAGTTCACTGAACAAGACAAGACTGGAATGTTGCCTTTTATAAATGCACCAAAGTGTTAAACTTACCATCTGAAGTAACCTTGAATCAGTTCTAACCATGGTGTCAAGAGACTCTTGTGATAAAGACACACAAAGATAAACAGAAATATCAGCTCAAAGCTGAATTTGGAAGAAAAGGATAACCACTGGATAAAGTAACTCATTAAGGTATAGATGGAGATGACAACATAAAGTATGAAAAAGCAGGAACTCTCTTGCTATCTCCAAAACACTCCTGCTAACACTTCATGTTTCTGTGCAGTGGGAACTGCTTTGATTATCAAAAATTCAGGAAGCTGCTGTGTACTTTTTTTTCCCCTTAAAGCAGCATTCAAATAAAAAACCCTGAATATTTCAACTTCTCCTGTCTTGTAAGATAAAGATAAAGATGGGGGTTTAAAACACCTCTTCTTTATAATACCCTCACCTGGAAGTTATCATCCTCACAGCTTGAGGTCATCAAGCCTACCACTTTCAGTAACTGGGCAAATTAAGAAGCTCTATCAACAACATGTGTGTTAACCTCAGCTGAACAGACACAAAGCAGGAATGCCCTGCAGTATTTCAGCTGCTTCCAAAGTGGATGCCTATTTCTGTCCCAAGAAAGGAAATCTGAGATTTTCACCAGATTGGTCAAAAGGTTGGGATTCATATACCTCTGATGTGGATATCATGGCAAATCTGGGAAATCATGTAAATTCACCATGTTTCTATGTCGATGCTGAATCCAGCACTGCCTCACATCATGTGGGGTTTATGAGGATAACTACTTTAAAGCAAACAAGCACTCGGATAACACTGCAGTCAGGAACTACACCAAGTAAATAAAGGATAAATTGGACAAAACCCAAGACAGGCACCTTCACTTTTTCTGACATTCTTTCTCCAGCCAGTGGAGAGATTAACTTCAACAGTTGCTGCAGCCTTGTTAACAGAGGTAGGAATTTGGGGCACCAAGGGCAATTGATACTGCATTATATATTTTGCCAATTTAGCCTCAGTGAAGAAATCTATATTCCCCATCTGCACAGTGTTTTGCTAACACAGCATAAGACAAATAGTAACCACCATCTGCAATAAGTGAAGTGAGGGATGAAAGAATTCATGAAGTTCAGGATAGTTTCCCAAAGGTCAACAGCTCGCATCACCAAAACGACACTGGGGGAGACCTGGGACTTCAGTGCAAGAGCAAATACAAGCTTGAATGGAAAAATGTTGTGTGAGAGAGTGTATCATAATTGGTGTCGTGGAAAAAAACCTCTCTTCTTAAGGCAGAAGAAACAGACAGAATGATAGAGGTCATAAAAGGCATCTTGCACTGTAACTGACCTTGAAACCCTCCTTTTCTCTCAGCGTGATTAAGGGAAAAATACTTAGTTAAGTACCGGCTTTGTCCACATGGATAGGCACAAGAAATACAAAAAAAATAAAAAGGAGGAGAAGAGGAGAAAAAAAAAATCAATACAAGCTGTCTTCAGTTTAACCAGAATGTTACAGTGAATAGGTTTATGAAACCTCCAGTAAGGAAGAGCACAATTGCTCCCACAACGGCAGAAGTTGCTAAATTTTAGTGTCGCATTACTTTCTCAGGTGTCGTATAAGAAAACAGAAAATGCAGAAGGTGTTCTTACTGTCCAAGGACAGTGCTTATATTAGAGTATAAAAATTACTAACTGGAATAAACTAATATAGTGGTTGTGACAGCAATCACCACTATAAGAAAATATAAAAATTGCCACACACAGAAGAACAAGAATAAATATGGGTAATAGGAAGTATCTCTTCCTGTCTCCCTCAGCAAAAAGATTTATGCTCTGAAAGAAGAGTTTACATCCCATCAGCCCCTTTTGGTTAAAGTGTATGGATTTAAAACTGCATGAAATCATAAATGTGTATGATTTCTTGACAAATAACCCAGTCAGCTTAAAGAGCACTGGTCAATTCCTGTCCTTGCTGATACCTTGTAGCAGTCTGTTCCAGGGGGAAGTTCCATGCTGTATGAAAACACAGCCCAGCTCTTGATTTCTCTCCCTCTCTTCTCTCTTCCTTACCTAGGTACATATATGTACTCCCATCTCATTGAAACAGCCACACGGCTCTGTCTGACAGAAATGACACAGAAACCAAGATACAGAAATAGGGGGTAGGGAAATCAGCAGATGGTCTTGCTTTACTATGCAGGTGCTGTTCAGCAATTTTTCCCACCAGTGAAGCTGCTGTATTTTGCACAATGTTTTCCCAATTCACTAGACAATCAGGAACAGAACAACATGAATGCTCTGTTCTGCTACAATGTGCTGAGACAGCAGGTTATCATTGGTGACTCTGAAGCTTGCTGACATCTGACATGAATTCCTGGCATGCTGACTTTTTAAAAATCGATGGGGACAGACCTCAGAGAAACAGAAATAGCTGTGAAGTTTAACACTGCTGAAACTGTTCAGGCTTGATTGGCTGGTGAGCATGGAAGGTCAGAAAGAGGAGCACTGGATCCTCATCAGTAGGAACAGAAGCAGATTATTATAGAAAAAATCACTCTGAAGTTTCATAGCTTACTGTTCCTGTGAAATAGCCGAGATCAGGAGATGCATAATGTGCAGCAGACCTCTCCTTTATTAATACAACCTTAAGCTAAGGATGAAAAATGTATATTGGCACACAGAAGGGCTCAATGGAGTGTTATAAAGCCATTGCTTGACCTCCATTTTTGATCATTTTAGAGCACTTCCTAAAAACTTCTGTTAAAGGAAACACTTTAGCCATAGCCAGATTGTTGGTGCTAATTAGATTGCACTCTTTGGAGTGGAAGCAGGGAGGGAACTGTTAAGCTCCAGGATAGAAGCACCTATAATTTTCAGCTTTACTTAAAACATGGATGTAGCCTTATTACTTGCCTTGATGCAAACAAATAAGAACGTGAGTGTCACTTCAATCTAGTCCAAATTACACACTAAAACCTGCAAACTACCCTGCTACAGAATTAAGCACAATTTCTCATTCATCCTAATTGTTTATACCTCTTAAGGAGGCTCACATAGAGGGAAACACTGTCTAGTCAATGCAAATGTAGACCTAGCAAACCTGCTTGAAATGCTTTGAGAAAATACCAAAAGATTACATTGAAACTTGCCTTTCTAAATACAAATGGGAACACATTATAGCAATATAAAGAAACAGAAAATATTCATCTAATTGTAAAAAGTAGCTAAAAGTATGCCTGTTATATAAACAAACAGGTATGGCTGCAGAGAATAATATCTGCCCGGTACCTGCTACCCAAGTGATCTGAAAGCACTTTAAAAGCTTTAATGAGATTCACTTGACAGACAACCTGGGTTATGTTGCCTAAATGCAAATCAAAATAGCTGAAAAGTAAATCAAAATAAGCTGAAATATCATAACTAAAGTATCACACTGGATAGCAATATGAGGTCCTATCACTGATGAGGATGTCCATGGTATTTACTACAGTGGTTTTGGTGCTATAAAACTCTATGAGTTCAACCTGATAACTGTATTCTCTTTTTGATTATGCAAAAATATGCACCGCTGAAAATTATTAGACATTAAGAGGCAAAGCAGGTAGTTGCTTGATGCAGAGTGAGCCCCTTCTCTACCACTTGTTCTGCCCGTGCTATAACCAGAGGCAGGATACAGATGTGTGGGACAGCCAGATGTGGTGCATGGGTCTCCTGGCTGCAGCACTATCTGAAGCATCCTTTTCAGTGGCAGCTCAGCAGCAGGACTTTCTGCCCAGGCCCTCTGTAGCCCCTACAGAGCTTTGTGCCCTGGCCTTGCATCTTTCCTTTCTCAAGGCATAGAGAAACCAGAGGAACCCCTGGATCACTCTCAGCAGTCTTTCACACAACAGGAGAAATATGAATCATGCCTGCTCCTCAGAACTCTTCTTGCTAGAATGTGAGGGGAGGCCATACACAGAAGTAAACAGAGTGAGGGCTGACAAAGGAGAAGATGCTGCAGAGAAAGGCATCTTACCTGTGCAAATCTGTCTGTCTTGGAGGAGGGGCTGCAAGTCACAGGAAGGAAATAAGAGAGTTAATATACTCGTGGGTGGGGAAGACAGAAAAGAAATAAACATACTTAGAATCCCCTGGTGAAAATCACTGACTCTCTGACAAAAATTAATGAAGAACTAACTACTTCTAGCCCCTACCTGTCTTCTCTTTCCTTCTTCCCTTAAAGCTTCTTCTTTTCTCCTGGACCTCTCACAGACAACTCCTAGCTCCCTGATCAAATCTTTACAATATGTCTCAGCCTTCAGTGAACTTTTTCCTGCCCAAAGCCAGTGATCTCACCCAACCTTGGTCTCATCTCTGAAATCTATTAATCACCATAGGATTCCATACTGCCAACTCAACGGTGGAGGCAAATCACCTCATTTTTGTCTGTCTGTGGGGCAACAAAATTCAGTTTGCCTACATAGCTGAGAAGACCTGATTCTGCTTCTGAGTGTTCTGACAAAGGGGCAATCAGTAAGGAAAAAAAAATTCTTCACTAAAAGAGTGGTGAGGTATTGAACAGGCTGCCTAGGGAAGTGGTGGAGTCACCATCCCTGGAGGTTTCCAAAAAATGGGTAGGTGTGGCACTCAGGGGGATGGCTTAGGGATAACAGAAGTGTAGGGCTATCTGTTGGATTGGATGATCTTGAAGGTCTTTTCCAACTGTGATGTCGTTATCTCACAAAGGTGTTCATATTAGCAGGTGTATGGGAACTGGATGGCACAAACTGCCAACACAGGAGAAGGCTGAAAGCTTTTTCATCAGTATTTTTTCAGGAAGGCCTTGCTCTTGTAGATTAAATAGTGGGATCATGGTTTAGAATGCAAGTAGTATAATAATAATATTAATACACTTTACTGAAACTGAGTAAAAGGCTGTTATCAAGTGCTTTTATACAGTTTCTAATGCTGGCATTTCACTCTCCATTGATTGTATAATAACCTCTCAACAGTTTGAAAATAACATCTCTTTCTGTACTTGTTCTCTCTTACACTGTTTGGTAAACATGGTTTCTGCAGTTATGGACCACAAGCTAAGATAGTAATGGACTTCTAAAATCAGTAGCAGTCAAAAGATATATCAATGGTAGCAAACAAGGTCACAAATCATTAGCTCATGTTCCTTAAACTGCTGCCTCTGCATTCACATTTGTGGCTGTGTACTAACAATATTTATTTCACTTCTCCCCTCAGCTGTACTTTTATTTTTTCTGGGAAGGAAAAAGAAAAGAAACAGAGAAACATTTTTCCATACAATGCATAGTGTGCCATGTAAGTAAGCCAAGTTCTGCATGAATATCTGGTAGCATAGCATGTCAGGTGCCGTTTCTAGCAGGGCAGCATGGGTTCAGAATGCAGTGATAGAACTCTTCTTTATGTATGAGTAGCCAAGAAGAGGAAAAGAGCCTACAGGAGCTGTGTGCTTGGCAGAGTTTCCTAGCAGTTCTTTCATAACAACAGACTTTTTGCAAACTATCAGGAGCTCATTTTACTCCCATCATAAGACAAGGACTTCCTCTCTTTAAGGACTCTTTTCTCCAACTGTTTCACTCTCTTCCAACTGCTGAAGGCTTCTGCTCTATTCTTCAGAAGCTGAACTGTACAAGAACATACTACTGTACTTCCCTAAATATAGCAGAAAACAAGGCAGCATATACATGCCAGAGAGAGAAGATCCATTCTGGAGAGGACTTACTGAGCTCTTGCTAAAGTTAGGCCCCTTATGACAAATATGGTGCTTAAACTTTGAGCATAATATGTGTAAACTCCTTGCCACATAAAACTGTGTATAGCCACAGTGAAATACCTGCATAATAAAACTGCCAAGTGCACCTGAAGTGGCTGTTCCACTCTCCTAGTAAATTCTTTTCATCCATTTCATGTATTTGCTACTTAAACACCTGATGACTGGAGATTCAATGTGGTGAAATTACCTTATCTAAAAATATTCCTAGTAGGGAAATGCCTCATTTATTTACTCTTAGAGAATTTTCTTCTGAACATTATTTTGTTGAGTGCTATGAAGCCAAAACATTTTAAAGGGAAACCAGAGTAAGCATATAAAACTAGAATGATAATTATTTGTTGCACATAAGATAGGTCTTTGAGTGATTTCCAAACTCAAAGAAAAACAACTTTCCCCTTTAAAGTATAACAAGGTAATTCTCAGATAGATAAGTCTATCCTAATTAGGCTTGCACAAAGTGAGTCCTGCTGCAGTAAACCTTTCATCTACATTCTGGGCTTACTCCAGTAGTTCCCCCAAAGCTGTAGGAGGAAAGGGAGGAAAGTTTTCTGCAGTTTCTAAAATTACAAGTTCCAAAAGGCTGAAGCTTCTTCCTGGGCACAGTAATAATTTTCAAGTGACCACTCAGCGATAACCATTTTGCAAGATCTCTGTGGAAAACTGCCTTAATTCAGGGTTTATTTAGACTATTAGAAGGTTCTGGATACAGCATACCAGGAACAAGAAATCTATCCCAGATATTTAAAAAAGAAATAAAATAAATCAAAGCAAATGTGACTGGTTAAGCACAACAGTAATAATCATTGCATATCACATGGTGATGGGCCAGAGCACAGAATAGCTTAGGTAATATCTTCCTATTTATTTTTAGAAGAACCAGCCATACTTTCTGAATTCTAAATTCAATGCATTCACTGCAAAATTTGTGGAATATGTACATGGCCCTGCAGAGCCTCTTGGTTCCTCTTTGGCCATTTTTTATGATTCAATCCCTAGTGTCAGACACTTCAACTAATCAGAGAATTACTTCCTAGCATTTCTTTCTGGAAATCAGAACAATTCCCTGCCTTTAAAATACCCAGCTCCTCTCTCAGATATTAGGGCTCCTACTAAACCAAAAAGAGATATTTATGGCATATGTCACAGAAATACAGCACAATAGAAAGAGAATGATCTAAACATGATTTAAAAATAAAATAAAGCTTGGGAAGATAAAAGAACACAGTATAAGTCTCCTTTCCTTATTTCTGCCTTGGTAAGGGAGTGGATGCTGTGCATAATACAGATTTTTGGCTCTGTGCTGTTGACAGCATTTAAGAAAACACAAATCCCAGGAAACTGAGAAACTTCAGTGATCTGAAATTCTAGGAAACCCACCAGATGGGCTGCCTTAGAGTGAGGGAGAGAAATGTGGCTATAAATATCATCATTTGAGACTTTACCTCAAACTGAAGCTTCAGAAGCTACACAATTCCTGTTTCTGTGTTCAACTCTATCCATGCTTCTAAGAAATAAACAAAAAGGACCTATTAATCCCCAGGATTTCAAGGATGGTAGGCTATTTCAAGAGTGATGAATTCTGAATGCTTAGAGGCATAAACACTTTTACTGTCAAGTGATGATTTATAACACATGGGCAATGAATAAACCCAGAGAAGATCTGGACTGAGCAAGAACAGATCCACGTATAAGATAGAGACCCATGTTCACTTAAAAGTGTGAAACAGTGACAAAGTTTCTCAACTAGCAATAATTAATTTGAAAGTGAGAGAACTGTAGTAGCATTCACAAGTCCAGAGCCACAGGCATAGCTTTGTCCCTGCAAAGGCCTAGGTGGCTGTTTTGGAAATGTACATTACAAAGCATGCAATATTCCTACCCTACCTAGGGGCAAAATTTAAGACTCTTCAGATTGACTCCGAGAAGTTTTCCCAAAAAGAGGCACAGTCAGAGCAACCAAGGCACAAGTTTCAGGGTAGGCAGGATGCTGGTAGGAGCTCCAGAGGTACTGCATGGTGCATATGATCACCAGGGAGATAATGTGCCTCAAACAGGACATCATGAACGTCGAAGACACTGCTTAAGGCCTTCCCGCTCCCCAGAGCACTTTGCAATCAGGAGCAAGACAAGATAGCCCAAAGATACACAGTCTTCTCTGGGCTTAAAGTCCTCAAAGCACATTAAAGTCGGTCCTTTTAATCTCACAATTCAGTGTTTAATTCGTATCTCCCTCTAGACCCACAGTGAATTCAGCAAGATGTTTTTGCAACTTTTTTAATAGACTCAAAGGAACCTAGGCCAGAAAGGCTTAAAATGAATAGGCGAGTTCAGGCAAAATACCTTTTTTAGTAGTTAAACCCGAACATGGAGGTAAAATTAAATGTGTTTCTGTGGCATTAAGGCCTAGTTCTCTCTGTGAGAAAAATACAGGCTCATTTAGTGTTCTCTGTGAGAAATCTTGAGATGTTTACCACCAAGAAAGTGTTTGGGTTACCTCTGTGACTGGAACCTGCAAAGCTGGCCTGCCAGGTGGCTGAAGGAGAGAGTCCTGTGAAGATAAGAGGGCCCTGTTTCGGCTAAAACCAATGAAGCAAAGCCAAATAACAAAACACAGCTTCAAAATGGATTCTGAAGGCCACAGTGAGCAAATTGGGACCTTTGCCCAATTAATGGTGATTTTCATATTAAAATTGACACCACTCAGTACATTTATGACTGTTACTCAACTCTCCACCCAAATCACACTGAACATCACCTCAAAGGTAGGAACAGTTAGAATTATTACCTATTGTATTGAAATCCAACTTGTTTTCTTTGAGATGATTACTTCATCATTCCACTACTACCTAATTCAAATAAGCTATGAGTGCATCTTTATAATCCGGGTCCTTCCTACAGAATATTTGGTATAATGAACAGCCAGTCAGCAGCTGGAGGCACAATTAAGACCCTTATTTTCATTTCAGAGAGTCAAAACTTTGCATTTGGATTTAAAAGTTGTTAATTATTGCAGACAGCATTCTGAGAAGTTTTGACTTTCGAGTAGCTGCTTAACACTCATGAATTAACTTACTTCAATATGTAACAAAATTCAGTTTGTCAGAAGATGACTATTGAGGAGGCTGGTGCACAACTCAGTCTCAACATCTATCACCAAGATGATACAGCACTGTGGGCCAACAAAGATCCCACGACCCAGGCTGTGACAGAGAGCAGGATCAGAGCCTGAGACTCAGCTCCTACTCACTCTTTTCTAAAGGTTACCTCTAATGCTGGGCTCTCTGTACTTCAGTTCCCCCCTCTCAAACGGGGATAACACAGTGATGAGATCTGGGGAGTTCAGTTACTGTGGAAAATGTGAGAACAGAAACATCTTTGACATCGAGGACAACCTCTGATGTCAGAAATCCAGGGACCTGCTGTCCACAAGCAGTGAATATCACATTAAGAGAAACCACTCTCTGAAAGAAAGCAAGAAAGCACTGTCCTTTACTGGCCTCTTTGATTTTATCACCTGTCACAGGATCAAGTGGTCCTTTCAAAATTTGTGAGAGTTGAAATATTATGGCCCCACAACAGTAGACAAGAAAAATGACCTTTTATATATATTTTTTTTCAAGGTAAGCAGGATACAAGGAGAAAAATATATCACGTTTGTAAAATGCTTCTTATCAAAATTAATTCTGAGGACAGAACTACTACAGGTAAAAAGTATTTGTCTCTGCTGATTTGTTAGGTTCGTGACATTGACTCATTTTCTTTGAAGCTGGCTTTAGGTATTAAAAACATCAAATGCCAGCCTGCTATCTTTTCAGGGCTCTAATTCCGCTACTGACTCAGAAAAGAAAATATCCTGATTATGTAGTTACCATTAGTTTCTGTTAAGAGCCCTGACGAGAAGGAACAAAGACTGAGAATTAAAGCAATGATAATATTAGGGTTTGCTTTATGCTTTTTCACTTACAAGCACTAGGATTTTCATGAGACTGTTCAAGGGTATGTAAGAGCAATCTGTTTTTTTTTTTTTCCCCTTAGGTCTGTCTAATGCACTATCTATCTATACAGAACTGTGAAGTGAATTATATGAAAATGTTACCAAAGCTGGGGTTGTACAGTCAGGCTTGTTCAGGATTTTTGAAAAGCATGTAACATTTCTTTATGGAAAGGGGTTTTAAGACTATTCATTTGTAATATTCTATTGCAGAGAAAACTTGCTTGTGGATCAGGGTTCTGCGATGCCAGGCACAGAACAAAAGATAGTTACCATCTTGCAACCCAAAGGACAAGCTACATTCCCCTTGGACTTGACCTATTTGTCCTAAAACACGTATTTACAATAGAGGACTGGATATTTGGAACTGCATGAAAGGAAAACAGAGGTGTCATTAAAAAAAAGCAGCGGAGGAAGCCCAGCCAGAGATGAAGACTTTGTTTGAGAACATGAAAGAAAAGTACATGACAGAGTTTTTGGACAAAGCACTGTCTGGAAAGGTGCTTAGCTCTTGCTATACTCAAGACATAAACCTCTGAGTAGTCTTCATCAATAAACAGATTAGATACATCCTGTACAATAAAGAGGTAATAAACAGGTATCTTTTCCATTTTTTTTTCACCTTTTAAAAAGAACTCACAAGACTTCACATTTTATCTTGGTTATGGGGACAAAAGGTGTGTTGACATAACAGAACAAAATATCTCAGAACAAAAACCACACTTACTCCATCTCAAGAGTTGCATAAAACAGAACTGTTGTCTTCCAAGAAGCTCTTTAACATTCTTTATACACACAAAGAAATACATATGGTGGAAAAAGAAAGATTGCTATTCAAATTGGACTACTAGCATTCCAGAAATCTATGATTTCAACTGCAGATCAGTTTGGTTCTTGGTGTTTTGTTGATGGTGTTTGTTTACTTTCTTGTTATTTGGTTTTTTAGGTTTTTATCCTTCTGGTTAATGGTTAAAGATTTAAAGGCATATCACAAGACTATATAGTCACATTACAAAGATACTTCTCTTTCTCACTTAAAATCAAATGATTCACCTGATAAATCTCCAAGCTTCTTTTACAGCAGTGAAATTCAGTTCTCTTAATGAGGACCAGTAATTGTAGATTCAAAGACTGCCCAAACCAGTCAGCAGGAGATAATATGTAATATGTAACCACAGGAAAAGCAAACTGGAAAAAGAAAGACCACTGGCTTTCATAAATCATTTTTTGACAGGAAGGTTATTTATCATGGGAAATAAGCTTAATCAATAATAGAGTGAAACAACCTTAATAAAAAAGGGAATCAAGCTCTGTTCTGTTAGAGCATTATAATTAATGTGGGTAGGGGGAGCGAGAAGAGGCAGAAAGAATTGTTACAGAGAATTGTTATTATCCTGACAAATGGATTCTGGATTGTTTCTAAAAGTTCATTTTCATCAAGCAGCTTTGAATGAGAAAATACCAAGAACTGCATTTTGTTTTCTAAGAAGTAAGGAGAACATTTGAGGAAGGTGCTCAATTAAGGAGGAATTACTGATGTGATAATTTTATTTGATCTCAAGAGAATGACACAACCTATCGTGATTGTGTCAAAAATCAGCTTCCTTAAAAGACAGGGAAAGACCAGGATTTTTCCATTTATTGTTATATACAAACCAAGTGCTAGCTTTACCAAAAGTCATCATTTTTGTTCTGGGTTGATTAGTTTTACAAATATGAGAGGAAAGGAAAAGCACCCATGAGAAATTTGTGAAGCTGGATGAAAATAAATGCTTTCATCTCCATTAATACAGAAATTGTTGTGTATTTATAGTTTCTGACTGGTTGAGTCACTTCTCATTTATTTTTCCAACTATTTTTAAGAGGTAAATGATAATTCCATCAGATTTTGAAAATATTTAGCTTTTTTTAAAAAAAAAATTGCACAACTTCAACTGCAAAGGCAAAAACTCCATGAACCTCCAATGGCAGTCTGTATCCCAAATGCATAACATTCTTCTCAATCCACTTGGCCACAACCTCTGCAGACAATATAAACATCAAATGGAATTGATAATGTTTAATAAAAAATTAAAAGACAAAAGTCCTACCTGAAGAAAAAAATTCAAAAAGAAAGAAATACCAGCTCCTAAAGGAGGTTCACAAAGGATTTTGTTCTAATTGTTTGTAGAGGACAGTACAGTTACAGTAACCCCCAAAATACATTGATAGGGAGAAAGGAAGAAAATACATTGAATGGTAAGAATGATAAAAATGGGAACAGAAATACAAACAAGAATCTTGCTAAGAAACTTAGATTCTGTATTTCAGTGAAGAAGTCAAAAATTCACAAAACTCAGAGTTTATCCTTAACCTTGAAGGCAACTCTCTGCATGTAACCCACCCCAAGGGGTTTAGAAATTTAACAATTGAATAACTAGCACCTCTAGCTTAGACTGCTGAATTTCAGAAGAGTGGCTCTTTTGCCAAGTCTCTCCCCTACAGAAGACATTTCGTTCTGTTCCCAAAGCCCTTCCAAGCTCCACTCAGTATTCCACTGAGTACTCACACACAATCTACAGACAAGCCACAGGTCAGAAAAAGCAGAGCAGCAAAATAATTCTTATCCAGGAGATCATTTGAAAGCCTCTTAAAGTGTTCCCAGACAATTTGTGACGGGGAAGAATAAGATTATTAAGTATCTTGCCTGTTACAAATTATTCAGCAACTCAAAGACCTAGAAAGCTGGCTGGTTTTAGAAGGCACTTGTAGAAAAAGAACAGAATTCTTGATGCTTTAATGTGAAATTATTTTCATTTTATCTCAGGATCAAAAAATATTTTCAGGTAACTTTTTACACAAGCCATACCATACACTAACATCAGCTTTTATTTTGCTGTATTCTACCAGGATTAAACTGGTGACACTCCTGTTAACTTCAGAGAAGCAGGATCAGTTCCTCAGGAACTAGTTATTTTTCCACTCTCAATTTACATTAATAGAGTGTCTTGAAACTAGTAGAGTAACATACACATAAAGTGGCAGGAAAGTAGTATAAATATTGTGTTTTCTAAGTGTTGTACCCTCGACCAAAATCTTTCCAGGTTCCTCTGGGAATAGTTACAATAACTAAATGTACAAAACAACCCCAGAATTGAGCCTGTTCTTATTTCTCCATCCAGCACTGTCACCTAGCCCTAACTTCTTGCTTGGAATTAAATGTTCAGCATTTCTTCCATCATATTCTGTTTTACTGCACAACATCAATGATGTAAAACTGGGCTACTCTTAATTTAATTACATGGTAGGATGGAGAACAGAACACGTTATTCCAGTGTTATTGATAGTCAGTAGCAGCACCTACTGGTACCCTCATATATTCCCTCTGGAGCACACACCACTTTAATCACAGACTGCAGCAATGCAAATGTGCTTCCTACTCTTCTACAGCACCACAGTTAGCTACTTTCTATTTATCTCTTCTAGTAATGCGTGGACTATGCTACCTACTGTAAATGTGTGAGAGTCACAGAAATGGAACCCAGCTCTATATTAGTGTGTACTTTTTTGCAGGAGTCATTATAGCTGCAAAAGAGGAATCTTTATTCTGCTGGGAAAGACATGGCAACAGTGATTGACCATTTCTTTTCCCAGCTTGCTTGCAATAAAACACTTATTCATAATACATGTTTAGTGCTGCAGGTGGCATTGTTACTGTTCAAAGAACCCTACTCAGCATATAATGTGGTCAGCACTTCATCTTCCTGAAAATGAATCTTGAAAACTTCTTGAATTATATATCTCCTCCTGCTTTTCACTAGATCCATAATTTTCTTCAGAAGATGAATTGCAGACAGCAGCACTGATGAGAATTAAACTAGCAAGGTTCATGTTAAGAACATAGTCAGTAAATCAAAACCTGAAACTAAAGCCAGGGATTCAAAGTCACAGATCGACAATATCCTGAGATACTAGGTATGATGGAGTCTGGTAATGAAGTCATGAGGTTAAGCATTAGCCTTTCATAGACACCCACATGCCGAAGTACCATAAAGCTCCTAGGAACAATGAAATTGCCCTTAGTGCATACATAGAGGAGAAAGAAGCTTCAGGCAACTAATTCTAAAAGGAAGGGCCTTTATGCATCAAAACCCAGAGAGCTAATCTCTTAAAATGCTAATAAACAATGCCCCAAACCACAAAGAGCTCTGTAAAGTTACCACTGGGGATATTCCCCAGCATGACAATCAGAAAGCTATGTATTCTACAGCAACAGAAAGAAAACTGCTTATCTTTAGAAAATCATTTTACTTTAAAAACATGATCAAAACTCTCACTCCAAAGCCACATGTTCACCTTTAGGAGCAATCATACTGACCCTGTTTGGCTGAAAGCATTCACTAGTAATAGATGGTGCACATATCAACATATTTTATAAACATTTTCATACCACTTTGTTTTCTTGATGAATAACTTTGCCAAAATAACTTGCATACCAATCCTATCAGCTATGTGAAGCAGGTATTCTGATCCAGCAGCTGTGTCCTTATCATATCTGTAGGATAAGTGAACACCTCCAAGAAAGACAGAGAAGAGGATTCCTGTCCTGTGTGTTTTATATGTCTGCCTTTAATTACATGCACTTTCCTCTCCTTGTGTCATAAACATTTCTACTTCTCTGTCAACAAATAATTTGCTGAGGAGACACATAGATAAGGACAAATATTTAGTAGCATGTGCAGGGATTTAGCAGTGTGATTGTGTTAGAGTTCATTGGAGTCTTGCAGCTCCATCTCTGCGCATGCACAGACTCTTCCCCTCTGTGCAGTGCTTCAGGCTTTCGGGAGTGTCAGGTTCAAGGAAATTGATGGGCTATAGTCTCATTTCACTGCATCCAGATCTCTCTGGATGGGATTTATGTGCAGAAACCTACCTGTGGCAAGATGAGACAGTATTCTTAGTTTATAGAGATAACCATATTAAATCATGAAATTCTTAACACTAGAAAACTCACACCTATATGCAGGAAGCAATTTCTCTCTTTTAAAATGAGGTCTTTGAATCTGCACATGAATTTAGTCTTTGTGGAGACAGAGTGCCAGCTGTAAACATCACATTTCTGGTTTACCTACAGAACTGGTGCAGGACAAAGGGGAGAACTGTGACTGTGCTCCACAGAGCTCACCCAAATCTCTGAACCTTGGCCAGGACAAAAGGGTAATTCAAACTTCCTGTCAATAAAATCTTCACATGTTTACTGAAGTTTCACAGTGCAATGGTGAATTCTGTGGCATGTCAAATAGGGGCTAAATCAAATCCAGCAATTTTCCACTGCTCTGATACATGCTTCCAAAAGAGGAAGGATTTAACAAACCAGAGCTTCAGCTGATATAAATCAGCACTATTCCACTGAAGCTAATGCAGCTGCATTGATTCACAGCCACTGAAGTCTTGGACTCTGGTCTCACAAATGTGACAGAAAGTTCCATTTACTAATGTAAATATAGATTGGTGGTTTATCATGTAAATCCATTCAGCAAAATGCATGAATCAGTGCTGCTTTTTCAGTAATAAATTGCTCTAACAGGTAGGAATAAGTTTGGGGCTTTTCAAGAACCCAATAATAAACGAACTGCAGTCACAGTAATCCTGCATGTACACCACTGCCTTTTGAAGCACCTTTACTCTTAGTGTCCCTTTCCTGATGCAAGACCAGAAATTGCACCACCATTCCTATGACTGTAGACAGCAAATTTAAAATACCCTTAATTGGAAGCTGAAAAACTAAGCGTGCTGCACAATGGCTGAGACGCAAGACTTATGGTTGTTTACTGTAACACTAAGACAGTCCCATTAACAAGAATGATGGGAAACTGCATCCTGGCATTATTCTTAGCAAAAGACTTGACAAATATGTTTTGTAAATGAAGGAGCTACAACAGAGAAAACATATAATACACTTTTCCCCCCTTTTTTCCCAGTGAAATGGTTGCATGTTTAATGCTTTATACATTATTCAAGGCTCCATTTTCCAGGGTTCATCAATACCCTAGTCCACAGCAGCTAGAAGCTTGTAACAACTGACAAATGTAGACAAAACATGCTGCTTAACCCAAGAACAGTGGGTCAGAGAACAAACAGGAAAATTTATTGTCTTTGCTATATTACTGTTGAAATGGAGAAGTAAATGAATACCATACGTTACAGCTTATCACTTACAGTATGAGTGTATCATGAACAGCCCAGCATGTCCTACTTAAATAATACTGATGGATAACATGCAGGCAGCTTTTGTTCACTGCTGAGGTTTTTCCTTGTCTACATGTTGTTTGTACTTATTTAGGGTGAGAGGAAAAGACAACAGAATAGCAAGTGTCATGCTATGGGCTCACACAATCCCCTTCCTCTGCGTGTCCATAATGAATCGAGACTGTGCCCACCAAGGAAGTAATTGCAAAGAAAGAAACTGATCTTCTTGGGATAAAAAGTGGATTCCACAATATATTCTTAGACCAGACATCATTTATTATTTCCTAGCTGTACATGTAAGCAGCTCTGCAGAGGACAAAGGAGAAAAAGGTGGTGGGGGGTGGGGAGCAGGCCATGGAAAGGAGTGTGTGTGTGGGAGAAATATCAACCTGAGTTTTATTGCATCTACCTGCTGGAGAACTGTATGGAGATTAACAACACTTTTTATATTCAGTACCTCTGTAGGCAGCTCAGGTACTTCTGTGAACTAGAATTCTAGTGGAGGATAATCAAACCCCCAAACCTGTGGTACTAGTTATCTGTTGTCCTCAGTATGTTGTATAACCAGACCATGACACCAACACAAAACAGGCCAAAATGCACCTCCTGATCGCAACAGTTTGGCATTAAAATCTTCAGCGTGATTTCTGGGATTTCCAGCCTGAGGTGATCAGATTGCCTGAGGAACTTATCCCACACTGGCATCACACTATTTCAGACTTTATGCCAGTGCTGTGTGAAGGGCAAATGGGTAGGAAACAATGTAAGGCAAAGCTCTTTTACCTTCCCCCTGACTGCGTATCCCAAAAACTGCAAAGCAGTGTAGAATCAAGCCCCACCTAAAGGCAGTAATTTAACAACATGAGAGATTCTTTTAAATTATTATTAAGCTTTTTCCTATTCAATGGGAAAACAGAAAACAAAACACAGACCCCAGAAGAGCAGTTTTTCCATAAATAATTGAAGGTAGTTGTGACTGAAGGGTCAGATTTAGAATTTTCGGTAATTTAATTAAGTCACTAATATTAACTTCAGGAATTAATTTGGTCTGACACCTTTACAAGCAGGTTTTCACCAATAGAAAGAAGATATTCCCAGCCCAACATGAATTAAAGAGTGCTTGTCTACTCACAAAACAGTATCATTTTAATTAAGATTTTGCAGTCACCAATTATTAATCTAAAGCTGACCTACATCTCAGTAAGGGAATCTAAACTAACAAGTCCAATTTGAATAGATGGGAGCTCCTAACACAAATCACTGTGATTTTAAAGCAGCAGCTTGACATTCCATCTGTATTTACTCTAGCATAATTTTATGATGTACAGCAAGCCTCCAGTGAAAAGTATTTCAAAAAGCAACCCAGATTCAAAAAGGGAGAAAGATGAGTTCAAAATGGGGCTCAGCTGTCCAGTTCTCAGTGGTCCAAGTTTCATATTGGTCAAGATGACTACACTCAGCAAAATATCACACGCTGGTGGTTCCTATGCATGCATCAATTGGATCTTTAATACATACTGCCCATGGTTATCAGTAGATCTATGGTTGGTGTAAATGAAGGATACAGATATTAGATTTGCAGTCTTTGCCATCCTCTAGCACTCAGGAAGATCATACAGAAAGCTAAGCTCAAATATGGATCTCCAAGCACAAAGGGCCTGAAACAAGCGTTGCGAAATAACCAAGTGGTAAACCCTCAAAGCCAGCCTGAGCTTTCCAAGCCATAATACATTATCATTGCCCCAGCTGTGTCTGCTGTTACTACCACAAGAAGGAAGAGTTTGGCTCTGCCACATCTGTAGCTACTTTCAGTCAGAGGCAGCTATCAGTTTTATTCTCAACTCTGCTGTAATCAAAAGTGCACAGGACCCTCAACCTGCATATACAAGTCATGTGCTCTAGGTACCCAATCATCTTGATAACCCTCCTCAGGACACTGTCTAGTTTCTCAGTATCCCTCTAAAACTGTGGGTCTCAAAACAAGACTCATGTTCCAGGTAGCAAGGCAAATACCACAGGGAGGGCTGTAACAACTTTCCTGAACCTGTTTGCCACACTCCAGATGTAGCAGGTTTGTGGTATTTGTGCTCCTTTTGAGCAGGGCTGTTTTCAGCTGATCAGCTCCCAGCCTGTACCAGTCCATAGGCTTATTTTGCCCTAAGGTGCAGAGATGAAGCCAAATATAAATCTCCTGATGGCAATATAAGACCTTACAGGCCTACATGTGTATGTTATCATAAAGTATGTTTCCCCTGTGATGTGCAGCCAGTAAGTCCTGGTGCACCTTACCTATTTGCATGTTCCATCTAACTCAGTACTAAGAACAGCAAAACTGTCACTTGAAAATAAACCGGTCTCAGTTTGATTGAAAGAACTGGCAAGCTGGACAGTGATCCAGGTGCATTCCCTTCTGTCCTCTATGACATTCCATACTACCTCTAGCTTCTGCAATTCATTTCCCTCCTACTCTAAAGCATTTACTGAGAAATAATCTTGAACTTGACTTGCCACCATTCCCCAGGCAAATCATTGTGTCTTCCTTAGATTCCCTTCGCCCTATGGTATTCAACAATTCTGGCTTCTTGTCTGGGTTCATTCAGAGCATCAAAGTGCAAAAGAAAAAAGCCAACAGAAGTGTGAAAGTAATGTAGTAGTGTTTCCAAGACATTCTATGTGGAAGGTAGCTAGAGGTGGGTAGAGGAGAAAAAGCTGCGAGTGACATAAAAAGCAACAATGCTAAACACAAAATAATAGTAAGGGTACCACATCACTTTGTACAATAATTTCTGATCATTAACATCATCACCAATTGGAAAACATTATTAGTATAAAGGGTTAAACACATTCATTTTAGGCATTCTGAGGCTCAGAAATATCTGCAACATGCAGTGTTGCACAGGAGACTGAAAGCCCAGTGATGTTCTGCTTCCTTGCTAAAATTTCTTTTTAAAAAGAGTTATTTGATAAGGATTGGAAGTCTGTTCTACATAGTATTTATGACAGAAAAGAGCTATTCCTCTGTCCACTAGGCATTCAAAACAGAGTCAGCAAATCTTTTCACAGTATCACACACAACTGGGTAGAAGGAAATCTCAAACAATTTTTATCAAAAGTATCACTACCCGAAAAATGGGTTAGGGGAATGATGAATGGGTGATGGACACCAAAACCCCTCACAATAGATGCTTATCAGCCAAAAGCAAAGCTATAGCCAGTCTTCTGCAGAACTGTAACCTTTCTTTTACTACCATTTAGCAAAGGCTAATGTCAGACACTGGTTATAGGAGGAAAAAGGTAGTTCTTAAAAACAAGCAGCTTTTTGGCTGAAAAAAACCAACCAGTCAGTGCTATGAAGGTATTTAACAAAACACATATTTTGCATTAATTGCTGTTTTAAAGTTATTTAGCTTCTTTTGTTCTTATTTATTTACTATGATGTAAATTTGAACAGTTTCAGAAGTAGGGAAAGAAAACAGGAGAATAAACTTAAGTTGCCTGGAAGTTATGTTTCATAATATATTTTATCTCACTTTTTTATTGCACATAAGTGCAGCCTTATTGTTGCTTATAAACAGATGTGAATCTGTCCCAACTATCACACTTAACTCTGCAAGGGAAAATAACAGAACCCTTCTAACAGCAGTTGCAGTAACACACAATGGGTTTTTTTCTAGTCTACCTAGTCCAAACTGAGTCAATTAAAGAGATGCTGTGAATAAAGCTGAAAACATTGACTTTTGCTTCAAAGAATACTCTGGCCAGGTAACAACATGAATCCATGTTCATTTGTCTCCCTGTCCTCCTTTCCCTCCCTCAATAACATATTAAGAAAAGTGCCAGTCAATGCTTCAAAAAGCAATAATGTCTTCTCCTAGTTGTTCTTATATGATCCAAAAGCCCATCAGAAGATGTTCTGCCTCTGCTTTCTCTGACTCTCCAATACAAGGAAATCTGTCAACTCTTTAATACTCTCACAATCCCTCAAAAATGCTCCTATGGAGCTGGAGCTTGTTACCTTGTTGACCTGTTATCTAATTCTGAAAGCTGAATAAAATCTCCAGGTACCTAAGGCTTGGTCCCTACTGAGACACAACACCCATCACTAGGCTGCAATGTTCATAGGTACTTAGGATGAGCCAAGCACCAGAAACATTGCTGCTCTGCCTTCCCTGGCCACAAGGTATGCTCCCAGATGACTGGAGGCAAGCTTTGCCAACTGCCTGTGGTTAATCTTCACATCGATGGCATTATATAGCCATCTGTAAACAGAGGTCTGCAGGTTGAAAAAACAGTCATCATCCTTTTGGTCATGAGACTGCCAGTTTAATATCTGAAACAAATTTTTCTAGAACCTAATTATACATTTCACAGGGGCTCCAGATGACATTATGCAGGGATAAAAATGAACTGACATACCTTCTTCTAAGCATGTTAGAGACAATAGAGTGTCTTTGGCTGTATTGGCTGGCATTAAGTAAGCAAACTGGTGAATACCTTAACAAGGTGACCCAAGGTGGCTCTTCTGGTCCTGAAGCTGCACCCTTGGGTTCTGAACACTGTATTGTGTGTGCAGGCACACTTGTGCCCATGGGGTCTGGCAAGGGGGAACCCAGTAACAACAGGGTAAATGAAAAAGTAACTCCATGGAACTATTAAACAACTTGCACTGCCTGTTTAGGATTACTCTACCTGCTTCTGGAATTATTTGGTACAGAAATGGTTTGTTAAATAACAAAAGATCCCATACAAAAGGAAAGGTTATACTGGATAATTTTGTTTAGAAAATGTGCAGAGCTAGTTATGGTCTTAGCACTGTATGTATACAGGTGGAATATGTAAGCTGCTTACCTTCATTAGAAAGAATGCTATCCCCAGCTTTGTTTAGTTTCAGTATTCTCTAAATGAAACAGTCATTTTCCAAATTAGTCTTCTGTAAAGAGAAGGGGCAGAACAAAGGCATTTTGGTCTGAGAGCTCCACTGAAAGGTATATGAAGGAACAAGCTGATGAATATTTTATTGCGTGGAAAAAAAGTGTAAGAAAATAAAAGTGAATCTGAAAAAGACCTCACCAAAATCACAAGATAAACTCTTGATATCAAAAGTTTAAATTCTCCACTTGCTTTTGACAGCTGCTCTTTTCATTATTAAAGGTTTTGCTGAGAGTTTGCATTTTGATGTTAACATATGAAAGTACATTGACTGGCACAGAAAACAAACTCATAAATTTCAACCTTAAGTATCTTTTTTAATGTATTATTGTACTTTATTGGCAATATTCCACTAGCAAACATCTTTTTATTATTGTATCTCCTCTTTTCAATAAAAAGGAATGCTGTTGACTGGCTTCATGTTGGGAAATAAGAAATCAGTGTTTCTTGCTATCTGTGGGCAAGAAATAGGTTTCAAACCATGCTAAAGTTACAAAAGTGTGCTCAGAAAAAAATACACAGCAAAAATGTGTTTGTACCTTTCATAAATTTTCAATAGATGGATGCAGCAAGATAATTTTCAAGCATAAAGAGACCCAGCAAAGAAAAGATACCTTAAAAATCAGGTATCCTTCCCCTGTATGACAAAAGATGGGTTGCTTAATAGCATAAAACAAACAGACTTCAGTCTAGTACAGTATAGTACTAGGAACAGAAAGAGAAACTTTAATATTTTACATAAGTAGTCTACCATCTCTGGCTAAATCCTTTATCCCTGACACAAAACTCACATTGGCTTCAGAGAAATCTTTGCCTGTCTACAGGGATATTGTTGCATTAATTCAAAACTCTGGAGCATTTCAGTAGCTGGAATACAAGTAAAAAGGAGAATCAAGGCATTTATCCTGAACAGCATAAATAGGAAACAGTAGTGAAAATTAACAGTCTTTGGGAGAGAAAGGAAGCACCAAGCCATAGACATTGCCTCAGATGCTCATGTCAGCAATGCCTTCAGCAGCTGAGCTTAGAGCATGTAACAGGAGCTCTACCAACAGCCAAGGGCCACACCTCATGTTCTTCCTTCAATTTGTTGTCTTTTCTCCAGTCCATAACACACAAACACCGCTTGTATTTTGTCAGGTGAATGATTAATATAAAATCCTCTTAAGAGAAAGTTTGGAATACTTGGTTACAACAGTGTTACCACAAATTAACAAATTAATTTTCACTGGACAAAACCTACAGTCACACTGTTGGTTATGGGTCAGTTAGCCCTACGCCAACACACATACACCCAGTGCTTCACCCTCTGGCACAGCTACCTCATGACCTGCTACCTTCTCGTTGCTCCATGAGAGCCAAAAGGCTACTGGAAAACAACCTTTTAGCCAAGGAAGCCCAAGGAAGGATTGGGAACTGTTTCTGGCAAAAAAAGTCAGCCTTTAAGCAAAGGAAAAATCTAGGACCACCTGATAAACAAGTTTTTTTCCTGATGATGCCTGCACAGGCACTCAGTCTGCATACACGCCCTTGAACCTAGACATTTTCCTTGGAAGCTGACAAATACACCATCAGCCTGCAATCCATTAGTTAGCAGCCCTACTGCTATAGTTATTCAGTAAACAGATGGTTGAAACCCAGCAGTTTCAGATGATTTTTGTAGTGTTCTTGCTGAAGTTTATTTATGATTAGCCAGTAAGGTTCATTACAGAATGACTCATTGTAGTAGTATTTGATAGCCAGGTGTAATTTAAAACCTAGAAGCCTTTACAGGCAAGATTTGCATCATTTTTAGGGTAGTCCTTAGCATTTTCAAACCTGTCATAATCAGCAGTTGGTATAAATATTTTTATTATATCCAGAGATCCACTATAAAACCCCAGGATATACTGACATATTGAAAGTTGACTGTAGAAGGAGGCACTGTCCTACTCTAAGAAGCACTTGCTGGTTTCAGTCTTTCTCCCAGTAGATGTGGGTCAGTCTTGCTGTAAAATCCCTTTGACATTAACTGGTGATCCTCAAGGTTAGCTTATTGGCAGTGACCTATCAGACAATTTCCTCTGCTTGTGTTGTACCTGCTTTGTGGGCAGATAGAAACCCACAGTTTAAAGGCTTGTGAACCTAACATGTTTCACAAGCACTAAGTTCAACAAAAACTAAACAGATCCCTAAATTCAGATATAAATTGATGTGGCTGTAGAATGGAATTGGTTCTCATTAGCTGCATTTACTTCTGCAGCAAGCATTCTTTTGGGATTTTAGATAAGACCCTGTCTGCTGCTGCATGACATACAAGTCCTGATCCAAAATCAGTGGAAGTTATTGGAGGCATTCCAGTGACATTATCAGATATGGATATAGCCTCTGTGAAACACAGGCCACATTACTTTTCTGACATCTGCTTTGAAAGGAGCTCCATAAATCTCCAGTGGCATAACTATGGATTCTTGAACAAGACAGTTACATCCAAAAGAGGAATAAACTTTCTGTGCAGATTTCTTACAGGTAAGTATGCCATCTTATGTGGAAAGCAGTAGTTAATTTGTGTGCATACATGTATGTGCACACAACTAGTTAGCAAATACACCCTTATTGCAAAAGAGCTCCTCATTCCACAAGAATTAGAACTAACAATGAATTAAGTCTTTTCCAAATCTGAGACTACCAGGCAAATGCTGAGCCAGTTTTAATTTGTATTTATTGATTTCAGTAATTTCTTAACCTAATCCTGTAATTTCAGTGGAATCCAGACACAATCTTCGATTTTCCAAAGCACATTTTTAATGTTTCACTTTTCTATGTTATCTGCAATCTCAGTAGCAAGTAACTTTATAGTGCCAGATGAAATCAAGAGAGAGCACTGGGGAGCTCCCACAGTGGTTATTTATCACCTAGTTTACACAAGCAGCTTATCAGGGCCTCCCATGATCTGGGATTTCTAACAAGCAAAGTGACAGTAACCATAGGAGGTGCAATATTTGACAAATTGGCAAAATGATAATTAACAGTGTTGTCTCAGGGAGCAGATGAAGAGAAATCTAAAATCTTTGCTTATTGCAACCACTGCCATGCATTGAAGATGAAATGGAATCACACACATAAACCTCTAGGACTAAGCAAGAGGTTATTTATTCAGGCAGTGGGCAAGTATGCTGAGTGCACCACTCCATTTGCCCTTTTCAATAGGGGGTAAGCAGCATGGACAGGCAGTTCCTGACACAGGATAGTGAAAAAAACCTCAGTAACTTCCAGCCTACAGTCTGTTCCTTTCCCTAGAGCAACATCTCAAAATACAGAAGGCAGCAATTAATACATCTACATGTTTTTATGCATCTGCTTTTCCTACTGAATTTTCTTACTGACTTCCTAAGGAGCATTCTTCAGTCTGTGTAAGCAATATGTTATTCATTATCAAGAAATAAAAAAGCCCTTGTTGTTAATCTTCTATTTGCATTCATTGTGAACATCAATATTACTGCTTAGAGCCATCATTTTTTTTTTTAACTCTAGCCTGAAATAAACTAATTATAGTATTACCATGCAAACAGAAATAAACATTGCATGGTGCTTCTTAAGACCTCACAGTCTAAACACATGAATGTAATGAAGCATAAACAACTAACTATTGATCAAAAGCAGTTCTGAACTGTAGTTTCAGTGGGAAAGTACAATAATGAGCACATTGGAAGTACCACAAGAGAATTTACATCTCCACCAAACATTAGCATAAGAAGCACAGATGAAATGACACAGCTAAACTCATAACCTGTTTCTGCTTATTTGTTTGTAAATCTGGAATTTAAAAAAGTCAGATTTCCCCTGATTTCTGAAGCATTCTTCCTTTCTCAGTGGAAAGTCTCATCTATAAGAGCATACACCAAAGAAATCAAAATTCCTGCTTCTCAGACTCTCCCAGTTACACCCCTTACTCCTACCATTCTCAGAAGTTATCTGAATCCAGATTCAATTCTGATGACTTCAGGTCAAACATGTTATTCCCTGTCATGAATTTTCCCAGTATTTCCAACACTGACCAACACTCACCCTGTGACAACTAGAGAAAGTGAAGCTTCCTTTACAATGGAGGAAGACAAGGTCACATCAAAGAGTAAATCAGCAAAACCTCCATTTGATTTGCAAAAAGATAAATTTGCAGGTGGACAGCTGCTGAAAAGACAAACTCAGCTTATCCTTTGGAAACCTCAAACTTTCATTAAGATTACTTTAACAATAAGGATTGAGGTGGAGGCAAAAATCTAAAACCTGAACAAAATGCAGACTGCTTCCTTTCTGCTCTGGCACATTCCACTGACAAAGAGATAAAGGGAATTTTTTAAGGCAGCTTTCGGCACAGTTAGATTCTGTGTTTGTCTTTATTGTCTCCCATACTTTGTTTTTAACAGACAGATGAATGGGATGACTTTACTTGATTCATTGGCACTGCTAAGGCACTGACTTCTTTAACAGCAATCATAAATGGTTTCAAGATATGAAACAAGTGTTGCAGCATGGTCCATTGAGCAGAATGGAGAACGATGCCTTCCCCAGTGTCACCACACGTGATAGATTTAATGATTGCTACCGTATGTTATGATGAAAAGTGCTTTTAGTCAGGTACTACATGGGATTCCATCTTGTTGATATTCTCTGAAAAAGCTGCATAGACAGTAGCACTTGGATTTTCTGGGTTCAAAGCTCTGAACTGCTCTTTTATACATCTCATCTTCCTAACTCCTTCTATTTCCTTTTATTATTATCATATATATGTTCACACACAAATGTAAAGTGCAACACTCAAGCATTACAAACTGTTGCTAACTGTTGGCTGGAAAAGAGCACTGAGCCTGCAACAATTTAAGTTTCCTGTAGCTATAAATGTATTACACCACCATTCTGCTTGCAGCTGCTCATGAAAGCCAATACACTACTCTTATTCTCAATATCTGGGAGCATTTTTCAACAAGCAACATTAAAAGCTGATAAAGAAAAATGAACTTTTGGTTCTTAGAACATTTCAATTTTTGTTTGTTGAGAGATGAATTTTTAAAATTCCTTGAAAATAGTTTTAATAAATTTTGATTCATTTGAAGTGTTGCATTTGACTATTGGGTAACATATTTTTAAGGAAAACAATAAATTCTTAAAATATTAAGTACTCCAATACCATATCAAACACATATTTATCTAAACTGAGAGGCTGACTTGTGGAGGTAAAGTGTCATGACATCAGCTTATTGTCCTTAAGCAAATTCTTTGATGTTTCTTCTTTCCTAATATCTTCATTAGGCTAATGTTGCTGATCAAAAACCATAATCAAATTTAAAACAGGAGTAAGAATTTAAGTATAATCTACGTCCATTAAGGAATATTAATATAATCTCTCATTTGCAGGAAATAGGATTGTGCCCAGTATTTAGCTGCTGAATGGTTCTCCCAAGAAATTTAATAGGTAATTGACAGGATGAGACAAAATGGCCCAAAGTTGGCCAGGGAAGGGAAGGTTTAGATTGGATAGTAGGAAAAATTTATTCACCAAAATGGTTGGAAATCAGTGGAATATGCTGCTCAGGGAAGTGGTGGAGTCACCATCCCTGGAGGGATTGAAAAGATTGCAGATGTGGTATTTCAGGACATGGTTTAGTGGTGACTTGGCAGTGTTAGGTTTATGGTTTAATTCAGCTGTAAAGGTCTTTTCCAACCTAAATGATTCTATGATTCTATTCTATGATTGAAAACTGAGCCACAGACAACTGCAGAATAAAGACATCTCACAAGAGCAAGAGACCTATGGGCACTCCCTGTGCAGACCATCTCATGCATCTTGTCCCTAAACCTTGCTAAGTGCTGCCTGCTTACTTCTTTAGACTTGAGGCACAACCAAAGAATACACTTCAGAGCATCTCCCTCCACTGTTTGCTTGCTCCCAGACTTTATCTTGCGGGGAGAAGTTCAGGGCAGTCAGAATCAAATGTTGGTCAACTACCAGCCAACTGAGACCCCAAAGTACATACACAATCCTAAGCAGCCTCACCACCAGTCCAGAGAAGGTGTCTTTTTGTACCTCTGTGGAGATATTTAAAACAGAGGGACTTTCAAATCGCTCACGAAAATAAGGAACAAGTTTATCACAGACACTTTACTCTAGGGCCCATGTGGATTCTGGCTCAAGCATCCTTCCCTGTGTCCTGTGTGCAATACCAGATAAAATCTACAGCTACTCTTCCAAACATGTAATAATCCTGTTTAATTTCACTCTTCTGAGCAGCCATTTTGTAGCCTATTTCAGGACTTGTAGAAAAAAACCTTCTTCATTCCAAGTAAAGCAGATCACTTATTTCTGAGTGATGGTTTCTGTTCTCAGATTAGGTACTGTATCCTTAATTGTGCAGTTTGATAAAGGTAGGTGATATCCTCAGGATTTCTCTAACCTTTATTTTAGCACACTCCAGGATAGTAACACTGTAATCAATTAAAGCATGCTGATGGCACGTGGGGAGCCCTAAATCTCCTATTGACAGCTCATCAGGAAAGTCAGCACTTTTTTTTTTTTTGTAATTTTCCATTTAAATGATTCCTTGGCACAAAGCAATCTCAAAGACTCTATGCTGTCTGTTCACTGCCTGTGATCCTGAAATGGAGTTTACAGAATTTTACATGTTTTTATGCATCTTTTATATATCTTCAAATGTCTTGGGTTAGAATTTTTGGTTTTGTTGACCTCACAGAGATAAGCAAGCTCATCTCCAGACAAGAAGACTGTTGGACAAAACACAAAGATGAGCAGTACTCAGTTTTTGTACCACATTCTCCATGTTCAGAGAACTAATGGAAAGTACAATTCACTTCTCAAAAAGAATTTCCTTGCATGGGACCCATCCTATAGCAGTAATTCATAGGCAGATATGCTGTGTGGCTTCAGCTGCCAATCCACTTTGGTGACCAAATCAATTATGTTTAGACTTTCTAAATTGTTAGATAATATCTGCAAAACCAGTAACATATTTTCTTTTCTGTAAATACCACCTGACTTCCTCTGGATCAATGATAAGTTATAGCAAATGTCAAATGAATTAACTGGAAAAAAAACCCGAACCAAACCAAACAAAAAAACCCAACCAACCAAAACCACAACAAAAAAAGCTCCCAAACCAAAAACCTCAACAAAATCTAAATTGTCAAACCCATGAGCAAGGCCCAATAACATAAGAAAAATAGCTGTGATACTTCTTTGTAAACCCTGAACAATATTGCACCGAACACAGTCATGCCCCTATGAGGAAACCTCAGCACTGTCTATCAGAAATACTTGGAAATAACAACTGCTGGTATATTAGATATTTATTAGAAAGTGCTGTGTAGAGAAAGAAAAGAAAGGTGAAGCCTTTTATTAGCAAAGACTCACTTTCCATGCAACTGTAGTGCTGTGACATTTGCAACAAAGCATAAGAACACAATAAATGTGATATACTGAGAGAGCTTTCTGACATACCTTTTCTATCCTTGAACTCTAAACAAGGACTCCTGCCTCCCTCTGCCATTACAGACCCCCTCTAAGTATTAAAATACAGTCATTTCAGATGAATTTAGATCATTGTGGGACAATGAACTGGCATTCTTTGGGAATAGCTGCACCTATTTCAAACTGAGGAATGGGAGCTAGCAATCTGGAGTGTTCACTGAGCCTGGTGGAAAGGTCGGTTCCTTTCTGCTGTAAATGCAAACATTCTACATGCTGCCAAAATTTCATTTTCATTGCTGAAAATAACATTTTAGGCAGATGAGAAGATTTAATTAAGTAAGAAAGAGAAGAAGCTGTTGCAAAGACAAGAGCTGATCCAGTAAGTCCTCTTTAAGACAGAAAACATAATAAAATGGGTTTTTTTAAAAAGTCAAACAAATGTTGAATCATTATTGCTTGTCTTATTATGTCTAATAATTTCTTTAAACCCTTAAACCAGTCAAACTAGTTTCATTAACTCAAAATGGTAACTTTTTGCTTAATATAGCTCCTCCACATTTGGCCTTTTATGCATAGACAGGAAGAGAATAAGATCTTGACCTTAGAATACCCAATCAGTAAGAATGAAAAAACTAGGGTGTAGATGGTACCAAGATTGACCAAAGAGAAAATCATCTGACATCCCTAAGGCTTACTCAGTTGGGGATTGATTGGTTTTGTTTGCTTGTTTCAGTCCAAAGGTACATATTGCATCCACTTCACTAAAACTGGAAGCATCAAACCCAAGCAGGTCTGAAAACTCCAAGGAGCTCCAAAATCTGGTAAACTGAATAAGCTGCATTCTTCCTGGATGAGAGATTAGTTCCATATGATACATTTCCAACAGCACATGTAGGTGTTTTCATCATACCTGGACATACACACTTACAATTAAACCTCATATGAACACAGAGTAATGTAACAATACCTGAGCTCTTTGTGCTTCATCCCATGGAGGGAGGAGAGAAGGTCTAATGGGCATGGTGTTGAAGGAGAATGGCTTTCTGCTTCTTGTTTCAACACTGCTCTTTTCCCCACACATGATTCTGCAAAGGAAGGGAACAGAACATTGTAATAAAAGTTAGATTTGAACACTTGCTCTGAATACATGAGAGATCATCTGTTGTTGGCAGAGAAGTTAAGTTTCTTGTCTTTAGAGAGCATGTTGTACCACAGCTTAAAAAAAACCAGTCAGTATAGGTTACCAAATATCTTTTAAAACAAAAATTTAAAAACTATTTCTGCTCTTCTGGGACAGTAACAGTCTTAGACTGAAGACATGAACAATAGTTTTCCTATGTAATGAAAGCAGAAATTTAACCTAAAAATCAAGATACCGTTTACTTAGAAAAGAAACCTTATTTGTACAACCAAGACTTTCTATCACTTCTTATTATCATTCCTTAAACCCACAGATTTTACAGAAAAATAAATGCAAAGGCAGATTTCTAGCTACTGCAGAATGGATTATCAGGCTCAAGAATACTTACAAATACATTCTTGATTAAAAGGTGTGTTTTGTATTCAAAGTGTGGCTCCTATTGTTATCCGGCTGTACTTAAACTTCAAGATGCTGAAAGCCAAAGTTACAAGATTTGATACTCTGTCCATGATTTTTTGTTCACTCTGTTTTCCAGATTTCTCCCTAGTACAGTTTATTGTGGTGTCACCTTGCTTTACAGCAGTGATTTCACACAAAGATGAGGTCACCAGAGTGAAGCACGAGGATGTGCTTACAGCCTTGCAAGGAAGTATGATATTTATTGTAAACTCCCTCATAAAATCTCCCTCAGATTGGAAAGATCAAATCTAGCAAAATTCTGGCATGTAGCTTCATGTCTGACTTTAGTCACAATCCATGATTGTTGAACAGTTGTTTCTTTTTGAAGATATGTAACAGAGAGAAGGAAAAACCCTGGAGATCACAGAGTATCAACCCTGAATTAACTTTATTGCTTCTGATAGAAAACTCTCCCAGGGTTTTCTAGAAGCTTAATAACTATGACCAACGCAATATTCATGGTGCAACACAAAACATATGACAGTACCAGAGCACACCTCCTCCATGAGTTATCAGGGAAGTAATTAAACAGTTAAATTTTGTTGTTCTTGATGAAACAGTCCCACAAAGATACTTTGATGACCAGCAAATAGGAAAAAAACCTGTCCTGATTCTCTTCCCTTTTTCACTGGTATATGTGTTTTAACTGCTTCTGATGTACAAAAAGACAAAAGCAGTAACTGGACATTTGCAGACTCTGCCTACCACAGTGTATTTAATAAATTTACTGTTGTCCATAATTCTGCTTAGTGAGGACATATGAAAAACTTCAATTCTGGGCAATCTCATCCACACCAGTCTTTCTGGATTATTATCTGCAGTTCTTACTCAATGACTCTCTGTTATTATTATATGCAATATAGTTACACTGAGAAAGATCAATTGGTCCCAATGATCCTATAGAGTCAGAATGTAAAGCATGTAGCTATAGAACTACCACACTTAGTTGCTGCAATAAAGGCAACTAGTGCCAACATTAGTCCACACACTTCAATTTAAATCTCTGAAAGATTCCAAAAATGGTCCAAATATCCTTGCTACTTTGATGTCAACTAGTATCTTTTCTGAGAACTCAGGACATTATTTCAGGAGTTTGCCCAGCTCTTAATCTTACACAATGTCTTCTGTCTGCCTTAATAGCCATGTAATATTTTCTATTTCCAAATAGCTTCCTTTGCTAGCTGTGTCAAATCTCTTAATCAAAACACTCAAAAATATTACTAAATTCTTCAATACCAGGGATTTCTGTTTTACTTTAAAAACATTACCTACAATTATTTACACAGCACTCTGTGACACAAACAAGATGTTATCTGTGAAGCATAGGTTTTACCATGTGAAAATCCATTAAAACAATTTTTCAGAGAACAGCTTAAATTTACTGTTCCCAAGGTAAACTTCTTTGCTATAACATAAAAATGAATTTGTAAAAGCTTCTAAGCAATAATTTACCACCTTGCAAGGTTGGCTTGGTGTACAGTTATGCAGTGGTTCTAGCTGAAACATATTTAATTCCAAACCTACAAGATGACATACTCAATAAGCTTTGTCCTTAACTCTTGTTCTGGAGACAAGGTTACCGAATTCCTGCTACATTTTCAGCTGAATAGAAGGAAAAGTAACATGAAAATAGCAATATCTAGGCACAGATATTAAGAAGAGAGTAACTAAAGGCAAGGTGGATTCTTGGGGTCCTGGACAACCAAGAGATCTGGAAGTTATGACCAGAAGAAGGGTTGTGAGGAAGGTTTTGGTTAAAGTTTCTAATGACCCGTGAACCAACCCCAGGCTAGTGGGAATTCTCTGAAGTGCCCACCACAGAAAAGCATCAAACCTTGATAATCTCAACAAGCTTTCAGAACACCATTGCCCATTCTAGTGATTCCACTGGAAACCTCAATCAGCTTTTGCTTATATTCTGGAAAGCAAATGAGGAGGGAAGGGACATGAGGAAGTGGAGCTTAAGAAGCAGGAAAGCAAACAGAGATCATATTTTAAGAAGCTGTGGAATTTAATGCATAACTTCTGATCCCCTGAAGTTCAGCAGTAACGGTGATTTTGCTGGGGGAGGGAGAAGGAACACAACAAATCTATAAGCACTGTCTCACATGGTGTCATCACAGGCTAGCTGGCAATGAGCAGACAACCTATCTGCATGCACAGCTACCTCAGTCAGGTAACAGCTCTATCTGCTCCTTGACTTTACTGTGGAACCTCCTTGCTGAAATACATCATGGGTCTCTGTAACCCCTAGCGGTAGCTGAGCCCTGCTTTGTACTAGAGTCGAGTTCATCTCACCATGATTTGTTTATCAGCAGAAGAAAAGAGTGTTCACATAGATGTCTGTTCCAGATTAGGGTAATAAAGAAGAATAAAAGCTTGTTCCCTTTCTTCTGGTCTGCAGGAAGCTGAACTGATAGGATATGTTTGGCAAGTTTCTCTGCAGAAATCATAACACAGGCAAATGCAGCGGTTCTTTGAAAACTGCAATCACCTTTGATGAGGGAAGCAGTAAATAACAGAGAATTCCCAGTCTTCTAATTAACATGAGAAATGTTTGACTTTCTTCAGATATGCTGTTTCAATGTGACTAGCAAAATCAGGAGAGGAAGACTGAATAGTTGAATATTCTGACAGTTTAATAGGAATTTATTAGGAGAAAGTACTGCTGCATCATCCAGAGAATTCATCACAGACTGAAAACATAAAAGTGCCCAAGTTCTAACTGTACTCTGGGAGTCAGTTCATTTCTTTATTTCTTCTCTCCCTGCAAATAAACATAATACTTACAACATCCACTTCTAACACAGCTTAACTGGTATATTAGTCTATCAGTTTTGAAGCCCAATGTTCATATACAAGCAATACTAGTACTTGTGTAGCCAGTGGGTTCCTTATCACCATCAGGCAAGCCCTAGCACAACATTTTTGTGTGAATACATACTATTAGAGTAGGACTACAGTCTGGCCAATGTAAGTGACTAAAAGCTTCACAACAACAATCTGTATAACCTATTTAATGATGTAACCTCATAGGGATGAAGAAATTTTATCTCGAGGCTAAAACACACTAGTTTTTAAATTTTGGGTTTAGTTATAAGAAACCCTCTTCCAAGACAGATTCTGAGATTAAAACACTCAATCTTTTTGATCAATGAAAGGAACAACCTTAGTAACAATATCATAGGAACAGAAGTAAACCAGATTTTAACAGCCTTCTGCTCTGCAGGTTGGTTTTTTTAAAGCCCAACCTACTGCTGTTGACACTGTGGATCAAGGGCAGTCCAAGCAGCACTAACTCTGTATTTTCACCACTATACTAATATCTTGAACAAAGCAATTCTCCTGGAATACACTTTAAGACATTACTACAGTACACAAGCAAGAGAGACAACTATTAGAGGAATATAACTGAAGCATGAGGACAAGCCCTTCAGATCTCCAGGATGTTAAACCTGGACTCCTAATCCAAATCAAGCTCCACAGCTCAGGTCACAACCCAGTTTAGATTTTTCTGTCTTCTAAGCCCTCCCCATAAACACACATGAAAAGCCCAAGACAAAAAACAACTGCAACTGTTCTCTTTCATATCTAAGATATCTCTTGATCCTGTATGCAATTCTTTCAATCTCGCTGGGGTTTGGGTTTTTGGTTGGGTTTCTTTTATTTTTTTGTGTGTGTGTGTGTGTTTGGGGGTTTTTTTGTGGGTTGGGAAGGAGAAGACAACTTCTTTTCTGAATTTCACATAGTAACCTTTCCCACAGCCAGAACTTAGAGTGAATCACAGGTTTAGACTCTGAAGAATATTAGGGATGTCCAAAACAGGGTCATTCAAATCATCAGTCACTCAAGCTCCAACAGCATTAGAGCACTGTATTCTGTTAATTTTGTTAAGTAGCTGGAGCTGCAGGATACAAAATTCACAATATTGAGTCCCTGGCATTAATACAATATTTAAGGGCTACCATGATGGAAAGAGAGAAATAAAAGGCTTTAGACCTCATTTAATGGATAAAAGAAAACTATCTTTAACATTCCAGTTGTATTTGCTTTGTTGTATTGATTACAAAACACAAGATTTTGACTTGAGGTCTGTGATGACATAAATGCTGAGCTCTCAAAATATTTTCAGGAAAAAATCTTCTTTGAGAGAGAGAAGAAAAATATCCTAGGTTTGACCACATTCTTGTAGTTAGGTAAAAGTTAGTTAAAATTCTCATCTGAATTTTTTTTTTTTTTAAACAACTTTGCTATGAGGGTTTAAATGCCAGACTAACCTCTAGCAAAGTTATAAATGAGTAAAAAAAAAATAACTACTTTTTAGAGGGTTTTAGATATTTCTACATTTCTTTTAATTTCATTAAGTTTATAGACATAATTTACATCCAAATGGCAGCTACACCTTTTTCTTTCACAGTTACCACGGAGCTGAGGATCACTGCTACCAAATTAATTCCTTTGTATCAGAGTTTTTAAAAGTGTTATCATGTCTTTCTGTACTATTTAAATTCTTTTTTTTTTGTTATCTTTTCTCTCTCACACACATGCATCCTAGATGTGTGGCCACACACAAATGGTCACATTTATGTTAGTATGCTAGAAGTTAGGAAGTCCAGCCATCAAAGTCAGCACCGTCAGGCTTCAGTAAGGTCAAGATATTACCCAGTGTGCTTGTTAAGTGAATTTCCAAATAGGAATGGACTTATACAAGTTTATGCATGTCTAAGCATTTTGCTAAAGAGGGACCATTAAGCAGGGAAGGAAGGAGTAAAAAGTTTAGGAAGCTTTCAAAATTATAGTTTGTCGAGGTCCCTAATCCTACTAATATAGATAAAATGATACAAAATTATTAATAAAAGATAAAAAATACAGCCCATCCTCAGAAGAAATATGCATTATAGTCAACCAAATTCTTCTTGCAGACAAAGAAATGGAGATTGATTAAAAGGATCCTTTTGCACATCAGTCCTGCTCCCAGTTCCCCAAAGCTCACCACCTGCAATGAGCTGGTGAACAAAACAAACAACCTGCAGAGAGAGGGAAGAGTGGGACTGAGAGAGAAATGCAATTGATGTGACCCTGGCCATGGGTGGGAGGAAGCAAGCCTCAGGCAGTATTAAGGGAAAGGGGTTCTGTCTGGCTGCCCCAAGCCCCTTGTGTTACTGAGGAAATCTTATTTTTAGGAGAAACTACCACCTATCTCTAGAATCTCTCCTTTTTTTTTTTTTTCCTAGGCACAGAAAGCAGGAGACAGCATCCAACTAGTTGCCTCAATAAAAATCAAAGCCATTTATATCTGTGACCACCCCTCAGTATTTCAGCTCAGAAGTTCTTTATTAGTGTGAACCCAAGAAGTTCCTCACAACCCTTAAAACATGAGTTCATCTCTACTGTAAAACAACAGGTCATAGTTACAACTACAGTCACAAACAGATTTTAACCCAGCCTTGAATATATAATGGCACAAGGTATTTAAGGATGAGTTTGCTAGTCCTTGCCTAAGTTTGAGAGCTTATTGCTGATGACCATAATCACATTTCAAACTGCTCACAATTGTGTTTAAGAGTTGCAAATTCAAAATAACCTACCTGAAGCTTCCCTTAAAAACTTCAGCATAGAAATTACTTAGTTTAAACTTCTTCACTAAATAAGATCTATCTTCTTATTTCCACAAATAGGCTTAGTAACTGGAACATTATTGTTCCTGGTCAGAAAGGTAAGGTGTTCTGCACTGCTCAGTTTCCCAAGCTTGCTTTGCTATATTTCCACACTTTATTGCTATGTAATGATCTTCTAAAGGGAAATGTTCAGATTGCTTAAAGGCTCTGAGCTTAGTACACTTTCTTCCCTCTTTAGTTATAAATAAATACATACCAGGGTGGCAGCTGTTAAAGGAGGTGCCAGGTACATAAATCAAACAGACAGAGCCTAGAGGGGAAAAGGGCTCAAATGATAAATAATTACCAATTCTACAGAGCTTGATTACTGCAGAAGTAATGGCTGAAGAAAACAAGCCCAGGATGAAAGCAGACACCTGAGCTGGGGAGGGAGGCAATTTCAGCTTCACTGCCTGAGCAGCCCTCCAGTGCTGTGTCCCAGTGGGAGGATGTTGGGCTCCATCCTTCTGCCCAGGAGGAGACAGGCAAGAGATCCCTGCATTTCCCTCAGAACCCTTTGATGCCAGGGACCTCATTTCAGTCATCTGCAGACTGGGTGTTTAATAGCCTGCAAAGCTCTAGAAAGTTTGTTTCTGGGTGGCAGTTATTTCATGGATTTTTTTCATACCACTCTTATTGCTCAGGTAGCCAAACTCTCTCCACTTAACACGTTAAAAGGCCCAACATCTTAACTGACTCATAATTGTGGTTCAGTCTCTGTTGGAGCAAATTAACTCTTATAACTTCCTTTTCTGAGGCATGGAAGTTACCAGTTATTTTCTCCCCACCTTCTTTTTATTCTCTGTTAAAGAAATAATCTTGCAATAAATATTGATAAAGATAAAATTGTTTTCTACTCCATGATTTAATGGGAACACATTTTCTAGTCAGTTCTTCAGCATTTTAGACTTATCCCAGTGATAATTTATTGTAATTGCTGAATTAAATCAAAGCACATCTTTCCAAATGTAACATTTTTATACACTGTTAGAAGCATAATATTTTAGCTTTAAAGGAATGAATCTGAAGCATTTGATTTCACTTGGCTTTCCCAATACTGAACCAATAAAGTGAAATTATGAGACTAAGAATAGTTTTAGGCAAGAAGGGCTCCGAATAACCCAGATGTGTTGTAAGACAACAAACAGCTAAAAAGGATGGGTGGAATTGCTGATCTTAAAAGACAATACCAGAATTCAAGAATATGACTCTAGAAACTTTGGCTACTAAACAAGCAACAGGATTTTCAGAAGCAATTAATACTAATAAGCAATTAATCAGCTTTTTCACTTCAGAGTGCTTGTTCAGATTCTTTAACCCAACCATTAGGTATTATGCTCTTGAGCAAAATTCTAGGGAAAGATGGTGAGGGATGGCTGGTAAAGCTGGATGTATCAGGTCACATGAGGATGTATAATTAGCCCAAATTAATGTTATTGCAGATAATCATACAGTCAGTGGATCATGAACTTTATGTCAAAGTTTAGCAAGTGTACTGATTTTCATGCGTGTGATGCCACAGCCATGGATGAAAGACAGGATCACATCTTTTGAATGTGAAATAAGTCACACAAAACCTCCCAAGCACACAGATAAATTTGAACTATGCTTCATCAAACAAGCAATTAAAGCTCAGGACTATAATTCAGTTATAATTCAGAGATATGAGGGTGAAATGCCCCAAAGTAGTGAGTTAGAGAAGGGCTCAGGAGCTGCCAGGAGCAAAAGAATAGACTGCTACAATGAGAGCCATGTCCAAGAGTCTGGTAACCAAAACCAGGGACTTCCATTTTCTCTCATGAAAGATGTTCTGCAGAAGGAAAAACCAAAAATACTGAAAGACAAATAAATACTTAATGAGTCTACATAAGAGTCTGAAATTTTCAGCACATTTATTTGTAGAGCTCCCTAGCCTTAAAAGATGCAGTGCCAAGGTTATCAGCAAAGCCTGGTGCAAACTTTGTGATCTCTAACTGGCACCAGAGTAAATCCATCTGCTGGAACATCTTGTTGCATCTCTCTACTACTACATTCATTTCCAACACCTATTCAGAGACATTACTGACATCCCAGCAGCCCCTTTTGCATTAAGTTGTAAATGTAGACTTTTTTACTAGTGTCTTCATAGATATTTGAGTATCCAACATAAAATATTCCATTACAAAGGGGAAAGCTAATAAGAAGCTATAACACAGCACAGCAAGGGCAATGATCGGGCAAACAGAAAGAATTATGAAAGATATATAAATAAATTTGCTTTTTCACTCTGCAAGGTTACAGCACATACATGCATATGATCTATAATTCTCCCATTTGCAGCACTGACTGCAACATTTACTGATCTGTGTTACTACTGCACTCATTTTAGGCAAGATGAGCTAAACTGATACCCATTACAGATAAAGAATAGTCTATGTGACAAAGATCCAGAGACTTGTCATATATTTTGATACAGTTTTGTTAATGCTGGACTGATAGAGTTTTTACTTCACAGGAATGAATTCCAGTAAAGACACTTCCTGTGGTGCTTTGCCTTGAGTCTCAGCAGAATGGGAATCTTTGCAACCACATAAGGATTTTATGAGAGATGACTACAGGAATATGCACACATATATAGTTAAAGGAGAGCTAAAGAAAAGTAGCCTCATGGTAGCCCCAAATTCTGATGAGGTTTAAACACTAATGTGTCCCTGTATGCCATAAAAAAACAGACAGAAAAATATCTTCCCAGAATGAGCCAATACATTTCTAATTGTCTTTAAATATTAGACACCTTTTTAAAGCTCAACCATGCTTAGTCAGTACTTTTCCATGGGAGAAAAAAAAAAAGTGTCCAGCATTGATATAATGCAGTAATTTGGAGCCTCACAGTACTGAAGCCCTGGACAACATGTGCCATAGAACAGGCCTTGAAACCCCTGCTTCCATTATCCCTTACGCCAGAATTTACAGCAGGAACATTATAGGATTGGCAATGAGCCTCCAGCTCCTCTATATGTTTTCATCCCAAATGCCCCCAGATTGACTTGCACACAAGTAGCTGGTGGGACAGAAATTATTCTGTACTATAATGAACCAAACAGCATCAACTGTTCCATACAATAAAGTAAGAAGTCAGGAAAAAAAAATCATAGCAAGTTTTCCAGAGGTGTAAAAGTCTAAATTCCTCCCAAGTCAGAGTTACACCCAAAGGTAATTTGGTCAAAATCAACATTCTGAAGTTCAATAGTAATTCCTGCTATGATTTTTTAATTGAAAGGAAATTCAAGCAGGCACAACCTGTGAGTGAGAAGTGAAATGAATCTATTAATTTCCAGCACAACTAACTGGAGGAGCCATATTATCCTGAAGGCAGCCTGCCGACTCGGGAAGGGTCGGAAGTAAATAAATCATATATGACTGTGATAAATGATCAGTGCAGGATGTGTCAGAGTGCAGGTCTGATCAGCCATCACGCTGAAATGCACTGAACTACCATGGGAGGTTTGGGGGCCTGCAAATATGCAATAGGCTCTTGTTAGTGTCAGAACTGGGAAAATGATTTGCCATGAATTAATACAGAAGCAGAGCTTAGCCCACGTCACAGTTCTGAGCAATGAAAAAGCAGGGAGTGTGTTATATTAATATGCTTGCTGATGTTGTCCTACTCTCTTTCCCTAGAATTGTAAATTCCAGTAATTTTTCCTGTGTTTACCTATTAACAATATTTCATGAATGGTTTAACTCAAGACACTTCATTTACTTTATTCTCAAAGTCCCAATGCCTTATGGCAGTGTTAACAAAAATTCATACTGAGAACACTTTCAATCCAAAATAAAACATCTTTAGGATAGACTGTGTATCAGAAAGAGCTATTTACTACAGGAATGGATCCCCCTTCTTTTATATCCCTAACCTCAGTCATGTTTGTGTCACGTTTTGGATCTCTGTCATACATTATACACCCTTGACAGGTGCAGCGACTCTCAATTCCATGCTTGAAGGTACGTGTAGAAAACCTGGTTTGCTTAGGATTTTTATTAAAAAGAGATTAACAAGAAAAGCTCTCAGACCAGAAAAAAACAAAAAGCATCAATTTAAACACTGAAAAGATGCCAAACAGGTGACACTTCTCAAAATCCACATAAACATCAGTAACAAAACTAGACTACAAACTGTGTTGACTTGAGTAAATCACGGGACAGATTAGCCCAATGGCAGCTCTACCGCACTTGGCCTGGGGCAGGACTCACCATCCTGAGGACTACGTGCAATTGCAGTGTGCACCCACTGATGTGGGTGCCACAGATTCTGGTCTATAGCACCAGGTCAGGTGTGCTGTAGTGTCATGCATAAGAGCACTTGGTGCAGGAGATGTGAGATTCAGGGAGACTGAGAAGAGTCTGAGTTGCAGATGGGGTTAGACTTCCCAGTCTGCAGTCCTCAAGACAAGTTTTGCCAAATGCAGTAGCCAGAGACTAAAGCCACGGGACCACGACTGTTCAGTGCAAACTCATTGCTACTCTAGTAGCATACCTTAGTTGACATATTCAATCTCTTCTCAGTCTCAAGTCTTCCTATACATCTACAAATTCTCCTTCTCACTTCTCTAAGCTTGCCTGTGAGCTAAGACTAACAACACAGGACAGTATTCCTAAGGCTGCACAGGAAATATATTTAATAGCAGTCCTCATCTGACCTTGGCAAATTCAGCCTCACTATGAGGCTCCCATTTCTGCTTCTCTGACACTGAATGTAAGCCAAGTCTAATGGCAATGCCAGAGATAAAAGCCTACACAGGTAATAACTGTACTCCTCCCATGGGCTTTACATTGATTCTTTTCAGAACACTAATTCTAAGTAACATCATGTGTTTCAGAAGAAGAAAATAAATCAAATCCTCTAACAGAGAGGGTCAAAGTAACTATGGTTTGTGGCTTTTTTCCACCTGTAGTTACGCAATCAGGTGATGTCCAAGGCTAAGACTGTACAGAGGATGTGTCTAGGAGTAACCCATACTTGACTCTCCAAAGTGTCTCTGAGCTCTTTTTTTTTCCTACAGAGCTCCCATGTTCTCTTCTCTGAACCTTAAACCTAACTATAGGCTGAACCGAAGCCACACAACACTGCAGTGCTCTCAGTGAAGGAGCACATAGGCAGCACTTCAGCTGGTGGAAACAGCCACCCATCAGATACACTCTTCCTGCATTACTCAGTTTTCTCCTTCTCGAACACCAAATCTCACTCCAGGTTGAGACAATAGCCATGGGACTCCCCAGCCCCTGAACCTAATTGTTTCATAGAGCGCTCTAGTTGCACTCTTGTTTTGCTGCAGTAGCATCTTCTGCTCCCTGCTCTTGGTAGGTATCTGAGATTTATTCTTCTCAGAAGCATCACTCTGGTCTCATCCCCAAGTGCAGCCTGAGCCCCAGGCTAGCAACTCAACCAGTTTAATCAGTGTTGAGTGTGCAGTTCCACTAACAGCTGTCAAATTGCCTTGGCAGCCCTTCTGAACCCCACTGTTACTGCCTGTCCTGGATCGCTATTTTTCAGCACGTTACTTACTGGCTTCTGTTGTTCTTTTTGCCTGATGGGCATCTCAAAAGGGAAGCACTAAGTCCTTCCTTTTCTAAACATTGTGATGCTGAGCAGGTTATTGGCACATACACTGTGGCTGTCTGCCTCAGGAATCCTTGCCAAAAGATAATTAATTCACAAAGATTCTACTGATGTGACTCAATAATCTTCTCATGGGGGTGCACCTTCTTGGGACTCTGGAAGGATCAACTCTTGGTTAACATCTGAATACAGCCATAATATCTTACTTCATGATAACAGTTGAATGATTTTGTGTTTTTATTTTTAATGATGTGAGAATACACATATAGCCTGTTAAAATTACACTTTCAACCAACTTTTTTTAGGATAGTAGACAAAGAACCACAAACAGATCCATAGATCTGTCAAGGTGTCTTCTTGATTAATAATGCTCTAGACTAAATTTTCTCTACAGTCTATCAAACTTACTATTATCACTTGATTGTAAATTTCTCCCGTCACTTTGATATTATTGGCAACATGAGAAAGGGCCATAAAATTAATTGAAATCTTAATTATGAGGATTCTTCCTTGCATTTGTGATTAGAGAAAGCAGTTGGTTATCATAATTCCCCTTAAAATAAAGAAACAAACAAAAAGACAATACTACAAGGAAGAGAGTTACCTAGAAAAAGATGGGAAAAGACAAAGGATTTGATTTTTGTGGTAGATATGTGGGCACATAGAGCTGTATATCTTGTAGAATCAGTTAATGTGAATGCATTACCCATTTGACAAGACGTGGCATAAAACAAAGGTATTAATCCATTTGTCTTAGATGCTATCACTGATAGTGGGCTTGGTTTATGTTCCACATATCCCTGAAGTTCCCAAATATTTAGACCTGAGGTACTGAAATGTATGAAATGTATCAGAGAAAACAACATCCCAAACCTTTCCTTCTAAGGTAGTACGAAAGGGGGGGTTTAATCCTTTTGGGAACAAAGCAGACAGTCAAAAACCATCAGAACATTTTTTCTAGCATTTCCCACCTAGGCAAAAAATTGAAAATGCTACAACAAATAGTTTTACCATCTCCTGTGACCAAATTGAAAGTCTCATTACTCTCAACACTGGCTAAAACTATCATTTTTAGATGCTAGTGATAACATGAGAACCTCAGTTTTCATTATTAGAAAAGAAAAAGATTTCTCAGCTGTCATATTGAGTACAGAACTATAACGACATGATCAATGGCTAAAAAAAATGAGAAAAGTCATTATTTAAAATAAAATTGTGACTTTGATGAAGAATATTAATATTAAATAGATATTAAATATTGCTTAAGAACACTGGAATGAATCCTCTAATGCATTCTCCAATATTCAACAAGTAACAACAGAAGAGTTAAAACTGCACAGAAATCATAAAATGCCAGAGACTGGCTGGAGGTAGGAGGAAAGCTACCCCTAGGGTTTGGGGTTCCTGCAGCAGCTGGGGATTTGGGAGGCAAAATTTCCATACTGTCTCCAACTGCACCCCTTTTGCATAGAAGAGAAGAAATCTGCAACAGGTATGGCTTTATGAGCTAGACAACATTTCTATCCATCCCACATGCAAGTTTAAGCTTTAACTCAACACTGACACACAACAAACTGCTCCCTTAATAGCACAAGGCACAGCACCACATCACATCATCTGCCTGATCCTAATTCGTCTTCCGCTACGTGCAGGGTTTGGTGTTTCAGAGTTAGATGGTGGGGGGACAAAAATATCTAACTCTAGAACTCCAAGAGGTAAAACAGTTTGTTCCTCATTTATTCAAGCATACACTGCATACCTCAAAAGCTTAATACAATGTACTGTGGTGCAGACAAATGGAATTTCAGTCTCTTGAAATCCCACTGGTAACACCAACCTGCTGAGTGCCCAAGGATTCGTATCCCACACTCAATTTTCTCCTTCTAGCAGCATACATTCTGTTATATAATCCTGTCTATGCACTTGCCAAAACAATAGCAAGATGAAACCCCATTGTACGTTGCCAGGATGATGTCAAGGTGAAATGCTGCTTGTAAGTCATGTTTCCCTTTTGCATCAGCCTGACAACAGAAAGGATGAGGAGCAAGTGCCGAGATGAAAATTGAAGTGAAGGGTTTACCAACAATTAAGAAAATGTGTTCAATTGTCATTTTGTACAACACTGTACACACAGAGACAGATCTCAGTGACTGAAAGGAAGCACCAAATTCACAGCACCAGCCACCCCCTAACAATATACCCTGCTCCAAACCTTTTTGGGTTCACAGGCCACTAACTAATATTCAGCTAAGAGGCTTTAGAAATGTAGATTAATGTTTCATGCTCTAGGGAACAAGCTTATCACCAACTGTGTTGAAAACTTTTTTCCCCTCTAGGGAACAGAATTACATAATCAGCTAAGTACATTAGGGTTTCTTAGCTCTTTCTAAGCCCTTGGTAGAGGCAACCAGCAACAACATTTATTGGGGTAGGTGGAAAAGTTGTCATTGTTAGAATGCCAACTACCCACCAGTATGGTACAAAATAAATATAGTAGCAGCACTCCAGTCATGCTACTCTTATTCCATTTAATTTCATCCATTAAAAAGCACCACCTCTCTTCTCTATGTGCTCCTTGACAATTGTCAAATGACCATGAAACAGACCATGCTTGCAATCACACACCCCAGTGCTTCCCCAAACAACCAGCAAACCCAAGAGCAAAAGCATATTTCAAGACTCCTACCAGCACCCTCCCTTTGTCATACAGGGATGGAAAACAGAAAGAGAATTAGGTTCCAAAGCAACATTCATTATTACAGGCATATCTTAGAGGAGATACGGCTACTGCAGCCAATTCATGTTGCAACTTAAACTGAACGTGCAGCCATGTGATGAGAGATATAATGAGATTTTTAACAGAGGGCTGCATCTGAGTGTTTGACAAAAAAAGATTCAGCTGGGGTACAATGAACTGTTACTTATTTCCATTTGAGTTTAGCAAAGGTTGTCCTACACAACTGTGAAACAATTTTACACTTTTTAAATGTATTAGCTTTGAACTGAAACAGTAAATAAACTATTTATTTGGATTTATTTTTTAGTAACTCAAAATGGATTAACAGGGGTGTATAGAGAGTATACCACAACAGAACAATGTTTTGATGGCAGGCTAATGGGATTGCAAAGGGTTATTTTGCTGGAGAGGATGTTTTCAGATGCTTTCTCTCTAATGAAGGTTTTGTTCCTCACTTACAAAGTGTTTTTTGCTTTTCTTTTTCACCCTTGTTTTTCTTCTTCCTTTAAACAAGTCAGGGAAAGGTGAATTGCCTTGGAGAACCGTGTTGCCATTGGACTAAATTAAACCTTAAAAGATCAAAGCTTTCAAAATCATGCTGAGATCAAACTAGGATCTTTGGAGGACTTAGAGGGAAGGAAATGCAGCAATCTTCAGCATTTGTCTGCAAACATCTTGCTTTTCAGCTGCTGAAAACATGCAGGAGGACTGTACTAAGGAAAAAAACCAATCTTCGGTGATAGCAGAGCAGTTTTTAGAGAAATCAATCTTTCCTGAGAACAGGTGAAATTCACCTCTGTTCCAAGAGTACACAGGTCTTGTCCTGGCCATGCAAGCTGTTCATTTAATTCTCTAATGGCTCTGTGGTTGTGCTATAAATTTTAACCCATGTGACCTTCTAAATCTCTTTTCCACACCAAAGTTTGCCAAGAATAAAAGAATGATAAAAGAATGTTAAAATAACAGTTTTAAAAATAATGTTCCACAGCAGTACAAAAAACTGTTACAAGCCTAATGTCTGTTACCTTTAGGTAGCCAAAAATCCAGTGACTAAAGTGTCCTTTAGTGGACTATGGGGCCTAAAATGATTTTTCTGAGGTTTGATAACTGTCTGCCTCCTCTCCTAGTAGTGGTGCCCCTCCCAGGCAGCCAAGATAACCCTTGACCTTCCTGACCAAACCAAAAGGTCAGGTGTCCATTTGGTCAGCTTTGAATTCAGTGACTTCAGCAAGGTCAAGCCATGCTTGTTTTAAAATGAGTGACTAGGTTTTAATACACGAAAGATTTAGTCATATAAACAGGAGCTGCCTGCCTGGAAAGATGAAACTACCAAGCTTATAACAATTCATTTTTATTGTTATTATACCTGGAAACTCTCGTCTCAAAACTAAAGAGGGATGTATCCTTGGGCAGGCACAGGAGATAGAGAAACCTTTCATGCCTCTGACTTCCAGCCCTTCCTATCAGTGCTTGAAAGTAGCAACTACTGATTCTTGCCCTGATGGCTTTGTGCATCTGCTGGCAGCCAGGTTTCAACTCATGCTGTTGAACTGCTTATCACACATCAGATGAGGTCCCTCCGGGCTGCCAGCCCTGCTTACTGCCGTTCCAGCCATCATATTTCTGATAACCAACACCAGGCACCACATTCAGCAATACCTTCGCAGCAGCCCCTCTCACAGCACAGCTTTTACTGGCCTTCAGAGATCTTGGGATGATATGTCCCAGAGCCATCCCTGCCACCAGCAGCAGGTTAAGCATCTAGAAGTATATGGATCTGCTTGTGGTAGCACTGCCCTAGCCTGCCCACGGGCCACGCTGAGGCCAGTCCCTTGTTGGTGAGGCAACCTCATAGATACCGGGAGATGCTTGGCTGTACCTTGAGCATCAGCCACCTGCAGGTCCCCATCAAAGTGCTGGGTTTGGGGACATGGAGTGCCAGGTGGCCATTAGGCCCTGAGGTAATTAGAACAGGCCTATCTGGAGCAGGAGTTCCTGCCACTACTTGAGGACATTGGTGGCGCCCAGTCACTGGAGAGGGAGGACCCTGGAGAGCCCTGGGCCCCAGAACACACACTCACCAGTGGGACATTACAGAAAGGCAACAGCTGTTTGGGGTTTTTCCACAGGACCAGTTTGGGTTTATATTCTCTTTTCCCTGGTGCCAGAGCACTGGCACTGTCAGAAAGCTGGTTTCACCTGCAGTAAAAAGGGATTTCACCTACAGCAATTCCTTCTATACTTGACAGGCTAAGTAGAATTGCTATGTCCCTTTTAAGGTTGTGACTGTGATGATTAAACCTTCCTTATCAAGCTCATTGCCTCTCAGCAAGGTACCAAGGATAACACCTGTCATATATTTTTTTCAACTTGCAAACTAACAGCAGATCCAAACAAACAAAAATACCTCAACAACCAAACAAACCCCTCATTTTCCAGTGTGAATATTTAAAACCAATTTTCTCTGGGATTTCCTTTAAAGAAATGGTGATGGCAAACATTCCTGGGACTATGACAATTCTTCACAATATTGAGGGAAAAGAAGTGCAAGGTGAAATACATTCATTAAAGCCCTCAACTTTTGATTATCTAGTACTGACCATCGACTTCAACCATTTACAAGTAATTATTTAGACTAACATAAAAAAAGATAAATCTGACAATTTGTATTGGGAAAAAATACCATCTTCATCAAATTATTTCAGCAATATACTCAGTGAATTTAAATTACCACAAAATTCAATACTATATATGGAACAATCACATTTTACAACACTCTAGCATATGTTCTAAAAGGAATTCAGAGTTCTAGTAACATCAATAAAGAATTAAAAGCATATGTGGTCTTTCAAACAGCAATTCACTTAACCATGTTAAGAACAGGACAGTAGTTACAAAATTATGCTATCTCATAAAGTCATAAATTTTATATTGACCAGATCTAATCACAACTTAATTCAAAATAATTCTGTCAGGTTGAAGTTGTTTCATTTCCAGAATGTTTTCATGTCACTTTAAGAACAACATCTAAATGAAGTATCCTCCACAAGCAAAGTAGAAATCCACATTATCTGTAGCAGAATACTGGGAGGGTGGCAGGGGGTGGGGAACAACTGGACCAGCTCAGTATTTCTGAGATTTCAGCAGCTATTTATTCTTCTGATCCAAAGCCATCATTACATTTTATTACAATGAATCCACAAATGAGTCCAACAGGATGATAACTCCGAGTAGCATTCATGCATCAATGCTACTGCAAAGCAGGATGAGAAATTATTCAACATACAAAAACCAAGATATTGAGCATCTAAAAAGAGAAAAAAGCAGGCTGAGCCTGGGATTGTCTCACTGGCCTATTAAGCAGATAGCAAGACAAACAGGAAGAAGTAAAACCGACCCAGAAACTGCTAAGAAATGGCAGCCATATTCTTACATATACACATGGAAGCACTGTTATCAACAGCAAAGAAAACACACCTTACACCCCCAAATGTTGATTTGTCAAACTAGAAAAGCAGAAGAGACTGTTCTGATTTTCAAGGAAGATTTGCATTGCTTCAAAATGGAGACACCCCTCTCTGCACTTCCACAAAACTCCTGAGGTACCCAACAGATCATGTTTTCCTTCCACCCACCACTTACAAAATGATTCAATTTCTGCAACAGAACACGTAGCAGAATTCTCTTTTGCAGCATCACCTCCAAATACAAATGATTGAGCTCTCTAGAACACATTGTCAAATCCAAATCACAAATAAAAGTCGTATTGCATTTTACACAAATCCAAGTTTCTGAATTCCCTAAGCAGCTTTCACTGATGTTAAGAATAGTGAAACTTGCAACACTGGACAGGACTTCAGCAACCACCTTTGGGAAAAATCAAGCTAAGCCAATAAACACATGCATAGTACATTTGATGTGAACATGAACACGTCCGTCCACCAATGTCATCAACTCCTCAGCAGCCTTAAAATTAAATCTGGGTCCAAAGCATTTTCTGGATTAGGCCTTCTCTCCTTTCTTTATTAGAATGGGACAGTGGCTATAAGCCAGCAGAAACTCTAGTGATAAAGTAGAAGACATAAAGTTGGAGAGAGATGTGATAAAATTCACTTCTATACATGAGGAAATGACTTCCATAACTCATTCCAGGCTTTACTTCTTGTGAATAGCATAGCACTGTAAAAAAAGCATACTCTGTATCATTTCTAGATGCACACTACACTGACTGCTTACTAGTTTTAATTTGACAAAGCAGGGAGCATTCTGAAGGTATTTTTCCCTTTTGTTTCATTATCTTCACTGGATGTTTTTTTTCTTTTGGAGTGAAAAAGGGAATACAGAAAAGCAAAAAAAAAAGTTTCACACGTAAGACAGATCTACTGAAGAGGCAAAATTCACATTGCAATTTTTCTTCTGTTCAGCAGGCTGGATGGATGATCTACCTTTCTTTCAACTTGCCTTTGCTGGAGGCAAGAATAGTGACAGTATGTTATAGGACTAGCTAAGGTGCAGAGCAGCTGGATTCCCCAGCCTTCTATAAAAAGCCCAACAGGATGAATTTTGTTAAGGTCTTAAACTATCAATTACCTTTACATAGCTCTTGCAACATTGACTGCTGAGATATATAATCTGGAGAAAGTTCTGCTGGCCAAATATACATTCTCCATTTTACTGTATCGTGTAGCTGTCAAAGAAGTATCTATCCAGATCTTTGAAACACAAAGCTGGGAACAGATTTTTATGGGATGCACGAAATCCCAAGGCCACAGTGACTTTGAGTTAGCTGGGGGTCATTAATTATTTGTCATCCCCTTGTATTAGGTACTTCTAGAACAGAGAATAAACTGACTCCTACCTTAAGGGATCAAGTCTTCACTGACAATAAAGGCACAGAAGACAACTTGAACAAATTTATTTTTGCTATAGAAGTAGTTAGGGACCTCATTCACATTGAAAAGTGGGGTGCTCTGAAAACAAAGCTTTAAAAAAATCTATCAAAACAAAAATCACATAACAAAAAGGAAGAGTTGTATTTCCAGAAAAGGTAATCCCCTGATAAGCATATTCTGCAGTGCTGAACAACAGGCTGTGGTACACAGGCTATGGTACCCAAAACAGTACTGAAGTATAATTGCAGTCTTGGCCATTTGTTAGGTGTATACTATAAGTAAGAAAGGTAAGGAAATCAGACACTAATAACATTCTGATTTAAGCTTGGCTTTTGTGATCAAATGTAAGCAACCCTGATCAATTAATCTTCAGCATCACCATTTACTGCTGCACAGTAGAAATTCCATGATTCTGTGTTGTAAGGCTATCCCATAAAAGTTCAAAGAGACAGAGGAGCTTGGTGTATATCCAGCTTCACTGAAAAATATATGAAGATATGGTGAGATACAAAAGTCCTTCAGTGTCCTTAGTGGAGCTTATAATGTCACAAAGCCTGAACTTTGTCCCCTGGAGACACCTCTGCATCTCCCGTAGAGGACAAGTACGAGAGATGTATTGGTCTAAGTGCTGTTGGCTAGATGTGCCTGCACCGTAAAGTACAATTCCGTGGAACTAACAACAATAACTTGCAGTTATAGGTACCCATTATACCAGAAGCCAGAGAACAACTCAAAATCATCAGGATTCCAGACAGCTTAAAATGATTTGAATCCTCTGCTGGTCTGCATGAAAAGTCTCATTTTATACTTTAGATGTTCCACAATAAGCAGTTTCTGAACAACAAGGAGAGAAAAAATTCTGCACCAGTCTCTAACCTAGCATTGCCTTTTAGGCAATGACGCTGCAGAGACAAACCTAACTCAGCTGGCAATGGAACACACAACAGCACTAAGCTGCTCCCATCCTCCGCCTAGCCAATAACAAGGAAGAGAAGTTCCTTCACGGATGCACAGCAAATCATCAAAAGCACACATAATGAAAATAAAATCCAGCCATAACAGCCTATTCTCTGTTAATGAAAATTTCATGTATAATTACTTGCATGATCAAAATCCCATTGGTTTTAATGGGAGTCTCTGAATATGTAAATGTCCTCTAATCACCTTCACGACACGCATGTACGTGTGTATAAGAAGACACATTACCAGAATTTCATTGTGGGTATAAAGACAATGTTAACAGAAATTGATTTCCTTTTCTGTTTAGTGTGCTGACAGTGAAATCATCATCATTCAGATTAAATTTCCCCATAACTATCTTAATAAAAAACATTTCTTTTCATCACCCACAAACGTGAGGAGTTAGGTCAATGTAAACCAAAGGAATCAGTTGCTTGAAACCTGTGCCATGTTTCTAAGGACTAGGACATAGTTGTTCATGAGATTCCCTTTTAAATGAGTTTATCCTACAAAAAAATGGTTTTAAAACATATTTTCAGTCTTGTTCTTCATATTTCATCACATTCTGTACCAGTGCTGAAAAGAGTATGATTTTATTTTTAATTAATGTTCCTTACATCACCTGACACACTCTTAACTATTCATCTTAAAAAGCTCCTTCCAGCATCTGGTGGTCAGTTATAGCTCCCAGAGCTTTTTAAAGTCAACAATAAAAGCAGTTGTTAAGGCAGTGAATTGACAACTGTTAATTTTCACTTCTTGTTTTTGATTTATCCATTCTTAAAACTGTTTTGAAATGAACATCAGTGCAGCTCAGAGGAGCTAGGTTCTGGCTGTCTCACCTGCAGCTGTTAGAAGCAACTTTCTATTAAAATACTAACTGAATAAAGTTTAACTGTGACAGTGTTTGCCTGGACTGAAAGAACAACTCCATAGGTTACGCCATACTACTTCATTCACTCAGATCTCCAGCACCAGCTGGAGGAAGCACTCTGGCACACTGATCAGGGAGACTGTTTCGCATGCACCATCCTCTCTGAGCATTGCCCAGGCAAAGTTCACTAGGAAGAAGTACACGACAAACAAAGGCATCCCAATTACTTTTCTTGGATAGCATCTTGAACATTATCTCATAATTCCTTAAATGAGTAATTTATTTTGCTGTGCTGATCATGGATAGTTTTTTATTAAATTTTGATATGGATTTTTATATAATTCAGTCCAATAAAACTTAAGCTTTCTTCTTGCAAGAACAGAATTACAACTCTGTGAAGCTGCCTCTTGCTTCCACAGCAATTTTTTAACATGCAGATGCAAAGTGTCCAAGAAAGGTACCATGTTGAACTGTTTTCTATTATATTGTCAATGAGCATGACTATATCCCCCATGGAGATCTTTCATAGCCAACCAGACTTCCTGTCCATGCAGGAATAAAAATGAAAAGTTTGTCAAGCTGGACACACTAGAAGCTTTTGCTGTCATGTTTGCAATCTACATTTCAATTTGAAATAAGAATTCCTTGTGAGCTGTGGGGGTTTTTGTGGGTATATTCCCTCTCCCCCCCATATATCACACTCTAAGACACAGCACTAAATTACACTGATTCATTATTCCTATTAAAACAAAAAAATAAGCTAAAATTGCTTAGCAAACCAAACGATTGCAAAGAGTAAATTTAAACAGTAAAATAGGGAGCACGTTGGGTAAATGTTATTTCCCTGAACAAGGAAGGCTTTTGGCATAGTGCTTAACTTGAATACAACAAAAGGCAATTTAATTCAGTAATACAGCTGGATGAAAAATGGAGACCTCAGGTTTAATAAGGAGGGGAAAAAAGACAAGCATATATCATCCAAAAGGATAATTATGAGAAACTATTTTGTATGATCCAGCTAAATCAAAGCTTTTAATGCTTTCTTACTCCTGTCAAAAGAGGGAGATTTAGTGCTTTAAAAATGGGGATTTTGCAGACTCCACTGCCAAGAAAAAATGATTTGTCCCTTGATAAATTACTATTGGGTTTTCTACTTGAAAAAAAATACACTTACATTGAAATAAATGCCAAGGAATGGCTAGAGAATTTATATTATTCACTCGTATCTGTCACTGGATTGGTTGAAAAGCGACAGCGCTATTAAAAATGTCTTCTTGCTTCTAGACATAATGGCACAAAGGGGCCATGTGAGTCTTTCCTGAATGGGAAGGATATGTATACAAAAATAAATAGTAAGCAAATCTTTATTCCCTTCCACCATCCTGACCTACTAGGCTCTAAAGAGAGACTGTGTGTGTGTGTGTGTTTGTGTACATTTTGCCAACTCCAATGAAAACTCCCCTCCCACTGGGATGGAAATCACCCATTTATTTTCCTAAGGTTTTTCAAGGACTCTTAAATAAATCCTAGAAAAAAGTTCCCTCTTCTGAAAGAGGGGAAAAAAGATACAGGCATATATGACATATCTACAGGGATGTTACCTTGAGAGCTGCAATGCAGTAAAAGCAATTTTACCCCAAAGAAACCCCTCTAGGGGTCTGTTCTGTGCTTTTTGGCTGGAGTAGCTCACTCTCTTCTCTTTTTGCCCAGCCCCTGGACAAGAACTGTATGTGTCATCAAGGAAAAGAACTAGGCAGTCACAAGACATGAGGAAGAGTGAGGAACATTCACTGGGGAACAGCCTTCTCTGTGGGCAGCTAGCCTAGGGGTTGTGTGGGGATTAGAAGAATGTCACTGCACAGGCCCTGTTACTTTCAAGCCTGCAGATGACAGTGCCTGGTAGTCACTCAGGTTGCTAAGGAAGAAAAGCCTGTGTGCATCGCAACTTGGCTGGAGACGGGCATGTTCCCAGCAGACTGCAGCCCTGTGCTGTAAGTGCTAGTTGCTGCTGACAAGCTGCTCCCCCATGGGTACCAAAAGCTATCTGAGCTCTTACCTGTCAAGCTTCAATCCTTCAAAAACTAAGGTCCCATTTGCCAAGAAAGTGACCTCCTTCTTGTCACCAAAGCAAAGGCACAATTTACAGAGTGCATGCAGACAGCAAACAAAAACCGAGCAGTTAATGAAATCGGGGTGCCAATCTGCATGGTTAATAGAGACACAGGTTTGCAGGAATGGGGGATGAGCTGTACTCAGCAGAATCATAATGATTGGAAAAAACTTCTAAGATCAAGTCCATTCAACTCTAACATATTCATCACTAAACCATACCCCCAAGCACCACATCTACATGTTTCTTGAACACTTCCAGGGATGGTGATTCCACCACTTCCCTGTCCAGCCTGTGCCAATGCCTGATAACCATCTCAGGGAAGAAAGTCTCCTAAATATTCAGTCCCTAATCTGAACCTTCCCTGGCACAACTTGAAGCCATTTCTTTCCTTGTCTCATCACTTGTTACCTGGGAGAAGAGACGGAGCCCCACACCACTACAACTTCCTTTCAGGTAGCAGTAGAGAGAGGTAAGCACTTAAGTTTAAGTACTTAAATAAGTGCTTTTCATTAGAGTCTGAGAGGTTACCAAAAATGGTTATTCTGTTCCATCTAAAAGGTTTTCTGTTTTTTGGTTAATTTTAACACAAGTTTCTATCAACACACAAGAGATCCTGTGCTTATTTAGGAATAGACCTAGATATTTATCTATCTTCCCAGAGAAAGATCAGTTACACATTTTCATGGAAACCCATAAAAATGTTTCTTTGGGCCCTGAACAACTTCTACGCCTACTAATCAAATTAGTATCAGTGAGAGAGTTCTGAATGTACAGTAACAATCTCAAAGCAAGAATCAGAGTTCTGCACAAAGTTGTATTTCATTGCAATCATTCTACATTCAAAATGCACAGAAGTAGTTGGAAAGAAATAAGTTTGTGAGGAGTTTGAGTAGTTTTTAAGGTGGAGTGCTTACTCTATAAAATCTTTGCAGCACAAACTTCTTTCTTCTCTATCCACAGGAACCTACCAGCACGGGACCCCATTTGTGAGGCAAGCATTTAGAAACTGCTGTCAAGACAACAGCAAAAAGAAATTCTAGCATTAAAAGACAGATTAGTAAAAAAAAATCCATCTGAAAAAGGAAATCAATATGTCTGGAAACCATAACTACAAATTAGCCAAAGTTAGAGGAATTTTATGCAGTAATTTCAAAACCATCTGGCTTACAAAGCCTTAAAGTACCTACTGTTTAAAACCATATGGGGCAATGCCACCAAACCCGACCTCCAGAACTTTAAGTGTATTTTATATAGTTATGTAAGATTACCCCAGGTCCTAGGGCAATACAAATTTCATTTTTACTCTTTCTGCCATAAAAACCCCAAGATGATTTCACTAAAAAGCTGCTATTTGCTCCAGGGTTCGTCTCACTTTGAAATGCAGGAAAAAATATTTCCTTTTTGTTTTCACTTCAGAAAGTGCAGTTCACTTTTGCAGTTCAGTAAATGCAGCATTTGTTAAAATCCAGTGGGTTATAATAGTATCCAAACCTCTCTTGGTAAAAAAAATAAATATAAAAGTTAGTAAAAGTCACAAAAAGTAGGAATCATTGCCACTCTGATGCCTCTACTCCTTTCCATATGGATTATGCTAAGAAAACAACAAAAAAGAAGAAAATAGCAAAATTTCAATCTATATCTTTCTTGTGATAAGGGCTTCTCATAGAATTCATAATTATATCATCCCCAGCCATTTATCTTAAGTCAATAATCCCACAGCTCTTCTAAAACTGGCATTTTGCAAATACACTACAGAAGCTACTTGAGGCAGTAATTTATTTTCAAATAACATCTTTATGTTATCCTTTGGCATGCAGGCTTTAGTGGATTGTTTATCTATGAAAAATGGATGTAGTAGAAAGTTTACCTCCCCAAACAAGTTTTGTTGGAAATACAAGTTTCTTCCTAGAAAATTCAGTTCTAATCACTAATTAGCATGCAAATACGAATAGTACACAGAGAAACAAAAGAATAAATAGGGCTTAAAGCAGAATAATCCTACCAGAGGTTTTTTCTAATGTAGTGATTTCATGTTCCCAAATCTTTGAAGAATTAAGGAATGAGGCAACTCATTGTTTCCCTGTCTTTTGCAGGTGTTCACTTGCAGTAGTTATTCCTTAGAACTACTTCCAAAGAAACATCCATCACTATTAGAGCCAGCAACTCCTTTCAACCAAGCAGTTACAGCTTTGGGAGAAGACACTTCAACAGCACACACCATAATGTGATTTATTTGTTGGAAGGTGATGAGGGAAAAATAAACAATTTTTAATCGCTAGGATAATTAACCTCTAGAAGCTCTCTAAGATGAGGTAAAGTCTCAATCCCTCAGTATCTTTAACAACTGAAGAGAAAAGAGGAGAGAATATGGCCTTCAGAGAAATTATGAGATAGAGTCTCTTGGTCCATGCCACTGCAGATCAGTGTCTCATTCACATACTCTCCTGGCTGCAGCAGTAACTCTAAACCCACTTCCTTGCAGCCCTTTATGTACCAAGAGTGACAAGATTAGTATCACCATAAAGCTTCTTCAATTATGGGAGCTCTGGGTCCCCTAGGGGCTGGCTATCAACATGCTAAAGACACCCTAACAGGTGAACCCTATGGGTGCACGAGTTAAAGGAGGAGACTGAGGCCTCAGGAAGGCTGTTCCCAGGGGCCCCTGAAGATGTGATTGGTACCAAAGATCAGAGAACTCCCCTGCATGAGATCCCTGGTGGTGAGTTTATGTACAGAGCTCACAGCACCTCTGAGACACATTTTGATCCACACATCATTAAAACAAATCAGGTGATGATTGCACTCTCAATTTAGTGATCTCTGCTGGAATTTATGGGACTGGAGAACATTTTCAGTTCAAAGATGTTTAATCTTCAAATCTCTTCCCCTTTGGTCCTAACCTGTTCTGTCTGCTAACAGTCAGGACAAAGGATAAATCCACCAAATCAAAATGGTCTTCTAAAGCTATCTTTGCCAAAGGAGTTCAGAACAGAGGACACCGTCAGAGTTTCTCCCTTACAATCCAAGATCAATTCCATGGGCCAAATCCTCAGCCAACATAAATCAGTGCAACTTCATTCAGATAAAGTTGACAGGATTTTATACTACCTGTGGAACTGGTCCTAACCATTTGTGAGTTCCCCAGTTTCGGGAGATTCTTTAATGTCTGCAAAGGCCCCTAATGAAAAATAGCCAATAAACACCACAAAATGCACCTCCTTGTAAATCTTCCTTCAAACATGCTAATAATCTAGCCTGATACACACGCAAACAGAGTAATCAATTAAAGCAGGCTAGAGATACAGGTTTACAAGAAGAGGTAGAAGATACAGAATGCATTCACAGGTCTACCACTTACCCTATATTTTACAAATTATAGCCCTGTAAATTTTTCTGGACTGTTTATACAACATGCAAAAAAGGCAGACTGTGCATAAAGTAGCCAGTGAGAATTTCCTCATTTCTATACCCATTAGCTGAAAGTATACAAGCAATTCTCAGCCTTGTATTTTAGGTTATAAATCTGCTCCCTCTGTTCCTTGGGCAAATTAAAAGCTATATATCTTTTGTCAAAGTCTTTCTGACACAGAGCTCCTACCTTCACAGCCTAAGGCTAGCTGTGTGTCTAGGAAAATTATACACAATAGGCAGTGACAGCCATTGAGTCTAGCATTTAGGCACTAGTCAACATATTTTTATACATGTAAAAATCATTCTAGCTTATAACTTGAGCACAATTTATACATATTTTAAAAGATTACAGGAGTATGAAAGAAGAAAATGCTTTCAAAAGGATAGGAAGGTGGTCCAAATGTGATATCCTAGCAATCTTTAAAACTATGCTGCATTAAGCATATGCACTAACCTCTGCATTACACTAATACAAACTACACTACCAAAACCATAAAGCACAAAAAAAATGCATTAACTGTTGCCATGCTCCAGTTTCTGATGAATGTGTGGGCACTGCTTTTGATTTCAGCTGAATGTGCAAACAGTATATGTGTATAATTAAAAGCCTACCAAATGATGTTGTTTGGGACCATCAGCTTTGTCATGGATCACAGCAATGGCTTGTCTGGTTAGATTGAAGTATTATGGCCTTGAAATGAGGCACTGCAAAATGGCAATACTTCAGATGCCCCACATCAATTGCTGCATTGTGGAAAGTTTACTAAGCAAGGGGATCCTACACTTTCAAAAGCTGTAAGAAGCTTGCAAAGAAGTAATTTTTACTATAAGACAGAAATACTTCTAAAAAATTGAGGGTTTCATCTAATTATTTGTTCGACAACTACGCTGCTCTGCCCAAGGCTGTAGCTCTTCATAGTGCATGTTTCTTGTTCTCTTACACTGCAAGTAACCCTTGTTTCATACTTTTTTCTGAAACACTACTTGCCCTCCTTAGGCCTCTTTGGTTTATAGCTGCCATTTTCACAATGTCATATCTCTTACACTGTGATCAGAGGTGTTCATCTTTTCCCTTTCCTGAGCGATACTGTTGTCATATAATTTACTTCCTCAGTTATTTGGACTGGAAAAGCTGGAAGGCCTGTCTTCTTTACAGTTAACACACAACCATGATCTGAAAAGAGCTGGTAGATTTGATCTGCAATTTCCATTTATTGTCCATTTTGAAATAAATACAAAGTAATGTTACTATCCAAAAATGCCTCTTATTCTCATTTTTGAACACATGGTTTATATTCCTAAGGAGAGTGCTATACTTTCCAACTGTCATCTTGTCTCAGCAGCTTCAGGATCTTTTATGAGTCATTCATTTTTTTCCGTCTCAATGTTGACAATGGTAGTCAAACTTGAGGATGTGATGCTACAGTCATCTCATTTAAAGCAGCACTACAGGAAGGAAAGTCCTATCTCATCTAAGAACAGAAGTTCTCTATGGAATAAAACCTGACAGAACAAAACATTAGAACTCTCTGCAAAAAAGAGTCCTGTGGCAGGACATGGTCACAAAAAAGGAAACTTCATGTTCCTTTGAGTTTCCACAGTAGGTAAGTACATGTCCAGGTCTTGCCAGTCCTAAACTGCTTACAGACTCTTATTGTGTATTTTGCACCAATTCAATTTCAAATCCCCAAGTCTGATTTAATTAGAAAGGCAACACAATCCAGGAAAGCAATCCTGCATCTGAAACCGCTACACTGCGTAACTGAAGTAGAGAATGTTTGTTGGGGTCTCAGAACATATAAACTACCAAGCATCGCTAGCACTTCTGAATGGATGACAGCTTCCCTATAGAACTGAATAGCAAACTTTTAACAGTGTACTTCTCAAATAAATGGGTTTCCATGGGCCCAGCCTGTAGCTGGCACAGCTCTGACAAAAGTCATTACCACACCTGCAGGGACGTGTATGCTTCTGCCAACACTTGCACCAGCAGAACAGCTCTTAAACAAATGGATATATCCAGCAAGGATGTGTGCATCTGCAGCCCCAGAAAATCCACATACTGCAATCCAGCATTTGTTTCTGAACACCTCTGCATAGACAGATGGAAAACTTAGTTTGGTTTACCAAAAACCCAGTTATTATTGACTGTTGCATCTTGTGCTATGCTGGCAGAACTTCAGGCATTCTTTGCAGAGGCAGCATTTCCTAATAACTACATTTCTGTTGGTGTTGCTCAGTGCCTCACACTGCTAACAAGTCCTCATTACCTGTTAGCGCACCTGCCTTGTAACTTCGCTTGTCTGAGCCATACTTTGTGTTTTCAGCAAACTTATTGATCTTGGTAGGAAGATTTAAGTAATGAAATATTGCTCTGTGTGAGAAAGACTATTAGACTGCAATCCCAAGCAAACAGAAATTGTTCTTTTTAAGTTGCCTGAAATGAAAAGCACCACAAGGCTGGCAGATCTGCATGCATTGTTACTTTAAATTATATACACACCACATCTTAATAGAAGAAATTATATGCTCCCTAGCTGACAAATTTCACAGTTAGAAATAGATGTTAAAACTGTTTTCAAATAACAAATTGACAATCTAACTCCTGCCTTCCATATGTACACACTCCTTAAAAGCACAACCAGAAGGGGGAGTACCAAATTTGATTTATTATAATCCACTGCTTACAGGATTTGCAATTTCATTTTTAATCACTCAATTGAGAGAAGTATTTTCTTCCAATTTCCTTTTAAACTTCTGCTAGAGGTCACAGAAATGAAGATATAGCAAATGCACAGAAGACATTTATACATTTTAACTGCATTTTAAAAATAAACCATATTTGTGCTCCTAAATAGCTTCCCAATTTTCAAATGTTTTTCTCTAAAAACCTGCAATCCACATTCACATACAGAAAAGGTACATGTCTGCAGTGTGAGTTTACTAACTTTGAAACCTCCAAAGTAGAAAGGCTGTCAGATACTGTATTATAAAATACCAGGGCAGCAGCTATCTTTATGGAATTATTTCAGCTTCAGAATACTGGTAAAAGGGTAAATAAACTTTAGAAGAATTATAGTGTACTGAATAGCTTTCAAAGGAATTTGAACACACCTCTCAAGCAGCTAGGTAGAGTGGCTGTGGATTCTTGCAGTTCCACAACTTTGCATTTACTGTGGCTTCAGTGGTTCAAAGCACTCCTCAATGGCAGATACAAACAAAAAGTCATGACAGTCATCCCAACTTCCTGCAGCCTCAAGTACAGAAACCTGGAACTGAAACCAAAGCTCAAAGTGCTAGCATACCTATCAACTCCTCTGAACATCCCTCTCCCCTTTTTTAATTCTTTCATATCTGGCTATAAATGAGACATTCTTCCCTTGTCAAGAATGGAAAGTTTCCTGGTATAAGTTTGTTCTTCAGTGTACTGCTATTAGAACACTAGTCTTCTCCCCCATTTTTTGCCAAAAAGCAAGCATTTTTTCCATGGAAAACATAGCCCTCATAAGCTCCATAGAATGGTGATGAAATTGAAAGCTCAGTTTTTAGAAAATGAATGTTGAAAGCTAAGGAACAAGGAGTGTAAGGGATAGGGCTAAAAATCCAGGGCTGGTGGCTTATTTGTTTACTTGACTGCAAGGTTTTCAAGAATGCAAGACTTTTTCATTTAGGCTGTGGCCTTCCTTTGAATTTAGAAAGAACTCTCCAAAATAACTCTCAAATATTTAGAGATGGAAGAACAGCAGTGGTGTCTCTTTGAAATTATAACCATATTATAGCTTTCTCTATATAGAAGTCTTTCTATAAACATTTTCTTCTCTGAATTCAGAACTCACAAACAGGAGTCTCTCTCCCACAATGTGCTACCATCAGTTGCTTCTATGACAGAGAAGCCTTTGAGCCTTTGGAACATCATGAGGTTTACAACCTGACCAGGAAGCCTGCTCCATAGAGCAGAATATCAACATGAAAAGGTACTCCATAGAGCAGAATATCAACATGAAGCAAATAAAACAAAAACATAACATTTGTTTTGACATTAAGCTAGAAACTGTTGGGTTTGGAAATGTGTTCAGAAATGAGGTATTCCAAATTTGTTGGTATTTCTGACTAAGTATTTCCAGAAAGGGACAAGATTTTGTACTACTGCCATGTCTTCTGCAGGATTTTACAGGCAAGCAGCACCAACAGGATTCATCTCTCAGAAGCTAGAGCATATGAGAGTGTAAGGACCAGGTATTACAGCAAATAAGCATATCAAATTAATTTCTTATGTGGATTGAACACCAAAGAGACAGTCTTTTCCTCAGAGAAGCTGGGAATGGGAGTAAAGAGACTGTATAAACTCAACCTTGCAGATGAAAAGTCCAAGGAATAGAAGGAAAAAGAACCTCAAACATTTTCACCCACACTGGCACAGGAAGCCTGTACCAGAGGCAAAAATAGAGAGCTCAAAATCACCATCTCACAGTTCAGCACCACTACCAGTTTCCTAAGCAGTTACATAAAAATAGCACCTTTTGCTGTCTTCACATTTTTACCTGCTATTACTTACATAGATTAGATTTTAACATGTTCTCTAATAGCAACTTAAAAGATGTTATTTTCACATTTTAAATATCTTCTATTCTTAACTAATATTCATTCTTAAGCAGTCAAAAGGAGCCATTTTAGCCAGTTAGGGCCTCAAACATGTTTAACATAACAAGTAGAAACAGTTTCTCTGAACATCATGTTATTATCACTTAAGAATAAGCTAACTATAAAAGGGAAAGAAAAAAAAAAGGGGGGGGGGGAAATAGGGGATGAAATTCACTCCCCCCTCTTTCTACCAGTCCTGCTTTTCTCCTGCTTCCATATTTTAACTTGCATGAAATGGGCTCAAACAAAGCTGGGGAATCAGACTCTCACACAATCAACAATTAAGAAATGACAATTTGTACTTAAGCACTCTAAAATTAATAGACTACAACTGAAATGAAAGGCAGAAATTGTTTTAAGCTAAATGCAACACATTCTTAGGAAGATACTTGTCTTCCTTGCAGCTGGAAATGAAAAGGCATTTCTTTATTTCTGATAAATTAAGATATATTAATATTAATGAAGTGATTCATCAATGCCAATGGAATTCACTGTAAATGTTTAGAGATGTTATTAAGTGGACTCAACAAAGGAATTTTCTGATTTTTCCAAGAACTAAGTCTGGTCAAAAATTTTTCAGGATTTGGTTTCCTATAGAAATATACCAACTTATTTTAGAACTTTGCACATATAACTAAATGTAGGTTTGGATTTACCTTCAAACATCACGTAATTCTATTTAAGTGAATTAATCTGGATTTGCATGACCTCTTCACAAGGTAAGGCCACTACGTTTTCTTTGGTGACATTAACAAGGCTGCTATGAGAATCCTGTTGTAAAAGCAGAGCTCTCCAGGACATCTTGTTGGTAGAGCATCAGGCACATCTTTACCTACATAACAGACAGCCAAACATAGGTGCTTGCATCTACCTAAATAAGGGTGAACAGAAATATTTAGTGCTCACAAAGTGCTATATATTCAAACCTGTCCATAAACTTAAGCAGTCAAACACTGCACTGCACAATTATAATCACACTAGCATGAGGAAAAGAGCCTTCTCCAGAAGAAAAATGAGGCCAAAAGAAACAAATCCTTTTGTGACACCATAGGAATTCTCTATTTTCTGACATCAATCATTTACATGAAACCTTGATATAATTCAGTACCATTAATAATTTTGTTCTTGTTTAATAGCTATCCATATACCTCAACCAAAAAGTTCTTTGCTTGGTTAAAAATGTGCTACCTACTAACTAAACCAGTCAGAACCTATCATACAGCTGAATTAAAAAGAAGAGCTTTGTTAAAACAACATCAATCTTTGCTTCTTTGTGATTCAAAGACTGATTTAGATTGAAATGCTGAACAGTTATGATTAATTAGTGAGGAGAAAACAGATTCAGGTTCTATAATATTACTAATAGTAATGCAAGACTTTAATGTGAACTCATAGGCACTATCCATTAATTCATATTTATACTTAATATAACAACACATCCTGGATTACAAAATGATTATTTGCTCCATAAGATCTGCATAGAAATACTCCAGAATGAAAGCAACAATGCACTCGAATCATAATTCTTGTTAGAAGACGAAAGGAAAACAGGGGACTGAGGTACATACTGTTATTTCCAGATCTATTTGAAGAACAAAGAATAGTAAGCTTTCCTCTGTCCTGCTGAAGTCCAGAAAAGAACACCAGAGCAGGCAATTAGTTTAGGGAGCAATTATCTTCCCTGAATGTCTTTACATGAGGGAACTGTGAGACAAGACTTAGAAAAAAATCAGACTTTGATAAAGGTCAGTGACATATAACCTGTTTTGGCAACCACTTGTCAAATATTAGAATGGTTTAAAACACATTGAAGCAGCTCAGCAAACGTGCTGACAGGAGTGCTTTAAACAATGTGCTCACTTATTCTTCAAAGATAACTCTGAATTTAACACTGCCTATACTGACATTAAATCAGGTGTGGGAGAACAAGGATAGAAGCAATATGCCTTCCCCCTGAGTTTAAGGGGTTACTGACATAGATGTGGCCTGCCATCTCTATGCCATTGGAGCTGTTGTGCAGTCAGAGACTCCAGGCTCCATTCTTCTCTACTCTTAACACAGGTATGACACAGGCATATCAGTGTACAGGAAGAGGAGTGACTCCTTGCATGCACCTCAGCAGCTGGAAAGCTTTCAGAAGGAGTTCTGCAGCACACTGCACAGCCCACTATCAAGCATCTTTATTTTGTTCTGCATTGAATCACAATTTTGTTCCCTGGAGAGTCTCCCTTCTAGATCCCCATGTAAAGATATGTGCTGTTTGGGGTCAGATTTGAAATGTTTGACCCACCTGCTGTTCAAAAGCTACACAGGCTGCATTCCCCCCACCAGTTCTGCCATTGTATGATTTTATCTGTGCTAGTGGTGGAGGCTGATTGAACATCAGGAGGGAGAGAGAACATTCTATAAAACTGCAGGCAGAAAAGGTTTGCCAATTATTTTTCTTCTCATGACTTTTAGGATGCACAGATTCCTTTTGGCAGTTCCCCTTGTTTTGTGCCCATAAAATAAGTTTAATGGCTGGATTTTCTTTAAGATAATCAGAGGCTGTATAATTTATGCATCTGAATAGCATTGTAGCCAGATGTAATTTTGCTTGAAGTTTCAGCATTACAGTTAGTAATGACTCTGCTGGCTGTGTTTTGTAGAATGTGCAATTTATTTAACAGTTGACTGAGCACTGACCCCATATAATAAACCATAATCAAAACGTGGGAAAAATTAAAAACCAAAAAGAAATCTGTGCCTTCTGGGAAACACACAGCCTTCAAGTGGACAGGGTATGGAAGCAATCTCTGCAAATGACAGGTAACTAACATGGTCTTTAAAGTTTATAGCACAGACGAACTAGCCAATCAAAGATTTAGCTGAATTAAGGTTTGAAACAGTCTCTCAGTAACAGCAATGGCTTGAGGCATTTGTTTTGTCAGTCTTTGTTGATAGCCAACTCAAGACCCTTTCCCTGATTTGCAAGAGTTGATTGTTCTCTGATCAGACAAGAGAAATATCAGAGGGCATCCTGTGCTTCCAGAGAGTAGAGGGACCTTAAGGGGGAGAAACATTAAATTTCAATTACTGGCTATTTCTGCCATGGCTTCACAAAGAGTAATAGAGCAATGTCAAATCAGAAACTATGTCTTTCTGAAGCACACTGTGGTATACACATAAAGATATGCCTTGTTTTTCCAGAGCAACCCCTCCCCACTCTGCCAGGCTGCCCCAACCTTCCCCAGGCTCTTGCCCACCCTGCAAAATCCTTCCTTGCCTCCCCGGTCCCTGCTCGTGTCCTGCTCACCTCTTCCAGTAGATCTCACACCAGACCCACAACGTTCTTTTTGGGTCGTTACCTTATTCTGTTCTCCCTGTTTATAATGAGGTTTGCAGTTAATCCAGCTTTTTAGCCCACCCACTGAGTGATGTTTAATAAACTGTATTCTTCATTAACATTTCCTTCTCAAGCATTATAGATGATTAATGGTGATAGAGAAATACAGTGTCATCAGCACAAACCGATGATTTATGGTGATAAAGAAAACTGCATCATCAGCATTAAAAAATAAGAAGTTATTTGAAGAACTAAAGTTAACATGGGAAGGAGCAGATCCAGAATTTGCAGTAACTTCAGTTTCTCTCTGCTGCATTCATGTATGACCCCATTTAGGCCCATTGAAATAACAAGTGTGATTGTGATGTACAGATTTCTGGGTCCCCAACAGGTACGGTAAAACCTATTTAGGGCACTGCACTGCAACAGCAGCATTCCAAAACACACAGAGAAGATGGTTTTCTGTCAAACTCCTCTACACTGCTGGTGAATCCTAACTGTATTCTTAAGCCAATTTAGATGAGAGGTCATTATTACATACAACTTGCAGCAGGCTACACCACAGTTTATGTGCCATATGGGTTACAAAGAGCCATGAAAGATTTCCTTTTAAAGCACTCAAAAGGCTGAAATGATTTCTCAGCTTGTTGCCATTTACACTAGTAATCCAACTGGATTAATAGTCTTTCTAACAAAGTTTAAAAATGGTAACACAATTGAAGACAGTGTCCCAAGACAGCAACTCAGCATTGGATAAACATAAAAATCTGTGAAAATGTTCTGCAACCTGGCACACAGTCAGAGCACACTTGATCCAGTGTGGGACATGCATTCAGAGCTACAAAGCTGCAAGGTCTGTGCAACTACTCAAAGTTTCTCAGTTCAGTGAAAAATTTCTGAAGAAAAAAGATCCTACTGGTTGCAAAAAAGATGACAAAGTAAAAACAAAGCTTATTAATTCAACAGTCCTTTAGAAATGGGCACCTGACACTCCAGATTCTCTGCAACAGTGGTGGGCTACATGGCATGGTAGCTGGTTCACATCTAGGACACAAAGGAAATCTAACACCAGTTTTGTAAAAAAATTCCATTAGTCTTTGTCTTCAACCAAAAGTCACTAATTAATAATAAAACAAAACAAATAACCCCCCCTACAACAACAACAAAAACCCCACAAAACAAAACCCCCATACCTTTCAAGAAGTCTCATTATCTAAAGATAGATCTTGGTCTGAAGGCCCCTTCTCTCTCAGTAAAGAGTTTTAAAGTTATTCAGTTATTTTCAGAATATTTCAGCCATTCAAACTATTCTTCTAGGTTTGCAGAAGAATTTCTATTTGCTGTTCCTTCCCTGATCTTTAAGGTCCCTTCCAGCTCCTAACATCCTGTGATTCTGTGATTAATTTTCAAAATTGACTATCTTGATTTCAACACTACTAAAAAAGTCATGTAGAGAAATAATGGAAAAGAATGGTTCCAGTGCTGCATTCCATAAATCTTTCCCCAACTTTAAACACCTTTATTTACAGCTACAATATTTTTGACCTTAATGCTGTTTCTAAGCCTTTCAACCATCAACAGTAAACTACCGTGAGATCTTCCTCCTGCATATTCTTAGTATCCAGATACAACAGCCACTTCAAGAGGAAAGAGAAACCTGAAACAAGATCTCCTCTCTTACAAAGTGAAAACACCATGATTTTATCTTCATCATTAACACTGCACATTTAAAGCTACAGCCTAAAGATGCAGTAGTTGCACTTATGTAAAAACATGCAAAATGGAGACAAAGAAACAGGGATTCTTCTTGCCTCTCTGCTCAGGTACAAGCCCACAGGTAAAAGCTTTTCCTGAGAAGAGAAGGACTACATTGAAAGCAATGACCATCACACATCAGTTCCCTATGTGCAGATGTGCCTCTCCATAATGTCAGCAAACATGTTTTAAATCAAACAAAAACATATCCTAGGCTTTTTATATATGTGATTTTGCATTTCACACAAACACACAGAGCAACTGATTTGCTCTACTGACACAAATTTCAGGACTGTCCATCCAAGTGAAGCAGAAGTCAGGTCCTTTCTACCAAGGTGCAGAAGAGCTCCCTGAATAGACAGGTAAGTTCATGACATCCATCAATTACATGAGGGGAAGGGGGGTAAGAATTACCAATTATTTTCCGTATATCTGTCTTTAAACTTGAAAAAACTTGCTTTGATTACATCCATAGTGTTTTAAACCAGAATAGTACTGAAAACAGAGGTTTCTAAATGAATAATGGAAAAAGTGTGCACACAGAAGATCATTAATTCACTCCAAGAGTACACAACTGCACAGCCTATACAGACTCAGGGAAAAGCAACATATCAGGTTGCTTCTGCCCACAACAAAATGAACCACGTTTACAGACTATGAACTGATTTGTAGAAATCACTTTGTGAACTGCTTTGAACAAGAAATTAAGCTCCATCCTCTGCCCCACTGTTTCATGGACTCTCTGGGGTGAGCCAATGTTCTTAACTATTTTTTTCCAAGTTGAGTTAAAATAGACTGTCCCAAAAATACTGCTTTCACAGGTGAAGTGGAAAGGAAAAAGACTAGAGGCTGAATCTACTTATTTCTTATTCAGCTGGGAAAGGCAGGATTGTTTTACTCTGCCTATCACACTTGCTGGCTGTTTTCTTTTTCAACTGTGAAAGTAGTTACAGTAACAGCAATTCAGTTCTTGTTCCTCAGACTATGTAGAGATTTGTTTAGGCTTGGATAAATGCCCAAAACAAACTCCCAACTACTCCAGTTCTATTGAGTCTCTGAAAAGGCACTACAATGTATCTTTTCAGAATTTAGGTCTTTTTATTTTAGTCTCAGATGAAAGCACACAGAGCTAAACAAGGTGAAAGGGAGGAAAGTGATCTGAAGTTACACAGAGATAAAGGATGGTTCATTTAGAGCCTGGCTGGAGTTCTGGACCAATAACCATCATAAATTTGGCTTTGGGAGAAGTTTTATAACAAATAAAATATTTTCATCTTAAATTTGGTGCAAAACTTAAGCAAAAACCCATAACTCAAACTTTAAAAATAAGAAATGTCTTAATAGTGTTCTAAAATACTAATATGACACTTTGCTTTTTCTTCATGGGCCACTTTTCAGTAAAGATTCTCAGTAGATGATCTCAGCATCCCCATTGCTAAACTGTGTACCAATGCCATGCAAATGGCACATGAGGCAGTAGCAAGCTGGCAAGCAGAGTAGTGTATCATGATCACAAGCCATCACTCCAGTATCAATCACTCTACAAACATGAAGAAAAAATACCTTGTTCTCATTAATAAACATGAGCTTGTTTTCAGATGAAATCACCCCTTATTGCCTCAAAATGACTTTCTATGAGATCTGGATTGCTGTTTAGGTTAGGAGGCATGTTCCATTTTGTAAAAGGTATGTATTTGCATTGTGATTACTTACATTTAAAACAGCTGAACTCCAAAAGAGAACAAGCTTCCAGGAACATTCACTCATTACTAATGTTCATTCATACTTCATAAAAGTTCAGTTCATTGTTGTACATCTTTCAGGTTCACTTTCTACAAAATATCAGAATGGTCACTTCTCCAGAATTTAAATTATCTACTGCTGTGCAAGAGGATAATAAAATCCCCCCTCTTCACTTACATACCTCTGCAATAGTGCTCACAAAGAGGAGAGACCTGTCTCCCCAGAAAACCTGTTCAAGCACACGTGATGGAAATGGAATAAAATGCTCTGATATAGCACAGGTTGGGATTAAAAAATCTCTTTAATAACCTCCTCTGCTTGAAGCAATTAAAGCAGGTTGAATACAGGTTCCACTGCATCGTTTTCAAGAAGCAGCAACTCAAACAAAATGTGATTAGTCCTGTCTGACACTACAAATCAGCAAATGCAATAATTCATGTTATGCACTTGATGAACTGTCCAAAAATCACAGGAGGGAGTCAAGAACTTGGAAGCTCTTAAAAGATATTTCTGAGCAAGCCAGTCCCACATCTGACTCTGTTTGGTGCAGCTAAGCTCTGTGCAGTCACTGAGCACAGAAGGCTCTTACATTTGATTGTGCTGAGACAGTTTGCTTATATTTGCTCCCAGTTATGTTTATGCCATGACACAAAACAGGGCCAGGAAAAGTGTTTAAGCCTGTGATAGGGCACCCCACTGAACTCTTTTGGTTTGTTGTTTTGGACAGCCCAAGCCCACTGTCTCCAGGCCAAGCTCTCAGGAGCAAGGGCATGAGGAGTCACCTGGTCCTCTTCCTGCTCACAGGAAAAGGAACAACCTTGCTCTTGTAAAAACTGACTTTTTAGAAAGAGCTATGAGACCACACACATTCCCCTTTTTGCTTCTATTCCCCTCCCTTCTTTCAAGCTGGGAGCACCAAATGACAAAACCATAAGGCTGTGTTCACCTCTGCAGTCCAAACCCAACCCATCATAACTTGAGTATCCTCAGGTACCTCCACTGTGCATGCAAAGATGCCAGCAAAGCAGCCCAGGCCTGAAAGCAGCATAACGTCAGTGCACAGTCATCTACTGTGGATGTTTTAGTTTGGGACACCCAAGCTCAGGGGTCTAAGCTGCCCAGTCAATTTTGTCATATGCCTTTCTCTGCTCAATCCCACTCTAATGACTTGCTCTTTTCACATGAGCCCCCATAGGGTTCAGATTAGCAGTGTTATTTGCTTTATATGGAACTCTCCATACCTTCAACTAATGCAGATAATCAAGAATTGTCTGAGCTTCATTTGTAAGAGAACTCAGTATGAAACAGTCAATCAGCTGTACAAATAGAAGAAAAAACCTAGCCATAGCTCTAACATTTTTTTCATTCCTAATAGTTAGTAAACTCAAGTGCAGCATAACCCTCTGGCTGACATTCCAGGAGCTAAAATTTAAAAGAATATGCATCCAGAAAGAGATATTTTTTAACTACTGACTGTGAATCCTTCCAAGTTCTAAATATTGACCAGATAGACTGCAGGGATGCAATGCAATTTTTGGTTCAAGTGAACAATACTGTGAGCATTCCACAAGTCACTGAATGGGCACCAGGAAGAGGGATATTTGCAGGCAAAATGACAGGAAATCCCAACAGTATTAGGTATTTGGTTGATTTGGAAAACCAGATCATTAAAAACTCAGGTGGTTTGAAAGATTTAAATATTAAAAGATGAGAGGAAGAAATCAAATGCAAAGGAAAAAAAGAGCAATTATAGATACTGGAAAGGAACAAGGAAAAGCAGATGCAGTAGTTCAAAATCACACAAAAAGAGAAACAGGGACAGAATGATTTCAGTAAAGAAGAGAAAAATCTGTTTTGTTTTCATTTGAAGCTAATGGAAGAAGGAAGTCCTAAAGGCATTGGAACAGTTTAATTTTCATAGCTGGTCTGGTTGACATTTTCTTTTGAACGCCAGATTAAATAACACACTCAGCTAACAGCATCTTTGCTATAAATGCTACAGGGCTAAGGACCAGATAAGCAGGAGCATTTAAAGGCTTTTTCCCTATGCAAATAAGTGCTGGTACCTACTATCAACACAGGAATATTTTGTGCAAGATGAAAATACAAAATTTGTTGGCTGCTCAAGTCTGTTTTTCAGCTTCCTGATCCTAATGCCAATACCTGACATACATCAGCCTGAGATTTACATATGAGATGACAATTCCAGAGCTGTCCTAAAAAGAGAGGAATAGAAAACTCTAAATACATTTGACTAAGCACATGGCATTATTCATTACCTCCACTATTGTCTGGATTTCTCTGAGTCAGGATGCCTTAACATGAAACATGAACAGATGGATGTCAGTGTTACAATACTAGAAGTTTTTTCACCTGAAGCTCCCATTCTCAAAGGCAAAAAATTAACAAAATTATCAGCTCTTACATTAAGGTCAGACTACAGGCCTTGAAGTCACGAAACAAAACTGGAAACTGTAACTTCAGAAAAGACTCCAAAGGTCAAGGATCATCAAATCTTCACAAGGAAGCAACAAAGACTAAAAATTTAGATGTGTTTTCCAATCTTTATATGTTTGTGTCATGTTTCTGTTACTTAAAGCCTCATTATTTTAACTTGTGAAGTTTGTAACAATATAAAAGTGGACAGTGAGCAATATTTTCTGATTTGAAAGAAAAAAGTAGTAAAAACTAAAGGAAAAAAGGGAACAAAAACCAAACAGAAAATAAGGAGGCCTGGGAGAAGAAGCAACTTTGTGACAGCATGCAAAATGTCATAGCAGTGCTTAAGTGGCACCTTTGGGTGAACCTGTGCCATACATTTGCAGACTGGGGCCAGAAGCACTATACCCTGTACTGCAGATGCCCGATGTTTAAAGCCTGGATGCCACCAAAGCTCTGAAGAAGTTGGTGGATATTCCCTTGGGAAAACAGGTCCATAAAGAGCCAGTTCCAGGGAAAAGGATCTAAATTTTATTACCAATTTTGACTCCAGACAAGTTTTATGCTGTAATATAACAGCTGTAATGTCTGATATATTTGACTTAAAGGACAGAATTGTAATTAAGTTAGAAGCATGCAAAATTGTAGAAAGGACAATTGAAACTGAAGCTTTCAACATTATCATCCAGGTTTTGAGCATTTGAAAGTGAGCTATGAAACACTGGAAAAAAAAATGCATTTAACTTGAGGCCTTTAGTAAATGTCAACCAGGGGAAATGTGACTTAGATTATTAGAGTCAAAGAATATAATCCACAGTAGATCACTTCGGCCCTGGCTAATTACTAAAGGCACCAGTTCATTACACTGCTGTAACTGTATCTAATTCAGTTTGCTCTGCAGTTCATCTGTTATGTCTTTTTTTATGCATTACTGTACTGTCTGTTGCAGTGCACAGTCCACTGTAAAGGTGCTCCTCACTCCCTTCACTTTCATTTAGCAAGTCCAGAAAGGGCAATGGAGGTTTGTTCACTTTTAAGCTGACTTCTAATCAGCAAAAACAAGAAGGAAAAAAAAAAGTGGGGGAGGAAACAGGGATAAACTCACAGCACCTAGGTTGAGTTATTCTCTATAATAAGAGCTAAGAAACTGGAGTTGGTTAATAGGACACCAGTGTCAGATGCAAATTTGAAATTCAGAAGAACAAAGATATTTAACCTATGATCAGACCATTTAAAAGATACATTTCATTATAAAGAGCTATGGAAATTCGTTCCCATGGGATTCTGTTGGCTGTTGAAATTTTACATGGATTCAAGACTTAAGTATATTCATATATTCAGAGAAAAAAAAAAAAAATCTTATCCAGGATTAACAACTACAAGCATCCAAAGATTTGTAAGTCACTGATGACTGGGGAGGTATCTTAACAGTCTTTTTTTATGCTTGTGGATTTTTTTCCTCCCCTCTGTGCTAGATACCTTCTATTAACCAGTGCTGGTTTACTGAACCTTTGGTATGGCTTAATAGTATCACTCAGGCAATCCACTATTCCTCTAATCCACTGTTTCCTAAATTCTCTAAGGTACCCCAAGAGTTTCTGTAGGGCTCAATAACATAGCAACTTCTAAAAACTCCAGTGGTGGAAAACACAGACACAAGCAAGTGCATTCAGCCCAAGAGAAACACCACACTAATTTGTGACAGAGCTGGACCTCTGTCCTGACTACATCTTGAAGCATGGCTTTGTGCAGAACAAAGTGACAGATAAGATAACTTGTTACCCAACATGACTCTCACCACATCACTTGCAAACATGTCCATGATTCTTCACAAATTTTTTAACCTCTGAGAACAGAGGGCAGCAGTCAGAGCCTCTAATTTAGATGAACCCTGGACAGAGCCTTCCTTCCAAAGACAGCTCTGCTTTCTTGTTTTGACTTCAGAAGAAGAACTGCCAAGGCACATTTTCAAAGGGATGGTGTGTATCTAGTTACAGGATCTAGTCTAAGAGGTCATGATCACACCCTGACTCTGCACTCCAAAGACTTGCACATTGTCTATAGATGAGTCTAGATAACATTTTCAGGAACGTGATGGCAAACTCATAAGATACATCTGAGCAAGCTTTAACTTGTACAAGGACTTTAACAGAATCCCCAAGCTGATTGCAAGCTATAGGTTTTAGGCAGCTGATGAGTCTGCTATTGCGTTTTTCCTGCTTTTCAATCTGTATCAGCTACGGGAGGGCAAGCTGAGATATGCCTCCTCACTCTTCAACTGCTCCTTTACCCAATACAGCATAGACACATAGACACTACCTTTATATAGCAGCAAATACATCAAGTCTTCTTGTGCCTCAGAGCCTCTTAATCCAGAGATAAAAAAAGCTGAAAAACCAACTGCATCACACAGAGCAATACTGTAGTGTATTGGGTGTTATCACCTCTTCACTAGAGATCACTTTCATGTCAGTGATCTCTTTTCCTCCTTTTAAGGCTCAAACCGTCACACCAGAGAAGATAAAGAACCAAAGAATATGAAGAAGATCATTTTATAGCCTTATTCTACACCCATCTGCAGTGCTAGGAAGCTAAATGCAAATATTCCTACATGTGGCTGGAACCCAAACCCCTGAATCTCCTGGTGGTGATTTCCACTCCCAGCATCAGCAGAACCATGCCCCACAGCTGCACCCACTCGGATGCCATCAGGCCTCCTGCACGGTCTCTTAAAAGTCCCCAGCACGAGGATAACAACCCTGAAAATGAACTCCCCAGCAGAAGTCTGAGAAAAGCTGTAACCCTCCACACTTAATTCCAAAATACAAAGGAGAAATTAACCTATCTTCATTAATACTCTCCTACTGCATTACACAAGAATAACAAAGACTTAATCACATGCTGATGTTTGTTTTCCCATTCACCTTCCTAAGATTTTCCATGTACGAAGCAAGTCTGCTAGTAACTCATGGAGTTATTGATTGCTGTATATTAAATCAAGCAGAATCATTTGTCCTCCAGGTTCTCCCTTCAACACAGTAGGCAAAGCTCTGTTTTCTAAGGACAAAGCAGTTCAGATGATGAAATAAAGACTTTTTCTTAAGGCAAGGTATAGGAAACACACTGACAGCTGAGGGCTGTGCTGCAAAACTAAAAAGATGTTCAAACCCAGGTGTTCCCATCAGATAGCTCTTCTGCCCATGATCTCAGTTCAGATACCACACATTAGAGAAACTAATTAGTTTATGGGAGTAATTTCTACTGAAATATTGAAAGGCTTATCCATCACCACATACCAAAATAATCCATTTGGAGACAAGAAACTACCTTGCAAATGCACTGGAACACAAACAACAAAAAAAAGAACCGTTCAAGGTAGCTCCTGCATATTGGCAAGGGAAGTAAAAAGCTTAATAAAGAGAGATTAAAATCATTTGTAAGGAGTTTTTCACAGTGCAACATCATCAGCAATTCTTATTGACCAAGGATTCATTGAAGTGATGGTAACCATTTAAAATATTCAGCAGTCTTTGAGCAAAGAGTGTTACTTACAATTATACTTCATCCAGAAGGCTGCCAACCGGTCTAATCATAACTTATATTTAACATATACATTCTTTTCTTTTGAACCCTTACTGTCAAACTACTTGCTATCTTTCTTTTCAACATTTTTTTTGTTTCTAATTCCAAGTGCCAAAACATTTATATTGGGTTTTTTTTCACCATGCCACAGTTGCAGTCTGCTCCCATTGCTCTTCCCTAAAACTGAATGTTTGTGCCTCTGTTATCATGATGTCAAAAAACTGATTTTCAGATTAACTTTCTGCATCAAAAGCCTTGAAAACTTTCAGTTTAGAGTTATGTATCTTTCCATCCAAATAAGGACTGTGGCTTCATTTTCATGTTTCTGCCTATTTTAATGCCCTATTTCATCCTTATTTTTACTTGTGAAACAAATGCAGTATTTTCTTTCAAATGGAGAACTCTCATACTTGCTTTTCAAAACATTCCACTCCTCCTTCAAAACTACCACAACCCTGCAAAATAGTTTGAGTGAGAAGATAACTGTATTTTGGGATGAATAAGTTAGTGTTGTTATTTTTTGCCCAGTTATAATTGTAGTTGCTAGTGGATTTCTGCTTCCTACAGATTTGCATGTGCTAAGACGCTTAACGAGCAGAGGGCATGTGAGCTGGTGCATGTTCTTCCAACAGCCAAAGAGTGGATGTCTGATAAAATACCAAAGAATTCTGCCTTTCCCAATTTGAAAAGCACCCAACTTTTACAAACCCTTACTTACATGAAACAGATATTTTCCCACACGTTTTTCTCATGTCCTTTAGCTGCAACACAGCTGCAGCTTTGCTTCTACATTACAGTGGAATAAGGAAAACTCAGCTGGAAAGCATTAAGCTTCTGAAAATGACTGCAATTACAGGTCAGAGTTAGAAACCTACTGAATACAGGCTACCCTAGAGCCTGCTGGACCTGGATTTGGCACAGTTTTTGACTGATGTCACCTCCTAGCAACGTTTACTTCTCCAAGGTAAAAGGTGAAGAAAACACATTGTCCTTCCATTTTAGCAGATCTAGGTAAAAAGCCTTTTGACACATGGCCCCCTACAAAGAAATTGAATAAAAGTGTAATCTGCTAGAGATATGTTACCACACACTACTACTTGCAAAGGATATTTTTGTTTCTTTTCATTTCTGCTTCATGTGCTTGAATGACTGTCTCACTGCAAAGAATTTTTATCAGAACAGTAAAACTGGGAAAGTCAGTGGCATTTACTTTGCAGCATAGCCCGTGTTCAGGAGCCCAAATGCAACTACAAGGCTAGTGACAAAAAACACACAAATGTCTCCCAAGACCTTTCCTCCCTCCCTGCCTAAAAACTGCAGCCAGTGACAGGTAAGCAGTTGCTTGCCTCCAATGAAAGCAGCTAGCAGCAGAGCAGGTGAAAGGAAAGAAGGGACACAGGATTGCTGTACACTGGATTAAATAAATTGTAAGGGAATGAACAGAGGAGAAGGGAGAGCAAAGCAGGCCAACATCCAGAGGCTCAGCAGTGCAGGGCAGTTCAGAGGCTCATAGCCTTTGATGCCAAGGTTGCTGCACAGCCTCACATAGCATTTGTATGCTCTCACATACCTGTGTAAGTGGGCTGACGACACATGAGGACCAAATCCAAAAAAAGGAACATAAAGCAGTTCTGAAATAACACTTCCCAAAACTTAAAATGTTTTTCCCTGAGGAGTGCCCCCCTCCCTTTCAGTTAGCAGAAATAACAGATAAGAAAGAGAAACAAGGGATGTGGAAAAGAAGGAATTTTGAAACCACACCAGAGAAACTGTGCAGTCACAAATAATTCAACAACTCATACTGTGACACTCTCCCCATTAGCTTTTACACAGCAAGCTTAAAGCTAGTCAAGCTGGGGAGATAGAAAAAACTTTTAAATGCAAAATGGAGAAAGCTTGTTCAACGCATGACTTGGCTGATATCACCCAATCTCTAGACATTCCTATTTTTAGCTGCAAAATAATTTGTATACCAGCCATCTCTTTCCTCTTCAAGAGAATTTTCTAATTACAGATACATGCCAGGAGACAATATTTGAATTTAGTTTAATTTATAAATTACCTTGAAGCAGGTTTGTCCCTGGTGCATTCAAAACATTATCTAAAATTTCGTGTTTTATCCACAGCTGTCAAGTGAGTAATTTCCCTACCTTGAAATATATATAATGTGAAGTGCTGACCCTGAAGAGAAGGGGAAAAAAATTAATCAAAAGATATATCCTCAAGAAAACAGGGATCTGGTGATATTCCTTTCCATCCCATGGAATTATGATAAATTACTGATCCAAACTGTCTCCAGAACTGAGCATATGGGGTGGTAACACCGATTTAACCATTCTGCTATCTGGATAACACTGTGCATGGCATTGTACAATGTACAGAGGAAAAAAGCTGCTCTCTGAAAACCCTTAGTCTCCTCACAGACAATGCCAGCTGAGGGTGAGCAAAGAGGAACTTTATTATCTCGGATTTGCAGAGGCACCCCGAGCACAGAGTGTGTGAGCTGACTGCGCTCTCGAAGCCTCTGCCAAAAGATGAACCTGTTTGCCTCAATCCCAGTGTAACACGTTACCCATAGATCAAGTCTTTCTCGTCCTGTTGACTCTTTGAGCCCATCCCATATGGACGTGCTTCTGTGTGACCTGGTATAGAGAATCCTGCTCTGGCAAGGGGGTTGGACTAGATGATCTTTCCAGGTCCCTTCCAACTCCTAACATTCTGTGATTCTGTGATGTGTAGGATCTTTATTTTTCCTCCTCCTCTCCATATCCTTCAAACAGTTTCTACTTCTTCCTTCTGCTGTTAGCATTTTTAAATCAAATGCTTGAAAAACTTTCCAGGACAATGCACAAGAAGAGAGCACCCTCCACCCTTTGATACACTCATTTCCACTACCAGGGCAGGCTGAGAACAGCACGGCAGGTACCGGTAGCTGATTTGCACCAGGTTTCCCGAGGCTGCTCTGGCTGTTATTAATGTAACAACTGTTTGGAGAACTGTGGGTGAGTCCTCATGCTCTACTGTTAAGAGTTTTAATCCTACTGATTATTATTTATGCCAGTAGACATAGACCAGTGGAAAATCCCAAAAGAATCAGTAATAAAATTACAGTAGAACTGCTTTAAGACTCTGCCTTTATCTCTACATGCAGTGGTGTTACATCAACAGAAGGGTTGACGCAAATGATTTAGCAGCTGACCATGAGTGAGACAAGCTGTCTTATCACCACAGAAGACATAAGAGTTTGGGGTTTAATGAAACCTTGAGAAGTAAATTAATATTTCCTGTGGGGGCATCATGAACACTCCAAATGTAGATTAACTTTTCAGGAAAAAAAGTAAAATTCCTTACGAAGAAAGGAAATAAAATACAGACTTAAAAATATTTTTACTTTAAAGTAATGCTACAATCATAACCTTGTGATCATCTGCAAATTGCACACTGTCTCAAAATATTTACAAATCTAATAGATATTTAAAAGGTAATATATCACCTGTCTTTTATCATAACAGAAATGAAGGCACAGTGCAGACAAAGTCTGACACAGTAAATCAATGGCAGAACTAAGTAACAAAATCCCCTGATTCCTATTGCAAACATTACTCCACATTACCAACGTTATCAGCTGTCTCGTATATGTACTTTTATTACTAAGTCTTTGTCATAAAGTAACTCTATAAACCTAGAATGAGTAACCTTTTCTGCTATTTTAGCTTTGTGGGACACTTTCTATTTCCTGAAGATAGATGGCAAATCCTTGTCTTCAGCAAAGAATTTCCTGCACCTGCCCTCAGATTTTTGCTCCTTATTAGTCTGAATATGCCCCTTTCTGCTCCCGCCTTAGCTGAAAGCAGCAGCACACCAGGCTGCAGGTCACAGATTCACTGCAGCCTGTAGGACCTAGCACAGCACCAACAACAAGAATTGTCAAAGATTTTTCACAGCTCTTGAAAAAAAGCAAAGCAGTAAGGAGCAGTACTTAATAGTGCACACCAACGTACTAGCTGACACACTCCAAACCTCTGGGCACCATCCATGTTACAGGACTTCTCATAATTCCCATTTTCTTTATAGGAATTGTGCACTAGCACTGTCCACTCCCTGCCACAGCATATCTGAGGTTAGGTACCTGTAGCACAAAACCTTTCAGCTTTCTGAAACAAGGGAATCAGTTTTCCTCAGTTTCTAAGCCAAAAGGAGGAACAAAGCTGAGTTAGCAATAGCTGAAGTCCTGCTGGATCTTCCTCTCAAACTTGAATTTTGTAGTAAGGGGCAATTCTTCTTAATCCCACACCTGCTTCAGTTTAGCTGTGCTAGTTACAATATGCATGAAGAAAGGAATAATAAACAGGCTTTTTGGTTGGATAAAGACCTTATTCTGGGCACTCATACAATCCATCTGAAATTCACTGGGTTTTGGGAATCTTTTCATAAAACACTCAAAGATGGGGATATTGGATTTGATGGAGTGGAACTGTTCAAACCTGCACTACTTGGTGTTTTGTTTGTAAGAGGCTCACATATGGTGTATTAAAGTGCTAGAAAGCACTTGATGCACTTCAAGGGCTAGAAAACCTCTTTGCTACAAATTCTCCATACTAGAGAGGGCTTGCCTGTGCAACAGAGACCATTATGGCTGATAAACAGAGGAATGAACTACAACTTGTGAAAAGTTTATCACTTAAGTACTGTTGTACAAAACCATCACAATTGTAACAGTTGCATATAAACCCATTGTAAATTATGCCAAACATACAGACCAAATACAAATAAATGTTCTATTCAATCAATGTCCATTCACATTGCAGATAAGGGAAACTCTCACATATTCCAAGTTCACTCTGACTGGCCTCAAAAATGCATTATGGAGGCCAGGGGAATCTCATGCCAGGGATCAGCAGCGTTCCCTCAAACACAAACTTTCTCAGTACACAGGATGGCTACTATGAGCCACAGTCAGGTAAGAAAAAAAATTATAGGGGAGAAGACACAGTAGCTCAAGTATTATAACCTCAGCCAGCTCAAAAGCTATTGGATAGACCTTGGGACAACTGAGAAGAGCAAGGCTGTTATTGGCACAGACAGACAAAACAGCTCTTCACAAGTCTTGGCACCCATTGCTACTGATGATACATTTCATTCATGATGACTCACCATTTCTAAGTGCAGGGGACAGTGCTGGCAGGGTTCTCTCTGTATTCTGCCCTCATATCTCTGTGACTCGGTTGTAAGGGTTTCTCTATCAGAGATGTTCCTCCAAACTGTGGTGGCCTCCACTTTGACATTTAGAATTGCCTCAAGCAGCTGTTTGCCCCATTTTTTGATAGTTGGCTAAAATGAAAATAGGAACTCCTCTTCTACAGTTTCATATACCAGCTGTATCCCTACCACATGGATCTTGCATGAGCAGTTATCACTGCAGCGGACTGGAAGAGGGCAATGATGCATTGCATAGACAATCACTCTAACTATTCCTTTCTGACATGAACAGATTTGAAGAAGTGGCTTATTTCTCCCCTTATTATCAGCCCTTTGAACAAATTTACAAAACACCCCAAAAGCCATGGGAACAATGAATGCTGCTGTCCTCAGTACAGCCAGGCAAGGTCGGGGGTTTATTTTCCCCTCCAGTCTAAAGGCAAAAGCAATAAATTGATATAGAAAATAAATGAATGTAATGTCTACCATAGATGTCAGTGGCAGGGGGAGATTTAAAAATAAAGTGAGCTGTTTGCTCCTAGGTATTCTCTCATTATTTCACTGCCTATTTTTTTTTTAAATTAGTATTTTGATTAAATAAAAATTCCTAGTGCATAGTCTTAACACTGCTGATTTCAGATGTGAGTGCTGATGCTTCAATATGTTAGGCCCATAAATGCAAATTGAAGCAATCACACAAACATGGGAGCTGAGTGAAAATAGAGCTGAAAGGTTTTTAATCCAAACAAACTCAGTCACTTGATTAAAGTTCTTGAGTAATTTGCCCTTTGTGATGTTTTGGGAAAATCTACTGATATACAGGATATAAATTCTCTTTTCTTTTGGGTACCATCCATTTCCATACTTGCAATACAGTGGAAATATATCCAAGCTCCCTGTAGCCTTGCTGGCTGTACTCAAGCTAACTTCATTTTGGGAGCAATATAGCCAGATTAGCACGGTGCTCTGCCCAGCCTATTTTTGCTTGCTTCACAGCAGCCTGTTACTAAGTGTGCTGGAGAGAAATTTCACTGGTGTTCTGGCAGTTTCCTCAACAGTCAAGGAAGCTGGCACTTCAGCTTCAGACCCTCTGCATGTCAGGGTGTGTATAACACATAGCTACTCTATGTCTGCATCATTATGCATGCATACCACACGAACCACAGGCAATTCAAGCTGAAGGAGCATTCCTACCTATGGCCATTCACTGCCTTTGTTAAAACCCTATCTCTTAAATAACTGCTCTTACAGTTTCTGCGCTCAGAATCTCGGATCTTGCCTCCCACAAGCTAAAAGCAACTGCTAGTGATTAGTACATCTTGTCATTCCAAAATACTCAAACCATAGAAGAAAATACAATAAATTCTTCTGAGCCACCATCCAGTGCAAGGTGTCATTAATTCTAAGTGCATCTTGCAGACATACGTGTTCACATATTATCATATAAATACATCATACAGTGCAATAGGATCCTTAATCACTTTGAGTCTGGAGATGAAGCTTTTTTTTGTGTGTTTTTTTTTGGTGGGTTTTTGTTTTTGTTTGGTTTGGTTTTTTTAATCCCTTAAAGCAAACACACCAAGAAGCACAACTGCCTTATAATATTTCAGGGCAGCTTTTGCAAGACCACAAGCTACCAACTTTAAGTCAGTCAGTAATACCTTAAAACACAGAGCTCAGATTTACTAGGGGAAATAGGTTAAAAGAAATTGCAGAGAAAGCTACCAAGTGACCACTATATCCCTGTTTTGGGGCCAGTCTTTTTCTTAAATCTGGTTTTCATAGCGATGGCTTCCAGCGGCCTCTCAAAACAAATGCTGCAAGGTCCTTTCCCATGCCCACAACAATCTCTTTCTTATTTCCACCTTCAAGTGCCAAGTACAGGTTTATCCTCCCTGCCTGCTGAAGGAGCTGTGCTAGCTGTTTCCCCATCTCTGCTCCGCCCTTCCCCTGCAGAAATCCACTCAGCCTCACAGCTTTGGGGAAACACCATTTCAACCTCCTTCCACACCTGCTAACAGCAACTAGCTCAAGGCCATCATCTGAGGAAAGAATTAATTCTCAACAAGCTCAAGTTTGGATGAAAGACATCTAGGGATCTTGGGGTTTTTTTGGTTATCAAGTTGCAACAAAAAGCAGGAGTCTTTTATGGCCACATGTAGAACATACAGCTTACCTTCTCTCAGAGGAAAGTAGTGGGGAACACTTGCTAGAATCAAACATTTTTCTGTATTAACAATCTTAGACATACCCACCAATGAATCAAAGGTATTCTGTAACTATAGTTACACAGGTTTCTGAACTAGTAGTGTTCCTTTTTTGGCTTCTTTTGGGTTTGTTTCTGTTAAAATATCAACAGACTGAGGAAATTCTAAAAGATTCAAAGACTCTTAGAATATTTCCACATTTTTTTGCTTTATTACTAGTAAATATTACCTGCAGAACGACAGAGTATTTCCCTCTCTGTTTAGTCGTAGAGAAAACATTTAAATGTTACTTCTGAGACATTATCAGCAATGAAAATAAATCACTCAGCATTGCTTTTGTTGGACATAGGCATTGTCACAAATCTATTATTTTATGAGTCTGCTTATTTAAGCACTTTTTGGTCAGTTACATAGACAGCTATATTCCTTGATGCCAAATTCCTTGTCTTTTAACTTTTGATTAAGAACTTGCATTGTATGATGTAAACAAGACATACCAACAAAATGGTTGACTAACTGACTTCAAGATACAGGTGTTATTAATATGAAAACAAACAAGAGAGTTGATCCTTTTCCAGTGTTCAGTCAGAGAAAGAACTTGGCCCCACATCACTGCAGGTTTTTGTTAACAGTAATCGATATTATGTATTTTTTGCTGGTACAATCTCTGTCTGTTACGAATCTTTGTGGATGAGTAAATAGCAAAGGCAGGTTACTATTACAGAGAAATCTGAATCACTTGTAACCTCAAAAATGCATTTTAATACAGCCAAATGCAGCATAATACATCTGGGAACAGAGTAAATCTACTAAATCTACAAACAAATCTGCAAAGTAAATCTACAGGCTGAAAAAGCTTGCCTTGGAAAGCAGCAACAGAAGAAGATTTAAAGGTCACTGTATATAAAGTTTTGCAATTTCTGTGACAAACAGTTTCTTTGCTGAAAAATACACTTAATAATGTGTGGTGTAGGAGGGCAAAATTTATTAAGTAATTCAGGCAGAATTTGAAATATCATTCCAAGGTGAAAATTCAGATTTTTGATCTGCCTAATATCACTTTTCTGTAGTTTAATCATCAAATGCATGCATGTCATTTTCTATGGTGATATACATATGTTTGCCAATATCTGTGTGCTAAATTGAGTACACTTGAGAGTCAGCAGCTAACATTTTACACCCTTGGAACTGAGGTCTGAAGTACACTATGCTTTCTTCCATAACAAGATTTACTAAGACAGTCTGCTTTCTTAGCTGCTCTGGAAGTGAGATTCAGTAGTTCACATCCAACTCCTCCTGCTACTTTGAAAGCAATTTTGTTGGCACAGACGTGGTGGTTTTTTTAGTGGCCTTAAATGATCAGTTTGTTCACATCTGAGTTCCCTCACATCATCCTTATATGGCCCCACAGAATTAATTGAGTCCAAGATTCCCTATCATGCTCACTGCCCCTTAAAAAAAGGCACTGTCTCCTACCCAATTCACAGCTCCAGCAACAGTCAGGAATTGTTAGTGTTTGATGATCTTTTGTTTCAAGACTTTAATCTGTTGTACTTTGAAACTGAAATTCCTTAGCCCGCAAGGGCCTCAGAATCTGAGAGCTGACTTCTTCAACTTTCCTAAACTGCAACAGCAAGAAAAGTAAGTCTATCAGCTCTGCCTCTTACAGTAATAGCATTTGCTAGAGGAACAACAACAACAAAAAGTGCAAGCTGTACTGGAAATGTTTACTGAAATTACTGTCCTCATTTTTTTTTTTTTTTATTCCTCCATTAGTTGAATTAAATCTTCTCTATTTACACACTCTATTGAGCAAATCAGTTGAAGCACTGGTATATCTTTCTTGGATTCAGTAATTCCAGATGTCAGAAAGACTAGGGAAGCAAAAGCACTTCTCAGGTGCATTCCCATAGTCTTATCAACTATGACAAATATCTCACTTCCTGATGTGCATTGGGTATCACTGATCCACCAGCCTAAAAGAAACTCTTCTTTAGGAATCATAACTGTACCAGTTGAAGCTTAAAGTTAGTATTTCCATAGGTCCTAATGACAAGCAGTGGTATATTTCTGCAGCCACACAGTCTGATCAGCAGTAGCTCCCTTTTCCCCCTTAAATTAAGTTGCATCATTGCATTCTGATATGAATATCCCCTCAGAAAAGATCATGACCTTGTAATGCCAGGAGCCATCAAACCTCCCTCCTTACAGCAAAGCAACAAGAGTAATAAGGAAATCACAATTTTTCAGCTACAGAAAGCAGTAGCTTGAGGATACCCAAAATAACATAAGCTATGAGATTCTATGGTGATTTTCTTTCCCCTAAAGGTCTCAGTTGCAGTTTAACTCTCAAAGCACTGATAACAAAGACAGTACTTCTCCTGAATTCCAGTTTAGCAATTATTGATATTTTCTCAAATATTTATTTTAGATTAGCTATAGATACATATTTATGTAAGGTTGGCGTTAACCAGTCATTGAAGGAGGATTCAGTCATTCAGAGGATTTAGGATTTGATGGAAGAAGAGGGAGATTTTGCTGCTCACAAAAGCAGTTACTGAGTTTCCAAAACTAGTAAGTTTAAGACATGAATAGAAACCCATCTTGGAAACCAAAGAAAAAGCTAGGAAGCCCAGAAACACAAAGCACCAAGGCACAACAAACAGGAAAAGGGAAGATCTTATTGAAACCATGGATTTCCATTATTAGCCCAATTTCAGCCATCCTATCCCATTCACAGTATCTCTGAAAAGAATTACTTTTAGGAACAGAGAAAGAGGCAATACTTTATCTGAGTCTAAAGCTTACTAGACAGCCTTCTTATAGCTCAGAAAATACTTAACACTGAAAAAATACAGAGAAAAGTATCTCTAGTGCTCTCCCTAACACTACACTTCTGCAGTGGAGCTGGAGTGCCAGGGCATGCAAAGGGCTGAACAGAACGTTTAAAGCTCAGAGCTGAGGAACGTTCATTAAAGCTAAAAGCACTTGCCTGGCTTTTGCATGTTTCACTCTCTATCCCAAACCTTCACACAAAAGGATTTGCATTCATACAAATGTTTTAGATACTTCTCCTTTGCATATAGGCTCTAGTTCACTTGGGAACCCTTCCACATTCTTTTGTACAACAGAGAAGTAGGCACTTTTCAGTTTGATCCCACAACTGGATGAAGTTGCAGTGATGTACACCAGACCTACTCCTGTAAGTGGTACAGGACACTGTTCTCCTGTTTAGCAAACTCAAGGAGCAAATAATGTTGAGTAACAAGAATATAGACACTTCTTTTGGATTGAACTTGAAGCTCATCTATTTCAGAGAGATGGCTCTTAACAGCCCTCAGCACTAAACACTTCAGGAGAAGCAGCAAAATCTGTATTAAGCAGATAATCCTCCCTCAGAGTGAATCTCTTCTAAATTCTTGGTGGAACTGGAGAAAAATCCCCGAACACTGGAGTTTAAAAGCAGCAGGGTTAAATAAACATGTTTTCAAGAAGCTCATAGGATGCAAAGAAATCAAAATTATTTACCAAATTAAAATTATTATGATTCAAAGACATTTAATGAGATTGATTGGGCTGGGAGGTGAGGAGAGGAGTGTGTGAGGCAGAGGGAAAATATATTTCCTTTCTACCGGGTCCACGAAATCTACTGCTGAGTTCTTTATTGTACTCAAAGTAAGGTAGAAAAAAATACACAAATGTCTTTCCTTTACTGCTAATATTTCTGTGTACACTGCATTGCTACATGAAGCCTAAACATACACAAGGTGGTTGAATCATTAAAATCATACTCTAAGCCACTAGAAACTGTTGCATGCTGAGCACAGAAGCACAACAAGCCAACTATTTCATAAGCAAAGATCCTTTTTCCTCTCATACAGATGCAATCAAAATCCAGCAAGGCAGCTAATTGTAACCTCATTTTGTCAATTCCATGCGCAAAAGCAATTTTAGGTATGACTGGAAAATGTGCAGAGGGAATAACAAGGGAGTATTTCTGACACCCTCTGGGGTTTGAAAATTATTCAGTGGTATTAAATAAAGTAGCAGAGCTACATTTGCTAATTCAAATAAAATTTGACTAATAAGGACATCTGGAAACAGTCAGCATCAAACACCATTTGATTTGTGTTTCCTTCACAATGGCAATGCATGGCCAAAACAGGTGCACTCTTCATTGCAGTGGAGATGCCAAGGGCCATAGCCTTAAGGGGAAGCTGGGGAGAGGTAACTGTGGATAAAATTGGCAAATGTATCAGAGTTTAAATAATAACACTGATTCAAGGTCATTATATTATTTAATGAGAAGAGAGAGTTTTGCCCGTATAAGCATATTAAGAATTGCATTTAACTGCATTCTTATATTAGACTTTACAAACATCTACTAGGGTACAGAACAAAGCATTGCATGAGCTTCCAAAAAGAAAGGAAGGACATAAAACGAGGCTTTATGTTACTGTATTCCTTTTAGATAAAAGTAGGGATTGATGTCTCCATTTAAATCTAGTGCCAAGCCTTACTTGGTACCTGCAGAAAGCTTATAAAACAAAGGTTTGGAGGATGCAAGGCCTTGATCTTCAGTTAGATATTATATGTTATGAAAAAATAACACTTTTCAGCACCTTATTGGACTTTTAAGATCAACAAATAAGAATGCTATGGATAAAATTAAGCTCTCTTAAATACATAAAACTCCTGCCTCAGTGTGCCGTCCAGTCAGCACAGTGAATCTGAGCTCTCCTCTATGCACGTGGTGCCTGTAACCCTTTCAAGCACAAGCAGCTTGGCCTCAATTAATAAAAGTGCCAGGATTACCCAACAACTAGATGAGAGTCAAGTGTGCATAAAGGGAAATGCAAGTCCCTCTGAAACTTCTCCTTTCACATCAGCTAGCAGAAGTGGGCCAGACAGTGCTATTGACTGCTACTATTATTCCTAAGAGGCTGAGCTGGAAGATGTTTTCCAGTTGAATATTTTGCCTATGTTATGAAACTTTGTGTGTTTTTCTAAGTGTTTTAATAACAAAACCAAAAACCTGTTATTCAGGGGAAGTGGAAAAATCAAAACTCAACAGTATGGTTCAAATAAAGATTTTGAGTTTCCCCTTCAGAGGGAAAAATTTGCACAGTTCTATGCAAAAAATCTATAGCTTATGATTTAAATTAATTCTTTGAGCAGTTTACACACAGACAAGATAGTCCCTCTTTGGGAGAATCTACAACAGGGGCAAGCTTAAGGAACACCAATGCAATAGAAAAACAAGTTTCTCAGTGTGGTAGCAGGCAGATGTTGTGGCCAAAGCCTAGGATAAAAGATGTAAATATTCCCAAGTGCTGCTTTAATCTTTAGACCATGCTTCCACTCTCAACTCAACAACAGACAGATTGTATTACTGAGCCCCTCCTTCTTGTGTATGGGTTCAAACACTTCTGAAGATCTCCTTACACACACACATCACACCATTGTTATTTATTTTATCTGGAGGATTGATAATTTGACTGGTCTGAACTATGCTGCCTAGAATTTAACTGCTGAGCTATCTACAGCAACATCAACCATAAAATTTCTTTAATAGTACATGGATATGCAATTAGCATAGCAGTAAACTGGTTATACTACTTTGGCCAGTTTGGCTATACTACTGATGTCTGCAAAGATCTCTACTGGTATAATACACTTATTTTCCACTCCAAACCCAGACATTTTACTAGGAATTTTAACTGGTTTAACTGAATTGACATCAGGGTTTTGTAAGCACTGCTAACTCACTGAGGAACTACAAGTCACACACAGTGGATACAGCAAATACGGCTATTCTAAGCCTAGAGGCTGGTAGAAGACTTACAATCTTACAACATCAGGATTTAAATGAAGTTTTCTTTGCTGAGTCAGGGAACGATTCATCATTTCTACATGCACAAACACCTACTCCCACACGACATATACAAACCAGCTGAGTCAAACATTTCATCAGGAAAAGAAGGAAGCATTATTATACTTGCAGTGTTTTCTGTGCTCAGACCTTGCAAAAACCTGCATTCTTGATTAAAATTATAAACAGTAGCTGTTCCTCAGTTATGTCTTTAAGCTCATCCTACCAAAGAAGGATCAGCATAGAAACACCTGACCCTCCAAGGATTCCACTACTTTCTTTAGATTTTGCCCTCTGTTCTCCTCCTCTCTTATGTAGCTATGTGTATTGTTTAGGCACAGCATGCCCTAAGGCACAATCCAGAGCAAGAGGTGAGATAATGCTTGTTTGGATAGTATAAGTTAAGAGGAATAATAGCTTTCTTCTCCCTGTCCAATTAAAATAATTTAATTCCTGAGCTATCTACAGCAATGCTGACCCTTTCAACTAGCATTACAGAATAGATGCCACATTTTCTCTCTCTCTCTTTCCCTCTATTCTTCCTGTTGTTCTCACTGCTGTATTTTTTCCCCTCTCAAAAACCAGCTAGAGATGGAAAGCTATAGAAGAAGATCACACAGGTATCCCTACCAGTGCAAACCTCTTATTGGTGTAATAAAAGAAAGAAACTCATGCATAGTAGAGGGGTTGGTACTCTCCCAAATGATTAGCAAATCAGCAAACTTGCTCACAGTGCACTCCGTTCCCTCAGCCAGGTCATTAATGAATATATTGAAAAGGACTGGTCCCAGTACCGACCCTTGAGGGACTCCACTAGACACAGGCTTCCAACTAGACTCCATCCCATTGACCACGACTCTCTGGCTTCTGTCCTTCAACCAGTTCATAATCCACCTCACTACCCAATCCTCCAGACCACACTTCCTCAGTTTAGCTGCTCAGCCACCATACTGAGCAGATAATTTACCTGTTCACAGGTGTTATCTCTGCTAGCTTCCATTGCAAATGCCAGGGCTCTGGCACTCTCCACAGCCAGAGGCGTGGACACCAACATGTTTGCCTGGGGCCTCAGTCTCGGTGCCCACAGTTTTTCTAACAGTTATCCGGATACTTACAGGAGTCTGACCTCGCAGGCAGCGGCGGCAGGCCCGGATGCCTCACTCTGCTCCTTGATCGACCTTTCCGGTGCGCAGGGATCAGCTCCCATCTCCTGCGCTGTTTAAATAGCCCCTGTGGACCGCGCCTCTCCCCCAGCTGCCCCTGCCTGTCCCACAGGGAACAGGCCGGCCGGGGCTTGCACGTGGTCTGCACCGTGGTCACGGAGGGGGATAAAAGCTCCCCCGAAGTTCCAAAGTCCCTCGCTTAAAATGAGTTGAAAAAGAAATATTTACAAAAATGCTACCACTGCTTCCCTGTTAGGAGAGCAGATAATCTTTCATAAGATCACTTTATCCCATGTGCCCAGTCTTATATTCATAATCCTCTTTGTTATATACAGGATAACATCTGCTTACATTGCCAAATTCCAAGCCAGCACCATGAGGTTGGAGCTCCTCTCCTGCAGTCTTCAAAGACTGATTAACAGCAGGAGCAGGTGCAACTCCTACAGGCTTCACTTGATGACTTCCCTTCTCTTGTAACTATCCTTCCACCGTCTCCCCAGATATTTGTATTAAAAAGTTCCAATACCAACACATCTGAGGCAACTGCCTCTTAGATCAAATATACTTCTTGTTCTCAGCGTCGCTCAACTATTTCAGTTTTGCCTTTCTGTGCCGGCATTCTGCTTGTAAGGATGCAATACGCTCTGATGACACCACAGGGTCTACAGCGCTGAAATAAAAGAGCAAGGAGAGCCAAGCATTTTCCCTTTCCCAACTCTCACAGTCTCAGCGATTCTGCCAGTGGCCACTCAGAGTAAACTTGACAGCATCCTGGCCCTGACAGCAGACAAAAGTACAGAAAACAATGATTCCTCATCAACATGTCAATGGAGGTATTTAAGAGACTTAACGATTTTCAGATCACGCGAAATGTACCTGTATTCACCAAATTCACCTTTGCAAAGAGAGACAACATAACTGCACAGCCTACAGACACAGGCTGGAGCAAGTCTCAATGTCAGTGAATGTAGCATTCTTAAATAAAATTTAATGAAAAACATGAGCCTCAAGATAAACAGAGGAACCTCTTATCATCTGAAAAGAAAAGGGATGTTAGGGGTAAAAGAAAGTGAGGTAGAGATCTTCTGGTTATTGTTTTAAATAAAAGACAAAGAAATGCATGAACAGCACTAAACAGATAGCAAGAAAAGAGAAAGAAATCAAGAAGAAATCATTTAACTGCTTTCCTATGGAAAACCAAGCAAATAAAAAAGACAGACTATTCTGTGAAGTGTTGCATGATGAAGTCTTGAGGGAGCAGTCATTCACTTGTGCTTCTAAGTGAAGTACTGCAATCTACAGAGTTAACTCCATCACCAATTTTTTCCCCCCCAAAACTGAGCAGCCTGTTTAGTTAAGAGGACTAAGGATAAAGAAAATGGGTGCCTATAGAAAACAACAAAACAGGCCAATTGAAGCACGAAAAGGTAAAGACTGATACTACTGATAGACAAAAGGGAACTGAGATCATATCAGCTATTTTGCTGTCTTATATGTGATTCTAACCCCTCTGCCCATACACTAGTGTTTGTAGCCTTGATTGTGCACAGGAAATCTTGTTAACATTAACTCTTTACACTATAAACTCACATTAACTTCAGCAGGACATTAATCTCCACAGATGTAGTATTCTGGTAATAAAGATTGTAAATTCAGAGTCCTGGATTTCTGATGACTTCAATAACTTATGTGTTAAGATTAGGAATGGTGTAATTCTTTGCAGGATTGGGACACAATATTAAAATCTCTTCAGGAAGGAGACAGCTCCTTCCTGTGTTTTTATACCAGAGCCCCAGTCTTTACTGCAGCTTTTATGAGACACTATAATTCAAAACTCAACTTTCCTAGATTGCTGCTTTTTTGCCTTTTTTTTTCCTTCTTCTTTTTTCTTTCATCTTTGCATTTCACTTCACCTGCCCTGCACAAATCTACAACGAATATGAAGGACCATGTTTGCCAAAATAAAGGAAAACAAAAAACCTCCCTTATCTGCAGTGGCTACTCCTTCCACCTGTATTGCCATTGATCCAATGATATTTCTTCCCATCCCTCCTTCCAGATTTATTCTTGAAAAAGCGATAGCCAGTCAGAAGAGTTATCACCTTGTCTCCTTGTGGAAATGCATTGCCAACCCAGCCACAATTCATACAGTGACTATCAAGGCCAGCAGTGGAATATCTATGAAACTAACAGGTAGGAGTATTTCACCTAATGATGAAATAAAATCCACAACAAAATCCCATTATGTGTTTCTTGCTGAGATAGGGTTTTTCCCTGATAATACTGTTCCAAAGGCGGTTGGAGTCCATGTTGTTCACACCTGCATCATGAAACAAATCAGACCAAAACTACTTTCCTATTGCTATTATTCATATCCAACTTACATTATAAATCAATGTTTCAGCAACCAGCAATGTGCTATGTGTTGAACATTTGTTTCAAATGGAAATAGCTAAACCAAAATCAAAGGAAAGTGTTGTGTCTTTGATGTAGTTCCATACATTTGTTATGCTGCAAGGGCTAAGGCTGCTAGACCCAGCTGGTGTCAGCGGATTGGCTAAATCCTCTTTTAGACTTTGTGGAAAGAACAATGAAATCCCTGTAGATATGGAAACAAATACTTTAAATATGTCACATTTTTTTGAGGTATTTAGTTGCTTGGTTTGTTGCTTTTGTGTTTCTGGGAGAAGGCCTAAAGAAATAGCCGAGACCAAGATTCAGATATGAGACAAAGTGAGATCTTCCAAGCCAGATTGTTAATCACTGTCTCAAAGTGGGTACCTGAGCAAAAAGACTTCCTGATCGTTCTTTCCTTCTGAGGTGAGAAGAACAGCAGCATGTGCTGTCTGTAGAAAGAAACATCACTGCATGTGATTGCTAGACACTTGATTTTGGAGATGACTTTGGACAAAGAAAGCAGGTTTTAAACCTACTAAGCTTGTAACTACATCATGGCTGACCTCAGACTGCTGGAGAATATGACCAACTATTTGCCACCTCATTTCTGCAATAGCACACATGAACATTTTCCCGGGCAGAAGGAATTTGAAGCTTGGGAACCTGCAATCTCTTCAAAGGCAACAAAATTCTGTCACACATCATTATGAGGTGCAAAAAAACCCCAAACAACCAACAAAAAAATTAAACAAACAGCAAACCATCAGAAACTCCAGCAAGCTGTGCAAGCTTTCCTAGAGGAAAAAATAATAACTCACACAAGTGGTGTAATTGTATATAATATGAAACCACAGGAAATAGCTAGTTTACTATGTTCATCCATTCAGAAAGGAGAAGATGGAAGTCACTGAAGCTAATCCTTTTTAGACTTGCACAGACTGCCTCCTGCTACAGCAGATCTGGTTTTGTACTACCAGCTGTGAGCGCTGCTAAACTACCTCCTTGAAAGCTGGTTTTAATTCGGACGTGTGGAGCCTGTGCACACTATTTCACATGAAAAATGCCTTTCCCACACAGGATTTAGATGGCTGAAAATATTTCGTCTCCAATGTGAGAATCACTTGTGTTTCCTTAGAAAGGAACACCATAGGGGTATGTAAAATAATGAATGGTTTAGTTCAAGCTGATTAGGCTCCCTTGTTCCTCCTGAAAAATAACACCACATTAATGGGCAAACTCAAGCAGATGAACTACACAGTAAAACAGGAAGTAAAAGTACATGAAAAACAAATACACATTGTAGAGCTTTTAAGCAATTGATGACCCAGATAAATATTTGAGGGGGTTAACATGTATAAATATGATTTAATTTTTGGTTTAGTGTGTTTGTAACAAGACTGCTCAAGACTCCTTCCACACCAGAATTACATATAATAACCACAGGGTGTTTGAAAGCACATCACAGTGCTTCATAGTTCAGGATCTCACTATAGCATCCAGTAAATGGATTAAGTGGATCCATTAAACGAAGCTGGTTTTAATGCTTCATAATCCTATCTAGACAATCAATACACATTTGCTTCTAACTCAAGTATTTCATTATAGAGGTTCCAACTGCTTTTGCACCAGAGCAATGTTACCTACAAACATGTTAGTCACTGAGGCATTTCTGCAACTCAGGCCTAGCTTGTTAGGGGAATGTTGACCCTGGTCCTCACCCTACAGAAAATTCTGCCAGTAGTTGTAGCTTTCTCCATGAGTTTCACACATTCAAAGCCAGAAAGCACTGAGCCACACTGCCAGGAACTCAGTCAGTATCAGCTTGAAGCTCTGGGTTGCCAAAGGTTTTATTTTTTTTTCCCAGTTTTTAAAGGGAAAATTATTATCTAGCATTTTTAAGCCAAGATTTTTTTAAAAACAGCTTTGTTTTTAAAAAACAAACAAGCAAGCAAAGGAAAGGAAGGAAAGTAACTTTTGCAAAAGAAGTTAAAGAAAAAATAATTTGAATCTATGGAGTACTATTATTTATAATAAAAAGTGATCTTGACATAGGAATGGTTGATCATGACATAATAGCCACATGCTTTCTCAGTAGTGACAAGCCTGCTCTGATAAAATAAATTCCTTTCCACAGAGAAAGAATTAAGTCTAGAAAACAGCGAAGGGAAAAAAAAAAAACCCTTTAAGTTATGTACTCATGGCAGAAATAAGGAGGGAAAAAAAGTCACTGACTCCCAGGTAGTTAAGAAACAATGATATGATTGTATTGCAGATCATTACAACACCTACAAGCAAGGCTCATTTGACACAGCTATTGCTCAATTTATTGGAAGACTCAAGACTACCAAAGAATCTTGGATTTGTATCCTTGTACAGTAGAGCTCTCCACCGGAAACTCCAGCTGAAAAACGTTCACTTGCTGTTGTTCACAGCTAACACATCATCAAAATCCTAATCAGTAGATCAAGGCATCATTGAAACTTTAAACTTAAAGCAACAAGGAAAGCAACTGCAACATTAAATAACATGCAGGGGAAGATCAACCTGTCTCCCTTAAGAGACTTCTTTTTTTTTTTTCTTTTCTCCCTTCTGTTTGGGAATCCCTTGAGAGGTTATTTAACACAGGCTTCAGTACATTTATCACTTTGAAGAGGATTTTTTAAAAGCAGTGGATGTTCTTGCTTAGCTATCTGCTCTGCTACATATTGCATAAAGAAATTTTGACTTTGCTTCAACTTCAAACCCTTTAAATCCTATGAAACTCAAGTGCTATTTCATACTGGATGATCTGAAAGCAAAAGTGGTTCACAGATGGTGAGGTAGATCCATCACAATCTGAATTCTTATCGCTACTAACTAATGCACGCTAAGATGACTGTTTTCTTGCTTGTGGAAAGAACAAGACAGTCTCACCACATGCATGGACACCAAGTAACAACTTTTAGCAGGGAGCTGCCCTATGCCCTAAAGCAGCCATGTCCATCACCTACCTATTGCTTCCTACCTAGAAGCAGGAAAATTTCCATCTTCCCTTTCTCTGCCTAATTTTATTCCCATATGGCCACATCACAGAATAAGGCAGGACTTCAAGCATCACCTAGTGCAAGGACTGTCTCTCTGAACATGGAGCAACCCCATTATGGACATTCACTAGCTATAGCTTCTGGTGGTTATAATCACACACTTCACTTAGCAAGTGGGCTGCCTCAGGATCACCTGATTAGTTACCAGGAATCACAGAAGTGATTAATGCCTTTTACTCTCAAGTCTGCATGCAGATTCAATAATCTTGAATTAACAGGATACTAAAGTTAACCACAGAATTATAATTCAGACTGGAAGGGAGGACCCTCTGGAATTCACTATGGTCCAACCTCCTGCTCAAAGCAGTGCTAACTTCAACATTGGATAAAATTGCTCAGCTTTGTTACAGTTAAGTTTTGAGCTTGTCTGAGGATGAAGATAATACTCTTTAAGTTATCTGCAGATAGTAAAGTCTGAAGGTGTGTGTAAGCAACTGAGGGATTTTCAGTAGAATATACAGCTCAGAATACCTTTTCTATGTAGTTTTGACTAAAAGACCTGACTCTGTCCCACACTTTCTTCTAGGTGTCTATAATGCCCTTTAAAGTGATTAATTGTGTTTTGAAGTTTTTCAGCTCTGATGTCTACTGTTTTGAAATAGTACACAAAATGTGAAAAGGACAATTTTATTCTGTCTGGAGCTTCCAAAGCTGTCTACATCTGTAATAATCTTATTTCAACAGTTTTTCTCTATTTAGCTTTTTCCACAAAGAAAGGATTTACCACCACTGCATGGATCAGAAGTACCTATTTTCCATTTACAAGTAATCATCAATTGGGTAAATCTGATAGACATTGGTTTCTGTTACCATCTTTTTTTACAGAATTATTTTGTAGGCAAAGAAACACAAAATGTCTGCCATGCCCCAAGTCTGTTTTCCAAAGGGTGGAAGAAGGTTCTATTGAAGCTGCATAGAAATGATCCTATTATATGTGAACCGTTCAGAGCACAGTGGCTTCCTAACAATTAGAGCTTTATGTGTTTCCTTCACAGCTTATATAAAAATTCTCCGTAGACTATTTGCCCCCTCCTTCTCCCACAGAAAATTTGAAAAGACATCAGGAAAGATCCTTTATGTCATCTAATTTATTCTTTTGAAATTACCTGCAATTCCTTAGTAAAATAGAAGTTTTTAAATGAATTGCCTCTCTGCCAACTACAACCTCTCTCATCCTGGGCTGGCTATGCAAGAGCATCAACACAACCACTTTTCCTAGTTAAAGAGAAAAGCAATGCTACTTTTTTTTCTTATTTTCTTTCTTCCTGATTTTGTTTTTAAATTCACAAGTCAGTCTTCTGAACTACATTCAGAATTCAGGTAGAAGTGATTTTGGTTTGCAGTCCTGTGTAGAATATCTTTGAAGACCACAGAAGCGTGGAAATAGGGAGATGGTGGTGATCTCTCTCCCATAAAACAGTTAATTACATGATCATCTTGAACTCTCTGAAGTCAATTACTGTAATTACCACAACTATTGTGTTGTCATATTTAATTTGGAGCAAAATGGTAGAGGGAGAGGAAAATGCCAAATATGGTGTTCCAGAATTTTTCCACTTTATAGAAATGTGTTTAAAATGAGAGCTGCTGTCAACCCCAATAAAGTATTCCTACATCCAGGAGACATAATCACTTGTTACAATACTCCCTTTTAATGTAAACTACTGTAAAGTGTAATAAGATTAAAGAGAGGGGAAAGGCTCAAATTCAGTATTTAAAACAGAGCCCCAGCAGGACAGGGAATATGCAAGGAAATCAGCACTGTCCATGGGGCAGCTTAAGCACCTGTTTCATTTTCCTCCAAAACTCCACTGTACTGGGCAGAACAGCTATTCACAGTGTCACCTTGGATGTTATGTTTCATGTGCTTATGCTAGAAGCCCTGTGTAAACCAGGAGATACTCTGCCATTGCTTTAGGTATCTGATGACCCCCAAAAGATAAAATTGCATCTGGATAAAAACTTTTCCATCCTCAAGAGGTTTTCAGGAGTTTGCTTGGCTTAAACCATAGCTTGAATAACAAAAACATTATAATACAAGGTTAACCTCAACTTCATCCTGATGGAACTATTTATCTGTCACACAAAGATAGGTATATTCTCTGTGGACTGTTTTTTTTAAGGGCACATACACAAGCTATTTTCTCACTACAGTGAGGATGTCTAAATAAATCTCTTACAGGCAAGTAATAGGAAATATTTCAGCTCCAGATGACTACACTCAACTATTTCCCAACCTTCAGGAAAGGCAGCGAATAGCTAAAAGTATTAGCACTTCTAAAAGAACAAAATAGAGACAGTGGTAACAACTTCTCCATTAGCCCTTACTTCTACATTCATGGAATACAAACGTTTCTAATACTTGTTACCACAAAAATATGCCACACTGTCTTGTTATTCTGTGTTTTGTTTCCATGAAGGAGGATACAGAGGGATTCTGTGAGATGGTGATATAGGCAGTAATTTTCCCATGCTTTACAGTGCCATAAATATTTAAGCCTCTCTCCTGTAACTCCCTACCTCGGGAAAGGCTGAGCAGATTCTCCAAGGACCAGTACTGAAACAGCTATTGAACTGTGAGCCATGCTTAGGGATCTGTGAGCTGCTAGAACTTTGCTGGGTTTATGTACATGAGACCTAGCAAAAATTCACTGGAAAACTGTTGTAAAGAGTATCCTTTATGTCCCATCAAGCCTTTTAAGCACCAGCCTCATTCAAGTACAAGGTAACATCCTAGATTTTTAAGAAAACCAGTATAACTGTGCTCCGGACTGGCACCCTCTCCACTAAGGCACCCTTAGATGTGGAGTGCTCCCCCTTCAGCACGTCAGGCAGCCATTGCAGAAGTCAATGCAAACAGAGTTCAGGACTAAAACCCTCCTTCTACCACAGTTCACCTCTTAGCCCCTTTCCTCAAGAGGCCAATGTGCAGCAGGTATGTTAGACAGGAATGATAAGGCAACAGATATTAGCAAGGCTTTAGTCATGGATGGCATTATCCAAGACTAATGAAGAACGTTACTTTGTAAGGAATTACAGAGAAACCTCAAAATTGATGTTTTTTTTTCCTGTTGGCTTCAAGCAATTCAGGACTTCATGATTAAGGTCTCAAAGATAAAATATTTTTAAAAATTAACAAATACTGTCTGCAATCTCACATGAGGTTGTACAAAACAATGCATTCATCCTTGCCTTGGTCGCAAATAGCCCTCCACACATAAAGGGCTTAAACTGAGAACTTCTATCACAGACATTTTCACTGTAGTGCTACTTTTCTTACTAGGCGACATTATTACTTTGTCTGAGAAAACTCAGGAAGTTCATCTGTGAAAAACCTTCCTGAAGACAGCAGCAGCAGAAGGGCTACTTTTTGGTGGTGATTTTTATCCTTTTTCATATTGGTTTATTTTGAGATTACCCCGACTCAACTGTTAAAGTGAGCTTGTGAACAGATGAAGGACAAAGCAGTACTTTCGTACTGTTATGGGTGATAAACCAAGTAGTTTTCATTCCACAGTGTTAAATGTATTCCATGTTCTCACAATGCCTACTTAATAGTTTGGGGATTGTGTGTGTGTTTCCCTTAGTGGAGAAAAGCAGAATGCACTTCACCAGGTTTTTGTGTTTTTCTTTTTTTTTCCCCTCCTCCTGGATCTAATTATTCTCTAATTTAAATGCAAAGGCCAATCCAGGTTGCTCCTGAGACACTGTGGGACTCTATTAGGATCTTTTACATTAAGACTTTTTATGATAACGATTACATGATAAAGAGCATCTGGAGTCTAACACAATATTAACACTATTTCTTAAAGGTGCAACTGACTTTTTCCCCCAGTTTAACATCCATCTTCTCTGTGCTTACACAGCTTAGCTTAGGGGAAGAGGATATTTCCTTCCAAGTAGTCTGCATAGGTTATGACAGTACCAAAAGAGCCTGGTGCAGACACAGTGAGACTAGTTTTAACATCCACTGGACAGGAAGTTCTTCATCGTCAGGCTTTTAGTTAAATCCGTACTGTTTTGTTATCTTTTACATAGTAATGACCTGCTATTTAGTTTATGTAATCTGAAAAATAACAACATTAAAGGTTTGGAGACAGCCCCAAACAAATGAAATATTCTGTAACGCAGCATTACATTGCACTCCTTCATGAAACCTCCATGCTAAGAAGGGAGACTTGTTTAGACCAGTATTAATTAGTAAAGCGAACGAGGCATAGCGTTCTTTGTGCGAGTCTCCCAGCTGTCCTGATGTCTGATAAAAACAAAACACAGCCACCAATTCAGAAATCTGGTAGTCCCACAGAACATACAAAAGGTGAGGTTCTGTTTTCATAAAACAAATTCCCTGGAGTCTTACAACTGACTTTAAATCAGACTCCACATTGTAGTTCATGAAGGCAGTTTGGGCTCTCACTTTACCTAAGCGTATTACAATTGAATGGAAGCAGATTCTGCTAGATCAAGAAAATTATGGCTGAATTTTGATCTGTTTGATAAGTAGAAAAAAAAAAAGTAGAATTGTGATAATTTTATGAGCTTCTTTGCAGATTAATAGCTTACTGATAGAGAAACAAAACTTTAAAAGTAGGCAATGAGAGGAAAACCCAGGGTTTTTCATCTGCAATGTTTAAAGTCTAAAAGGTTCATTGATTTATCCACAATTTGCTTCTTCCTGCAATTCTCTCATATATTGCGTGCCACTGCATAGGTACCTGGGTAGCTTATCCAATTAGCAGAGACTACCACTCATAAGATTAGATTTTGAAAGATCCTACTTCAAAAAGAGCTTGAAACACAGTTTTTACTCCAGACAGTTGAAGAGGGGTAAATCCATTCTTTACTCTTTTTTCATGTATAGTACAAACTTTTTGTTACTTGTTTTGATGAAATATTAAACATATATATGAAGGAAAGGATCAGGAATAGAAAAATGTTCTAAGAAAATTTTCTAATGGATAGATTATACAACTTTAATAAGATTATTATACTACCACACTACTGCAACTGCACTGCATTTGTAAGGAAAGTAGCAGGCTAAAAGAACTGCAAAGTCACATTGCACTTTTACATATTCTAAGCTATTTGTTCCAATGTTCCCATGTTACCAATGAGCTAGTAATCTTCAAACCTATACACTATTTGCTATATCACCATAATCTTATCACAAGTAGAAAAATTCCACTAATCACTGACTGAAGACAGTGCCCATATACAAAAGCAAAGTGTTTTTCTGCTTTACTGTAACTCTGAGATGAGCTCAGTAGCCCACAGGCTATATTACAAGAAGAAAGACGCTTTCCAATCTGAGATATAGTTTCAATCTATAATTAATGCACACATAAATGCCTCATTATTTCTCTACAGACTTGCAGAAGAGACATTTTAAGTGCACATTTTTAATCAAATAGGACCTATTAGATAGCAAACTGAAGTACAATATCAAGAAACTTCTGTCCTCGTTGTGCTTGAGCTGAAAAATGTTCTTGAAGCCTGCCCTAATAAAGAAACCAGCGAGTTGAGTACTTACCACTATGAAAAACAGTGCTAGTTGGCCTGTGATGCCTTTTCTGAGTCTCTCACTATAAGGCTACCTGGTTCACATGGTCTCAGATTCATGTTCAATGTTTGCACCTGCTCTGTTCAGTGAATAAGAACATTAATACCCATTTTGATTATTTTTCTAATGTTACTTTATGAAGCAGCTTGTACACTTCCTGAAGAATTAACATAAGTGAGGAGGAGCAAGACAAATTATCTCTTTGGAATGCTTTCAAAGGAAAAGAGAGCTAACTCATGAAACCAAGGACTAGAAAATGTTGTTTCATGATTTATATTGTACCATTAGAAAAGTGATCATACTTCAGGACAACAAACCAGCCCATTGTTCTCAACATGCCCATTGTAATCCAGCATGTGCTCAAGGAGTTATTACTGCCACCTATAACAATGCCAGGAGATCAGTCTGGACTAATGAAGCAAGTAAAACTGATGAAGTTAATATAACAACACATTTTTATTTCTTCTCTTTTGCACTTGTTGTAGTTTTTGTACTCACAGGACTGCACAGTTTCATAAAACAAAGGACACCTTAGGTTTGTGTGTGATTTTAGCTTGGGATTTTTGACTGGAGGAAAAATGAAGTCAGTATATTAGCTAAGTCACTCAGGTTCCAAACATTCTAGTGAAAAGCATCTGAAACTCTTTATATTGAATGATGATATTCTCAGGCAGGAAACCTCAGAGAAATTTAGATATTCCACCTCTTGAAATGCTTATCGTTATGAACTGTATCTTTTTCAATGCTTAGTCCATTGCTGCACACAATAAACTGCAAGATCTAATTCGAGAGTCAATTGTTAATGTTTCTGTAAAAGCCTTAAGGAGGTTTTTTTGTGTCTTCACTTTAGTCCTGCTTGTTTAGGGAAGAACCATGAAACCTAGAGAGCCACTTCTCAAAACAAAGGAAAGCCAAAAGAAATGGTGAATTACCCACCACTGAGAAGCACAGTAATATGTAAAGCCTCTGGCAAGGGACTCTCAGAGCCTAGTATATTCTTCAGGGAGTCAAGGGAAATCTGCATTACAAAATGATGCACGATTGACTTGGGACTACCAGTCAAAATGATGACATTATCTGCCAATCAAGGTAAGAAGCAGTTAAAAGAGAAATCTTCTTCCAATTACACACCATTAAGAGTGGTGTTAGTGGTATCTTTAATCTTTCCAGTGCCCTGTACAAGGCAGACTCCAGGTTTTGTCATTTCTGAGGCTTGCAACTGCACATGGACAGACTTTCAGGTCAGAAAGGGGCCATGATCAAGCTGTATGCTTCAAGCCCAACTACAGTGAAGGGCTAAACCTAAATCCATATTTAAGGAGTGATTATGCTGCTCTGAAGTTAGAGACAAAAGGATTTCTTTGGGATTTTTATCAAGTTACCAGTTGATTTCACAGAAGCAGACCTCAGAATTACAAGGCAATCCATATCTAATTTTCCCCACTCCATGCAACTATGACAAGATGTCAGTGATGTTATGTGTCTCCTGTCTTCCAAACAAGGATCTTTTTGAAAAGCAGAAGGTGCTGGAGGAGGAGGTAGCAAGTCATACAAACATGAAGAACACCTCAAGATACGACTGAGCCAAAGGGGTAAAAATGAGAAGGTTTTGGATTCACATGTGGAACCAGATACAGAAAAAATGTATCAGAAGATTTATTCAAAGACACAAGGGAAAATATCCAACAGGTTGGGAAATAAAACTTACACCCATCTTAATCTTAAAGCTCACAGGACAAACTAGATGTTTCTGAATTCAGTTAGGATCACAAAGTAAATGCTACTACTATAAAGCTGAACATCTTTTGATATCTGGCTAAAAGTGCCAGTGGGATGAAATATCTTTGTGAAGTGGCAGTACAGCTTCTGGTATTTTTAAATTTCTTTCTACATGTGATTATACCAGTGTATGGTAAGTGCCTGATGATTCCTGGAAGAAAACAAGTTTAACTATCTGCATAGACCTTATAAACAAATCATGACTTCTGCTTGTAAAGACCAAATTCAATTTGATAAAGATTTAAGCAACATTTGTGCTATGGCATATTTCCAAAGCTGGTGGGGGCCACTTCAATACTCAGACCCATTCCTATTGCCCTAGAATACTACCAGAACTCCTCTACCTTTTACTAATGCTACAATAAGCCACGTTGGTTTTTGGTCTCTTCTTGTATTAGACCCTAAAGTACAAGACCATTTTTGTGTATTGAGAAAATCTTATTCTTTATATGTTGCTTATTCAATTTAAAAATAAATGAAAAGTAGGTTAGAGTAGCTTAATGTACTCCTTTATTTTCTGGTTGGGTAGCTGTTTTCATGGCTAAGACTGTTTCAGATTAGCACACAGAAGATACCTATTATACACTCTCTGCACTACAACAGTTGGGGAACTTTTTTTTTTTTTTTAATTATTTTTTTTTCAGTGTGGTCACAGTCCAAAACACAAGAAACTGCTGCATATTTTCTAGCCTGATGCTATGAAAGTACGAGGCTACATCATTTGGTACCTTTGCATTCCCATGGCAAGAAAAAAATGTTAAGAAGTAACAATCACGTAAAGAAAGTCCTTGCACATAATGCCTGGTATGGATGGCACACAGGGCTTTAGAGAGGTGAAGGAAGGTTTTACAGATAAAAGCTGAGTATCCAGCAACCCAAAAACTTTCAGCCAGCATGTCTAAAATTAAAAAACTAAAGAATTAAAAAAAAAAAAAGACACCAACCCCCAAGTTCATGAGCTTCATCTCCTGTCTGTCTTTGGTAAACTAATAGGTGGTTCATCCAGTGGCACAGCAGCTATTTACCTTTCCTCTATGGAAAGTGTAGCTGATGAGTTCTCCCATAGCCAAACAGCTGCTTCTCAACTGTCTCTTACCCAGAAGCCAGACTAGTACTGGGGACTAGTGAAAAAAGTATGGTCAAAGACCTGTTACATCCACAGTTTTCCTACAGAAATCTGAAGATCTTGCTCAGCAGAGAACTTTCCAGAAAATCCTAGAGACGAGCAAAACGTGCGAGGAAGATAACGAACGAATCTAGGCAGAATGGGAAAAATATTTGACAAAGGGAGTAGAAGAATCATCAAAAATGCTTGAATCAGTTTCTCAGGGTTAACAAACCATACTCAGGAAACAAAGATTTATGTATATCATGCACAGTGCAGACACTGTATTATAGAATCAAAGAAAAATAGGGCTCAATGGGACATCCAGAGGTCTTGCAAACATACCACTTTTCTCTGACATTTCTTTTCCCAGGGACTTCTGCTGATGGAGAATCCCTGACTGATAACCTATTCCATTGCTTCTTTACTGCTAGCATTAGAGGGTTTCCCCTAACAACTGGGCTGATACTTTCTTGTAAAAATTTACTACTTTGCTACTCCAGTAGAACACAGAGCATTCCTGTCTCCTTTCCAGCATCTTGCTGTGTATTTGACATAGAATCATCTGGGTTGGAAGGGACCTCAGAAGTCATCTAGTCCTACCCCTGTAGTGAGCAGGGACATCCCCAACTAAATCAGGTTGCTCAGAACCTTGTCTAGCCTCATTGCCCTTATATACTCTTCAAATGTAAAAGTTAGAAAAGTAAAAGATGTCCTTGCTTTCTCAAACTCTCATAAATGCAATTAAACATTCTGCTGCATCAAATATGGCTTAACAAATAATAAATAACAATGACACTAGCCCAGCCACATCTACCTTGTGATTCTGCAGAGATATGCTGACCTTACTGACTTTGGACTGTGATGTTTTATTATGGTATCATGCACGTAACTCATCATTATTGATGCAGAACAAGAAGCTAAAACTACCAGGTGCTAGTGTTACCTGGAGTAGTCTGTGATACATCCTGTGCTCTGCTACTCACTGCCCTTGTGTCTGTCCTGTCCCTTTTCCTGAACATAGAGGAAAAAACTGGAAGGTCTCTTCTTGTCACCCACAGCAAGGGCTAAAAGCAAGCCACACTGCTCCTCCCCCTTCTCTTCCTGCTGCCTGCTCCCACAGGGCAGTAGCACATCTCTCCATCTCCAGGAAAATGAGGGAACAGAGATAGCATACATAGGAGTGGAAGCTCTGATTCCTTGCAGGTGGCTGTACTGAGGCAGCACCAAAATCATGAAAGATTCAAATGCTTTACCCATCAGTAGCTAACATCACTTTAGGTTGCTTCACTTTTACTAACAAGCATTTCTAACCACCCATTGCTTAAAGTACTCCTAGAGCTTACAGAATTACTGAAAATTTCTCTAATTAAGTACCAGTGCTACTAGATTATTCATTCTTCAGATCTGAAAAAAGTACTCAAAAAAATCCCATTCTTACAACCAAACCCAAAACTTGTTTTATCCTGTTGGATTTTGCATGTAAAAATTCCATTTAAAAGAGCATGTTTTCTACTTCATGTTTATTTGCTGTTTTGCTTAAGATTTTGTTTCACTTTCACCTTCTATCAACATGGACTTTAAAATGTGGTCTGAGCTAAAATTTAATATGCACAATAAAATTTACTATATAGCTGCACAAAAAGTCACTGCACCAAAAATGGTCCAGTCCAGCAGTTTTCTAAATGATGTAGGAGAAAAATAATGGGGCAGAGTAGCACAAGCCTGACCCTATTCCCATAAGACTGTAAGATTTATCACCTACATAAGCAGAATGCTACAGAAAAGAGATCTATTGACCACAGCAATAACTCACAGCTGAGTAAAGCTAGCTGAGATGCTAGTCTGGTATTTGCTGATAGTACCTTTATTATGTGGTACTTAGAATCTTTTTAAATAGCTTTGTTCAACAAGCTACTGTTTTAAATATTATGCACCACCTACTCTTTTTTAGCCACTTATTTACAGTACTGATATTCAGGGGAGGGGGAGCTGCAGGGAAGGATTCACAGTAGTGGGGATTTACTGTTTGAATTAAAAGATGCATTGCCGCAATTCTTGTGGATTTCAGGAAAGGGGGAGCTACAGGCACATGTTATCCTGTGAGAACAGAAATGTTACTCAGAAATATGTTGGCAAAATACCTTCTGTTTGAATACAATATTTACAGAGGAATATATTTACTGCCATTGCTTGCAAAGCATGGACTGAATTTTAGCTGGTTTGGGGACACGTAGCGAGATGCTCAGCTAAATTTCTCTTTTGCAGAGTATTTCTCAGAGGGCTTGGATAACAAGGGTACAAGGTCCTTAAGGAGGACTAGAAGATACTATTCCCATACTATAAGATAGACACAGAGGGCATCATCTTTTCCCAGTGAACCTGTGTCAGAGCTCTGAGTGCAACTCCTCTCCTGGGACTTCAGCTGCCTGTGCTCAAGGCCAGCGCTGATAGGTGCCTCTGACTGCTGTGAAAAGAGCCATGAGAAGCAGGGGCCTGGCCCCGCTTGCTCCAGAGCTGCATTTTACTCGGGCCACCTGCGCTTGACCTCTGCCTGAGCTATATCTCAGCCATGTCTCTGCCTGGCTGTGTGCCCCCTGATGCAGACCCTGACCCACGGGCTTGACTTCCTGCCTACAGCTCAAATCCATCTCTAGAATTCCCCTGTAGAAAGATAATTTTCTTCCAGCACCCTTTAGCTACAATGTAGCTATTTTAGCCCAGTAAGAGAGTCCAAAATACACACAAAAGACTGAAGAAATAGCCCTAGTCTTTTTTCCCTTCTCCATTTTCACAACCTCAGTGTCAGACATGCTCCCTGTATTCTTTCAGGACTTACAAGAAAATATAATGGGTTTTGGAAGTCCTAAGCAATCACAAGTTGTAATAAAACATCTGTTGACGATGTTTTAAAAGTTATTTCAATTATTTGTTGCAGTGACTAGCTCAACTATCAGATAATACAGAATCCTAACTGAAAGAGCAGAAGCTTTATCCAAAGGGATTCTTGGAGTCAGCTGTGTGATAACATGCTATAAAGAAACCATAATTGGAAACATGCTAGGAACAAAACACAAATAAAATAACAGAAAGGGTCAACAGTTCAGTTAAACCCAAAGAATCGCTAATCTCAGTTGTTCACCTACTATCTGATCCCACAGAACACCCCACCAGAGGGTATCACAGAACCACTGAACAGTCTGGAATGAATGGCACCGTGGAATAACACTCAGTCTGGCCTTTTGCAGGAAAGTGAATCGAGATGAGACCATATCATAGAATCACAGAACCATTTGGGATGGAAGGGACCTTAAAGTTCATCTAGTTCCAAACACCCTGCCACAGGCAGGGACACCTTCCGCAGGACCAAATTGCTCACAGTGCTATCCAACCTGGCCTTGAACACTTTCAGGAATGGGGCAACTTCTCTAGGCAACCTCTGCCAGTGTCTTGCCACCCTCCGAGTAAGGAATTTCTTCTTAATATCTAATCTAAATCTCCCCTCTTCCACTTCAAAACTGTTCCCTCTTGTCCTATTATTGTATGCCTGTGTGAAAAGCCTCCTTCCCTCTTTTTTTTATATATACTTCCTTTCAGTACTGGAAGGCCACAATAAAGTCTCCCTGGAGCCTCGTCTTCTCCAGGCCGAACAACCCCAACTCTCAGCCTGTCCTCACAGGGGACATGCTTCAGCAGCAGCTGCTGCAGACCATCCAGCACCTGCCCTATCACAACATGAAAACCTCCAGTGACAGGCTCTCTTCCACACCCCTGGGGAGGTTTTCCAGCACATGACTGTTCTCATTATAAAAACATTTATTTCTTATATCATTCTGAAACCTACCCTAGTACAACTTAACCTGTTGCTCTTCCTCTTCTCTGTGTGGCTCTTTGTGAAGGTTTCTTACACATACGCAGCCCAAGAGCCCCCCAGGCAGGCACTTGCAGGGTACCTGGCAGGGCGAGGAGGGAGAGTCCTGTGGTCCTTGATGATAGCAGCAGTCACAGCCACTCGCCTCTGTTTCCAGCCTTCAAAGCTCCCACGGGTTTGCAAGGGCAGGGCCCAGGGCTCTGGAAGGGGAGGCTGGCAAGTGCTGGCTGGCAGTGCCTGCCGCTGCTGCTCACCTTGGCTACCGCCTAGGCCTGCGTGGGCCTAGAAACTCTGCAGGGCCTCAAAGGCCTCCCAGAACACAGCAACTGCTGCTGTTGCTTCTGATGGGCAGTTTTACCCTAGAAAATCTTCCCTTCCCGTCTACATGAATCATACCTTGTTGCTCTGGGGTGTCTCCAGTGATCAGGCAGCAGCTGGTCCTTCTCCATATCTCTGTGAGCAGGAGAGGAGATTTCCTCCCATGCTCTCTGTGAAGCGGACACTGTTACCTTGTAAGGAAAGACTTACACTATAGGAGAATTCATAAAATACGGACACAGAGAAAAGGAACTGAAGTGGTTTCTATGCTTCTCTCTTACTGTTGCCCAAACCACAGCACAGCTGTGGATTATTTCGACCACTAGCAGTCTTGTATACTGCATTAAAAAGTTTGGTGACTGCAAATGTTAATTTCATGTAGCAAAATCTGTGCATGGAAATGCTTCAGAACACACAGAAGACACAGGCTGAATATATGTATTTATGAACACACAACCCACCTTTAGGGGTTTTCCCTATTTGTTCCTATAAGCCCAGCACTTTTTGCGAGAAATCATTTAAATATACAGGGGAAAGGAGCACAAAAGTCTGAAATTATTCTGGTTTTCCATGTGAAACTTCATTTTTCACAGCTCCTTTGAAACAGAGAAACGCACAAAGATAGCATGAAACAGGAAAATTTCTTCTTGACTATCAAAGGTAGGTGACTATCTAAATTAAGGACAAAACCTAGTGAAGCATAGTTCCACACATTTTAAATTCATCCCAAATGTGTACAGTTACCTTTACCAAAGAGTAATCCTTATTAAGAAACAAGAGCCAGACTCTGTTCTTTGGATCTCTACAGATCCACTTGACAACACAAGTCATGTATGTGGAAAGATCAATGCTTTGTAAAGGCTGATGTGCAGTTGAGTAATAGCCCAGTCCTGTTTTGGCCTGTAACAAGGTCTGAGACCAAAATTTCTTCTAGCACAGAGATTCACATTTCACACAAAACAAAACACAAATATCTCCATGCCAAACCCCATCCCCCAAAAAACCCCATAAAAAGATGCAACCACCACCAAAACACCAACAAACCAATAAATGACTCTTTGTTCATGAAAATATAATTGCCTCAGGTAAAATCTAGTTACATAATTAGAACAACAAAGAAAAATTCTACTACCCAGGGTACATCTGTTGCCATGTGCATAAATTCTCTATGACTTGCCAAAGTAATTTATCCACCCAGAACACACATCCAAGCTGGCCAATATCTAGTACTGAGCAGAAAGGAAATTTAAAGAAAGGCACATCATTTATCATTACAGACAGCTCAGCAATATTGTGAACAGGGAGCACAATTTCAGTGGAGGGGGAAGAGAGAGTGGGAGAATGAAGATTGGAAATGCTTGCTGAGCTCAGAGCCTGCTGTAACAGCAGCCTGACATCAGGATCTCAAGGGCTACTTCCTCTGAGAAAAGAGGAGTACAGAAAGCCGTGTCTTAACCATTCAACCCTGTCCCAACACATATTGTAATTCAATGAATTGCTATTTTGTGATGGAAAAACTTGCTGCTGGAAAATTTTTGACCACCCTTGCATAACTTGCAGTAGAATTTAATACGAAGAATAAACAAACTCACCACTCCACAGCAGACTTACATTAAAGCTGAAACCTTCCAGAATTAACTGTTACAAAAAGCCCCACATTTTCATAGGCTGCATGTAAAATTCTACCTCTTCCTCTCCAAGCTTAGAGAAGTTCTGGTGAGGGTTTCAATGTAGTTTCAGTATAAAAGCCTGTTTGCTGATTTTTTTGACACATTGCTCAGCTTTCTAGGCTACAAGATGCTAGGACAAGGCAAGGCAAGGGTACTTTACTGGTGGTAATTTAACTATTTTTAGATATGAGAACATACTGATATGCAGATACGAACTTCATCCTGCAGAATAACATTGTTGATTAAAATTAAGGAAGATTTAAACTCCTATTATCTCAAAGACACCTTAAATCCATGAGCAGGCTGTAAACAGTGTCTTTGTGAGGTTTCAGACTCCCCAGGGCTTACACACAAGACAGTGTTCCCTTGTTCTTGATGATGCATCAATGGCGATGCCCAGTGAGATACTTGCGAGGCAAGGGGGATGTAACACAGCTGCAGATAGAAGAGATGATAGGAGCTACAGGGAGTAAATTTTACTGGAGGCAGATTTTAAACAAGTAGTTTGGGAGATGTCTATGTTTTCAGGAGTTATTTCAACTGAACTGCCTCCAGCATAGTCTTGGATGAAAGCACAATTGGAAGTTACTGAACACAAGCCCTAGTTAGTCTGTTCCTACTGCACAAGTCTTATTCAGCTTTGTAAGTAAGCATAGACACTTCTGCTTCCACTTTTTGTTAGAAGATGCTATGGAGATGCTATGGCAGTAGGATACCTTTTTCCTAAAATGAGACACTTCCTCCTCTCCAGGCTGTGGACCAGAGAAGAAGAATCAGCAATTATTTTAGCTGTTTGCACAGTCAGGGATATCACAAAGAATTTCTGTTCTCCTGCACATGTGCCAAAAATGTGTTTTCAGTTCTTAGTTTCTGGGATGTCCCTGGTTTCCTGAGACACAGAAATGACAGTCATTTCTCTGCCACAAAGTAAAGTTCACAAAAATCAACCGGCTGCACAAGAAAATCTAGATTATTAAAATACATGTCTCCTTTCCAGCTGCTCTAGAAAACTTGAACATTTTAGCTGTCGTGAGACCCTGAAAGCCTGCAGGACCACACTCAAAAAGAAAGAGCAAATTAAGGAACAGGGAGGAAAAATAAAAGAGGAAATAAATGATCAGAATGAATAGTCATTCTATTGGGAGGAACAAAGGACATACTGCTAACAAAATGTTTCAATAAAAGATAAAATGGCAAAGACTAAGGACAGTCCTTATTGTTTAACAGCCAAGACTTGTGTCTTTCACTGCTGAAGGATGAAAGTAAGACAACATTCTTTCTTCATCTACATTGTCCCTGATGCACCAGAAGTAGCAAACGAGCCAAGATGCCTCCATCCTACTTCAAGCAAAATAAAAGACTGCTAGATAATTCTACTGAAGCAGCCAAAAAGAACATTATTACTGGCAAACAACAAAAGTTGTGTCTGACTCAAAGGGCCTTAAGTTCAACATGATTGAGGCAGAAATGGCAAACAAAAAGACCCCAACCAAACCAAAACACCCACAACCAACAAGCCACAAGTACAGAAAGTATATTTTGGTTATTTATGGCTTTCATGGAGAGTCAGAGATCAGCCTAGCTTTGCCTGAAATAGGATGTCAGTTTTCACACCACTATCAGTCTGTTGAAGAACACATGGAAAGGTTCAAACTGAAATAACGCCTGAAACTAGATGGTTTGACACTGTGTCTGGACTGTTTTAAATAGCTGGCATAGTTCTAGCTGGGACTCTTTCAGCCATTTCTGCTGTCTGATGGGTTATTAAATGACATGTTTTTTAAACATGAAAGACTGGCCATTTTGTGTTTCTGGT